>CM043703.1:60730726-61930726 GCA_023935145.1 Bretschneidera sinensis | reverse complement strand
TTCATTGAAACTTCGTGTTTAAAATGATGATAGCTTTTCTATCTCTTTTTTAAGCTCAAAGTACCTGAAAATGCATTGAAATAAGTCAACGATTCAAGAATAACACTTTAGAGTTATTAAGGTATAAAAGTGTAATTCCAACCTCGATCAACCCTAAAATGCTAACAATTAAGTATTGTTTAGATGCATTTTATGACTCTTATCAGCTGCTTTCTCAATCTTTTATTTTATACATATGAGCAATAATATGAAAACAAGCAAACTAAGTGCCTTCCTCGTCTTTTATTTCATGCATATGAGCAATAATATGAAAACAAGCATACATTCAAGCATTTAATTTAACTATCCAGTTCTTTATGAAAATTATTGTTTTTACCATATTCTGTAAATTATCTCCTCATATATCATGTAATTTTTCAATCATATTTTCAGAAGTTTCCTATAACTTCTCAGCATAATTTTCATTAACCCATCCTTTTTAAAATTTAAATTCTTATGTAATTAATATTCAACATATTTTCAAATTCCAAATCAATCAATTTTCATATATAATAGAAAATACATCCTTAAATCATTATAATTCAACCATTTATTCAAATATCATAAATTCATATTTTTATCGGTCTCGATTAGTAAAAGTAAATCTAACTCACCACATAGCACTTAAAGCTACCCGTGGATCACCTCTTTGCCTTTCCTACTCCTTTAAGCAATTTCTTGATATTGTTGATCACCAACACCTCAAATATGATGATATCTTGTTATTTTAATTTGGATGACTGTACTATGTCTAATATTAGAGAAATTTCCTTTATAACCTTTCTGCTAAGAAATTTGAATTGAAGAAAGAAAGAAACCAAACAGGATTTGGTAAAATACAAAACAAAACAAAAACTAAGTTTATATATATATATATATATATATATATATATATATATATATATATATTAAACTTTACCTTCACTGCCACCGCACAGGTAAGTGTCCTACATGAAGGGTGGGCAACACCTGGACGTCCAGGTGTTGCCCTTTTTTTTATGTTTTTTTTCAAAAGAATTATTTTATTTAATAATAAAATTTTCATGTATATATTATTTTAATCCCATGTTATATTTTTCAAATTACTTCTTTACCCTTACTTTAAGTAGACAAGTATTACATGACTTAATCGGATCACATAGGAGATTCTCACTCTTTTTACTGAGAGTGATGGATTCTCTATTATGCACTCACATACCTACATGCATAAGTTGTCATACCCAATTACTATCTTTATATTCCACGATTAGAACCACATTTAAATAACATCAAATGAAGATGACCTATACACAAGATATACATGGTGCCTTAAATTCAAGGATCACCTTTACATTTGCAATGTAAGAACTCCTATTAACAACCAGTAAAATTTCTATAAAGAATTTCTTAGTTGAGTCGATTCGATGTATCTGTTCTCTAACAAGCACCTATATAACTTGTTTTAGTGTCTCATATACTAGTCACCGTGAGATCATTCACTCTTAACTCCTTGAGGAAACATAATATGTACTAATCTATCTGGATTCACTAATACCAATTTTAGTGATCCTATGAATAGGAACATTTAAGGATAAAGCTTAAGAAAATACATCTCACTAGTATAATCTCATCATGGTAGTTATTTTCATTGCTCTTATACTATGGGCTTTATCATGTGATGCATATGTAGTGATTTGAAATGAATATGATAAATAAGATAATTACTATTATTAATATTTATTATCAATAAATGAATAAGATTAACTACACGTAAGAATCCTATAATATCAAATTCTATTGGTTTGCATGTCATACTATAATCATATATAACTATTATTGATAATACTTGCATGTTTAGTGTGTACTAAATGTAGTCTAATTTAATTATTAAATATTTTTCCAAGAACATAAAGGCTAGATTTCGATCTAAACGAGAAGGGACGCCTTAAATCCTTCTTCTCTTGTACCCGAATCTCTTCCCCGAATACTCACAAACCATGATAAAGGATTTTCCTCCCTTTAAAGTCAAATGGCAACTCCAAATTTGCCTGTTGTCTGTTATTTGTTCTTAAATGACACTTCCCTCAATTGTTCCTCGAAAAATGTCCCCAAAAATGACTAATACCATAAATAGTGAGATGTCAAACACGCAAGCTAAATACTTAAAAGCGTGCCCTCATTGGGACGCCGCTTACTACTCATAAAGGGTTGTGTTAGACTTAATAGGTTCTAATCCTTCCATATACCAGCTCACTTCGATCCGCACACTCTCTTATTAATTCTTCTTTAAAGGGATTGACCTTGAGTATTAAGTTTAGAATCATGGAGATGGCAAAAAGGAACTATACCTAAAAATAACTGAAGTATTCTACATTCTAGATAACTCTTTTGTTTTTTATCCGTACAATTCTTGGTTTTTATCTTTCATAATTTCTACATGCACTAAAGAATGTCTGTCATATATATTACTCAACATACTTGGAATCTAAATTGTAAACGAACAATAGAACTTCCTCAAAAGAAAAAATAATTGACCAATAATAATTTCTTACTTCGTTTTATTTTATACAAATAAAACAATAACTATATTAAACTAAAGTACTGGTAATCATTTCTATTCAAACCTATCTACATGGTAGACAAGTGTTTTCTTTCTTTTTTTTTTCATGTAGAATAATTTATCTTTATCTGTTCTGCATTCCACACAAAGTAAACAATGTCTCCGTGATAAATAATGTATCTATTTGAATTAGGGTTAATTATATTTTCATACCTGAGTTTAGGAAGCAATTTCATAAGCATACTTGTAGTATTAAAAATTATTATTTCATACCTAAGGTTTGTTGGTTACATAATATAAATAGATCTCCATTAATTACCCTGTTAGTTAAGCGTTAGGCTGGCGCGGGCTACTTCCCCGCCTGGGCAGCCCTCTTCTTCTCTTGGGCTATCTTCTTGGCCCGCTCCCTGGCCCTATCTATAGCCTCCATCTTTTCTCACACAAAAAACACAAGTATGAGTATGAGGTAAGACATAAAGAAGCAAAGCAAAGCAAAGCGTAAAGAAAGATAAAGCAAAAAAAGGGGTACAAACATCGAGATTACCACTCTCTATTGTTCCCTCTGTGTAGTGAGGGTATAGGTTGCACCTCGCCAACTCTTTTATCATATAGGACCTCCACGTCCAGGGGTGCGACCACCATAGCCTTCAATGTCTCCTACTCATAATGCAGGAGGTTCAGCTTCTTGCATTTTCCTGCATGGTCCAGATTCTAAGAAAGAGGAACCTCAAAGCTCCTCTTGCTCTGGACGAAGAAGAAAGACTTCTTCCACTTCTTGATTGAGGAAGGCCATTTCTTCAACAGTCTCCTTTTCACCCTCGAGCTGATCACGACCCACCTGTGCTGGTCGTGCTTACTTATTTGGAAGTGGGCCTTGAAGATGTTGATATTTATAAGCCCCCTACCTCTATGCAAATGCATATAAAGGCCATGATCAGGCGCACCGAGTTAAGCACCAACTGGCACAGTACTATGTCAAAAAACCTTAGCAATGTGCAGAAGAAGGGGTAGAGAGAAAACCTGAACCTGACCCTTATTTGTTGCTCATAAACATGTATCTCATAGGGCGCGTGACTCAAGAGGACATTTTAGGCCCACTCTCCAACCCCAGCTGGCCTGAGGGTGTACTCCCAAGGATACGGCACACCCTCTGGATGACCTCAAGTTCCCCTTCCTCCATCTAGCTGGGTACAGAGTTCATCATGAACTACTACTGAACCCTTTCCTCCACCATCATATCTCCCCTCAACTCAGCGAAGGTCCTATCCACCTCGTCATCGCCCTCAGAAGAGGAATCCTCCTCATCTTCCTCCTCTTCCCCAGGCACATAGGGTACCATTGCTAGTGGCCTTTCTTAAGTGATAACCTCCTCTAACCCCACTAGAGGATAGGCCTATGGCCTCCCCCAAGTCCTTAGATAGATCCCACTATCTTCACTACCACTACTAGGCCTATCAAAAAATCTATCTATCGAAGACATGGTAAAATAGGTAGAGAGACTCACCAAGAATTGATATTCGCGATAACTTCGAGTAGTAGTTCCTTCCTCAGCACTCCCAAAGATCTCCGCCCGACTCCGAGCACCCCCAAATCTCCAAATAAACTCTAAAAACTCTCTAACTTATATTGACTCCGAGCACTCTCAAACTTTTGGCCGACTCAATGGGCTCTCAAAAATTTTCTCTGATTGCAAATGAAAAGAAGTGAAGAGAAATGAGAAGTAACTACTCTTATGTAGGAGCACGGGCGTGATAAATGAGGAGAATTAACTTTCCTACAGTTAGGAAGATGTGACGTTTGGTATGACTGAGGTACTATCACGTTCTTCAAATGCTCTCACAGTTATAATGGCGCGACATTTTATGTGCTCGAGGTGTCATTACATTCCTCAAGCCTCCCTTAACCATGAAAAAAACACCATTCCACTCCCCAAGGTGACAAAAGGCGAACAATCAATGATGAGCGCCACCATTTCACTCAAAATGACTGCACATATTAAATAGCCTAGTATTCCATGTCTAAAAATGGCCCAACACTCCTGCATTGAATGCCCTCACAAATGGCTCTGGAAACAGCCCAAAAGATTTTTTATGGGCCCAAGGGTCAAGGAAATTATCTAAAGCCCAAAACAAAAATATGGTCCAAAAGACCTTTTACAAGCCTAAAAGTCCACTAAGGACTCCAAAAGAAAAGCACAAAAGTCCAGTAAGGACTCCAAAAGAAGAAGCCCAAAGTCCATTAAGGACTTTAAAAGAAGAAGCCCAAAAGTCCACTAAGGACTTCAAAAGCAGACAACCCAGACCAAACAACCACGAGGATTTTCTAAGGCCAAGCATATTGACTGTTGCTCAAATGCTTGGTCCAACGTCTCTAGGGTCGAACATATTGATTACTACTCAAATGCTCGGTCCAATGTAACTAAGACCGAGAATATTGACTGCTGCTCAGATGCTCGATCCAACGTCTCCAAGACCGAGCATATTGATTGCTGCTCAGATGCTTGATCCAATGTCTCTAAGGCCAAGCATATTGACTGCTGCTCAGATGCTCGTTCCAAGGTCTCCAAGGCCGAGCATATTGACTGCTACTCAGATGCTCGGTCCAAGGTCTCCAAGGCCGAGTATATTTACTACTGCTCAAATGCTAAGTCCAACGTCTCCAAGGCCGAGCATATTGACTGCTGCTCAAATGCTCGATCCAATGTCTCCAAGGCCAAAGCCCTATTATGCTTCCTCGAAGCACATAAATGTACTTAAGGAAGTTGGGGGCCTTTGATATGACCAATAAATCACCCTCCAATGGCCGATGACATGTGGACAATCCCCCTCCAATGATTAAATAACACGTGGGCAAGCAGTTGACATAATCATTGTCACTCGCGGACTCCCTATGCAAAAGTGTAAGCGTAATTGCAAGACCTTTCGCTAGAGAAGAGAAATCTCAAGGATCACGCTATCCCAGGCACATGGCCAACCTGCCTTCGAAACATTATAAAAAGCCCAAGGTATGTGGATTCAAGGGCACCTTCAATTTCAAGTTCATAACTGAAATACTGATATCACATGGCTCCCCATTTTCTCAAAAATTTGTCATAACAAAGGCATCAGAGAGTCTTTGGAGGCACCACCCTCCTTTCCTCCTGCGACTTTTTAATTCACCCCTTGTTATTTGCGCAGGCCATCGAACATTGGACCTCCAGCTCAACAAAAGATTTTCAGCATCACTAATATCCAACTCGAATCTTGCGTTGTTAAGTTTCTTCATCGCTGCATTTGTGGAGAAAATATGAGGTTTCTAGACTGTTATAGATTATATAAGTAGAGAAATAATGTTTGAAAAAGATTAAATATGATATCTTGCAGAGTGTTTGTGCTTCTTGTCATTAATATAAGTTTAAAGCACTTTTTTGAAATTAGAGTTGATAGTTGAACTACTTCGTGGCTCTCATGATTCATTTTCAAACTCATTTAAGCTAGAATCAGATGTGTTACTGGTCTATCCTGGATTTGGGTTGATAGGAGAGATTGTTTAGTAAGGCAATGTGATACCTATCTGTTGATGCCAAAAACATATTGTTGAGCTAGAGGTCGATGCTTAAAGAGGGAGCCTACACAGAGAAAACAAAATGAGCTAGAGTCACCAGAGGAAAGGGGGGGTGATGCCTCTGAGGATGCTCCGATGCTCTTGTTAGTATAAGTTATCAGAGGAAAGAGGATGTAGGTACTTTTAGTAATGTGATTATGTTTTTTGTGTGTGTCTCTAGATTTGCATACCTTGGTTCTTTTATAGTGTCTCAAAGGTTAGACGACCCATGTGCTAGGGATAGGGAAATCTCAGAGATCCTGTTCCTCTGTAAGTGGGTACGACTGGGCATCCAAAGAGGATTTATGATTGCTGGATACACTCATAGGCCTGGACAGAGGTGTTCGAGAATGACAGCAAGTTTTGTAAATAGCTTGTCAAAGGTGAGACGATCCATGTGTTAGGGATAGGGAAACCTCGGAGATCCCAATCCTCTGTAAGTGGGTATGGCTGGGCATCCAAGGAGGATTTTTGATCCCTAGATTTACACTCGTAGGCCTGGACAGGGGTGTCCAACAATGATAGTGGGTTTTGTTAATAACTTGTCCACGTGTTGTCTCTTAATTAGAAGTAGGGACGTCCGCGTGTCATCTTGCTGTTGGACTAGAGCTGTCCATGTATTGCTTTGCTGTTGGTCTGAGGCTGTCCACGTGTTATCTTGTTGTTGGTCTGGGGTTGTCCACATGTTGTGTCACTATTAGGTATGTGTTTTTGGCTGTATCAAAGGCCCCCCACTTCCTTAAGTACATTTATGTGCTTTAAGGAAGTATTATAGGGTTTGATCTTAGAGTTAAGGTGTAATTAATCTGCTCGGCCTTTGAGACATCGATCCGAGCATATAAGCAGCAGTTAATATGCTCGATCTTAGAGACATAGGTTCGAGTATATGAGGACCAATCAATATGCTCGACCTTGGAGACATCAGTCTGAGCATATGAGGACGAATCAATATGCTCGGCCTTAGAGACATCGGTTCGAGCATATGAGAAGCAGTCAATATGCTCGGTCTTGCAGACATCTGTTCGAGCATATGAGCAGTAGTCAATATGCTCGGCCTTGGAGACATCGGTCTGAGCATATGAGCAGTAGTCAATATGCTCGGCCTTAGAGACATCAGTCTGAGCATATGAGCAGTAGTCAATATGCTCGGCTTTAGAGACATTGGTCCAAGCATATGAGGAGAAATCAATATGCTCGGCCTCAGAGACATCTGTTCAAGCATATGAGATGCAATCAATATGCTCGACCTTGGAGACATCGATCCGAGCATATGAACAGCAGTCAATATGCTCCGTCTTGGAGACATCGGTCTGAACATATGAGTAACAGTCAATATGCTCGACCTTAGAGACATCGGTCTGAGCATATGTGAAGCAGTCAATATGCTCGGCCTTAGAGATATCAGTCTGAGCATATGAGCAGTAGTCAATATGCTCGGCCTTAGAGACATTGGTCCCAGCATATGAGGAGCAATCAATATGCTCGGTCTTGGAGATATTGGTCTGAGCATATGAGGATCAGTCAATATATTCGGCCTTGGAGACATTGGTCCGAGTATATGAAAAACAGTTAATATGCTCAGCCTTGGAGACATCGGTCCGAGCATATGAGCAGCAGTCAATATGCTCAGCCTTAGAGACATTGGTCTGAGCATATGAGGAGAAAATCATAATGCTCCGTCTTGGAGATATTGGTTTGAGCATATGAGGAGCAGTCAATATGCTCGGCCTCTGAGATATTGGTTCGAGCATATGAGGAGCAGTCAATATGCTCGGCCATGGAGATATTGGTTTGAGTATATGAGGAGCAGTCAATATACTCAGCCTTGGAGACATCGGTCCGAGCATATGAGCAGCAGTCAATCTACTCGGCCTTGTAGACATTGGTCTAAGCATGTTGGAAATCACCTTGACAAGATGCCCAGGTGGTGATCTTCCAAACACCCAAGTTTAGAATGACTTGTAAAGATTTGGAATCGAAAACAGGAACAAAAAATCAAAGAAAGAAAGAAGACAAGCAATTTTTTATCGAGGTTCGACAATGTGCCTATGTCCCAGTGCGCTCCTCCGAACTCTCTGCACTAAATCAAATGGTTCTTTACAAATACAGCAACCCTCTTCAAGAAGCTTAAGTTCTTGAAGAAACCAAGAAGAGAAGAAAGAAGATGATAAGAACTAACAATGCTCTCTATCTAATATAGACTTCTCTCTCTTTACAACCAGCCTCACTATAATGAGTCCCTTTTGTGTTTATGTCTCTCACACAATTCTCTCTTGTATTACAATTGGTCTCAAAGTATGTCACAAACTTGTGTTGTTCTTTTATGAGTTGTCTTTAAAATATGAGGCTAGGAAACCCCATTTATAGCCACCCACTTCTTGGTCATTCTTGAGATTCAATCTCCACCCTTAGATCTTGATTACCACTTAACCTTGGCCCTTCATCAATCCTAAGTGGTGCTGTGCATTTTAACCTTGCACCTACGCACCTAAGAGGGGGTTAAAGCATGTTGTCCATGTGTGCTTTTTTATGCCTAGCACCTAGGAGCTCAATAGGGGGCGCCATGGTGCTGAGCAGGGCACACTTGCAACCCATTCTGGAAGGCGTGGTGCTGGTGGGGAGTGCCATAGCACTGGTGCAGGTCAGGCACTGTTGAAGAGGCACCATGGCGCACACTGATGCTGCCCTTCACCAACAGTGCGCACACCCTTTTTTCTACTTGTGTGCTGAAGTGCGTACACTAGTGCGCCTACCCTTACCTTGCTCCAAAATGATGCACACACATGTGTGTAGTCTTTTAACTTGCTGTAATTTAATAATCCAACCTTGGTTTAGACTTCAACCATGTTTAGACATGTTTAAACCTTAGACAAATACCAACAATCTCTACCTTTGTCTAAGTGTTTAAACCCGAACCATTTTTGCAGAGAGCTTCGGGATCCAAACTCATCTTGAGTCATCAATTAACCAACTCCAATCCTAAGTAGTCCAAGATAATGATTGAACTTACTTAGAGGTAGAACCTTGGTGCCTAAATCTGTAAGACTTTCCTCCGTGGTCTTCTTGTCAACATGAATGCATCCTTTCGTACCATTTTCCAGAATGTAATGATACCGAACATCCATATACTTCATCCCCTCATGGAACACTGGATTCCTCCACAAGTGCCATGCACTTTGGCTATCCAAAGATACCACCACCTGCTCTTTTAGAACATCCCACTCATCCAACAACCCTTTGCACCCCATAGCCTTCTTTATGGCTTCCGTAGCCGCTATGCATTCTGCCCCGGTTGTTATGAGTGCTACCACCGGCTGCCACTGAGCCTTCAAATACCTTAACAACCTCTTTATCCCAAGCCAATGCTTCTTTCTAGGATTACTCACAAATCTGCTGAGAACACCCATTACCCAAGAAACCCTTAACTAGTTTCTCTCATTTTCTTGGATTCTACACATCCTAAGGATCTTTTGTGTAAGGCTGAGATCCTTCCTCTCGAACTCCTCACTGAGTTGAGGTGTAAACCTTTCTATCCTCTCCCTGATGTTCCAAACCAATAGCACATCATCGACATAAATGAGGATACTCACAATCTTCTCCACCTTATGTCCAGGTGAGAAAGTTTCTGTGAAACCTATGTCTTCTCTTCTTGTGAACCCATTCGCCACCAGCCTAGCCTCGTTCCGGACTTCACCACCTGGAGGGTACCCTTCTTTGATCTTATAAGTGCACTTACATTCTGCAACTTTCTACTTTCCTAGAATTTTCACCAATTCCCATAAGTTGTTCTTCCTCAAAGAATCTGTTTCTTCCTCCATAGCCAGCTGCCAGTTTGACAAATCCTTACACTCCATAGCATCCATGTAAGTTTGTGGTTCAAACTCTCCTTCTATCCAAAGAGCTACTAAATTAGCATCTGCAAACCCACATCTCAAAGGTGGTCTAACCACACTCCTTCCCTGGTCTCTTGTGAGCTGGTAGTCATTCCAACTTACTGTATCAACCTCTTCTTGAGTTTCTTGACCTTGGCCTTCATTCAAGGGCTCTACCTGGTCTGAACCCTCTTGCCTCCTCTGCTCTACCTGAACTGAGTTCTCCTTGATGCGATGCTCCACAACTTTCGGACTGGTTTGCTCACTAGCCCCTGTAGGGTTAGTTTTCTCCAAGTAGGGAAATAATAATTCATTAAAAATAAAATCCCTACTTATAATCAGTTTCATGCCCTTCTTTTCTAAGGACCACAACCTATATCCCTTAACCCCATCACCATATCCTAGAAATACACATTTTCTAGATCTAGGGCTAAGTTTATCCTCCTTATGATGTGCATATGCAACACATCCAAATGTCCTAAGGTTGTTTAATTCAGGGGGTTTTGCGCTCCACATCTCCATGGGAGTCTTGAGCTCTAAAGCTCTAGAGGGTGATCTATTTATCAAGTATGCAGCTGTAGTCACAGCTTCTCCCCAAAAATATTTTTGTAAACCAGATCCTATTAGCATGCATCTAACATTTTCCATAAGGGTTCTATTCATCCTCTCAGCAACTCCATTTTGCTGAGGTGTTTTTATAACCGTTCTATGCCTTGAATGCCATTTAATTCACAGAATTTGTCAAAATCATTATTGCAAAATTCTAAGCCATTATCGGTTCATAAAGTCTTAACTACTCTACCCGTTTGAGTTTCCAGCAACTTCTTCCACACAACAAATTTATTCAAGGCATCAGATTTATTCCAAAGCAAATAAACCCACACTCTTCCTGAATAATCGTCAATTAAAGACAGAAAGTAAAAGTTACCTCTCTATGTTGGTGTTCTTGCTGTTCCCCAAAGGTCCGAATGAATGTAGTCAAGAATCCCCTTAAACTTGGGCACTCCAGTGTTGAAGCTGACCCGGTGTTGCTTCCCAAGAATGCAACTCTCACAGAAATCCAGTTTCTCTACTTTGTCTCCTCCAAGTAGACCATCCTTGCTAAGAACATGAAGGCCCTTTTCGCTCATATGTCCCAAGCGAGTGTGCCAAAGGGCTGCCTTGTCCATCTCAGCCATCAAGCTTGCTGCTTGATTATTGATTTCTGTCTCTCCGATCATCTCATAGAGTCCATCATTTCTTGCTGCCTTGGTCACTACCAAAGATCCATTAGCTACCTTGATCTTTCCTCCCTCCACTTTGCATGTATACCCTATGGAATCCAACTGCCTCAATGAGATCAAATTTCTCTTCAAATCTGGAAGATACCTCACATTTCACAGCAGCCTTGTGACTCCATCAAATATTCTCAATTGGATGTCTCCAATCCCTCTCACTTTGCAAGAATTGTCATTGCCCAAGAAGACCCTTCTATCATTGATCTCCTTGAAATCCTTGAACCATTTCTTGTGAGGGCACATGTGATAAGTGCACCCGGAATTAAGAATCTACTTTTTGCTGCCTTGCTTCCTGCTCGCATTTGAGCACACAATAAGAACATCATCTTACTATTCTCCTTTGGTAACCGAAGCCTCTCCATTGTTGGTATGACTTCTCCTCTCATCCCACATCATCTTCTTGTAATCTTTCTTGAAATGACCCTCTTTGTATTGCAGTAGAAGCATCTCCTTCTTCCTCCAAGTCTTGTCTTGGAATGAGATCTCCCATGGTTCTGCCCTCAACCTCTTGATTTCTCCCGGTAGTTGCCATGGTTGCTACTGCTATTCTGAGTTGCTTGGCCTTCCTCTTACGAATAGCCCATCTCCACTTGATGTCTCCTTCATCTTGGCTTTGAAATCATGTGCCCTTATGGCATTGATCACAATCTCCTTTGTTAAAGTATCCCTTCCATACTCAATAGCATTAATCAAATTATCAAAGCAATTAGGAAGAGAATTTAACAAGACAATAGCCAATTGTTTCATCCGAAAAAAATAATGCTACAGCTATTCAAATCTTGAACTAGCTTATTAAAGACATCAAGATTATCTTGCAACTCTTTACTAGGATCCGTTTTAAAAGCAAAAATTATTTTAAGAAGATAATCTTATTAGGGAGAGTTTTGGTAAGAAACAACAATCTAGTTTTCTTCCATATGACAGCCAGATCTTTCGAGTCTCCGCACTCCCTTGTGACACTATCTGACATGTGCAAGAAAATGGTACTGTAAGCCATCTTCTTCATCTCAGTCCGCTGGTCCTCTATGACACTTGCTGGAAAAGCATT
Organism: Bretschneidera sinensis; assembly: GCA_023935145.1. NCBI lineage: Eukaryota > Viridiplantae > Streptophyta > Magnoliopsida > Brassicales > Akaniaceae > Bretschneidera > Bretschneidera sinensis. Next base: position 61,918,369 of record CM043703.1, on the reverse strand, counting down.
ATCTTCTCCAATAGTCAAGTCCACTTTCTATTGCATTAGAACCGCCTTGATCTTCAGCTTCCAAAGGGCAAAGTCTCCCTTTCCATCAAACTTCTCAACACATAAATTTGAAGCCATCTTTACGGACAAGATCCCTGATTTATGCACTACCCAAAAATGCTTTCTTCAACCTCAAGAACACAGATCGAAGATGGATTTTAACATCGTTCTTGAATCACCCTCAAGAACACGATCAGATCTTGATCTTTACTACCGATCTTGAATCACCCAAGAAGTTGATCTTTGATTCTTGGAGTCTTGGCTCCCGTCACCTTCTTGTTCTTGCTCCGATACCCTCTAACCAAGCTCTGATACCACTGTTGGAAATCACCTTGACAAGATTCCCAGGTGGTGATCGTCCAAGCACCCAAGTCTAGAATGACTTGTAGAAATAACTTCAGTAATCGAACATAAGAATAGAAAATCAAAGAAAGAAAGAAGACAAGCAATTTGTTATCGAGGTTCGGCAATGTGCCTACATCCTCGTGAGTTCCTCTGAACTCTTTACACTAAATCAAACGATTCTTTAAAAATATAGCAACCCTCTACAAGAAGCTTAAGTTCTTGAAGAAACCAAGAAGAGAAGAAAGAAGATGATAAGAAGTAACAATGCTCTCTATCTAATCTAGTCTTCTCTCTCTTTACAACTAGCCTCACTACAATGAGTCCCTCTTATGTTATGTCTCTCACATAATTCTCTCTTGTATTACAATTGATCTCAAAGTATGTCACAAACCTGTGTTGTTCTCTTATGAGTTGTCTTTAAAATATGAGGTTAGGAAACCCCTTTTAAAGCCACCCACTTCTTGGTCATTCTTGAGATTCAATCTCCACCCTTAGATCTTGATTACCACTTAACCTTGGCCCTTCATCAATCCTAAGTGGTGCTGTGCATTTTAACCTTGCACCTACGCACCTAAGAGGGGTTTAAAGCATACTGTCCATGTGTGCTTTGTTATGCCTAGCGCCTAGGTGCTCAACAGGGGGCACCATAGCGCTGAGCAGGGCACACTTACAGCCCATTCTAGATGGCGTGGCACTGGTGGGGAGTGCTATGGCGCTAGTGTAGGTCAGAGGGTCTCCATTCTAGATGCCTAGGCTCTGGTGAAGGGGCACCATGGCGCACACTGATGCTGCCGTTCACCAGCAGTGCGCATACCCCTTTTTTCTGCTTGTGTGCTGAAGTGCGCACACTAGTGCGCCTACCCTTACCTTTCTCCAAAGTGATGCACACACATATATGCAGTCTTTTAACTTGCTGTACTTTAATACTCCAACCTTGGTTTAGACTTTAACCATCTTTGAGCCATGTTTAGACATGTTTAAACCTTAGACAAATACCAACAAAGCATATGAGGAGCTGTCAATATGCTCGGCCTTGGAGACATTGGTCTAAGCATATGAGGACCAACCAATTTGCTCGACCTCAGAGACTGATGAGTGCCAAATATTGCATATTTTGACCCCTTAATTTATATTTTTTGGCTAATGAATTTGTTACTTTGAGTTATTTTTTTCGTTAATTACAGGTTTACAAGCACTTGGAAAGGTGTTTCACTAAATTGTTAGATTTGCTCGTACAGATTAGTCATTTTTGCATATTAAACTGTATTGATTTAGGAAGAACTAGGAGATGAACCATATATGCTTGGAAAGATTCGGATGTCTATTTTCTGAGGAATTTTATGACTTATAAATATGATTTTTTAAGAGAAAGTTATGGTAGCTTTATTAAACAAAGGTCAAGCTGTGCGTGATTTCAGCGTGGCAGAAGTGATTTTTGTAGATTAAATTATAATGATTCAGGAAGAAATAAGAGATGAGCTATATATGCTTGGAAAGATCCAGATGTCTATTTTTGGGAGAATTTTACGGCTTGTAAATATGATTTTTCTAGAGAAAGTTATGGCAGTTTTAGTAGACAAAGGTTAGGCTGTGCGTGATTTCCGTGTGGGCATAAGTTTTGAAGGGCATGTGAAGGCTTAAATCCCACATCCCACATTAGATTGGAAATACATTGCACTCATGGAGTTCCCCTAGAAAAGCCTCATTTCACTTCATCAAAGGGGTGTGCAATCTGAGAGGCTTTGTTACCAAGGTGTGTAATCTTGGAGGTTTTGCTACCAAGGGGTGCAATATGGAGGATTTTGCTACCAATTGGGGGAAGCACCGCACAGCAACTGCGGGTGGAATTTATCTCTCCAGGTATTAGTAATTTTAATTTATTTCTTTTAAGTTTTAAAGTTTAATGTTTAGCACTTTAATGTTTGCTCTAATTTTTCCCTTGAGATTTTTGTTGTCCATTATATTTAAGGGTAACTAAATTCTCAAGTGGGGCTAGGGATGAAATTGCATAGTATATGATATTTTTTTTTATTTATTTAATTTATGTATTTTATTTCCAATTACTAAAACTCTTTTGTTTTATCATTCTCAATTCATTGGTGATGTTTTCTTTTCTGAATAATTGTAGAATTTATTCTGTTTATGGATTCAGTTATGCTTTCTCTATTGAATGGATTAGCTCTTTGACTTATGTTTGGATCAATTATTTATCTATATTGATTTAATTCTTTGCTGCAATATTGCTTCTTGAGTATATTGTCGTCGTTGGATTTTCTCGATAGTGATAATAATTTACGTATTTTAACAGTGGTGAATGATTTTTCAAAGTATTACATTTGGTTTAATCTTGGTTTATAAATCTACACCTTCCGATTGGGAATTTTGGAAATTAAGTTCCCAATTGAGTTACTCAATGAATTAAGAATAATTAAAATACAATATTTGTACAAGGGATTCCCGACGTTATATTGTTTGTAAAATTTGAGTACTTTTTCCGTTAGTCACTTTGCTTCACTTTAATTTGCATTTAAAATTAATTTTTATTCTCCATTAATCATTTAATATTTTTTTTAGTTTCTTTGTTCCTTCTACTATTATTTAAATTTGTCTCTCTGTGGAATCGACACCCCAAAGTTGTGCTACAACTACCACGTTATTCTTTGGGCGTAATCAAATTTTGGTGTTGTTGCCGGGGAGACGGTAGAAGAATTGCTAGATAGTTTTTCTTTTTAGTAGTTTGTAAAGGCGGTAACTTCGTTCCTTCTTTTAGCTAGTTGCATTATTCTTTTCTTTTTTCCTTCTTTCTTTTTATAGTATTTATAGTATTTTGTGACCTTCCATTCTCAGATATAGAGACACTTTGGGTAGATTTGCTTGTAGGCCTATGCTAGAGTCAGAATCAAACTTTTTAAATACTTTATTTGACGATCCATCTAGTCCTAAAGAAATGAGTGAACACAGAGATCAACCCATTAGGACACTTCAGGATTACCTCCACCCTACACGTATAGCCACACCATCATACATCATGTTTCCAGCTAATACTCGCCAATTAGATTTTAAAACAGGGATGATACAGTTACTCCCTACGTTCCATGGCTTAGAAAATGAAAACCCATATGTGCATATTAGGGAGTTTGAGGAAGTAGTTGCAACTTTTCGTAGTCAAAATCCAACTGATGACATTATGAGACTTAAGTTCTTTCCTTTCTCTTTGAAGGACAGAGCTAAGAGTTGGCTATACTCATTGAGACCACGATCTATTGGGTCATGGAATGAGATGACTCAGGTTCTCTTTAATAAATGCTTTCCCTAACATAAGACCAACGCTCTAAAAAGGAAAATCTCCACCTTTGCACAAAAGGACAGTGAGACTTTGTATCAGTCTTGGGAGAGATTTAAGGAGTTGTTAAGTATGTGTCCTCACCATGGGTATGAGAATTGGCACTTAGTGAGCTATTTTTATAAGGGACTTACACCTAGAGAGTGCCAATTTGTGGAGATGATGTGTAATTGTGAGTTCTTACAGAAAGATCCTGATGAGGCCATAGAATACCTCAATGAGCTTGTTGAAAAAGCTAACACTTGGATTGGACTTAGTGCTATTGAAAGGACAAATAGGTCATGACCTATAAGAAACCCAAATGGTGGTGGAATTTACCATCTTAGGGAAGAGGATAACCTAAAGGATAAGGTCGAGATGCTCACTAGAGAGCTAGATGTGTTAATGACTAAGGACTTAAAGCCAACACACGTAGCTAATCATGCAGATTCTTTTGGACTATGTTTTGTGTGTGGCGGGGTAGATAATCTCACTCAAGAGTGTCCCACATTTTCTAAGATGAGAGGGATGTATGAGGGACAATGTAATGCCTTAGGTATGTACAAGAAGCCTTTTTCACCTTTCTCTGATACCTATAATCCAGGGTGGTGCAATCACCCCAATTTTAGCTGGAAGTCTGAAAAACAGTCGCCTGCACAACCCCCAAGATCATATCCTGCACCATATCATGCACCTGCATTTTCTAGGATTTCTCTAGAAGAAATTTTGCATGTTTTTATTGAGGCATAGGGTAAGACTAACCAAAGATGTGAATCGTTGATTACGCGGGTTGTTAAAGAAAATAAGGAGATAAAGAGCCAAATGTCCAAATTGATGAGCTCCTTGATTGTGAATGAGCGAGGTAACTTCCCTTCTCAAGCTCAGTCCACACTCCATGGTCAACACATGGAGCAAAAGAATTTAAAGGATGTGAATGCCATTATAACACGAAGTGGTAAGTCATCACACATCCCAACAACGAACAAATCAGTGGATGTGGAAAAGGGTCAAGATAGTAGTGATACTGAGCTGCCCAAGGAGCTTGAGGTGACAAAGAGTCATATTAAGGTACCATTGCCTCAAGCTTTAAAATCAAGCAAGCGAACTCTGGATCCAAACAATGAAATTCAAGAGAATCTAAGGCAAGTAAAAAATCAATTTTCGTCTTTTGCATGTGATTAAACAAGTTCCTACTTATGCAAAAGTTCTCAAGGATTTGTGTACAGTTAAGAGGAAGCACCATGTCAAGAAGACAGCATTCCTGACAGAGCAAGTTAGTGCTCTAATTGAGCAGTAAATTCCACCTAAGTGCAAGGATCTTGGTTGTCCAACCATTGCATTCGGCATTGGAAATCATGAGTTTGGGCAAGCTTTGCTAGATTTAGGAGCTAGTGTGAATCTAATGCCATATTCTATTTATTTGCAGTTGGGATTTGGAGAAATCGAACCAACCACTGTGGTATTGCGATTGGCTGACCGTTCAATGAAAGTACCCCGGGTGTGGTAGAGGATGTTCTAATTCAAATTGACAAATTTTATTATCTTGTTGATTTCCTAATCCTTGACACTACCTCTGTTGTCGATACTACTTCTAAAATTCCTTTGATTTTAGGTAGGCTGTTCCTTGGCACTGCTAATGCTCTTATTAATTGCAGGAATGGGCTCATGAAGTTGTCTTTTGAAAACATGTGCCCCGTGGTGAATATCTTCTATATTACAAAACAACCATAAAATGATGACGAGAGCCATTGGGCATACATGATTGACTCACTCATGGATAGGGGAGTTTCTATAGCTCATGATTTTGATCCCTTTGAGTATTTTTTTTTTGTTAATTCTAATTTTGATTCTATCAGTGATCCATCTGATGTAGTTGATATTTGTACTATTTTTAATAGAACTCAGGATTATGACACTCGGGCATGGCAACCAAAGTTTAAGGAGTTGCATGAGAGAAGTGCAAAACAAATTCCTTTCAGTGTAGAAGCACCCAAAGCTGAATTGAAGCCTCTACCTAAGGGTTTAAAGCATGTTTTCCATGGTCCAAGTGACACTTGAGTCTGGTTGAAGACGTTAAACTTAGCGCTCATGAGAGGCACACCACATCATATCCTTTTGTTTTTATTGTTTTTCATATTTCTTGTTACTGTTTAGTTTTTAAATTTTTTTGTTTTCCAGTATTAGCTGACCGTTCAGTCAAAGTACCCCGGGGTGTGGTAGAGGATATTCTAATACAAATTGACAAATTTTATTATCCTATTGATTTCCTAATCCTTGACACTAGCTCTGTTGTTGATACTACTTCTAAAATTCCATTGATTTTAGGTAGGCTGTTCGTTGCAATAAGGATTTATTGTCAATATATTGTTATGATTTACTTTGCTATCTAATTATAAGATTTTCTCTAATCCAGTGATTGTATCTTTTTCCTTGATATAAATCTAGTCATGCTTTTCTTATGTCAAGATTGTTTGGATATGATTGAGTCCGGTAGGTTTACCCTTTAGGTTTGTCCATTACTGCAATAGTGTCATAAAAGATATATTGTCGTTTCTTGATAAACCTATAGGGTAGATCATGTGTGCATGAATCAAAAGTAAAGTATTTCATAACAATTACATTAGGGTTTATACATGCTCTTATTGAATATTTGTCGGTTGCCTGTTTGGGATGTGAAACCCGCAACCGAGATAAAAATAACTGAATCAAGTTAGGATTAGGGCAACGCACCTAGGGTAATTCCCAGAACCTTGTTGTTCCTCTATTATATTTTACAATCTATTTTACACAATTACTCCATTATCAACAGTTCATACTTTCTCACTTAAATCTTTATCATTTGTGTTATGGTTCACACCTTCTTTTGTAGTTAACTTGTTTCCCTATGGAATCGACACCCGCGTTATGTTTTGCATGTAATCTAATTTTGGCGCCATTGCCGAGGAGACGCGCTTAAGTACAAGGAAGATTGTCAGCCATGAGACATGACGGTAGAAAAATTGCAAATAATTTTTTTTTTTTCAGCAGTTTGTAAAGGCGGTAACTTCGTTCCCTCTTTTAGCTTGCTGCGTTAATTTTATTTTATTTTATTCTTTCTTTTCTAAATCCTTTTATTTGACAACCCATCTAGTCTTGAAGAGATGAGTGAACATGAAGATCAACCCCCTAGGACCCTTCAGGATTATCTCCACCCTACACGCATAGCCACACCATCATACATCATGTTTCCAGCGAATACTCACCATTTAGATTTTAAAATAGGGATGATACAATTACTCCATACATTTCATGGCTTGAAAAGTGAAAACCTATATGTGCACATTGGAGAGTTTAAGGAAGTAGTTGCGACTTTTCATAGTCAAGATGCAACTGCTGAAATTGTGAGACTTAAGTTCTTTCCTTTTGCTTTGAAGGATAGAGCTAAGAATTGGCTATACTCACTGAGACCACAATCTATTGGGTCGTGGACTGAGGTGACTCGGATTTTTTTTAATAAATACTTCCCCCAACATAAGACCAATGCTTTAACAAGGCAAATCTCCACATTTGCATAAAAGGACAGTGAGACTTTGTATCAGTCTTAGGAGAAATTTAAGGAGTTGTTAAGTATGTGTCCTCACCATAGGTATGAGAATTGGCACTTAGTGATCTATTTTTATGAGGGACTTACAACTAAAGTGCGTCAATTTGTGGAGATGATGTTGAATGGTGAGTTCTTACAGAAAGATCCTGATGAGGCCATAGAATACCTCAATGAGCTTGCTAAAAAAGCTCACACTTAGACTGGACCTAGTGCTACTGAAAGGAAAAATAGGTCATGACCTATAGGAATCCCAAATGGTGGTGGAATTTACCATCTTAGGGAAGAGGATAACCTAAAGGCTAAGGTCGAGATGCTCACTAGAGAGCTAGATGTGTTAAAGACTAAGGACTTAAAGCCAACACATGTAGTTAATCATGCAGAGTCTTTTGGACCATGTTTTGTGTTTGGCAGGGTAGATCGTCTCACTTAAGAGTGTCCCACATTTGTCGAGATGAGGGGGATGTATGAGGAACAATGTAATGCCCTAGGTATGTACAAGAAGCTTTTTTCACCTTTCCCTAATACCTATAATCCGGGGTGGCACAATCACCCCAATTTTAGCTAGAAGTCTAAAAACCAGCCGCCTACACAACCCCCTAGATCATATCCCTCACCATATTATGCACCTGTATCTTCTAGGAGTCCTTTAGAAGAAACTTTGCATGCGTTTATTGAGGCACAAGATAAGACTAATCAAAGGCTTGAATCTTTAATTACGCAGGTTGTTGAAGAACATAAGGATTTAAAGAGCCAAGTGTCCAAATTAATGACATCCTTGAGTGTGAATGAGCAAGGTAAGTTCCTTTCCCAAGCTCACTCTACACCTCATAGTCAAAACCTGGCACAAAAGAATTTGAAGGAGGTGAATGCCATTATAACACGAAGTAGTAAGTCATTACACATCCGAACACCGAACAAATCAGAGGATGTGGATGAGAGCCACCAAGTATATATGATTAACTCACCCATGGAAAAGGTCCATCACCTTAATCTATTGGAGTCAATCCACACTCATGGGTTCACAAGAGCATATATTGAGCCAAAATCTGGAGATGTTACTGATGACATCCTTGAGGCCTCTTCAAATCATACAAGCACCCAATTTGACAGTGAAGCAGTCGTTGGTGCATTCAGTTCATGTTTGTCTTGGAGGGAATAAGAGTGTCTAGCTAAAGACGTAAAACTTAGCGCTCATGGGAGGCACCCCACAGCTTATCATTTTTACTTTTATTGTTTTCATATTTCTTTTTCTTATTTATTGTTCATATTTTTTTTTCTGTTTTCCAGTATTAACTTAGTATTTTTTTTTCAGGGACAAATATACAAAGCAGTTCAAATGGTGGAGCACAATTTTTAGCTTCTGTGCACCTTTGGCTACAAAGGGAGTTTCCTTTACTCTTTCTTTTACATTGAGGTCAATGCAATTTTTAAGTTGGGGGTGGAGGAAATGCATCTTTTTGTTTCCATATTCTTTATTCATACATTTTTATTTCATTGAACTGCTTGGTGTCGTTCTCCCTTTTTGTTTATTTTTAGCATGCTTTGTGTTAACCTTAGATGTAATTCACATGTCAATGATATAAGCTTAATTGAGATAGCATATAGTATTTAGAAGTAGTTAAATCTTGCTTCAGTTTGAGAATAATTTAAGTGTCAATCTTGATTTGGTTTGAGACTCTAGTTTGTGGTAAGATTGTATAAATAGTCTAAAGCATTTAGAGAAGTTTTATGTGTGATTGTTTTGTGAATACTTTTGCGGTCTCGATAAGCTCTAGAACTTATTTGATAATCACTTGAGGCAAATTCCTAGAATGCACATTACTTAGGATATGATATAGACCATTTTTGGACCGTTTGAGCCTTTCAAACTTACCCTTGCTATATTCATCACTAGTCACCTGTTTGAGCTTTTTTCTTGAAAAAGAATTTGAGCCTTATTTCTTTTAATAGCCCATTTACTCACCTTTATGAGCCTAAAATAACTTAGCTATACACATTTGTTAAGAAGCACTTAAAAGCAGTAAGGATGGAAATATGAGAAAATATCATTACCATAACCCAAGTACACTAAAGGAGATAAGTTGGGGGTTATGGAAAAGAAAAGAAAAATGAAAAAGGAGGTGAATGGTCTTATGCCAAAATACAAAAGGAAAGAAAAGAAAAGAGAAGTGAATTATGGCAAAGAAAAAAGAAAATAAAGAAAAAGTGATGACCCGAGAAAAATGCTTGAAAAATGGTTGAAAAAGTTGGGTGTCGAAGAAAGGTTATCTAGTGCTTAAAAGTAGTTGTGTTTAAAGCTAAGAGATTGAGTTCTTTTACTTGTGAATCCTTTCCGTTCTTTCTTAACCTTTACCTAACATTACAAGTTTATTAAAGACCTATTGATCTAATGTAATGTGATTTTTCTATAATAGTGGAGAGTGGTTTGAAATGTAAGCCTATGGAGCTTGTTTGTGTCATTGATGTCACGAAATTCGTCATGTTTTAGAGGCCAAGACTTGTATTCACAAATCTTATGCATAAAATCATCTGGATGTTCGGATTAATGGATTGTGGTAAGATGGATGTTAAGAGTCAATAACGATTTCAAGAGTGATGTTTGGACTACTTTCGAACTTGGGTGAATTTAAATGATTCTATGTGTTGTGTGTTATGCAAAATTTTTTAGACAAAATGTGAATTACTCTTGGTTAACACTAATATTGCTTTACTTTACTTTGATTCCCACCATGGAATTCCTCTATTGTTTTTGCTTGAATTGCTAAGGACTAGCAATAAGCTAGTTGGGGGTTGTGATAAGAGCCATAAAATGCACCTCAACAATGTTTAATTGTTAGCATTTTATGATTGATCTCGATCTTTATTGCACTTTTATGTGTTAATAACTTTAAAGTAATATTATTGGACCACTAACTTATTTTAGTGCATTTTCAGGTACTTAGAGTCCAAAAGAGAAGAAGAAGTGATCATTGTTTAAAAGCGCCAAAATCCTATGCATAACGGAGCGTCGGAGTGGTTGCGGAGAAGCAAACATGAAGGAAATCAAAAAAATCAGTGAGCACCGCGGTGTCCCTCAGCCAGCACCATGGTGCCCAGAAGCGTCCACATTATGAACAATCAGTGAGCACTGCAGTGCTCCTCACTCAGCACCGCGGTGCCCAGAAGCTCACCCAATCAAGCTGAAGCTAGCACCGCAGCGCCCATAAAGCAACACCGCAGCGCGCACACGGGGTTGTATCTCTGAGTTAGAACTTAATTAGGGTTTTAAACATTAGAAGCAGCCTCATTCTCCTCCATCAAAGTGTTCAACCATGAGTTCCATGGCGAACTAATCTCCAAGCAAGGCGAAGGGATGATTCCCTAGGTGTAGTTGTTCCTATTTTCCTTTACTTGGTTCAGTTGTAATAAGGATTTATTGTCAAGATATTGTTTTGATTTACTTTGCTATCTAATTATAAGATTTTCTCTAATCCGGTGATTGTATCTCTTTCCTTGATATAAATCTAGTCATGTTTTTCTTATGTCAAGATTGTTTGGATATGATTGAGTCTGGTTGGTTTACCCTTTAGGTTTGTCCATTACTGCAATAGTGTCATAAAAGATATATTGTCATTTCTTGATAAACCTATAGGGTAGATCATGTGTGCATGAATCAAAAGTAAAGTATTTCATAACAATTACATTAGGGTTTATACATGCTCTTATTGAATATTTGTCGGTTGCCTGTTTGGGATGTGAAACCCGCAACTGAGATAAAAATAACTGAATCAAGTTAGGATTAGGGCAACACACCTAGGGAGGATTCCCAGAACCTTGTTGTTCCTCTATTATATTTTACAATCTATTTTACACAATTACTCTATTATCAACAGTTCATACTTTCTCACTTAAATCTTTATCGTTTGTGTTATGGTTCACACCTTCTTTTGTAGTTAACTTGTTTCCTTGTGGAATCGTCACCCCAAAGCTGTGCTATAACTACCGCGTTATGTTTTGGATGTACTCAAGAGCCATCAGGCATACATGATTGACTCACTCATGGATAGAAAATAAGAGATGAATTCTATGGTAGGAGTTAAAAACAAAGTAAAACAATGCTAGCGTTGAACCAAGAGTAATTCACTTTTTGTCTCAAAAATTGCACATAATATATGGCACATAGAATCATTAAATTTCACCTAAGTCCAAAAGTAATCCAAACATCAATCTTAAAATCGTTATTGACTCTTAACATCCATCTTACCATAAACAATTAATCCAAACAACCGGACTATTTTATGCATAACATTCATGAATACAAGTCTTGGCCTCTAAAAACATAATAAATTGCATGACATCAATCACAAAAACAAGCTCCATAGGCTCACTTTTCAAATCACTCTCCACTATTGTAGAAAAATCACACTACATTGGATCAAAAGGTCTTTCATAAGCTTGTAACGTTAGGCTAAGGTAAAGGTTAAGAAAGAATGGGAAGATTCAACAAGTAGAAGAACTTAATCTCTTAGTTTTGAACACAACTCTTTAAGCACTGGATAACCTTACTTCAACACCCAACTCTTTCAACCATTTTTCGAGCATTTCTTTCAACAAATCACCATTTTTTTTCTTTTCTTTCTTTCTTCTTTCTTTGCCATAATTTTTTTTTTTTAATTTTTGGCACATAACCATTCACCTTCTTTTTCATTTTTTTTCTTTTCTTTTCAATTACCCCCAGCTTATCTCCTTTAATGTACTTAGGTTATGGTAGTAACTTTTTTTTTTTTATACTTTCATCCTTACTCCTCTTGAGTGCTTCTCAAAAAATGTGTATAACTAAGTTCTTTTAAAAGAAAGGTAAGGATAAAATATTTTTAGGCTCATAAAGGTAAGTAAATAGTTTATCGAAAGAAATAAAGCTCAATTTTTCTTTTCAAGAAAAAGGCTCAAATGGGTGACTAGTGATAAATATAGCAATGGTAAGTTTAGAAGGCTCAAACGGTTCAAAAATGGCCTATATCATATCCTAAGTAGTGTGCATCCTAGGAATTCACCTCAAGTGATTATCAAGTAAGTTCTAGAGCTTGTCAAGACCGCAAAAGTATTCATAAAATAATCACACATAAAATTTCTCTAAATGTTTAAGACTAATCATACAATCTAACCACAAACTAGAGTCTCAAACCAAATGAAGATTGATACTTATATTAATTTCAAACCGAAGCAAGATTTAACTTCTTCTACATGCTATCTGCTATCTCAATTATGCTCATATCATTGACATGTAAATTGACTCTAAGGCTAACACAAAGCATGCTAAACAAAAACAAAGATGACACCAAGCAGTTCAATGAAAGAAAAAGAATATGTTTCCTCCACCCCCAACTGAAAAATTACATTGTCCTCAATGTTAAAGAAAAGGTAAAGGAAACTCCCTTTGTAGCCAAAGGTGCACAAAAGCTAAAAATTGTGCTCCACCATTTGAACTGCTTCGTATTTTTGTCCCTGAAAAAGAAATGCGAAAGTAAAACTGGAAAACAGCAAGATAATAATAATAAACAAGAGAAAAAAAGAAACATGAAAAAAATAAAAATAAAAGGATATGTTGTGAGCTGCCTCCCATGAGCACTAAGTTTTACGTCTTCAGCCAGACGCTCTTATTCCCTCCTTGAAAATCATAGGTTGAATGCATCTGCCACTGCTTCATTGCCAAATTTGGTGCTTCAATGCTTTAGGGGGACCTTAAGGATGTCATCAGTAACATCCGTAAATTCTGGCACGATATATGCTTTGGTGAAGCCATAGATGAGGGTGGACTCAAATGGATTAAGGTGCTGGACCTTTTCCATGAATGAGTCAATCATGTATGCTTCTGCTTGATGGCTTTCATCCACATCCTCTGATTTTTCCGTTGTTGGGATGTGTAATGACTTACCCCTCAGTGTCTCAATGGCATTCACCTCCTTCAAATTCTTTTGTGCTAGGTGCTGACCAAGGGGTGTGGACTGAGCTTGAGAAGGGAACTTACCTCGCTCAGTCACACTCAAGTAGCTCATCAACTTAGACATTTGGCTCTTTATCTCTTTATGTTCTTCAACAACCTACACAATTAAAGATTTAAGTTTTTTATTAGTATTACCCCGTGCCTTAATAAAAGCATGTAAAATGTCTTCTAAAGAACTTCTAGAAGACATAGGTGCATGATATGGTGCAGGGGTTTGTGCAAGCTGCTGGTTTTTAGACCCAGCTGAAATTGGGGTGATTTCGCCATCCCAGATTATAAGTAGCAGAGAAGGGTGTCAAAGGCTTCTTGTACATGCCTAAAGCATTACATTGTTCGTTATACATCCCTCTCATCTCAACAAATGTGGGATACTCTTGGGCGAGATGATCTACCCCACCACACACAAAACGTTGTTCAAACGATTTTGCATTATTAGCTACATGTGTTAGCTTTAAGCTTTTAGTCTTTAACTCATCGAGCTCCCTAGTGAGCATCTCGACCTTGGCTCTAAGGTTATCCTCTTCCCTAAGATGGTAAATTCCACCACCATTTGGGTGCCCTATAGGTCGTGACCTATTTGTGTTTTCAGTAGCACTAGGTCCAGTCCAAGTGTGAGCTTTTTCAGCAAGCTCATTGAGGTACTCTATGGCCTCATCAGGATCTTTCTCTAAAAAATCACCATTACACATCATCTCTACAAATTGGTGCTCTCTATATGTAAGTCCCTCATAAAAATAGCTCATTAAGCGCCAACTCTCATACCCGTGGTGAGCGCACATACTCAATAACTCTTTAAATCTCTCCCAAGACTGATACAAAGTCTCACTGTCCTTTTGTGCAAAGGTGAGATTTGCCTTTTTAAAGCATTGGTCTTATGTTGGGGAAAGTATTTATTAAAAAATATCCGAGTCATCTTAGTCCACGACCCAATAGTTCATGGTCTAAGTCAGTATAGCCAACTCTTAGCTCTATCATTCAAAGCGAAAGGAAAGAACTTAAGCCTCACAATGTCATCGGTTTCGTCTTGACTATGAAAAGTCGCGACTACTTCCTCAAACTCTCTAATGTGCACATATGGGTTTTCATTATCCAAGCTATGAAATGTAGGGAGTAAATGTATCATCCCTGTTTTAAACTCTAATGCGCGAGTATTGGCTGGAAATAGGATGCATGATGGTGTGGCTGTGCGTGTAGGGTTGAGATAATCCTGAAGGGTCCTAGGGGATTGATATTCATGTTCACTCATTTCTTCGGGACTAGATGGACTATCAAATAAAGGATTTAGAAATGAATTGAATTATGACTCTAGCACAAGACTACAAGCATCTCTATGTCTTTGCATTCAAGGTAACAAAATAATGAAAAACAATTACTATAAAAAGAAAGAATAAGATAAAATAAAATAAAATTAATATAGCAAGCTAAAAGAGGGAACGAAATTACCACATTTACAAACTACTGAAAAGAAAAACTATTTACAATTCTTCTACTATCATGTCAAAAGTTGACAATCTTTTTTTTTATCAATAAATAAACATGTATTAATAAAAAAATTTACAAAAGAATCACTGGGCATACCCAGGAGATATACAAATTTCAAGAACAACAAACAAAAATAAGCTAATAAAGGAGCCTACACAAAAGCTTATACAAAAAGCTTAAAGCTTATAGGAGAAGCCCAATCTGAGGACAGAGGGTATACACTATTCTATAAATTACAAACTAAATCTTCTTGATAAGACTGGAAGAAAGAATAGTGGCATGGTCAAACAGTTTGACATTTCTATCCATCCATATGCTGTAAACTGAGCATGCAAGGGCAATCCTTTTGGTAATGGCAGGAGGGACAGTACCTCTAACTTTTTGGGACCACTTGACAGCACTCTCAATTGTGTTCATTTGTCTTCTACAACCAAGCCACCGTTTGATGGCTTCCCATGTTTCCTTATTGATCTTGCATGAGAAGAAGAGGTGCTCTCTTGATTCCTCTTGCTCTTTGCATAGGGGGTAGAGCTTGTCATCTCCTTCCAACAGGAGTCTGTCCTTGGTGAGGAGCCTGTTCTGAATGGCCAGCCAGAGGATAAATGAGTGTTTTGGGGGGCGGGCAGTGGCCATACCATACCATAGATGCCCAGCTGACCTTGCTTCCTTTCTGCCTAATAGAGTTATAGACCTTCTTGATGCACAAATCATCCTGGACCCTCCATTCTATAAGTCTGTCCTTAGCCTGCATGGTGGAGAATGATTGGGCAATAAGATCATCTCTAATCTCTAGGATTCTCTTCTAGAGAGGGGAGCCATCCTTTCTTGCCATGATCTCCTAGATTGACCTGTTGGTGAGATAGTAATGCTGGACCCACTGGATCCACAGTGAGTCTTTTTGCATGTGGATGTTCCAAAGTACCTTGGTAAGGAGAGTCTTGTTCAAAGCTTTCAAGTCCACCAATCCTAGCCTTCTTTCTGATTTTGGTTTGCATAGATCTGCCCAAGCAACCAGAGCCTTCCTCATACCATTACTCTTGCCATTCCATAGAAATGTTCTACACATCCTAACTATTTTCTCCAGGATGTTGCCAGGGATTAGGAAAATGGCCAGCCAGAAACACTCCACACTTTAAGCACAGATTTGATTAACTCAGTTCTGCTAGCATAAGATAGGGAAGATCCAGCCCATACAATGATGTACCCAGAGATTTTTCCAATGAGGGGGAACTAATGAGTAGCATTTAATCATGCTGAAGCCAAAGGCACCCCCATATATTTGAAAGGGAAGGATCCATCCTCCATTCCAGTGATCCTTCTGATTTCCATAAGCTCTACAGCCTGGACTCCAGCATGGAAGATATTAGATTTTGGCAGGCTAGCTTGCAGCCCTGTGCACTCACTGAAATGGTTGACACAGTTCATAATCTGCCCAACAAATCTACCATCCCCCCTGGCAAATAGAATAAGGTCATCAGCAAAAGTCAGGTGAATGATCTTGAGTTTATCACATTTTGGGTGGTATCTAAAACCATCCTCTTCTTTCAATCTCCCAAGGAGCCTAGACAGATACTCCACAACCAAGACAAACAAGTATGGGGAGAGGGGGTCTCCTTGTCTTAAGCCTCTTTTGCCAGCAAAGAAACCATGCAAGCTACCATTGATGGATAGGGAATAGGCTGTGGTGGTAACATATTCCATGATCCATTTTCTACACTTATCAGGGAACCTAAGGCCCTCAATCAAACTGCTCAGAAAATCCCATTCCATAGTGTTATAGGCTTTTTTGAGGTCAATCTTGATCATACATCTTGGAGAGATTCTTTTCCTATAATACTTTCTGAGTAATTCCTGAACCAGGTATATGTTTTCAGCCATACTTCTAGCCTTGATGAAGGCAGCCTGGGCAGGGTTGACAATAAGGCTCAAAATAGGAGATAACCTTGAAGCAAGGATCTTAGAGATGATCTTGTAAATCACATTGCAACAGGCTATAGGTTTGAAGTCCTCCACTTTAGTAGCCTGCTTTCCTTTAGGAATCAAGGCAAGGGATGTATAGTTAAGCTGTTTAAGGAGTCTCCCATTCTGGAAGAATTCCAGCACAGCCTCAATAACATCATGGCTGACCACATCCCAAGCTTTCTTGAAGAGCCTTGAAGAGTAGCCATCAGGACCAGGGGACTTGTCTTCCCCTATACTCCAAAAAGCTTCTTCGATCTCATCCTCTGTGACCTCCAAAGAGCATTCTTCGACCATCTCTGATAATTTCCTAGTCAATAGGTCTGCTACTGGCTGAAGAGCCAAGGAGGTCCTTGTAGAACTTAAGGAACTCCTCAACCACTTCAGTTTCAGAGGAGGTCATAACCCCACTGGAAGACACCACTACAGCAATATTGTTCTTACTAGCCTTTCTTTTAACTAAGCCATGGAAAAATTTGGTGCCCCTATCACTATTCAAAAGGTATCTACATTTGGCCTTCTGGGAAAGAAACTTTTCTCAGCTTCAGCTAGATTGAAGGCCTTCATCTTCTGGTTAGCCACCATTGTTTGAAGCTCAGAATCAGATGGATTGTCATGGAGTTCCCCTTGGAGGCTGGACAGCTTTTGTGAAGCCTCAAGAGCTCTCTCTGAAATGTGACTGAAATGTTTCTCATTAAGCACTTTGAGGTGGGTTTTGAGAGATTTCAAGTTTCTACACAGTTTAAACAGCTTAGTCCCACCCCTAGTGCAACCCTAGTGAGATTTAACAGTGTCAAGGAACTTATCATGGTCAGCCCACATATTGAAGAACTTGAAGGATCTTCTGCCCCCCCTAATTTCATCAAACAAGTTAACCAGGCAAGGGGAATGGTCAGAGAGGCAGCTAGCAGAAAGGTAAGTGGCCTGGGCTCTCAACCCCTTGTGAAGCTAGTTACTGTTCACCATAACTTTGTCCAGTTTACACCAAATGCTGTTGTTAGACCATGTGAACAGGCAACCTGTAGTATTAACATCTGAGAGGCTAATTTCTCTACAACAAAAGGAGGGGTCTCTTAACTCATAATCTGTAATAGGCAACCCATTTGCTTTCTCATCAACAGCAAACACATTGTTAAAATCCCGCAAAACTAACCAAGGAACTGGATTATCATGATTGAAGTTACATAAGTTATCCCACATGGGTCTTCTCGCAACTATAGTATTAAAACCATATACAAAACTGATTACAAAGTTACAGGAAGAAATTAAACAGGAAACATTACATTGAATAATTTGGGGACAAGCTTCTATTAAGGACACACTGACCTTGGAAGGGTTCCACATCACAACAATCCTACCAGCAGGGTGAGAGGTGAAGTTATTGATCTGTCTCCAGGAGCTAAATTTGTTGCCCATTAATTTGATTAGCTTTGCTTCATCAAGCTTAGTTTCCGAAATGCCTATCACATCCACACTATTACTTTTCATGAGGTGCTGCACCCCATTATGCTTCAGGGGTTTATGAAAACCCATGATATTCTAGCTAGCAACAATCATTTAGGGGCATGGGAGGCTTTCCCCCCCTTCCCTTCTAAATATTTATCTTTCAACCCTGCTTTCTCTTTTTTTTTCTTAGAGGTAGGAAGGCTTCTTCCTTGTTCACCTGGCTCTAAAGAGAATTCAATATCAGGAGGATCTGGGGGATGGGAGGATTTTAAGCCATCAACCAATTGGAGAGTAGGCTCCTGGTCCCCCTCCACCCTAGTATATATGGGGTTAGGATCCTCTCTTTCTAGAACATTCTCTGCTTAGTCAACATTCCTAGTCTCTTGGCCTACTCTTTCTCTAACAGAAGGCCCTATGCTTGGGCTGCCCCCAACTACCTCAGCTTGTTGGTTGTTCTCCCCTTTGTCATGGTCAATAGGAGCTTTAGCCCCTTCCTGCCTTACTGTTTCTTTCCCCTTTCCATTCTGCTTTCTCCCCTTATCTGAGTTAATATTAAAGCTGCATGAGTGGAGGTCATGACCAAGGACCTTACACTTGGGGTAGTATTTAGGGAGGTTTTCATAGGATATCCTTTGCTCAAAAGTAGTCCCATTAGGGAAGCTAACAGGTACTGACAATTTGATTTTCTTAGCTACATCAATCTCCACAAGTAGCCTAGCATAGTATATTCTATCTTTGGTGTATGTGAACTGGTCAGCATAAAAGGGCTTACCAAGTTGGGAGCCTAACTTACTTAGGCAGTTAGTAGTCCATAACTCAAGGGGTAGGCCCCTCAACTGAATCTAGATTGGGATAGTACTGATTTCTTCATTACCAAATTGAAAAAATTTGGGCATGGATTTCAAAAGCAAGGGTCTGCCATATACTTGATAGGGTCCTTCTTGCAATACATTCATACTAGCCTCTACATTCTCAAACTCGAACACAATCCAACCACTATCATGGAATTGAGTTAGGACTTTTACCTTCCAGGAGTTAGTGAGCATCTTCAGAGCAACCCTCCCTGGAAATCTTCCAGCAAAGTATCCAACCAAGCAGGAGGGGTACTCTTTAAACACCTCTCCAATGTCTTCCTCTATGACACATACTGTTTCCCCCTCACTTTCAATGGTGGAGAGTTGCAAACCCTTACTTTGCTTCCTATTGTCTGCAAACAGACTGACCCAGGGAGCTTTCTTGCCCTCCTCTAGAGGAGTATTGTTATTGCTATTGGACTTTGGTTTTTCTTGAGCTCCAGTAGAGGTTGCCTACCTCAAGAGAGCCCCATTGAATGAGGAACCAGTGGGGGGGACATTCTTCAAGGGAGATTGGGGTTTAGACCCTTTTCTAGCATCTTCCTTACCTTGCCTTGCTACATCTAGTCATCCGCGAACAGTAGCTTGGCAGTTGGGATCATCTTCCTCACGGGAAGAATAGGATTCAACTTGAACTGAGTTATCTTCACTCTCCTCAGAGGAGCTTTGAATCTCATTCTCTAAGGTCTGAGACTCTTCCTGCAATGCCTGCATTGCCTCCCTTGCCTCAGCTTGATTATGGCTACTGTTCACCATTGAAGCTCTGAGCAAGCTTCCTTCACTGCCCGAGGCTGAGTATTCCACTTCAGGCCTCCTGGACTTAGACACTTCTTCTCCTAGGGAGCAGGAAGAGCTTTCCGACTCTTTGCTTGAAGCTCTAGCTCCATGCTTGCTGGAACTTACAATAACTTCTTATCGCGATAAAGTTACTGTAGCAGCTTTGGTTTTGAAATGATTCTGGACATAATCTAGATCATTTTGCTCTTGGACTGAAAGATGAGGCTTCCTATTAGGTTTTTTTTTTCCCATGCTAAGAGAAGCAGCAGATTTGGAATAGGGAACAGGGATGGAGGAGGAGAGAGGGGCGGGAAACCATGGACAAGCACTGTAGCAGTTGAGAGCTTCTCTCTAGCTTGCCCGGGTTTTTGACTAAAAAAAAAGTTGACAATCTTCCTTGTACTTAGGTGTGTTTCCCCAGAAACGGCACTAAAATTTGATTACGCCCAAAGTATAACGCGGTTATTTGTAGTACAACTTTGGGGTGTCGATTCCACAGGGAAACAAGTTAATTACAGAAGAAGGTGTAAACTTGAACACAAACAATAAAAGATTGATTGAAAGAATCTGAATTGTTTATTTTATAGAAATTGTGTGAATGATTAATGGATATAATAAAGAAACGACAAGGTTCGGGAAATCCTCCCTAGGTTCGTTGCCCTAATCCTAACTTGATTCAGTTGTTTTTATCTCGATTGCAAGTTTCACATCCCAAACAGGCAATCGACAAATATTCAATTAAAGCACATTTATAAATCCTAATGTAATTGTTATGAAATCTCCTTTACTTTCAAGCACATATGACCTAACTTATAAATTATCAAGAGACGACGATATATCTAAACGACAATACCGCAACAATGGACAAATCTATAAAAGAGATCTACCGGAATCAATCACACCCAAACAGGTACACATAAGAAAAGCATGACTCAAATTATATGGAAAAGAAGCATGCAATCACCGGAGTAATAATAAATCTACTAATTAAATTAAGAATAAAACATAACTTCTTTAACGAAAATAATATCCAACTACAACCGAATCAAATAAAGAAAAATAAGAACAACTACACCTAGGGATTCATCCCTTCGCCTTGCTTGGAGACTAGCCAGCCATGGGGCTCATGCTTCCTTGAGTTGCCTCCGGCCTCTCAAGGATCATCCTCAGCTTGCTCTCCAAATTTATACTTTCGGATTCCTCCTAAAGACCCTCTGGATTGCTCCTAAAGGCCCTCTAGAGTCACTCTCTGATGATTTCAGATGAGCTCCGATTGATCCTCAAAGCTGAAGTGGAGTAGGCCTTTTATAGGGAAATACCATGAGTGCAATGTGTTTCCAATCCGATGTGGGATGTGGGATATAGAAATATGTTTTCCAACTGATGTGGGATGTGGGATTTAAGCCCAAAATCACGCTGAAATCCCGGACAGCCCGCACAGCCTGACCTTTGTCTACTAAAATTGCCATAACTTTCTCTAGAAAAATCATTTTTACAAGCCGTAAAATTCTCCAGAAAATAGACTTCTGGGTCTTTCTAATCATATATGGCTCATCTCCTGATTCTTCTTTCATCAATACAGTTTAATTTTCAAAAATGATTGATCTGTACGGGTAATTCTGGCAATTTAGTAAATCTCCTTTCTTGGTTTCTCTTCATCTTGGCTCTTCTGCGACCATTATCTCACTCGAGTATTCATTGAAGCTTCGTGTTTAAAATGATGATAGCTTTTCTATCTCTTTTCTAAGCTCAAAGTACCTAAAAATATGCTGAAATAAGTCAACAATTCAAGAATAACACTTTAGAGTTATTAAGGTATAAAAGTGTAATTCCAACCTCGATCAACCCTAAAATGCTAACAATTAAGTATTGTTTAGATGCATAATTTGATTACGCCCAAAGTATAACGCGGTTATTTGTAATACAACTTTGGGGTTTCGATTCCACAGAGAAACAAGTTAATTACAGAAGAATGTGTAAACTTGAACACAAACGATAAAAGATTGATTGAAAGAATCTGAATTGTTTATTTTATAGAAATTGTGTGAATGATTGATGGATATAATAAAGAAACAACAAGGTTCTAGAAATCCTCCTTAGGTTCGTTGCCCTAATCCTAACTTGATTCAGTTGTTTTTATCTCGATTGCAAGTTTCAATTCCCAAACAGGCAATCGACAAATATTCAATTAAAGCACATTTATAAATCCTAATGTAATTGTTATGAAATCTCCTTTGCTTTCAAGCACACATGATCTAACTAATAAATTATCAAGAGACGACGATATATCTAAACTAAAATACCACAACAATGGACAAATCTATAAAAGAGATCTACCGGACTCAATCACACCCAAACAGGTACACATCAGAAAAGCATGACTGAACTTATATGGAAAAGAAGCACGCAATCACCCGAGTAATAATAAATCTACTAATTAAATTAATAATAAAACATAACAATGCTTAACGAAATTAATGTCCAACTACAACCGAATCAAATAAAGAACAATGAGAATAACTACACCTAGGGATTCATCCCTTCGCCTTGCTTGGAGACTAGCCAGCCATGGGGCTCATGCTTCCTTGAGTTACCTCCGACCTCTCAACGATCATCCTCAGCTTGCCCTCCAAATTTATACTTTTGGATTGCTCCTAAAGGCCCTCTGGAGTCACTCTCTGATGATTTCAGATGAGCTTCGATTGATCCTCAAAGCTGAAGTGGAGTAGGCCTTTTATTGGGAAATACCATGAGTGCAATGTGTTTCTAATCTGATGTGGGATATGGGATATAGAAATATGTTTTCCAACTGATGTGGGATGTGGGATTTAAGCCAAAAATCACGCTGAAATCCGGCGCAGCCCATACAGCCTGACCTTTGTCTACTAAAACTGCCATAACTTTCTCTAGAAAGATCATTTTTACAAGTCGTAAAATTCTCCAGAAAATAGACTTCCGGATCTTTCTAAGCATATATAGCTCATCTCCTGGTTCTTCTTGCATCAATACAGTTTAATTTTCAAAGATGATTGATCTGTACGGGCAATTCTAGCAATTTAATAAATCTCCTTTCTTGGTTTCTCTTCATCTTGCCTCTTCCGCGACCATTATCTCACTTGAGTATTCATTGAAGCTTCGTGTTTAAAACGATGATAGCTTTTCTATCTCTTTTTTAAGCTCAAAGTACCTGAAAATGCACTGAAATAAGTCAACAATTCAAGAATAACACTTTAGAATTATTAAGGTATAAAAGTGTAATTCCAACCTCGATCAACCCTAAAATGCTAACAATTAAGTATTGTTTAGATGCATTTTATGACTCTCATTAGAGAGTTTCTATATCTCATGATTTTGATCCCTTTGAGTATTTTCTTGTTAATTCTAAGTTTGATTCTATCAGTGATCCATCTGATGTAGTTGATGTTTGTGCTATTTTTTATAGAACTCAGGATTATAACACTCGGGCATGGCAACCGAAGTTTGAGAAGTTGCATGAGAGAAGTGCAAAACAAATTCCTTCAAGTATTGAAGCACCCAAAGTTGAATTGAAGCCTCTGTGTAAGGGCTTAAAGCATGTTTTCCTTGGTCCATGTGACACTTGAGTCTGGCTGAAGACGTTAAACTTAGTACACATGGGAGGCACCCCACAACATATCCTTTTGTTTTTATTGTTTTTCATATTTCTTGTTACTGTTTACTTTTAATATTTTTTGTTTTCCAGTATTACTTTAGTATTTCTTTTTCAGGGACAATGTGTGCATCTATTCAAGTTTGGGGGTGTGCTATGTGCCATGCCAGTCCAACTAATTCTCCATCTCCCAAGTCAGCTCTTTCCATGTTATTCACACATTAAGGACACTGTGTACTTTAAGTTTGGGGGTATGGGAGACACATTCACACACACACTTTGTCCCAGTTTTTTTATATATTATTGAAAAGATAAATGCATGTTTATGATTGTTTTGAAATTTTAGTTGATCTAAACAAATATTGTGTTGTGATGTCATTGATGAGCTTAAAATCTTGAACACATGATTTGATGATAGAGTTTTAAAATTTTGTTACTTACTTTAGGCATTTGAGAATTCACATGTTTGATCTAATCTGACACGAGCACATTAGCACAAAATAGTGTGAGGCATAACATGTGATTTTAATGCGTATGTTTCCATGACTTAACTGAAACTGGATAACTTGTTGAATAAACACTTTGGCATAGTAAAGTATATATATATATATATATATATATATATATATATAAAAAAATTGCAAAAAAAAAGAGAGAGAAAAATGCTCATGATGATCATTAATAAACTTTCCACTGAGTAACTGGACCTCTTGCCTCATTAAGCAGTGAGTGTTCATGTTAAAAGGTGGAAATTTTATTCGTAATGATCATTGAGAAACTTTTTGCTGAGTAACTGGACCTCTTGCCTCAGTAAACAGTCAGTGTTCACGTCAAAAGGTGGGAATTTTGCTTGGTAGCATTAAGGCCAGTTTAGTTTCGTAGCCTTTTTTACTCGAGTTAGTAAGTCCTTAGGGGTGTCTTTACACCTAATACCCTAAAACCATCTGGTTTGGGAGTTATTGACTCAACACTCGCAACATGGGTAAATTAGAAAGCTTAAGGAACTAAACATAGCAGAGCCTTGTAATAAAAGAGAGAAGAAAATAAAACTATGCCATCGTTGTTCGTTCTGATGAGAAATTCTATGAATCTTTAGACATGGAGACATTGCACATTGAAGTAATTTGGAAGCCTCATCTTTATATACTAATTCACTTTACACTGAATCAGACTTATGATGCCTTAGCCTACCTTTTGTAAGCAATTAGATTTTAAATTCTTATTCATTGTGAAGATGGGTTAATATTTTAAGCTTGCTCATAAATAAATATCATGGTTTTGTCTGATACTTAAATTTTCGGATATCATAAATGATGAACTTATCTTTATGTTCTTAGTTTTTTATTTTTTTTTATTTTGTTTTGTTGAGGGACTAGCAAAATATAAGTTCGGGGGTATTTGATGAGTGCCAAATATTGCATATTTTGACCCCTTAATTTACATTTGTTAACTTAGGAATTTGTTATTTAGAGTTCTTTTTTTCGTTGTTCTATAAGTTTACAAGCACTTGGAAAGGAGTTTCACTAAATTGCCTATACAGATCAGTCATTTTTGTGGATTAAACTGTATTGATTCAGGAAGAATAAGGAGATGAGCCATATGCACTTTGAAAGATCCGGATGTCTATTTTATGGGGAATTTTACGGCTCATAAATATGATTTTTCTAGAGAAAGTTATGGCAGTTTTAGTAGACAAAGGTCAAACTATGCGTGATTTCTACGTGGGCAGAAGTTTTGAAGGGCATGTGAAGGATTAAATTCCACATCCCACATTGGTTGGAAACACTTTTTATATCCCACATCCCACATCGGATTAAAAACACATTACGATTGTTAGGATTTGTCTAAGAATTAAAGAGGAAAAATTTAGCTTCAGCCCTAGGTGTGCGCTGCACCTTGGGCAGTCCGCGCCTCACCCGGTAGCAAGTCCAGGAAGTGATCTCTTCAGGCCACATCAGACCCTAGGCTCCCTAAGGTGCGATGACCAGAAAGGCTGCAAAAGTTCTCCTTCCAAGGTGTAGCTTGCCCTATTCCAAGGTACAGCGCGAAGGCACACCTAATGGCAATTTTCAGCTCTCTTCTTCTAGTGCGTGGTGCATGATCAATACGAACAAGATCACTTAGACTTAATCAAGGGCTATGATTGATTGGTCTTCAAGATTTAAGGGTTGAGATTGACTTCAAGATAGGTTCAAGAAGTGGTGCACTATATAAAGGGTCACCTAGCTTCAATCTCAACAAGAATGTGAAAGAGATAACTTGTGAATGTAAAAGTTAGATCAATTGTAAGAGTGCAAAGACACAAAACAAGAGAGACTCATTGGAGAGACTAGTTATTTAAATAGAGAGTAGTATAGATTGGGGATTCAAGGGACTTGTAAGTGGAATTTTCTTGGGAAAAATTCCAAGGTAACTCAAGACCTTATCACTTTCTTTTCTCTTCTTTCGTTCTTCAAGAACTAGAGGTTTCTTGGAGAGGAGTTGTTGTAACTTGTAAGAACTCATTGATTTAGTGTAGAGGGCTCAGAGGAGCTCATGGGGATGTAGGCACATTGCCGAACCTCGATAACAAATTGCTTGTGTTCTTTCATTTCTTTGATTTCTGTTTCTGTTCTGATCATTACATGTCATTCTAGACTTGGGTGTTTGGAAGATCACCACCTGGGCATCTTGAGGTGATTTGCCAACTGTGGTATCAGAGCTTTGGACAATGAGTATCGAAGTTAGAATATAAGGTATCGGAGAAAGACTCCAAGAATCAAAGATTGACTTCTTGGGTGATTCAAGAACGGAGTAGAGATCAAGATCTGATCGTGTTCTTGAGGGTGATTTAGGAATGGTATTGAGATCAATCTTAGATCATGTTCTTGAGATTTAGAAGAAGTTAGAAAGCAATTTTGGGTGCTGCATAAATCTAGGATTTTCTCCGTAAGATGGGATCGAACTTCATTCTTGAGAAGTTAAATGGAAAGGGAGATTTTGCCCTTTGGAAGCGGAAGATCAAGGTTGTTCTTATGCAACAAAAGGTGGACTTGGCGATTGGAGAAAATGATGCTTTTCCAGCAAGTATCACGGAAGTCCAGCGGATTGAGATGAAGAAGATGGCATATAGCACCATCTTTCTGCACATCTCGGATAGTGTCACAAGGGAGTGCGGAGACTCGGAAGATCCAGCTATCATATGGAAGAAACTAGATGAGTTGTTTCTTACCAAAACTCTCCCTAAGGGTTGTAGTATAACATTCCCAGATGAACAATTGGCTGTTACGTTGTTGAATTCTCTTCCTGATTATTTTGAAAGTTTGATTAATGCTATTGAATATGGAAGAGATACACTAACCAAGGAAATTGTGATCAATGCTATAAGGGCTCATGATTTCAAAGCCAAGATGAGGGAAGCATCAAGTGGAGAAGGGTTGTACGTTAGAGGAAGGCCAGCAACTCGGAATAGCAATAGTGATAAGTGCTTAAATAGTCATATTTACGCCCCTTAATTTACATTTGTGAGGATCTTTATTCACCTATTTATATGGATTTTACTTCATTTTCATGTTTTATGTGTTTTTTCGCAGGACTTGGACAAAAAGTTAATAATTTGGAGCTTTTAGGAGTAAAAGTCAAGTTCTGCCATTTAGCAAGGTGCGCTCGAGCGCATACCGCATACGCTCGAGCGCAAACACTCCAGAGGCGACAGAACCAGAATTGGAAAGAAGTCTTCCGACTCCAAAAAGGAATTAGGGTTTCGAGATACCATGAAGACCCTATAAATAGTCTTGTAAAACACATAACACACAACCTTTTGTTCGAGATTTGAAGTAGAGAGCTTAGGAGAGGAATTGACGACTCGTCTCCCGAGTCTTCTTCGGTTTTAGTTTTCTGTTTTTATTTAATTATGTCTAGCATGTTTAGTTTACTTAGTATGTGTAACTAAACTCCTATAGGGCTCGATTGAAGCCCTAGTTATGCTTTACCACTTATTAATTCATTGATTATCTTTGCTATAGCCTTGTTAGAATATTTAACTTGATTAATACATGTTTATATTTACATTCCTCATATGTATGTGTCTGATCAACATATGCATGTGGTATGGATAGGTTAGTCGAATCAATTTGGACGACCGCGTCCTAGGTTTGACATTAGTAACAAGGGATATCTTATCGGGATTCCCAGGTTAATCAACATGGGAAACCGGGAGCGGACCAAGCCCTAAGTCCCGTGTGGTTGTCGATCTCCAAAATCCTCATGCTCTCTTAAGGAATAACTCAGTATACACCCATGATGAATCCCTTAAGAGAGAAAAGAGTTAGAGTATATGCCATGCCTAACTCGTTGCATAGGGAGATCAATAGCCTAAGGTGTGGGCCAAGCCCTTAGGTTGGCAACCATTAGATATTCATGATAAGACTAGAGCACTGAAACTTTAGCAAGTGGGAAAGTATAATTAGTGGTGGATATCGTAGCCCTATGATCTCATTACTGTTATTTACTCACAATCAAACTATTATTTCTCTTTTAACTTGAAGAAACTAATTCTAAATAGAAATTCACCAATCCCTGTGGAAATGATCTCGCACTTGCACACTATGCTACCACAGACCTTGTGCACTTGCAAGTAAAACTAGAATGGTTATTCGCTTAATTATTTAGGTAAATAATCGTCTAACAAGTTTTTGGCACTGTTGCCGGGGATTGCACTAAATTTCTTTTTAGAATTAAACTTCTCATTTAATTTAATTTTTGTTATTTCCTTTTTATTCAATTCTTAATCATTGTGTTTATCTTATTTTTCGCTTCATTAAAAACCCTGATCAATTTCTCTTTCTCTGTTTCGGGTACACCAAGAGAGCCCTCTGTACCACTTGTGATCGAGCGCACTCTCTTGTGCAATTGAGCGCAATTGAGGCAGTGAGTCATCCGAGCAGCAGTATTTGACTGCTGCACTCACATATCTACCACTGATTCATGCACGGACGACGGTCCAAGAATCCATCAGTCCTTCCCTTTGATCTCGAGCTTGAGAGGTCTATCTGACAAAGGTTTAGAGATAACTTGAAAGAGATAGAAGAAGGAGTTGAGGAAGAAATACTAATGGCAGAAAAGATAGCTGAACAACAACCACCTGAACGGAGGTCCATGAAGCAATTCTTCATCCTGCAAAACCTCGAACAACCTTTGTGCATTACGTATCAACCTGAGGCGAAAGGAAATTATTACATATCCCCGCAGATACTTAGTGCACTGACTCACTTTAGGGGTACACCTAGTGAGGATCCACATTTGCACCTTCGAGAGTTCTTCGACCTCTGCAAGTTCCAGCACATCCGAGGCCTAGACCAAGAAGGAATAAGGTTAATTCTTTTCCCTTTTTCCTTGAAAGATAATGCTAAATTATGGTATAATTCTTTGCCTACAGTTTCCATCCACACTTGGGAGGAGTTGGCGAGTAAATTTCTAAGGAAGTTCTTCCCAGCCCAGAAGACAAGGCAAATGAGGAAAGAAATACAATCCTTCCAATAAAAGGATGGGGATCTGTTCTTTTAGGCCTGGGGACACTTCAACGAGCTACTACTCAAGTGTCCACACCACAACTTGCCCCAAGACGAACTGGTACAAACCTTTTATGAAGGTTTAAGTGATTCTAACAAAAACATTGTTGATTCAGGTTGCAGAGGGGTGCTGATGGAAAAGAGCAGCGATGAGGTAATGGAACTTTTCGAAACCCTAAGTGAACACACGCAGCAGTTCTCCTCCCGAGGTAGACATCTAACCAAAAGTAAGGGTATGTATGAGGTAAGCTTAAACAGAGGATCATCTCCTCAAATAGCTGCTGTGGAAAGAAAACTTGACCTATTAGTTAAAGCCATGGCCGCTCAAAGCACCTCCACTAACCCGTCTGCTACACCACTTCAGGTATATGCCATTTGCTCACAGTTTGATCATAATACTGATACGTGTCCTCTATATTCTGCAGATCATGAGCAAGCCAACTTTGTAGGACCAAATAATTATCTGTTGAAGAACAATCCCTATGCAAACACATACAACCCTGGATGGCAGAATCACCAGAACTTCTCATGGAGCAACAACCAAAACAGTCAAGGGCAGCAAAGAAATTTCCAACCAGCAGCCCAATCTGCTCCTGAACCAAAGAAGAATGATCTCGAAAGCCTTGTGAGGCAACTAGCGACTCAGCAACAACAAATCCTAAATAAACATGAACAATTCATGGAAAAGTCAAGGCAATTTCGGACAAAAATGAGGAAAATCATTGCCAAACACGATCAAGCCATTCAAGGACTAGAGGTACAAATGGGACAGTTGGCCAAGGAATTAAGTAGCAGAAAGAAATGAGAGCTCCCAGCCCAGCCACTACCTAATCCAAGAGGACACCAGCAACTGAATGCCATAACGACCTTAAGAAGTGGAAAGGTCATCGGTACCAACGAGCCAACACAAGCGTCTCCAGACTAAACCTTTATATCTAAGGTAAGAGAGATAGAAAAGGTAAATACACCTCCACCCTTCCCTCAAAGGTTGGTGAAGCCTAAAAAAGAAACTAAAATGATTGACATATTTTAAACCTTGAAAAAGGTAGAAATAAATATTCCTTTATTAGAGGCAATAAAACAACTACCTGCTTATGCTAAATTTTTAAAAGATTATTGCACTAACAAACAGAAGTTTCAGGAGCATGAAACGGTAGCCTTGACCGAAGAGGTAAGTCCTGTATTATTGAGAAAATTACCACTTAAATAAAAGATCCTAGTAGCTTCACTATTCTTTGCAGGCTAGGTGACCAGCTTTTTGAGGACGCCTTATTGGATCTAGGAGCAAGTGTCAATTTGCTACCTTATAGTGTATTCGAGACACTAGGTTTGGGGGAGCCCCAACCAACCTCCATTGCATTACAATTGGCTGACAGAAGCATCAAACGACCAACAGGAATCCTCGAGGATGTTTTGGTAAGAGTAGGTAAATTTATTTTACCAGCTGATTTTATTGTATTAGACATGGAGGAATGTCATATGCCTATACCACTCCCTATCATTTTAGGTAGACCATTTATGATCACTGCTGACATAAATGTTAATGTAAAAAGAGGCATTGTCACAATGAGAGTAAATGATGAAGAGATAGAATTTAAAATCTTTAATACATTGGACTCCACAAACACTAATGATAAGTGTCATAATGTGAGCTTCCTACAAGGTATTGATTAAAAAATTGCTAAGGCCCATTACACAGTTCCATTGGAGACCATTCCCAACTAGGCTGACACAAGATTGGATGTTAGGCCAGAAGATGATAATGTGATTAAAGATATCAAAGGGGTTGTGCACACCATCAAGAACACACCAAAGCGTTCAAGTAAGTATAATCCTCAAGATAAAAATCGTGCACTTACTAATACCATGTCTCCTTATTTCATTGACCAAGTACCAAAATGGGAGACAAAGCAGCTATCAATGGAACTCGAACCACTGGATGGGGGCCCTAAGTGCCTCCTTCAAAGGACATAGCCTTAAAAGCTACCATAGAGAGCACTTGAGTAAATTCCACTTGCATAAACAAAGGGCTCAAGTGCCTCTATCGAGGTTAGTTGTATTGAGGCCACTACAAGCTGGTACGACTGTATCGTTCCTACTGTTATTTTAATTCATTTCTTTATATTAAACTCTTTTTACTATTAGCAAATTTCTGCTTTGCGATCAAGCGCACACTATATGCGCTCGCGCACCACCTCGCCCTACATTGCGCATGAGTGCATTACCCCTCACACCTACACATTAGTACGATGGAGCGCACTTGGGGTAGAGTAGCCATGTGATGGTTTTTAAAACACTTATCTTGCCCATTTTCTCCATTATGCTCAATCGCAAGCTACTTTCTCCTCGTTCGCACTCATGCCTTCTCTGACTCCAAAGAAGCATTACCAACTCACCACAACCCTCAATATCACTGTAAAAATCACTGCTCACACCACCACAAACCTTTTCCATCCTGTTTACATACGTTAAAACCCATCTCCTTCCTTGTTCACAACCACCTCAAATCCACACGGTAGGCATTTTAAATTGTTTTCCAAATATCACGAGCACACACCAGTTTCTTTACAATATTTTTCTCCTCTTATATGTTATTCTGTGTGTTGATGGAATTTTTTGTGTTTACAGGAGGCAGGGACCGTCTTCGGATACTATACACAAGCTTCGAATATTTGGTGCACAACAACTGCTTGCTAAATTGCCTAAGCGAGAGCGCTCGAGCGCCCAATATCTACGATCGAGCGCACTACCCCTCTTGCGATCGAGTGCACAGTATCTACGATCAAGCGCAATTTTGACAGTAACACAGATCCAGATTCTGAAACATGGCTTCCACATCCCGTGCCTCTACCAGTCGCTATAATTTATCCCGACCCAGTTTCGAACAGCGTGAAATACTGTTCGAGACAACATTTAACATAGAAGAAGACTTCAAGACTTTAGACGCCACAAGATGGGCGGTCCAAGAATTCAAGCACCGGGGTCTCAAGCAGCTATTCAAGCCGGTCTGCTCGATGGTATACACACAATTTGTGGTAAGTTTTTACGAGAACCTGAACTACGATTGCACCAGGGCAGAGATTTTATCTTCCTCGGTCCAGGGCAAGTTCATAGAGTTTACCACCACTGACATAGCCGGCTCTCTACACTGCTGCGATGAGTCCCCACCAGAGGACAGCCACATAGAGGAGCAACCCGACTTGTTCCCTCTCCCATACATCATTGAGGACATGTGTGCGGGCCAATATGCTGACCGCCACAACAATGCGGGGAGCTGGTCGAGGTTGCCTCCCAGTCTATAGTTTGTGGATTCAGTCCTACAGCGTAATGTGTGCCTTTTGGGGCACAAGACACAGAGGTGGGATAAGTTCTTACAGGCTCTTTATGCCTTTCACCGAGGTCACTGGTACTCCATCCTAGTGGTCATATGAAGTCAGATACACAAGTTCTGGGATGGGGTGCATAACCGGCAGACGACCGCAGCTAATGCTTGGGGTCTTCCTTTCCCCTTCTTGCTCAGTCATATCTTCAAGAAAAAAGGGATTAGAGGATCCTCTATAGATGGCCCGGTTAGTGACCATCCTTTCTTTGGGAGAGCACAGTGGAGCCTCAGCTAGTCGCACATGCCCCGAGGAACCCCGGTCATAGATACCGACAACCGAGCCTATTGCGGATGATCTGATGGAGGCCGAGCATCCACCGGTGAGCCCTTCATGGGTGGAGGATCAGATAGACATAGGATCCATGGAGTATCAGCATCTTCTAGATGAGCTATCTTTCTTCCACTGTGAGTTATCCAACATTCGTTAGGAGGATCGTGAGGCAGCCCGTCTGATCCATCAGCAGATCGATGGGTTAGAGGCACAGTTCACACCACAGGAGGTGATGCTGCAGGCCATCCTTAACCGCCTACCTCCTACACCCAGTACCTCTTCGATTGCACCCATAAACGATCAGCAGTGAGAGATACCCCATCTAGGATGAAGACGTAAAACCTAGCGCTCATGGGAGGCACCCCAGACATATCCTTTTCATTTTAGTACTTTTCATTTAGTTATAGTTATATTTACATGTCTAGTTTGCATATTTTGTTTTCTGGCACAATGTTTGTTTTCCTTTGTCAGGTACTTAGTGGTTGCATCCAGTTCAAGTTTGGGGGTGTATACAAGCAAGCAAGCAACCAAGTTCTCCATCTCCCAGGTCAGATCTTTCCATGCCACACACACATTGGGGACAATGTTTATTTTAAGTTTGGGGGTAGTGAGAGATACTAGATACTATCACACACGTACTTGAAATACATGCACACACTAAGTCCCAGTTTTTTTTTTTTAAGGAAGATAAATACATGATCAATGGGTAAAACCAAAATTTTGGTTGATTTAAAAATTTGATAACACTTCATTAGTAAGCTTAAAAGCTAGAACACATAGTCTTGTAATAGGAATTTTACAAAGTTTAGTTACCTACCTCAAGGCACCTAAGAATTCACGAGTTTGATCTAAATTTGCACGAGCACATTTAACACGCATTTGTGTGGGGTATGACATATAATTCCCTTGTATATGTTTCCATAATCTAACTATAATCAGATAACTTGTTGAAAAGAACCCTTTGGCATAAGAAAAATAAAGAAAAATGTTCATTACGAAAAAAAAAGTGACTAAAAAGCTTCTAAAATGATCATTAAAAACTTTCCACTAAGTAACTGGGCCTCTTGCCTCAGTAAGCGTTGAGTGTTCACGTCAAAAGGTGGAAAGTAAGCCTTTAACGATCATAATAACAAATTTCCACTGAGTAACTGGGCCTCTTGCCTCAGTAAGCATAGAGTGTTCACATCAAAAGGTGGGAATTTCATTTAGAAGCATTAAAACCTATTAGTTCTGTAGCCTTTTTGATTCGAGTTAGTAAGTCCTTAGGGGTGTCTTTATACCTAATGCCCTAAAACCATCTGGTTTGGGAGTCATTGGCTAAACACTCGTTACAAGGGTTACATAGAAAGCTCAATGGAACTCAACATGGCAAAGATCACATAATAAAAAAGACTTGTTAGTTAGTAGCCTTTTTGATTCGAGTTAGTAAGTCCTTAGGGGTGTCTTTACACCTAATGCCCTAAAACCATCTGGTTTGGAAATCATTGGCTAAACACTCGTTATAAGGGTCAAATAGAAAGCTCGATGGAACTCAACATGGTAAAGATCGCATGATAAAAAGATAAAGAAAAAAAGAAGCAAGTATTATGCCATTTTTGTTCTCTTTGATAAGGAATTTGATAAAAGTTTGGGCATTGAAACCCTATACGCTAAAATTATGTGGAATCCCCATCTTATATGTGCTAACTCATCACACACAAACCAGACTTGCGATGCCTTAAGCCAACTTTAGGTAAGTAACTTAAAACTTTTGAAAGTCCTTTTGCAATCCAAAATGTGTTTTTATTCTAAAGCTTACTCATGAACGGTTATCATAGTTTTATGTGCAACCCAAATCTTTGAGTATCATGGAAATGAATTTATCTTCAAATTTTTGTTCTAAATATAGTTTTTTTTTAATTTTTTTATTTTGTGTTGCTAAGAGACTAGCAATATGTAAGTTTGACGGTGTGATAAGTGCTTAAATAGTCGTATTTAAGCGCCTTAATTTACATTTGTTAGGATCTTTATTCATCTATTTATATGGATTTTACTTCATTTTCATGTTTTATGTGTTTTTCACAGGACTTGGACAAAAAGGTAATAATTTGGAGCTTTTAAGAGCAAAAGTCAAATTCTGCCATCTAGCAAGGTGCGCTCGAGCGCACCTCCCTTGGGATGGAACGCACACTTGCGCTCAAGCGCATACCGCATATGCTCGAGCACAATCACTCCAGAGGCGGCAGAACCAGAATTGGAAAGAAGTCTTCCAACTCCAAAAAGGAATTAGGGTTTCGGGACACCATGAAGTCCCTATAAATAGTCCTGTAAAATGCATAACACACAATCTTTTGTTCAAGTTTCGAAGTAGAAAGCTTAGGAGAGGAATTGATGACTCGTCTCCCGAGTCTTCTTCGATTTTAGTTTTCTATTTTTATTTAATTATGTCTAGCATGTTTAGTTTACTTAGTATGTGTAATTAAACTCCTACAGGGCTCGATTGAAGTCCTAGTTATGCTTTACCACATATTAATTCATTGATTATCTTTGCTATAGCCTTGTTAGAATATTTAACTTGATTAATACCTGTTTATATTTACATTGCTCATATGTATGTGTCTGATCAACGTATGCATGTGGTATGGATAGGTTAGTCGAATCAATTTGGATGACCGAGTCCTGGGTTCGACATTAGTAACAAGGGATATTTTATCCAGATTCCTAGGTTAATCAACATGGGAAACCGGGAGCGGACCAAGCCCTAGGTCCCGTGTGGTTGCTGATCTCCACAGCCCTCATGCTCTCTTAAGGAATAACTCAGTATGCACCCATGTTGAATCCCTTAAGAGAGAAAAGAGTTAGAGTATATGCCATGCCTAACTTGTTGCATAGGGAGATCAATAGCTTAAGGTGTGGGTCAAGCCCTTAGGTTGGCAACCATTAGATATTCATGGTAAAGCTAGAGCACTGAAACTTTAGCAAGTGGGAAAGTATTAGTTAATGGTGGATATCGTAGCCCTATGATCTCATTACTATTATTTACTCATATTTAAACTATTATTTCTCTTTTAACTTGAAGAAACTAATTCTAAATAGAAATTCACCAATCCCTGTGGAAATGATCTCGTACTTGCACACTATGCTACCACAAACCTTGTGCACTTGCAAGTAAAACTAAAACGATTATTCACTTAATTATTTATGTAGATAATCGTCCAACAAGTAGTATACATGGCAACTACCGAGAGAGATCAAAGGGTAGAGGGCAGAGCCATAGGAGATCGCATTCCAAACTGAAGTTTGGAGGAAGACGATGCTTCTACTGCAATAAGGAGGGTCATTTCAAGAAAGATTGTAAGAAGAGGTTATGGGATGAGAGAGGAGGAAGCCATACCAAGAATGGAGAGGCTTCGGTTTCCAAAAGAGAACAGCAAGATGATGTTCTTGTTGTGTGCTCAAATGTGAGCAGGAGGCAAGGCAGCGAAAAATGGATCCTGGATTTCGGGTGCACTTATCACATGTGCCCTCACAAGGATTGGTTTAAGAAATTCAAGAAAATCAATGATTGAAAGGTTTTCTTATGGAATGATACTTATTGCCAAGTGAGGGGGATATGAGACTTCTTGAAAGTAGAGAAACTTGGTTTCTGCAAGTGTTGCGTTCTTGGGAAGCAACATCGAGTCAGTATCAACACCGGAGTGAACAAGTTTAAGGGCATTCTTGACTACATTCATTTGGACCTTTAGGGACTAGCAATAACACCAACACAGGGATGTAATCTTTACTTTATGTCTTTAATTGATGATTGTTTAAGAAAGGTTTGGGTTTATTTGCTTAGAAATAAATCAGATGCTTTGAATAAATTTGTGGTGTGGAAAAAGTTGCTGGAGACTCAAACAGGTAGGGTAGTTAAGGTTTTACGAACTGATAATGGCTTAGAATTTTTCAATAAGGATTTTGATAAATTCTATGAGTTAAATGACATTTTAAGACATAGAACAGTTATAAAAACCCCTCAGTAAAATGGAGTTGCTGAGAGGATGAATAGGACCCTTATGGAAAAGGTTGTGTATGTTAATTAGATCCAGTTTACTAAAATGTTTTTGGGGGGAAGCTGTGTCTACTGCTGCATATTTGGTTAATAGATCACCCTCTAAGGCTTTAGACCTTAAGACTCCCGTGGAGATGTGGAGTGTGAAACCCCTTGAGTTAAACAACCTTAGGACTTTTGGATTTGCTGCATTTGCACATCAAAAGGATGATAAACTTAACCAAAGGTCTAGAAAATGTGTGTTTCTAGGATATGGTGATGGGGTTAAGGGATATAGGTTGTGGTCCTTAGAGCAAAAAGGAATGAAACTCATAATAAGTAAGGATGTCATTTTTAATGAATTATTATTTCCCTATTTGGAGAAAACTAACCCTGCAGAGGATAGTGAGCAAACCAGTCCAAAATTTGTGGAGTATAACATTAAGGAAAATTCAGTTCAGGTAGAGCAAGGATGGCAAGAAGGTTCAGACCAGGTAGAGCCCATTGATGAAGGCCAAGGTCACGACGCTCGTGAGGAGACTGAACTAGAAGGGGATAAGGCAGCATGTCAGAATGACTATCAGCTCACAAGGGACTGGGAAAGGAGGGTGGTCAGACCACCTTTGAGATATTGTTTTGCAGATGCTAATGTAGCAGCTCCTTAGACAGAAGGAGGGATAGTTGAACCAGAAACTTACATGGATGCCATGGAATGTAAGGATTCGTCAAAGTGGTAGCTAGTTATGGAGGAATAAATGGATTCTTTTAGGAAGAACAACTCTTGGGAATCGGTGCCCAAACCAGAAAAACAGAGAGTTGTGGATTATAGGTGGATCTACAAGATCAAAGAAGGAAACACTTCAGGGGATGAAGTGTAGTACAAAGCTAGGCTGGTGGTGAAGGGGTTCACACAAAGAGAATGCATAGATTTCATTGAAATATTTTCACCAGTTGTGAGATACAAGATGATAAGGATAGTATTAGCAATGGTGGTCTAATTCAATTGGGAAATCGAGCAAATGGATATGAAGACAGCTTTCTTACATGGAGAGCTTGATGAGACCATCTAAACGAGGTAACCCGCAGGTTATGAGGAAGGAAGGCAGGAAGATTTGGTGTGCTAATTGAAGAAATCTCTCTATGGCCTGAAGCAATCACCTTAGCAATGGATCAAGAGGTTCGATTCCTTTGTAACTAGCTAGGGTTTCATGAAGAACTACTATGATTCGTGCTTGTACTACAAGGGGCACAAGGTGGAGGAAGTGGTGATCATCCTCATCTATGTCAATGATATGCTGCTGGTTAGGAGTAGCATGGAAAGGATAAGAAAATTAAAGTCTCAACTCAGTGAAGAGTTTGAGATGAAGGATCTTGGCCATGTACAGAAGATCCTTGGGATGTGTAGAATCTCGGGAAAGAGAGAGAAATAGATTGAAGATATCTCAGACTTCCTACATAGAGAAGATGATATCTAAGTTCTCTATGGAAGATAGCAAACTAGTGAAGGTTCCCCTTGCTGGTCATTTCAAGTTCTCCAACGATTAATGTCCAAGATTGGATAAAGAGAAGAAGAAAATGGAAAAGGTCCCCTACTCTAGTGCGGTTGGATCAGTCATGTTCATGATGGTAAGCACTAGACCTGACATTGCTCATGTAATGAGTGTTCTCAGCAGGTTTATGAGTAATCCCAGAAAGGAGCATTGGCTTGGGATGAAGTAGTTGCTAAGGTACTTGAAGGGAAGCCTAGATGTGGGGCTGGTTTATAAGAAGAGAGGTAAGTCCATCTGTCTTTAAGGTTATGCAGATTCGGACTATAAAGCAGACCGGGATAAAAGAAGATCGATTACCTCCTACTTCTTCAACTTAAATGGATGTTGTATAAGTTGGAAGGCTCAGTTGCAGCCGATGGTAGCACTCTCAACAACCGAGACTGAGTACATAGCGGCAACAGAAGCTGTCAAGGAGGCTATGTGGTGCAAAGGGTTGTTGGAAGAGTTGAAGGTACTAAATGAGTAGGTGGTGGTGTATTCGGATAGCCAAAGTGCATTGCATTTGTGCAAGAATCTAGTGTTCCATGAAAGAACAAAGCATATGGATATTCGGTACCATTTCATTCGAGAAAATATTACGGAATGATGCATTCATGTGGATAAGGTGGCCACAGAAGAAAATCCTGCAGATTTAGGCACCAAAGTTCTACCTCTAAGTAAGTTCAATCATTGCCTTAGACTTCTTAGGATTAGAGTCGGTTGATATGATGACTCAAGTTGAGTTTGGATACTGAGTTCTCTGCACTATGGATTTGGTTTTAGTTGCTTAGACAAAGGTAGAGATTTGTTGGGATTTGTCTAAGAATTAAAGAGGAAAAATTCAACTTCAGCCATAGGTGTGCGCCGCACCTTGGGTAGTTCGTGCCTCACCCTGCAACAAGTCCAGGAAGTGAGCTCTTCAGGCCATGCCACACCCCAGGCTCCCCAAGCTGTGGTTCCCAGAAAGGCAACAAAAGTTCTTCTTCTAAGGTGCAGCTTGCCCTGTTTTAAGGTGCAGCGCGAAGGCACATCTGATGGAAATTTTCATCTCTCTTCTTCAAGTGTATGGTGCATGATCAATACGCATAGGATCACTTAGACTTGATCAAAGGCTATGATTGATTAGTCCTCAAGATCTAAGGGTTGAGATTGACTTCAAGATAGGTTCAAGAAGTGGTGCACTATATAAAGGATTACCTAGCTTCAATCTCAACAAGAATATGAAAGACATAACTTGTGAATGTAAAAGTGAGATCAATTGTAAGAGTGCATAGACACAAAATAATAGAGACTCATTGGAGAGGTTGCTTATTTAGAGAGAGAGTAGTATAGATTAGGGATTCAAGGGACTTCTAAGTGGAATTTTCTTGGGGAAAATTCCAAGGTAACTCAAGACCTTATCACTTTCTTCTCTCTTCTTTTGTTCTTCAAGAACTAGAGGTGTCTTGGAGAGGAGTTTTTGTAACTTGTAAGAACTCATTGATTTAGTGCAGAGGGCTCGGAGGAGCTCACAGGGACGTAGGCATATTGCCGAACCACGAGAATAAATTGCTTATGTTCTTTCATTTCTTTGATTTCAGTTTCTCTTCTGATCATTACAAGTCATTCTAGACTTGGGTGCTTGGAAGATCACCACCTGGGCATCTTGAGGTGATTTCCCAACAGCACTCATGGAGTTCCCCTATAAAAGCCTCATTTCACTTCATCAAAGGGGTGTGCAATCTCGGAGGCTTTGCTACCAAAGTGTGCAATCTCGAAGGCTTTGCTACCAAGGTGTGCAACCTCAGAGGCTTTGCTAACAAAGGGGTGCAATCTCGAAGGCTTTGCTACCAAGGGGGGCAATCTGGAGGATTTTGCTACCAATTGAGGGAAGCACTGCACAGTAGCTGCGGGTGGAATTTCTCTCTCCATGTATTGTTAGTTTTAATTTATTTCTTCTAAGTTTTAAAGTTTAATGTTTAGCACTTTAATGTTTGCTCTAATTTTTCCCTTGATATTTTTGTTGTCCATTATATTTATGGGTAACTAAATTCTCAAGTGGGGTTAAGGATGAACTTACACAGTAGATGGTATTTTTGTTTATTTTTTAATTTATGTATTTGATTTTTATCATTCTCAATTCATTGGTGATGTTTTCTTCTTCGAATAATCGTAGAATTTATTCTGTTTATAGATATAGTCATGCTTTCTCTATTGAATGGATTAGCTCTTTGATTATGTTTGGATCAATTATTTATCTATATTGATTTAATTGTTTGCTGCAATATCGCTTCCTAAGTATATTGTCGCCGTTGGAATTTCTCAATAGTGATAATAATTTACGTATTTTAAAAGTGGTGAATGATTTTTCAAAGGGTTACATTTTGTTTAATCTTGGTTTATAAATCTACACCTTCCAATTGAGAATATTGGAAATTGAGTTCCCAATTGAGTTATTCAATGAATTAAGAATAATTAAAATACTAAATTTGTGCAAGGGATTCCTGATGCTTTATTGTTTGTGAAATTTGAGTACTTTCTCTGTTAGTCACTGATACGAGCCATAAAATGCATCTCAACGATGTTTAATTGTTAGCATTTTATGATTCTTCTCGGTCTTTATTGCACTTTTATGTGTTGATAACTCTTAAGTAATATTATTGGACCACTAACTTATTCCAGTGCATTTTCAAGTATTTTGAGTCCAAAGAGAAGAAGAAGCGATCGTTGTTTAAAACAAACAATGTTCTGTGCACAACGAAGCATAGGAGTGGTTGCGGAGAGGCAAAGCATGAAGAGAATCAGCAAACAGCCAGCACCGCGGTGCTCCTTAGTCAGCACCATGATGCTCAGAAACTCCATCATTGTGAACAAACAGCCAGCACCTCGATGCTCCTCATCCAGCACCACGGTGCCCAGAAGCTCGCCCAGCCAGATTATGCCTAGAAATGCGGTGCTCCTCAAGCAGCACCGCAGCGCGCACACGAGATTGTATCTCCGAGTTAGACTTTAATTAGGGTTTTAAACATTAAATTAAACCCAAGAACACCCTTGGGCCCTTGTACTATAAATAGGACACTTAGGGCTTAAGAGAAAGGGATCTTGGTTGTGAAGAAAAACCCAGAAAACTGAAGGCAGCAGCTCTCATCCACAAAAGTGTTTAGCCATGGACACCATGGCTAGCTAACTTCCAAGCAAGGCGAAGGGATGAATCCCTAGGTGTAGTTGTTCCTATCTTCCCTTATTTGATTCAGTTGTGATAAGAATTTATTGTCAAAACATTGCTACGATTTACTTCTTTATCTAATTATAAGACCTTATCTATTCCGGAGATTGTATCTTTTTCCTTGATATAAATTTAGTCATGCTTCTCTTATACCAAGATTGTTTGGGTATAATTGAGTCCGGTAAATCTAGCCTTTAGGTTTGTCCATTACTGTAATATTGTCAATAAAGATATATTGTCGTTTATGGATAAACCTATAGGATAGATCATATGTGCATAAATCGAAGAAGTATTTCATAACAATCATATTAGGGTTTATATATGTGCTCATTGAATATTTGCCGGTTGCATGTTTAGGATGTGAAACTTGCAACCGAGATAAAAATAATTGAATAAAGTTAGGAATAGAACAAGAAACCTAGGAAGGATTCCCGGATCCTTGTCGTCTTCCTATTATATTTTACAATCTATTTTACATGATTACTTCATTACCAAAAGTTCATATTTTCTCAATTAAATCTTTATCGTTTGTGTTATGGTTCACACCTTCTTTTGTAGTTAACTTGTTTCCCTGTGGAATCGACACCCCAAAGTCGTGCTACAACTACCGCGTTACTCTTTGGGCATAATCAGTCACTTTACTTCACTTTAATTTGCATTTAAAATTAATCTTTGTTCTCCATTAATCATTTAATATTTTTCTTTAGTTTCTTTGTTCATTCTACTATTCTTTAAATTTGACTCTCTATGGAATCGACACCCCAAAGCTGTGCTACAACTACCGTGTTGTTCTTTGGGTGTAATCAGAGACATTGGTCATCGTATGTGAGGAGCAATCAATATGCTCTGCTTTGGAGACATTGGTCCGAGCATATGTGGAGCAGTCAATATGCTCGGCTTTAGAGACATCGGTCCAAGCATATGAGCAACAATTAATATGCTCGGCCTTGGAGACATCGGTCTGAGCATTCCATGATAAAAACATTTTGAAGAAAACATTTAAACCTAATGATCGGGTGTTCTTATACGACTC
Organism: Bretschneidera sinensis; assembly: GCA_023935145.1. Lineage (NCBI taxonomy): Eukaryota > Viridiplantae > Streptophyta > Magnoliopsida > Brassicales > Akaniaceae > Bretschneidera > Bretschneidera sinensis. The sequence goes on along the minus strand of CM043703.1, from coordinate 61,875,973 downwards.
TAGACTTTATAACCATCCTGGAAAACTTCGGTCAAGATGGACCGGCTCTTTTATAGTGAAAAATGTTTTTGAAAATGGGGTGCTAGAAATTGAGGATACTAGAGATGACCGGGCTTTTAAAGTAAGTGGACAGCACCTCAAGATCTTAATCGATAGGCAAGACCCGGAAGTGGAAGAAATTCCATTTATGGATCCGGTCTATTTCCGTTAACTTCACCACACAGGTACGTTTTCATTTATTTTTCATTCGATTTGTTTGTTTTATTTTTAATTACGTTTTATTCAATCTCAATTGTTGGTTTTTATTTTAGTGTGATTTAAATTTATAAGGATTACTTTTTAACTTTAATTTAATTTTCTTTTGGCAACCAACACAGTTTTTTTGGCCACCAGTGTGCACTGCAATGTGCCTCAACCAGCACCGTGGTGCCCAGAACCGAGCCCAGCACCACAGTGCTAGGCCCAGCACCACGATGCCCAGAACCGAGCTTAGCAGCACCAGGCCCAACACCATAGCGCACAGTGCAGCACCCAGAACCGAGCCCAGCATGCCAGGCCCAGCACCGCAGCACACTGCACAGCGCTAGCTCGAGCCCAGCACATAGCTAAACATAAATTCTGCACTATAAAAGGCATTTTGTAGTCTCCTTCTTCATTTCTTCTTTCACAAAACCAGTAGCACACTACCTCCTCTCTCCCCTTTGCAACAAATCCTTACTTGCCCACTCACTTGCACTCAAAACTCTCTTGTTTATACCATCATCTCTTATTAAATTGCTCACTCATTTTGCTGATTTTGCTAGCACTCTCTCTCAAAAGCTTGGTTATAAGAAGACCATTAGGTTCATCAAGAACACTTCAAGAGGTAGATAGTCTTTCTTCTCTCCACCATGGACATCAAGTAAGACCACTTTCTTCCATTTTATTGTGCATTTGTGCTATTTAGTGGTTACATTTTGTCTTAAGTCTATTATTCTAAATATTTAATTTCCATGGCACCTAAGACCAAGAGAACTAGGGGGAAACCACAACAAGAGTATGATGAGACCAAATTTGTGAGTTTTGAAGCAAGTGAGAGATATATTAGTATGTTGCAAAGTCGAAAACCCATTCTCGAAAGAGGATTCAACATCACTGAGAGGGGCAATCCGACCTTATTTAGAATGATTCTAGATAGGAATTGGGGTACATTTACAAGACCACCCTCCCTCTCCCTCCCGAATTTGGTTAGAGAATTTTATGTAAATGCGCCCGAGCATAGGAATAGTAAAGTAAGAGTCAGGGGGCGAACAGTTTCTTTTAGCAGCTCAACCATTAATAGCTTCTATGGATTACCTGACATTGAACATAGTGAGTATAGTGCATATGTGTCTACCATTAATTATGAAGAGATTTACACTACCCTTTGTATTTCGGGCACTACATGGAAAATGACGGGTGATATCCCTATCACTTTGCTCTGTACTTCTCTCAACCACTGCTAGGGCTTGGCAATATTTTATTTGTCAGTGGATGATGCCTGCTTTACACTATAGTGCCTTAACTATTGAGTGAGTTGTGTTAATATATGCAATTTTGATGGGAATGACTATCGATGTAGGCCAAGTCATATATGATGGGAATCCCTGTTTTCTTTTTTGTTGTCTTGATCTCTATTGTGGATTGAAAGTTTAGCAAGAAGAATGGCATGCAATTCACCTGGTGGTACACATTTTTTAGCACCTGTGCAGTCGTGCTTACAAAGGGAGTTTTCTTTACTCTCTCTTTAACATTGAGGACAATGCAAATTTTAAGTTGGGGGTGGAGACGTATTTCTTTAAAATTGCTTGGTGTTACCTTTCCTTACCTTTTGCTTTAAGCATGATTTGTGTTTGCCTTGGATGTAATTCACATGTCAATGATATAAGCTTAATTGAGATAACATACAACATTTAAAAGAAGTTAAATCTTGCTTCGGTTTGAAATTAATTTAAGTATCAATCTTCACTTGGTTTGAAACTCTAGTTTGCGGTAAGAATGTATGATTAGTCTAAAATATTTAGAGAAGTTTTATGTGTGATTGTTTTGTGAATACTTTTGCAATCTCGACAAGCTCTAGAACTTATTTGATAATCATTTGAGGTGAATTTCTAGAATGCACACTACTTAGGATATGATATAGGCCATTTTTGAACCGTTTGAGCCTTCCAAACTTACCATTGCTATATTTATCACTAGTCACCCATTTTAGCCTTTTTCTTGAAAAAGAATTTAAGCTTTGTTTCTTTCAATAGCTCATTTACTCACCTTTATGAGCCTAAAATATTTTATCCTTACCTTCCTTTTAAAAGAACTTAGTTATACACATTTGTTGAGAAGCACTCTAGAGGAGTAAGGATGAAAGTATGAAGAAAAAAAATATTACTACCATAGCCCAAATACATGAAAAGAGATAAGTTGGGGGTTGTGGAAAAGTAAAAAAATGATGAAAAAGGAGGTGAATGGTCTTATGTGCCAAAATAAAATAAAAAAGAAGTGAATTATGGCAAAGAAAGAAGAAAGAAAGAAAAAAAAATGGTGATTTGTTGAAAGAAATGCTCGGAAAATGGTTGGAAGAGTTGGGTATTGAGGTAAGGTTATCTAGTGCTTAAAGAGTTGTGTTCAGAACTAAGAGATTAAGTTCTTTTACTTGTTGAATCCTTCATATTCTTTCTTAACCTTTACCTTAGCTTAACATTACAAGCTTAGTAAAGACCTATTGATCCAATGTTGTGTGATTTTTCTACAGTAGTGGAGTGTGATTTGAAAAATAAGCCTATAGAGCTTGTTTATGTGATTGAGGTCACACAATTTATTATATTTTTAGAGGCTAAGACTTGTACTCACGAAAGGTATGCATAAAATCATCCGGGTGTACGAATTAATGGATTGTGGTAAAATGGATGTTAAGAGTCAATAACGCTTTCAAGATTGATGTCTGGATTACTTTCGAGCTTGGGTGAATTTAAATGATTTTATGTGCTGTGTGTTATGTAAAATTTTTGAGACAAAATGTGGATTACTCTTAGTTAACATTGATATTGCTTTACTTTATTGCGATTCCCACCATGGATTTCATCTCTTATTTCCGCTTGAATTGCTAGGGACTAGCAATAAGCTAGTTGGGGGTTGTGATAAGAGCCATAAAATGCATCTCAACAATGTTTAATTGTTAGCATTTTATGATTCTTCTCGGTCTTTATTGCACTTTTATGTGTTGATAACTCTTAAGTAATATTATTGGACCACTAACTTATTCCAGTACATTTTCAGGTATCTTGAGTCCAAAGAGAAGAAGAAGCGATCGTTGTTTAAAAGCACCAATGTTCCATGCACAACGAAGCATAGGAGTGGCTGCAGAGAGGCAAAGCATGAAGAGAATCAACAAACAGTCAGCACCGTGGTGCTCCTCAGTTAGTACCATGGTGCCCAGAAACTCCATCATTGTGAACAAACAGCCAACATCGCGGTGCTCCTCAGCCAGTACCACGGTGCCCAAAAGCTCACCCAGCCAGATTATGCCCAGCATCACAGCACGCACACGGGATTGTATCTCCGAGTTAGACTTTAATTAGGGTTTTAAACACTAAATTAAACCCAAGAACACCCTTGGGCCCTTGTACTATAAATATGACACTTAGGGTTTAAGAGAAGGGGATCTTGGTTGTGAAGAAAACCCCAAAAAACTGAAGGCAATAGCTCTCATCCACAAAAGTGTTTAGCCATAGACACCATGGCTAACTAACTTCCAAGCAAGGCGAAAGGGATGAATCCCTAGGTGTAGTTCTTCCTATCTTCCCTTATTTGATTAAGTTGTAATAAGAATTTATTGTCAAAACATTGTTATGATTTACTTTTTTATCTAATTATAAGACCTTATCTATTCCGGAGATTGTATCTTTTTCCTTGATATAAATTTAGTTATGCCTCTCTTATATCAAGATTGTTTGGGTATAATTGAGTCCGGTAAATCTAGCCTTTAAGTTTGTCCATTACTGCAATATTGTCAATAAAGATATATTGTCATTTCTGGATAAACCTATAAGATAGATCATATGTGCATAAATCGAAGAAGTATTTCATAATAATCATATTAGGGTTTATATATGTGCTCATTGAAAGCTTACCGGTTGCATGTTTGGGATGTGAAACTTGCAACCAAGATAAAAATAAATAAATCAAGTTAGGGATAGGACAACAAACCTAGAGAGGATTCCTGGATCCTTGTTGTCTTCCTATTATATTTTACAATCTATTTTACACGATTACTTCATTACCAAAAGTTCATATTTTCTCAATTAAATCTTTATCGTTTGTGTTATGGTTCACACCTTCTTTTGTAGTTAACTTGTTTCCTTGTGGAATCGACACCCCAAAGTCGTGCTACAACTACCGCGTTACTCTTTGGGCATAATCAGTCACTTTGCTTCACTTTAATTTGCATTTAAAATTAATCTTTGTTCTCCATTAATCATTTAATATTTTTCTTTAGTTTCTTTGTTCATTCTACTATTCTTTAAATTTGACTCTCTATGGAATCGACACCCCAAAGCTGTGCTACAACTACCGTGTTATTCTTTGGGTGTAATCAGAGACATTGGTCATCGTATGTGAGGAGCAATTAATATGCTCGGCTTTAGAGACATTGGTCCGAGCATATGTGGAGCAGTCAATATGCTCGGCTTTAGAGACATCAGTCCAAGCATATGAGCAACAATTAATATGCTCGGTCTTGGAGACATCGGTCTGAGCATATGAGGAGTAATCAATATGCTCGGCCTTGGAGATATTGGTTAGAGCATATGAGGAGCAATCAATATGCTCGGCCTAGGAGACATTGGTCCGAGTGTATGAGGAGCAATCAATATGCTCGGCCTTGGAGACATTAATCCAACCATATGAGGAGCAGTTAATATGCTCGACCTTGGAGTCTTGGAGTTCTAGGTTGACTTTTGGGTTTTGTTGGGAAACCACCCTCAAGATGCCCAGGTGGTAATCTTATAAACACCCAAGTCTAGAATGACTTGTAAAGAAAAGAAACAGCAAACCAAAGCAAGAAAGAATATAAGCAATTTGTTATCGAGGTTCAGCAATGTGCCTACATCCCTGTGAGCTCCTCTGAGCCCTCTGCACTAAATCGATAAGTTCTTACAAGTTACAGCAACACCTCTTCAAGAAACCTCTAGTTCTTGAGGAACAAAAGAAGAGAACAAGAAAGTGATAAGGACTTGAGTTACCCTGGAATATTTTCCCCAAAAAAATTCCACTTACAAGGCCCTTGAATCCCTTCTCTATACTACTCTCTCTCTAAACAACAATCCTCTCTAATGAGATCTCTCTAGTGTTTAGTGTCTTTGCACTCTCACTCAACCATGTGTTCTATTTCACACACACTCACATGTCATTCTCACCTCTCTTGTTGAGATGATCACATCACTTGTTGAGATTGAGGCTAAGTGACCCTTTATATAGTGCACCAACTTCTTGACTAATCTTAAAGGTCAATCTCCACCCTTATATCTTGAGGACCAATCAATCATAGCCCCTTATCAATCCTTAGTGATCCTATGCATTTTGATCATGCCTCACGCACCATTTGAAATGCTAAAACATAAGCATCAGTGTGCTTGGCACCGCGGTCCAGAATAGGGCTGGTCGGGGCCTAGAGCAGGGCACACTTATTCAACTTTCTAGGTGCCAAGGCTCGGGGGAGGCTGAGCCGCGGTGGACACCTCCTCTAGATCTCCTCCTTGCTGGGCACCGCACCTTAGGGAAGCTGAGCAGTAGCGCAGCCTGGAGTGCACACATCCTAGATTTACTGCAGGGTAAGGCGCGCACACCTTGAGCCGTGGCCTGGAGACATTATGTTGAAGCTTCTCTAACCTTGTTTAAACCTTAGAAAAATAGCAACAATCTCTACCTTTGTCTAAGCAATTAAACTCGAACCCATTGTGCAGAGAACTCAGTATCCAAACTCAACTTGAGTCACCATTCATCTGACTCTAATCCTAAGAAGTCTAAGGCAATGATTGAACTTATTTAGAGGTAGAATTTTGGTGCCTAAATCTGCAAGATTTTCTTTCGTTGAGACTTTTTCCACATAAGTGCATCCTTCTGTAATATTTTCCCAAATGAAATGATACCGAACATCCATATGCTTAGTCCTCTCATGGAACATCGAGTTCCTACACAAGTGCCACGTACTTTGGCTATCCGAAGACACCACCACCTGCTCTTTTAGGACCTTCCACTCGTCCATCAACCCTTTACACCACATAGCCTCCTTTATGGCTTTCGAAGCCGTTATGTACCCTATCTCGATTTTTAAGAGTGCTACCACTGGCTACCACTGAGCCTTCAAGTACCTCAACAACAACTTCATCCCAAGCCAAAGCTCTTTTCTAGGATTACTCATCAACCTGTTGAGAACTCTCATTTCATGAGAGATGTCGGGTCTAGTGTTGACCATCATAACCATGACTGATCCAACCACACTAGAGGAAGGGACCTTTTCCATTTCCTTCTTCTCCTCATCTATTCCAGGACATTGTTCGCTGGAGAACTTGAAATGACCCGCAAGGGGAATTTTCACTGGTTTACCATCTTCCATAGAAAACTTGTACAATACCTTTTCTATGTCGGAAGACTGAGAAACCTTCAACCCGTTTCTCTCCCTTTCCCGAATTCTTCTCATCCTAAGGATATTTTGTGTAAGGTCAAGATCCTTCCTCTCGAACTCCTCACTGAGTTGAGATGTCAACCTTTCTATCATTGCCCTACTGTTACAACCTACAGCATATCATCAGCATAGACGAGGATACTCACTATTTCCTCCACCTTCTAAACCGGTGAGAAAAATTCTGTGAAATCTATGCTGTCTCTTTGTGTGAACCCCTTCGTCATAAGCCTAGCCTTGTCCTGAACTTTTTCCCCTGAAGGGTTCCCTTCTTTGATCTTGTAAGTGCACTTATAATCCACAACTCTCTGTTTTCCTAGAATGTATACCAATTCCCAAGAGTTGTTCTTCCTCAAAGAATGCATTTCTTCCTCCATAGCTAGCTTCCATCTTGATGAATCCTTACATCCCATTGCATCAATGTAAGTCTCTGGTTCACTAATCCCTCCTTCTATCCAAGGAACTACTGCATTCGCAGCCGCAAAACTATATCTCAAAGGTGGTCTGACTAGCCTTCTTTCCTGGTTCCTTGTGAGCTGATAGTCGTTCTGACTTGCTGCATCATCCCCTTCTAGTTCAGCCTCTTCTCGAGTGTCCTGAGCTTGGCATTCATCAATGGGCTCTACCTGGTCTGAACCATCTTACCATCCTTACTCTACCTGAACTGAATTCTCCTTAATGCTATGCTTCACAAATTCTGGACTGGTTTGCTCACTAGCTCCTGCAAGGTTAGTTTTCTCCAAATAGGGAAATAACAATTCATTAAAAATAACATCCCTGCTTATTATAAGTTTCATTCCTTTTGGTTATAAGGACCACAACCTATACCCCTTAACCCCATCACCATACCCTAAAAACACACATTTTTTAGACCTTGGGCTAAGTTTATCATCCTTTTGATGTGCAAATGCAGCACATCCAAAAGTCCTAAGGTTGCTTAACTCAGGGGGTTTCCCACTCCACATCTCTTCGAGAGTCTTGAGCTCTAAAGCTCTAGAAGGTGATCTATTAACCAAATATGCAGCAGTAGATATAGCTTCCCCCTAAAAATATTTTGGTAAACCGAACCTAATTAACATGCACCTAACCTTTTCCATAAAGGTCCTATTCATCCTCTCAGCAACTCCATTTTACTGAGGTGTTTTTACAACTGTTCTATGTCTAAGAATCCCATTTAACTCACAGAATTTATCAAAATCCTGATTGCAAAATTCTAAGCCATTATCAGTTTGTAAAGCCTTAACTACCTTACCCGTTTGAGTCTCCAACAATTTTTTCCACACTACAAATTTATTCAAAGCATCTGATTTATTTTTAAGCAAATAAACCTAAACCTTTCTTGAATAATCATCAATTAAAGATAGAAAGTAAAGATTACCTCCCTATGTTGAGAAGGGAACTTACCTTGCTCAGTCACACTCAAGTAGCTCATCAACTTGGACACTTGGCTCCTAGTTTCTTTACCCTCTTCCATCACCTGCATAATTAGTGTCTCAAACCTTTGGTTTATTTTGCCTTGTGCCTCTATAAAATCCTATAAGGTGTCTTCTAGAGAGTTCCTAGAGGTTGAGGGTGCATGATAAGGTGCAGGGGATGATCGAGGGGGCTGTGCATGCTGGTTTTCAGATTTCCAGCTGAAGTTGGGGTGATTTCGCCACCCCAGGTTATAAGTGTTAGAGAAAGGTGCAGGAGGCCTCTTGTACATACCTAAGGCATTACATTGTTCCTCATACGCCCCTCTCATATAAAAAAATGTGGGGCACTCTTTGGCGAGATGATCTATCCCGCCACACACAAAGCACGGCTCTAAAGACTCGGCATGATTAGCCACATGTGTTTGCTTTGAGCCCTTAGTTTTAAATGCATCAAACTCTCTAGTGAGCATCTCGACCTTGGCTCTAAGGTTATCCTATTCCCTAAGATGGTAAATTCCACCACCATTTGGGTGCCCTATAGGTCGTGACCTATTTGTGCTTTCAGTAGCACTAGGTCCAGTCCAAGTGTGAGCTTTTTCAGCAAGCTCATTGAGGTACTCTATGGCCTCATCAGGATCTTTCTCTAAAAACTCACCATTACACATCATCTCTATAAATTGACGCTCTCTATATGTAAGTCCCTCATAAAAATAGCTCACTAAGCGCCAACTCCCATACCCATGGTGAAGGCACATACTCAATAACTCTTTAAATCTCTCCCAAGACTGATACAAAGTCTCGTTGTCCTTTTGTGCAAAGGTGGAGATTTGCCTTTTTAAAGCATTGGTCTTATGTTGGGGAAAGTATTTGTTAAAGAAAGCCCGAGTCATCTCAGTCCACGACCCAATAGATCATGGTCTAAGTGAGTATAACCAACTCTTGGCTCTATCCTTCAAAGCGAAAGGAAAGAGCTTAAGTTTCATAATGTCATGAGTTTTGTTTTGACTATGAAAAGTCGCAACTACTTCCTCAAACTCTCTAATGTGCACATATGGGTTTTCGTTATCCAAGCCATGGAATATAGGGAGTAATTGAATCATCCCTGGTTTAAGATCTTGATGGCGAGTATTGGCTGGAAACATGTTGCATGATGGTATGGCTGTGCGTGTAGGGTGGAGGTAATCCTGAAGTGTCCTAGCAACATTCTCATTATGGTTATCGACCATGTTAACAAAATCCTCTAGAGTCTCACTCGAGTTTTCTCTATGGGTTGATCTAGGCGAGGTTTCACTATCAAACTCGGAAGGAGAGGGTAATTCTAGCTCAGGTCCTCTAATGAATCTACCTCGCAGATCTCTTGTCTAAGCATGCACCAAATGAATCAGAGAGGAAATAAAATAAATAAAACAAGAAATTTTTTGTTTTTTTTTCTTACCGTCACACTCAAAGTTGACAAGCTTTCTTGTACTTAAGCGCGTTTTCCCAGCAACGGTGCCAAAATTTGATTACACCCAAAACATAACGCAGTTATGATAGTATAGTTTTGGGGTGTCGATTCCGTAGGGAAACAAGTTAAATACAACAGAAGGTGTAAACCTCAACACAAACGATAAAATATTAAAAGAATCTGAGTTGTTTGAGAAAAAGAGTAATTGTGTAAATAAGTTTAAAATAAAAATGACAAGGTTCCGGAAATCCTTTCTAGGTTCGTTGCTCTAATCCTAACTTGATTCAGTTATTTTTATCTCGATTGCAAGTTTCACATCCCAAACAGGCAATCGAAAAATATTCAATTAAAGCGCATTTATAAATCCTAATGTAATTGTTATGAAATCTTCTTTACTTTCAAGCACACATGACTTAACTTATAAATTATCAAGAGACAACAATATATCTAAACGACGATACCGTAGCAATGGACAAATCTATAAAAGAGATCTTCCGGACTCAATCACACCCAAACAGGTACACATAAGAAAAGCCTGACTGAACTTATATGGAAAAGAAGCATGCAACCACCAGAGTTATAATAAATCTACTAATTAAATTAAAGAATAAAACATAACAATATTTAACGAAAATAATTCCAACTACAACCGAATCAAATAAAGGAAAAATAAGAACAACTACACCTAGGGATTCATCCCTTCGCCTTGCTTGGAGACTAGCCGGTCACGGGGCTCATGCATCCTCGAGTTACCTCCGGCCTCCCGATGATCATCTCTCCCGACCTTCAAAGTTTAAACTTCGGGTTCCTCCTAAAGGCCCTCTGGATTCATCCCCGATTAATTTCTCAAAGCTGAAATGGAGTAGGTCTTATATAGGCAAATACCAAGAGTGCAATATATTTCTCATCCGATGTGGGATGTGGGATATAGAAATGTGTTTTCCAACCGATGTGGGATGTGGAATTTAAGCCCAAAATCACGCTGAAATCCCGCACAGCCTGACCTTTTTCTACTAAAACTGCCATAACTTTCTCTAGAAAAATCCTTTTGACGAACCGTAAAATTTTCCAGAAAATAGACTTCCAGATATTTCTAAGCATATATGGCTCATCTCCTGGTTCTTCTTGTATCAATACAGTTTAATTTTCAAAGATAATTGATCTGTACGGCCAATTCTTGCAATTTAGTGAAACTCCTTTCCAGTGCGGGCAGTAGCTGTTGCTCTTTTAAGCCCTCTATCTTGTCTTTTTGGAAGCATTCCTTCACTCCAGTATGCCTCGAGTCTTTGTGCTTCAAGCAATGATAACTTTTCCTCCTCTTTTGAGCTTAAAGTACCTGAAAATGCACCGAAATAGATCAACGATCCAAGAATGATACTTTAGAGTTGTTAATGTATAAAAGTGCACTTAAAACCTAGATCAACCCTAAAGTGATAACAGTTAAGTACTGTTAAGATGCATTTTATGACTCTCATCACTTCCCCCCAAAAATATTTTGGTAAACCGAACCTAATTAACATGCACCTAACCTTTTCCATAAGGGTCCTATTCATCATCTCAGCAACTCCATTTTGCTGAGGTGTTTTTACAACCGTTCTATGTCTAAGAATCCCATTTAACTCACAGAATTTATCAAAATCTTGATTGCAAAATTCTAAGCCATTATCAGTTCGTAAAGCCTTAACTACCTTACCCGTTTGAGTCTCCAAAATTTTTTCCACACTACAAATTTATTCAAAGCATCTGATTTATTTTTAAGCAAATAAACTCAAACCTTTCTTGAATAATCATTAATTAAAGATAGAAAGTAAAGATTACCTCCCTATGTTGGTGTTCTTTCTGGTTCCCAAAGATCCAAATGAATGTAGTCAAGAATACCCTTAGACTTGTGCACTCTAGTGTTGAAGCTGACCCTGTGTTACTTCCCAAGAATGCAACACTCGCAGAAATTGAGTTTCTCTACTTTGTCACCACCAAGTAGACCATCCTTGCTGAGAACTTGCAGACCTTTTTCGCTTATATGTTCCAAGCAAGTGTGCCAAAGGGCTGCCTTATCCATCTCAGCCATCAAGCTTGCTGCTTGACCCTTGATCTCCATGTCTCCGATCATCTCATAGAGACCATCCTTCATTGCTACTTTGATCACTATCAAAGATCCCTTGGTTATGTTGATCTTTCCTCCCTCTGCCATGTATGTGTACCCCATGGAATCGAGCTGCCCCAATGAGATCAAATTTCTTCTCAACTCCGGAAGATATCTCACATTCCTCAACAGCCTTGTCATTCCATCAAACATCTTCAACTGGATGTCTCTTATCCCCCTCACTTGGCAAGAAATATCATTCCCTAAGAAAACCTTTTCATCATTGATTTCCTTGAAATTCTTGACCCAATCCCGATGAGGGCACATGTGATAAGTGCACCCGAAACCCAAGATCCATTTCTTGCTGCCTTACCTCCTGCTCACATTTGAGCACACAATAAGAACATCATCCTGTTGTTCTCCTTTGGCAACCGAAGCCTCTCCATTCTTGGTATGGCTTCTTCTCTCATCCTTTAACCTCTTCTTGTAATCTCTCTTAAAATGACCCTCCTTATGGTAGTCGATTACGCCCGAAACATACGCGGTTGTTGTAGCACAGCTTTGGGGTGTCGATTCCACAAGGAAACAAGTTTAACTATAAAGAGAGATGTAAACTTTAATATGAGACGATATAATAAGTAAAGAATCTGAAATTGATGATGAAGTAATTGTGTAGGTTTGTGAAATATAATAGAGAGGCAACAAGGATCCGGGAATCCTCCCTGGGTTCGTTGTTCTAATCCTAACTTGATTCAGTTGCTTTTATCTCGATTACAGGTTTCACATCCCAAACATGCAATCAACAAATATTCAATGAGAACATGTGTAAACCCTAATATGATTGTAATGAAATACTTTTTATTTTTGATTCATGCGTGTATGATCTATCCTATAAGTTTATCAAGAAACAACAATATATCTTTATTGACAATATTGCAGTAATGGACAAACCTAAAGGCTAGACTTACCGGACTCAGTTATACCCAATAATCTTGACATAAGAGAAGCATGACTAAAGTTATATCAAGGAAAAGATACAATCACCAAAATAGATAAAATCTTATAATTAGATAAAGAAGTAAATCATGACAATGTTTGACAATAAATTCTTATTACAACTGAACCCAATAAGGATAGATAGGAACAACTATACCTAGGGATTCATCCCTTCACCTTGCTTGGAAGTTAGTTCGCCATGGTATTCATGGCTATACTCTTTTGTGGATGAGAGTTGTTATCTTCAACTTCTGGGTCTTTGCTTACAGCTAAGATGTCTTCTCTTAAACCCTAGTGTCTTATTTATAGTGCAAAAGACCAAGGGTATTCTTGGGTTTAATCTAGTGTTTAAAAACCCTAATTAAAGTCTAACTCAGAGATGTAAATATGTGTGCGTGCTGCGGTGCTACTTGGGAGCACCGCGGCGCTAGGCATAAGCTGGAATGGGCGACCTTCTGGGCGCTGCGGTTTCATAATATGTATATTTCTGGGCACCGCGGTGCTGCTGAGGAGCACCGCAGTGCTGGCCTTTTTGCTGATAATCTTCATGCTTTACCTCTCCGTAGCCATTCTTCTGCTTCGTCATGAATAGACCCTTGGTGCTTTTAAACAACGATCGCTTCTTCTCTTCTTTGGACTCAAAACACCTGAAAATGTACTTGAATAAATTAGTAGTCCAATGATATTACTTAAGAGTTATCAACACACAAGAGTGCAATAAAGACCGAGAAGAATCATAAAATGCTAACAATTAAACATCTTTGAGGTGCATTTTATGGCTCTTATCACAACCCCCAACTAGCTTATTGCTAGTTTCTAGCAATTCAAGCGGAAACAAGAAATGAGTTCCATGGTGGGAATCATAAACAAAGTAAAGCACTACTAGTGTTAACCAAGAGTAATTCACGTTTGTCTCAAATATTGCACACAACATACAACACAAAGAATCATTAAATTTCATCCAAATCCAAAAGTATTCCAAACATCAATCTTAAAATTGTTATTGACTCTTAACACCCATCTTACAATAATCCATTAATCCGAACACCTGGATGATTTTATGCACAACATTCATGAATACAAGTTTTGGCCTCTAAAATATATTAAATTGCGTGACATCAATCACAAATCAAGCTCTACAGGCTTATTTTTCAAATCACTCTCCACTATTATAGAAAAGTCACACTACATTGGATCAATAGATCTTTACTAGGCTTGTAACGTTAAGCTAAGGTAAAGGTTAAGAAAGAACGGGAAGGATTCAACAAGTAAAAGAACTTAATCTCTTAGTTTTGAACACAACTCTTTAAGCACTGGATAACCTTACTTCAATACCTAATTCTTCTAACCATTTTTCGATCATTTCTTTTAACAAATCACCATTTTTTTTTCTTCTTTCTTTGCCATAATTCACTTCTTTTTTATTTTGGCACATAAGACCATTCACCTTCTTTTTCATCAATTTTTTTTTCTTTTCCACAACCCCCAACTTATCTCTTTTCATGTATTTGGGCTATGGTAGTAATATTTTTTTTTCTCATACTTTCATCCTTACTCCTCTTGAGTGCTTCTCAACAAATGTGTATAACTAAGTTCTTTTAAAAGGAAAGTAAGTATAAAATATTTTAGGCTCATAAAGGTGAGTGAATAGCTATTGAAAGAAACAAGGCCCAAATTCTTTTTCAAGAAAAAGGCTCAAATGGGTGACTAGTGATAAATATAGCAATGGTAAGTTTGGAAGGCTCAAACAGTTCAAAAATGGCCTATATCATATCCTAAGTAGTGTGCATCCTAGGAATTTGCCTCAAGTGATTATCAAGTAAGTTCTAGAGCTTGTCAAGACCACAAAATTATTCATAAAACAATCACACATAAAATTTCTCTAAATGTTTTAGACTAATCATACAATCTTACCACAAACTAGAGTCTCATACCAAATGAAGATTGATACTTAAATTAATTTCAAACCGAAGCAAGATTTAACTTCTTCTACATGCTATCTGCTATCTCAATTAAGTTTATATCATTGATATGTAAATTGACTATAAGGCTAACATCAAGCATGCTAAAAACCAAAAAAAAAAAAAATGACACCAAGCAATTTAATGGAAAAAGAAAAAAATGTATGGAAAAAAAAATATGGAAACAAAGAGATTCGTTTCCTCCACCCCCAACTTAAAAATTGCATTGACCTCAATGTAAAAGAAAGAGTAAAGGAGGCTCCCCTTGTAGCCAAAGGTGCACAGAAGCTGAAAATTGTGCTCCACCATTTGAACTGCTTCGTATATTTTTCCTTGAAAATGAAATACCAAGTTAATACTGGAAAACAGAAAAAAATGCGAATAATAAACAAGAAAGAAAAATAATAATAGTAAAACGATATGCTATGGGGTGCCTCCGATGAGTGCTAAGTTTTATGTCTTCAGCCAGACGCTCTTATTCACTCCTAGACAAACATGAATTGAATGCACCAACAACTACTTCACTGTCAAATTGGGTGCTTGTATGCTTTGAAGAGGCCTCAAGGATGTCATCAGTAACATCCGCAAATTCTAGCTTGATATATGCTCTTGTGAAGCCATAGGTAAGGGTCAACTCTAATGGATTAAGGTGCTGGACCTTTTCCATGAATGAGTCAATCATGTATGCTTGGTGGGTTTCGTCCACATCCTCTGATTTTTTCGTTGTTGGGATGTGTAATAACTTACCACTTAGTGTCTTAATGGCATTCACCTCCTTTATATTCTGTTGCGCTAGGTGTTGACCATAAGGTGTGGACTGAGCTTGAGAAGGGAACTTACCTCGCTCAGTCACACTCAAGTAGCTCATCAACTTGGACACTTGGCTCTTTATCTCTTTATTTTCTTCAACAACCTGCATAATTAAAGATTCAAGCCTTTGATTAGTCTTCCCCTACGCTTCAATAAAAGCATGTAAAGTGTCTTCTAAAGAACTCCTAGAAGACACGGGTGCATGATATGGTTCAAGATATGGTGCAGGAGGTTGTGTAAGCTGCTGGTTTTCAGACTTCCAGCTGAAATTGGTGTGATTTCGCCATCCCGGATTATAAGTATCAGAGAAGGGTGTCAAAGGCTTCTTGTACATGCCTAAGGCATTACATTGTTCCTTATACATCCCTCTCATCTCAGCAAATGTGGGACATTCTTGGGCGAGATGATCTACCCTGCCACACACAAAACATGGTTTCAAAGACGCTGCATGATTAGTTACTTGTGTTGGCTTTGAGCTTTTAGTCTTTAACACCTCTAGTTCCCTAGTGCGCATCTCGACCTTGGCCTTAAGGTTATCCTCTTCCCTAAGATAGTAAATTCCACCACCATTTGGTTATCCTATAGATCGTGACCTATTTGTGCTTTCAGTAGCACTAGGTCCAGTCTAAGTGTGAGCTTTTTCAACAAGCTCATTAAGGTACTCTATGGCCTCATTAGGATTTTTCTCCAAAAATTCACCATTACACATCATCTCTATGAATTGGCGCTCTTTATATGTAAGTCCCTCATAAAAATAGCTCACCAAGCGCCAACTCTTATACCCATGGTGAGGGCACATACTCAATAACTCCTTAAATCTCTCCCAAGACTGATATAAGGTCTCACTATCCTTTTGTGCAAAGGTGGAGATTTGTCTTTTCAAAGCGTTGGTCTTATGTTGGGGAAAGTATTTGTTAAAGAAAGCCCAAGTCATCTCAGTCCATGACCCAATAGATCATGGTCTTAGTGAGTATAGCGAACTCTTAGCTCTATCCTTTAAAGCGAAAGGAAAGAACTTAAGCCTCATAATGTCATCGGTTTCATCTTGACTATGAAAAGTCGCGACTACTTCCTCAAACTCTCTAATGTGCACATATGGGTTTTCATTATCCAAGCCATGAAATGTAAGGAGTAATTGAATCATCCCTGATTTAAGATCTAATTAGCGAGTATTGGATGGAAACATGATGCATGATGGTGTGTCAGTGTGTGTAGGGTGGAGATAATCCTGAAGTGTCCTAGCAACATTCTCATTAGGGTTATCGGCCATGTTAACAAAATCCTCTAAATTCTCTGATGAGGGTGCACTATGGTTTGATCTAGGCAAGGTTTCAATATCGAACATGGAAGGAGAGGGTAATTCTAGTTCGGGTCCTCTAATGAATCTACCTCGTAGATCTCTCGGTCTAAGCATGCACCAAATGAATCAAAGAGGAAAGAAATAAAACAGAATAATAAAAAAAAATCAGAAAATCAAAACTTAAAAAAAACAATAATAAATAAAAATACTATAAAAAGAAAGAAGGGAAAAATAAAATAAAATAAAATAAATAATGCAGCAAGCTAAAAGAAGGAACGAAGTTACCGCCTTTACAGCTGATGAAAAATCTATTTACAGTTCTTCTACCGTCATGTCAAAAGTTGACAATCTTCTTTGTACTTAAGCGCGTTTCCCCGGCAACGGCGCCAAAATTTGATTACTCCCAAAACATACACGGTTGTTGTGGCACAGCTTTGGGGTGTCGATTCCACAGGGAAACAAGTTTAACTATAAAGAGAGATGTAAACTTTAATATGAGGCGATATAATAAGTAAAGAATCTGAAATTGATGATGAAGTAGTTGTGTAGGTTTGTGAAATATAATAGAGAGGCAACAAGGATTTGGGAATCCTCGCTGGGTTCGTTATCCTAATCCTAACTTGGTTCAGTTGCTTTTATCTCGATTGCACGTTTCACATCCCAAACATGCAATCGACAAATATTCAATGAGAACATGTGTAAACCCTAATATGATTGTAATGAAATACTTCTAATTTCTGATTCATGCATTTATGATCTATCCTATAGGTTTATCAAGAAATGACAATATATCTTTGTTGACAATATTGCAGTAATGGACAAACCTAAAGGTTAAACTTACTGGACTCAATTATACCCAATAATCTTGACATAAGAGAAGCATGACAAAAGTTATATCAAGGAAAAGATACAATCACCGGAATAGATAAAATCTTATAATTAGATAAAGAAGTAAATCATGACAATGTTTGACAATAAATTCTTATTACAACTGAACCCAATAAGGATAGATAGGAACAACTACACCTAGGGACTCATCCCTTCGCCTTGCTTGGAAGTTAGTTAGCTATGGTGTTCATGGCTATACTCTTTTGTGGATGAGAGTTGTTGTCTTCAACTTCTAGGTCTTTGCTCACAGCCAAGATGTCTTCTCTTAAACCCTAAGTGTCTTATTTATAGTACAAAAGACCAAGGATATTCTTGGGTTTAATCTAGTGTTTAAAAACCCTAATGAAAGTCTAACTCGGAGATGTAAATACGTGTACGCACTGCGGTGCTATTGGGGAGCGCCGCGGTGCTAGGTATAAGCTGGAATGGGTGACCTTCTGGGCATTGTGGTGCTGTTGAGGAGCACCGCGGTGCTGGCTGGTGGTTCATAATATGCATGTTTCTGGCCTTTTTGCTAATAATCTTCATGCTTTGCCTCTCCGTAGCCATTCTTCTGCTTCTTCGTGCATGGACCCTTGGTGCTTTTAAAGAACAATTGCTTCTTCTCTTCTTTGGACTCAAAACACCTAAAATCTACTTAAATAAGTTAGTAGTCCAATGATATTACGTAAGAGTTATCAACACATAAGAGTGCAATAAAGACCGAGAAGAATCATAAAATGCTAACAATTAAACATCTTTGAGGTGCATTTTATGGCTCTTATCAGTAGTAATAGCATCTCTTTCCTCTAACCCTCGGTTTAAAGTGCGCTCTGCTATGGCTTTCTCCTATACCTTTGTCTCAGTTGTAGCCATGTATGTTGCTGCCATATCGATTTGTTGGCCTTCTCTAACGAACAACCCTTCTCCACTTGATGCTTCCCTCATCTTGGCTTTGAAATCATGAGCCCTTATAGCATTGATCACAATTTCCTTGGTTAGTGTATCTTTTCCATATTCAATTACATGAATCAAACTTTCAAAACAATCAGGAAGAGAATTCAATAAAATAACAGCCAATTGTTCATCCAGGAATGTTATACTATAACTAGCCAAATCTTGAACTAGTTTATTAAACACATCAAGATTATCTTGCAACTCTTTATTAGGAACCATTTTAAAAGCAAAGATTCTTTTAAGAAGATAAATCTTATTAGGGAGAGTTTTGGTAAGAAATAACTCATCTAGTTTCTTCCAAATTGTAGCTGGATCTTTCGAGTCTTCGCTCTCCCTTATGACACTATCCGACATATGAAAGAAGATGGTGCTATATGCCTTCTTCTTTATCTCATTCCGCTGGACCTCCGTGATACTTGCTAGAAAAGTGTCATCTTCTCCAATTGCTAAGTCCACCTTTTGTTGCATAAGAACAGCCTTGATCTTCCGCTTCCAAAGGGCAAAATCTCCCTTTCCATCAAACTTCTCAACAATGAACTTTGAACCCATCTTGCGGAGAAAATTCTAGATTTATGTAGCACCCACAATTGCTTTCTAACTTTTTCTAAATCTCAAGAACACGATCAAAGATGGATCTCAATACCATTCTTGAATCACCCTCAAGAACACGATCGGATCTTGATCTCTACTCTGTTCTTGAATCACCCCAAGAAGATGATTAGATAGAGATCTCTACTTCATTCTTGAATCACCTCAAGAACACGATCAAATATAGATCTCTACTCCATTCTTGAATCACCTCAAGAACACGATCAGATATTGATCTCTACTCCGTTCTTGAATCACTCCAAAAGTTGACCTTCGATACTTAGAGTCTTGCTCTGATACGTTATGTTCTTGCTCCGATACCCAGCTGTGCAAGCTCTGATACCACTATTGGGAAATCACCCTCAAGATACCCAGGTGGTGATCTTCCAAACACCCAAGTCTAGAATGACTTGTAAAGAAAAGAAACAGCAAACTAAAGCAAGAAAGAACACAAGCAATTTGTTAGCGAGGTTCGGCAATGTGCCTACATCCCCGTGAGCTCCTCCAATCCCTCTACACTAAATCATTAAGTTCTTACAAGTTACAGCAACATTTTTTTGAGAAACCTCTAGTTCTTGAAGAACAAAAGAAAAGAACAAGAAAGTGATAAGGACTTGAGTTACCTTGGAATTTTCCCTAGAAAATTCAACTTACAAGGCCCTTGAATCCCCTCTCTATACTACTCTCTATCTAAACAATCAGCCTCTCTAATGAGATCTCTCTTGTGTTTAGTGTCTTTGAACTCTCACACAACCATGTGTTCAATTTCACACATACTCACATGTCATTCTCATCTCTCTTGTTGAGATGATCACATCACTTGTTGAGATTGAGGCTAGGTGATTCTTTATATAATGCACCAACTTCTTGACCAATCTTGAAGGTCAATCTCCACCCTTAGATCTTGAGGACCAATCAATCATAGCCCCTCATCAATCCTAAGTGATCATGTGCATTTTGATCATGCCTCACGCACCATTTGAAATGCTAAAACATAAGCATCAGTGTGCCTGGCGCCGCAGCCCATAACAGAACTGGCTGGGGCCCAGAGCAGGGCACACTTCTTCAACTTTTTGGGTGCCACGGCATGGGGGAGGCTGAGCCACGGTGCACACCTCTTCCAGGTCTCGTCCTTGCTGGGCGCCGCACCTTGAGCAAGCTGAGCCGCGGCGTGACATAGAGTGCACACATCTTGGACTTACTGCAGGGTGAGGCGTGTACACCTTGAGCCACAGCCTAGAGACCTAATACTGAAGCTTCTCCAAACTTGTTTAAACCTTAGACAAATACCAACAAGCTTCTTATTTTTTCGGCCCATGAAGGATGTCTTGGTGCTTTTGGGCTTTGATCAATTTTTTCTTAGGCCCAAACATTTCTAGTCATGCTTCCAGAACTTTTGTTTAACGCGTGCAATAGTTTTTTTTTTTTTTTTGTAAAAAATGACGACGTTCATTAATACTTGATTCTGTTGGGGAATGAAACGATGCCTAGAGTTGACCAAATATCGCTTCGTTTATGACAGCGGGCTCTTTGGAGAATGCAAAAGTAACCTCGAGCATCTTGAATGTCATAACTTCCCACATGTCCGTCTTAATTTGCCTCGTTCGCCACGCCTCTTTTTCTTATATAAGGGGGTTTTGCTCTAATTCTTCTTCACTTCCATTCTAGCAAGTTTTTAGAAAAAAAGTTTGAGAGTGCTCATCCTCATTCTTCAGAGTTTGAGAGAGCTTATCCTCGTTCTTCAAAGTTTTTTAGAGTGTTCGATGTCTTTGACATCCCTAGTGAGAGGGGGACATCTCAACTTGGTAACGATCTTTAGTGTGGGTGCTTAGAGCATGGTGTTGAAGCGTTTTACTATGGAGGAAGTTTGTTCACACTATTCATTCTCTAGGTGAGTCTTCTTCTCCCGTTCCTCATGTCTTCAATAGATAGTTACTGAGATAGGCTTAGTAGCGGTAGTGGTAGTAGTAATAATAGTTGTAGTAGTAGTACTTCTGGGGAGACGAGGTCGGACACATCCTCTTCTAAGAGTGAGACTCCAGAAAGAACCAAGGTTAGAGAGGGACCTTTAGTTATGGTGCCCTACATACTTGTAGTGGAGGAGTATGAAGGGGACTCCTCCTCTGGAGATGATGTGGACATGGCTTTGCCTGATATCAAAGGGGCCATGGCTGTTGAGGAGAGGGAACAATGGGAGTTCACCGCGAATTCTGTTCCCAGCCAGATCAAGGAGGAGGATCTCGAGGTTATCCAAAGGGCATATCGTATTCCGGGTGAATATGCCCTTAGGTTAGCTAGGGTCGGGGAGAGGGCTTGTGATGCCCTACCGAGTCGCACGCCCTATGAGTTATGTGTGTATGAACAACACATGAGGGCTAGGCTGTGTTTCCATCTGCATCTCTTTTTCTGTATTGTGCTTTGGTACTTTGACATGGCATTATGCCAGATGGTGCCGAACTCGGTAAGATTGATAATGGTGTTTATCTGTGTTTGCTCGAAGGTAAGGGGATTGATGAACCTCGATGTTTTCAAGGTCCACTTCCAGATAAGTAAACACGACCAGACTGGATGGGTCATGATCAGTACTCGAGTGAAGAGAAGGCTGTTGAAGAAGATGCCATCTTCAATCAAAAGGTGGAATAAGTCTTTTTTCTTCGTTCGAGGAAAGTGCGACTTCGGTGTCCCGCTCTTGTGGAGTTTGGATCGGGCAAGGAAGTGTAAGAAGCCGAGCCTTCTTCACCTTGAGCAAGAGACGGTGAACCTATGGTGGCTGAGCCCATGGATGTGGAGGTCCTCTATAATAATGAGGAATTGGTGAGGCGCGGTCTCTATCCTCTGTGCCCTGAGTCCTTTATAGAGAGTGGTAACCTCATGCTCGCTTTTTTACACTTGCTTTTATTTTATTACTATACTGCTTCATATTGTTTCTTTACCCTTTACTTTGTACTTACGATTTTCTTTGGTTGTCTTGGGCAGATATAAAGGAGACCTCCAAGGCCAGGGAGCGGGCCAATAGACTTGCTTTGGAGCAGAGGAAAGCTGCTCAAGCGGAAAAGCAGTCCGCTTCCAGGTCTAGGGCCAGGAAGAGGCCTCGGGCCCCTTCTCCCACTTCTATCTACTTGGAGAGCCCTCCTAGGCACTCTCTTGAGCCGAAGACTATTCCAGTCTCCTCTGTCGCCCTTACCTCATCCTGAGGTATAGCTACTGGGCAACGGTCTTTTCATCCAACTAGGGTTTGAAGATCGACAACTCTGTTTTTGTGCATCCCCGGGTGGCTCGAGAACACTTGGTCATAGGGGTTGATAAGTGCTTAAATATTCATATTTAAGCCCCTTAATTTACATTTGTTAAGTTCCTAGTTGTGTTATTTCATGCTATTTTATGTCTTTTCTGTGTTTTCTTAGGTTATTGAAGAAAATGGAACATCATCAGGATTAGAGAACAAAACTGGAAGAACTGAAAGCTGTTTAGTGCGATCGAGCACAAGGGTGTGCGATCGAGCACAGAGGTGTGCGATCGAGCACAGAGGTGTGCGATCGAGTGCACCAGCGCTCGTGCGTGCAAGAAGAAGGCTCAAGCGCAACAATATAGGATCGAGCGCACACGTGTAGTAAAACGGTAAAACTTATTGTAGAAAGTAGGGGTAGGGTTTCGTTTTACAAGTTCGAGTTTCTAGAGGTCTCTAAACCTTACAAATAGGCCTGTAAACACAAAAAGAAGGAGCTTCCCGGAGAGAGAGATCTTGGAGACTAATTGATAACTTGTCTAGGAAGTATTTTCGGGTTTATTCTTTTCTTTATTTTGTTTTATGATGATGTTTAACATCAAAACCATGTGTAACTAACTCACTAGTAGGGCTCGATTGAAGCCCTAATTATGCTTTTTCATAAATGAGTATTGTTGCCTTAACAATAGTTGTATTATGATGCTTTAATTGATTAATGCTTTTTTTATCGAATTCCTCATATGTGTTTGCTTGATCAACATATGCATGTGGTATGGATTAGTTAATTAAATCAGTTTGGATGACCGAGTCCTGGGTTTAATAATAGTAACAAAAGAAATCCACACTGGATTCTTGGGTTAATCAACATGGGAAACCGAGAGTATATAATATGCCCTAGGTCTTGTGTGTTTGTCGATTTTCACAAAATTTATGCTCTCTTAAAAAAAACTTAGTATACACAATGCTAAATCCTTTAAGAAAGAAAAGAGTTAGAGTATACACCATGCCTAACTCATTGCTTAGGGAAATCAACAGCTTAAGGACTATACACCATGCCCTTAGGTTGACAACATTAGGTATTCGTAGTATGGCTAAAGCATTGGCACATTATTTATTGGGAAAGTATGATTAGTGGTGGATATCAAAGCCCTACGCTTTTATAATCATAAATTCAAACTTAATATTTATTTCTATTGTTTTATATTGTGAAACAAATTCTAAAGCGAAATTCGCCAATCCCTGTGGAGATGATCTCGCATTTGCATACTATACTACTTTGTTGACCTTGTGCACTTGCAAGTAAAATCATTCAATTATTTGTTTATTAATTTAGGTAGATTTTTTCACTACAGGGGTTCCGCCTCGTGACATGCTGGAGTTGTCGTAGAGGCCCATTGAGGCTCTCCGTTCCGTAGTCAAGGCCCTCAGATCTCAGGTATGAAATCCCTTTTCATTGCCTTCTCTTTTTTCTTCTTACTTTTTGCACGGTATGGTGGCTAACAACTTCTTGTTTGGTTTCAGTCTGGCATTCTTCTGGAGGTAATGTCTTACTAGTGCATGGACATGCCCGAGAGGTTGGGTCAGGCGTAGTACAAGCTGGATAAGAGCGCTGAGCTCATTCGCCAGCTGCAGGCATCACTGGAAAAGGCTAACTAGGCCAAAGCTGAGGCCATCCGAGAGAGGCATGTTGCTGTTTTGGTGGGGCAGCAGCTCAAAGAGGAGGCCGAGTCCCATACCCGGGTGGGCGTGGAGGATGCTTTCGCAGCTTTCCTAGATTCTTCCTTATACCGGACAGCGATCAAAGAGGAGGAAGGCCTACAGTATCTCGAGGGCTTTTTGGAAGCCAAGAGGAGGGTCAAGGCTCTTCATCCCGAGACTAATTTTTTGGCTCTCGACCTGTTGGGCCCTCTAGAGCATGAAGTCGAGGTTGGAGTTCCTGTTGGTGGTGAGGATGAGCCAGCTGCTCAGCCGAAGGTTGAGGTCGAGGCTGAGGGAGAGGAAGAGGCCGCCCCATGAGGGTTTAGACTATGCTTTTTGTTTCTCTCTTGTACTTCAAGGCCGTTAGCGCCTTTTTTTGTAAGTTTTTGAAAGTTAATGAAACTTTCGGTTCTATCTTTCAAACTTGTTCGTCTTTTATTGCATTTGTTCTTTCATTATTACAATTTTAGCTAACCCAACCTTTTTTGTGAGCCACACCCGAGATGTGAGCTAATTTTAGAATCGTCAGAGGTTTTTGGCGTTCCAAGTACGGGGAACAGGTTTTCCACTTAGTTCCTCAAGCTTAAAGGTGTTAGGTCTGCATATCCTCTTGATACAGTACGGGACTTCCCAGTTTGGGACCAACTTTCCCGTTTCTTGTGGGTGGGATACTTCACTTTTTCATAGGATGAGGTCATGAAATTTGAAGATTCTGCTTCGGACTCGAAAGTTATAATATTTGGCGGCTCTCTGCTGATAGGCAGCTAATCGAATCTGGGCATCATCCCGAGCT
Organism: Bretschneidera sinensis; assembly: GCA_023935145.1. NCBI lineage: Eukaryota > Viridiplantae > Streptophyta > Magnoliopsida > Brassicales > Akaniaceae > Bretschneidera > Bretschneidera sinensis. The sequence continues at coordinate 61,851,138 of CM043703.1, read as the reverse complement.
TCATCACTGATATTAGCACTCATCCGTAGAGCTTCTTCGTTGTTGCTGCTTTTAAAATTTTATACTCGTAGTGAGGGCACCCTAATCTCTAAGGGGATAACCACTTCAGAACTATAGGCCATGAAGAAGGGGGTTTTTCAGTGGGTGTTCGGGTGGTGGTTCGATATACCTAGAGTATGTTCGGTAAATGGTTGATCCACTGTCTATCTGCCTCGTCTAACCTTATTTTGATGCGTTGCAAAAGTGTTCTATTGGTTATATCGACTTGTCCATTGGCCTACGGATACTCGACGGAGGAGAAGCGGTGCTCGATCTGAAGTTCATCGCGGAATGCTTTGAATCGAGCGCTATCAAATCGTTTGCCTTTGTTCGTCACTAGTATTCGGGGAATACCGAAACAGCACACTATGGACTTCCAAACGAAGCCCTGAGCTTGGTGGTCGGTTATACTAGCTAGTGGTTCAATTTCTACCCACTTAGTGAAGTAGTCTATCGCAACAATGAGGTACTTTCGTTAGCTGAGTGCTCCGGTGAAAGGGCCGAGGAGGTCCATCCCCTACATGGCAAAATGGAGAAAGCTAGTGGTGATCGGATTCGCTAGTTGATGGGAGATCGTAGAGTATTGCTGACAACTTTTGCACTTTTTCCCAAATTTTGTGGCTTCTCTTTACCTGTCGGGCCAGTAATAACCTTGACAGAGAATTTTGAAGGCCAGGGCTCGGCCTCCAAGGTAGTTTTGCAGACTCTTTCATGAACTTCCCGAAGGGCATAGTCGGCCTCAGTTTGCCTAGGCATTTTAGATAGGGCGTCGTGAGACCTCTCTTGTATAACTATTCACTTATAATCGTGTACTGCGACGCTCGGGAGATGATTTTTCTAGCTTTGCTTCTTTCCTTAGGGAGTTGACCATCTCATAAATACCGGAGGATGGGGTTAACCCAAGTTTTCACGTCGATTACAGGTAGTACGAAAGTCTCTTTGATGCTTGGTACAACGAGCATTTCAAGGTTGACTACCTGCGTGGGCTCTGGCTGTCAAAAGGAGGCGAGTAGAGCTAGGGAATCAGCTTTTGAATTTTCTGCTCGGGGGATCTAGTTGATTCGAAACACTTTGAACTTGGCGACGAGTTTTTTGGCTTTCTCCAAGTAGTAGGCGATCTTTTCTCCTCGGGCTTCAGATTCCCTGTTGATCTGGTTTACCACCAACTGTGAGTCACTATAATCGTCTAGGGCCTCAACAGACAATGTTCTGGCTAACTTCATTCCTGCTAGCAATGTCTCATACTCGGCTTTGTTGTTTGAAGCACTAAACCCGAACCTTAAGGCATACTCAACGGTGAAATAGTCTAGGCCACACAGGTGAGCCCGACATCGCTTCCTGCGCTGTTGGAAGAACCATCCACGTAGAGGGTCCATTGAGGAACTAGTTCGACCATGTTGAGATTCGGGAAAGGATCCATCTTGTCTTAGAGGGTGGTTTCCATGATAAAGTCGGTAAGGGCTTGGGCTTTGACGACATTGCAAGGACGATACCGGATGTCGAACTATCTGAGTTCTATAGACCATTTGACCATCCTTCTTGAGACATCCAGCTTGTGGAGCACTTGTCTCAGAGGTTGGTCCATTAGGAGGAAGATGGTGTGCGCTTGAAAGTACGATCGAAGTTTATGAGCAGTGACCAGGAGGGCATACGCCATCTTTTCCATAGAGCGGTACTCTGCGAGGTTCAGTTTCACCCGATGACGCCGAAGAACTTCAAATGCTTCTTTCAGATCGGCTTCATGGTCATTGGCCCTGATGCTTTTACTAGCATATCATCCACATAGACCTCCATGTTTCTTCTGATCTGTTCACAGAATATTTTGTTTACCAATCGTTGGTAAATTGCCCCAGCGTTCTTGAGACCGAAGGGCACAACTTTGTAACAATATAGTCCCTTCCCGGTGATGGAGGCCGTTTTCTCCTGATCGGACCTATGCATAAGGATTTGGTTGTAAAAGAGTACACATCCGTGAAACCGTGGCAGTGGAAAGCTATCCTTTGGGCAAGCTTTGTTCAAGCCCGTGAAATCATTCCAGATTCAGCACTTGCCATTTTCTTTCTTTACCATCACCACGTTAGACACCCAGTCTGGGTAGTCTGCTTCTCGGATGAAATTGGCCGCTAGTAGTTTGGTTACTTTAGCTTTGATAGCGACTTGTCATTCAGGAGCGAACAATCTCTTCTTCTTGATGACTGGCTTATGGTTTGGGTCCGCATTCAACCAGTTCACGATCACTTCTCGACATATTTGTGGCCGACTAGTCAAAAATATCCTGATTCTTTTGAAGGAGAGTAAGTAAGGATCTCTTGGGGGTTTCGGGGAGGTTAGAGTTGATCTGAATGGTCTGGAAGGTATCCTCACCGAGGGGGGCTATGGTAAACTCTTCCATAGGTTAGCCCCTCAAAATTTTCCTTTCGTTCTCGAGGTCATCCAACTCGAGTGGGAGGGTCTCCGTCCTTCTGCCTTTCCTTACAGCGTTTAGATAGCAAGATCTGGAGATCTGTTGGTTCCCTTTGACTTCACCTGCCCTGTCTTCGGTGGGGAATTTTACTTTCAAGTGGTACGTGGAGACGACTGCTTTGAGTTTGTTGAGGGTGGTTCTACTGAGGATCATGTTGTAAGATGATGGTTCTCCGATTACCAGGAAAGTAGCCTACACGGTGGTTGCTTGCGGAGTCTTTCCTACGGGTGACTGGGAAAACTATGCTTCCCTCAGCAAACACTAGGCCCCACGAGAAATCGTAGAGTGGGGTAGAAATCGACTCCAGCTGAGCATCTTCCAGCAGTATTTGTTGTAATGCATCATTGAATAGGATGTCGGCTAAACTCCTATTGTCGACCAGGACGCACTTGACCTTGTAGTTGGCCACGAGAAGGGAGATGACCACAGTATCATCGTGCGAGGTCTGAACCCCCTCCTGATCTTCATCTGTGAAAGTGCTTGCCTGGTCCATCTTCATTCGTTTGTGGGGTCTAGTGACTGAGGCCACAGACTTGGTATAAGTTTTTACGCGATGTCCCGAGGTGCCTTTGCAGATGGCCTTGATGATTTGGGTCGCAATGGCCTCTGGGTTCCTTTGGTTGGGCCCTCCATGGCTCGGCCCAGAACTTCTCCAGGCAGTCCAATTCATCCCGTTTCGATTGGAAGGGGGCTCCGAACTTCTCCAATGTTGTTCCGATATTTTCTCCTATCAGGGCCTAGTGAACTCTTTCAGCTACCCCCTATTGATAAAGACCTCTATCTGGTGTTTCACGGCTAGGTAGTCTTCTATGTCATGCCCGTGGTACTTTTGGAGCCGACACCACTTGCTTCGATCCTCGTTGAGGCTCAATGGTCTCGGAGGCCACTACATGATTGCCTTATCTTGGATTTGCATTAAGACATTGGTTTTGGATGCACTGAGGGGAGTGAAGCTCTCGAAGTGTCCGAGAGCCCTATGCTTGCCCTAGCGGAAAGGTCACTTGATGAGTTCGCGGTGCGGGCTTGTGGAGCTCCTCTTCTTTTTCTCCATGTCCCCTTCATGTTCTCTTCGGAAGGCCTAGTTGTCTTCCACCAACACGTATTTCTCGGCTCGAGCCAATATCTCATTTATGTCGCTGGGTGGTCGCTTGGTAAGCTTGGAGCTAAAGATTTTGGATCTCAACCCATTTTTGAATGCTAATTTTGAACATTGGGTTCGAGGTCAGGGATTTCCCAGGAAGTGGCGTTGAACCTCGAGATGTAGGCTCGTAGTCTTTCTCCCCTTAGTTGGATGATGTTGAATAGGGACTCCGAAGTCTTCTTAGGTCCTTTGCTGCTAAGAAAATAAGATGCGAAGGTGTAACTTAGTTCCTTGAACGTGCTAATGCTCCCTGGTTTCAAACGAGAGTACCACATTATGGCCATTTTCTTGAGCATCAGGGGGAAGGCTCGACACATTATGGGATTGAAGTGCCGATGAAGCGTCATCGTGGTCTTATAATTTTGAAGGTGATCCAGGGGGTCTATAGAACCATCGTAAGTTTTAATCTAGGGCATTTGGAAGTTCAGCAGGAGTGGGGCTTCAAGGACCTTTTGAGTGACGGGTGGTTCTTGAACATTAAGTTCGTCCAAGATACCATGGTTTCGACACTTGAGTGCTTTATTGATTCTTCCTTCCATTTTTTCTATCCGTCTGTCAAGCCCGAGGCTGCTTTTGGAGGAGGGGCTCCCTTTGGATTTGACGGTGTGAGCCGGTGAGGACTTCGCCGTGGAACAGTTATCAATGGGGAGTCCACGGCTAGCTAAGCTTGTGCGCCCGGGATTCTGCTGAGGGGGTGTAGGCTAGCTGAGCTTGTGTGCCCTCGCAGACCTCGGTGGCGAGGTCGATTACTAGTTGTGAAAGTTCCATGAACCGTTCTTAGAGCATAGGCATAATGGGATGTGCCTCGGGGGCTTCTTGGAGATCTTAGGGGTTGATTTCTATGTAACAGGGGTGTCGGGTCCCTGGAAGGAGTTGTGTGTCGCCGCCAGAGGATCTTTGTTCGGACACAGCAAAGGGTCTCGACCCGAACCGTTGGGTATGGGTGCTGGCCCCAACCACTCCCTTGCCGGTATTCCCGGTGGTATTTTTAGGTGGCATGGCAATAAAAGAGTTCTTTAGACTTCTTCGCTTTTACTATTAGCGAAAGATAGTGGATTTCCCACGGACGACCCCAATCTGTTGATGCCAAAAATGTGTTGCTGAGCTGGAAGTAGATACTTAAAAGGGGAGCCTACACAGAGAAAACGGAATGAGCTAGAGTCACCAGAGGAGAGGGGGGGTGATGCCTCTGAGGATGCTCCAATGCTCTTGTTAGTATGAGTTGTTAGAGGAAAGGGGAAGTAGGTGCTTTTAGTAATGTGATTATGCTTTTTGTGTGTGTGTCTAGATTTGCATACCTTAGTCCTTTTATAATGTCTCGGAAGTGAGACGGCCCACTTGTTAGGGATAGGGAAATCCAGGAGATCCCGTTCCTCTGCAAGTGGGTATGGATGAGCATCCAAGGAGGATTTGTGATTCCTGCATTTACGCTAGTAGGCCTGGACAGGGTGTTCGGGAATGGCAACGGGTTTTTCCAATAGCTTATCAAAGGTGAGATGGCCTATGTGCCAGGGATAGAGAAACCCCGGAGATCTTGTTCCTCTGCAAGTGGGTATGGTTGGGCGTCTAAGGAGGATTTGTGATCTCTAGATTTACACTCGTAGGCCTGGACAGAGGTGTCCATGAATGGCAGTGAGTTTTGTCAATAGCTTATCTATGTATTGTCTCTTTAGTGGAAGTAGGGACATCCGTGTGTCATCTTGCTGTTCGACCAAGGCTGTCCATATGTCGCCTTGCTGTTGGTCTGAGGTTGTCCACTTGTTGTCTTGCTGTTGGTCTAGGGTTGTCCATGTGTTGTGTCACTATTGGGTGCATGTTTTTGGCTATATCACTATCACAACTCAGTAAATGGCTTGATTCGAGTTCAAGCTTAAACTTTAAGAGAATTTACAAGAAAGTGCAATAGAGAAAAGAATAGAATTGTGGATTTTTATTCAATGAATCTGTTCCATGACTAATCTAACTCTTTCTAGACTAGTAGCAGATTACTTAGCTAACTGGTAGTTACAATTGATGTCTAACTCATTTATGAAACTAACTGCTTTCTAGCTAACTAATTAACTTTCCCTTGCAGTCTTTCTTGAACCTCAGCTCGTCTTACTTCTGTTCAGGTAGTGCAATCCTTGAGCCATCCTGGCTGTTGCATTTGCCTGAGTGATCTTCAAGGTTTTACAACAGCCGCGTCATTGCTCTCCATGCTTGTTCCTACTACATCCATGCTTTTTGCTACTGCATCTATGCCTTGAGAACCTCCTTTGTCCTTAACTGTATCACAATGTTATGTTAGTTTAATTTATTGAAGACCTAATTTGGTAACGAATGAGTGTTTGATATTTCTAATTATTACCATTGGATTAAGTAATTCAGCCACCACATTGGATTCCAAGATCTTGTTTGCATTGAAACTCTATTTGTCTCTATTTCGATAGAAGGAAGTTATCTGGAAGTAATGCTCTGAATCGATCAGGTTTATTATTGCAGATGGCACTACTTTCTCTTCCTCTTAATTCTTAAGTAATGCGTTGTTAATGGTCCAATGTAAAAACAAAACATGGTTAGAAAGTATAACAGTATATTTCTAGAAACAACAAGGTATAATTGTTCTGATCTTTACATTGATGTTTTCAGATGTTAGCAAAGATGCTGGGAAGCCAATAAGTTTCTCCTTAACATAATCAAGTAAAGTGAAAACAGTGAGGCTCGATGAGTCCTAAACACAGGTCAACACGGTATCTGCAAAATATAGAAACAATTAGATGGAATTTTTTCTTCATATTTTGAGATGTATATTGAAGGAAAAGGGACTCAATATGTAATTTACCTTGTAATTGGATTCTTCATAATTTTCATACAGCTTAGACAACGGAATTGTTCCAAAATAGGAGTGAGTTTCTTCTTGCAAACATCACAAGACATGTAGTACTAATCGTTTCGGAGGTTAATATCCACAATCTTTCCAAGGCAGTAAAATGTTAAAGTTTTTTCTGTGGAAAGGGAATAAATGGGTGGAATAAGCAATATGAATTCAAATAGGATGAAATCAATGGAAATAAAAATATTTTAGAGAATAAACTTTTTTTGTTAGGTCTTTGGCAAAATCAAGGATTGATATGGGCGATAGTATGCTGGTTCTCTTTGATTACTTGCGCATTCAATCCAAGTGTTGTTATCTCAAAAACCGGATGCCTTCAATATCATTTGTAATGGTGACCCTTAAAAGTATTTAGCACTCAAGATAATAGCAAACAGAGATGGAATAAACAAATGGTAATGAAAGGAATTAGGAAGCTTACAAAAGTGATGCAGGTTGGAGTAGTTAAAATCAATTAGTTTTGACTAAAGTTGAAAGTTATCCCGAGATATCACTTAATTTGGGGATTTCACTCGACATCACTAATCACCAATGCCACTCAACGTGATTAACCCACATGCTTGATTTGTTCGGAGGAATCTCTCATTCCTAACAAGAATACTTGCTACTAAATATTTTCTAAATCAATCTAAATATTAGTCTTAATCTTCATTCATCTCATGAGTGTTTATATAATTACAAGAAAAATTCTTAAACAAGACTCACAATAAATGCTACACACTTTCTTAAGTATTCTTTAACTTACTAATGAACGAATATTTGAAATAGTATTTTTTTTTAATGTTTTTCAAGTATTTTTTTATATGTTTAGCTTAGGAATTTGTTACTATGAGTTGTTTTTTGTTGTTTTACAGGTTCACCAGCACTTGGAAAGGAGTTTCACTAAATTTCCATAATCGCCCATACAGATCAATCATTTTTGCAGATTAAACTGTATTGATTCAGGAAGAACCAGAAGATGAGCCATATATGCTTGGAAAGATCCGGATGCCTATTTTCTGGAGAATTTTTGGGCTCGTAAATATGATTTTTCTAGAGAAAGTTATGGCAGTTTTAGTAAACGAAGTCAGGCTGTGCGTGATTTCAGTGTGGCATAAGTGAATGAGCTATTAAATTCTGATTTATTTTAGGATTTACACAGGCTGGACAACAGCACAACCAGACCAGTTCTAGATAGCAGAAACCTGGCCTGGACAGCATCAAACATCTGACCTGGATAGCAGCAGAACTGGGCCTGGATAGTAGCAGAAGCACATGGCCTGAACAAAAACCCTAGGGCGACTTTTCTGTCTACAAAGCCGTCTCCATACAGCTATATATAGGAATTTTAGACTTAGAGAAGGGGATACGACAGCAATTCTTGGAGAGATATTATCAAGAGGAGTTTTGGGAGATTGAAGGAGGAGACGGTTTCTTTCATCAAGACGGCTTATCAAAAGATTGAAGACGAAGATCAATCGCTCCAAGACTTTGAGGATTCATCTTGTAATTCGGGAAGAAATTCTATCTTTGCTCCTTTTGTCCTTTAATATACTTGTAACCCTAGTATTTGAATTCTATAATTGGGATTTAAACATGAGCGGTTGAACGCATTGTTGGGCGTTTGGCTTAGCTGCCTTGATTGTTTGGATATTTTGGTGGATTTAGTTTCATGAAATTTTTCAAATTATTTCTTATTCAATATCCTTCATACCTTTGATTATTGCTTGTGGATTGACCATCTATTATTGATAGTCAAGTTTAATATTTGAGATTGGGTTGAGGACAAATCAGCTAGACCTAATTAAGCTTTCTTGAATAGGAATTTAAATCAGGATTTAAATCAAATTGTGATTTAGGTGGTTGCGTTTTCCTTATACTTAACCTAACTAATTAATTGATGAACACGATCCATGGGATTTAATTAATTAGTTATAAACTGAGAATAAACACAATCAACGGTATTCTCTAGTCTTAGCGGAAATACCAATAATCTTGGACGTTGATTAATTCTTTATATTCACCAAATGTTCTGATTCATGATTGGATAGCAAGCTAAACTCCAAATTGTTCTCATTGATTATACTCATCTTTTCATAATTCATTTTGTTTAATTGTTTTTATTTCAATTTTCTCTTCACCAATCTTTTAATTAGAATGTTTAGGATTTAATTTCAGAGTTTGTTTTAGTAATTTTAATAAAGTAATTTAGGATCTAAACTACTGCAATTCCTTGGGAGATCGACATTGAGAGTAAACTCATTGCAATACTATTTGTGATTCGAGCACTTGCGAGCATTTAAAATTTGCTCATCAAGTTTTTAGCACCGTTATCGGGGAATTGGCGTTTAATTCTTTAGTTGTTTTCTTTTTTTTAATTTTTATTTTATTTCTTTTCTTTCTTTTAGGCGTAATTTTTATTTCTTTTATTTCATCAAATTTTCTTTATTTTTTTCTTTATTTTCTTGATTTAAATCGGCATTAATTTGTTTCTTGATTTTCGCTCTCTTGATTCCTCATAGCTTAATTTTTCTTTTGTTTTCTTCAGGTACATGCACGGTAGAAGATCCTAAGGGAGAAATCTAGTGCCAGCAATAGACAACATCCATTGGCTAAGGGAGACGTTACAGCCTATGGAAGAAGAAGAAAAGGTTGAGGGAATAGAAAAAGAGGAGCCTAAAAGATTGGAAGGAGCTGAAAGAAAAATTATGATGGAGTATGCAAGGCCGATCATTGACACTTCCACATCTTGCATCCAATTGGGGGAAGCTACATGAAATTATGAGATAAAAAATATCCACTTTAGCATGCTCCCTTCATTCTATGGAATTCCAAATAAAGACCCATTAACCTTCATAAAGGATTTTTATGCAATAGTGTAGACTTTTCCTCTAGAGGGGCTGAATGAGGAGCAACTCAGGATGAGATGCTTCCCCTACACAGTAAAATATAGAGCAAAAGCGTGGTTGATGGCTCTTCAACCCGGTTCTTTGACTATATGGGAAGCAGTTTACAATCAGTTCAAGAACAAATTCTACTCCCATCAGAAGACTACTGAGTTGAGAATTAAGATTGCCACGTTCTCACAAATGGAGGGAGAACCTTTCCATGAAGCATGGCACAAGTTCAAGATGCTTCTAATCCAGTGTCCTGACCATCATTACCCATTGCAGCTATAAAATCAATTACTCTATGATGGATTGACACAACAGTGTCAATATACAGTTGATAACGCTGCCGATGGAGCCATATGAGAAAAGAGTGCTAAGGAGACATGCGAGCTATATGAGATGTTGGGTGCAAATTCCCAACAAAATAGTGTAAGAGGAAGGAGAGTTAGGGTTAATGAATTGAGCTCTAACAATGATATGGCAATGCAACTTGCAGAGTTGACCAAACAAGTCAAACTTCTCACTACCACTAACACACCCAACAATGAGGTATGTGGAGTTTGTGGGTTTTTTAGTCATGGTGCTAACACTTGTTCTTTATCTTATGAATCTTATATAGGAAATGAACAAGAACAAGTTAATGCAGTGGAGTCTTACCAACCTAAGCCAAGGAATGATCCATATTCTAACACCTACAACCCTAGGTGGAGAAATCATCCCAATTTCTCCTGGAAGACTAACAACACTCCGGCATATGCTCAAAGTTCAAGACCGATTCAATATCAAAACCAAGTTGCACCACCCAATCAGCCTAGAAATTCAACTTTGGAGGAGAACTTGAGTGCTTTTATTCAAGTTAGCAAAGAGAACCATGAGAGACATAGCCAAAGGTTGGATTCCTTACAAGCATCAATGAAGAGGGTGGAAGTACAAGTTGGGCAACTTACGGAACAATTGCAAGTACATCAAAAAAGGGAAGTTGCCTAGCCAACCTGAGCAAGCAAAGGCTGTCACAGTGCTGCGAAGTGGTAAAATTCTTAACAACAATTCTGATGATAAAATTTCTTATGACTTGCCACGTGATGCAGAAAAATCAATTAAGAAGCAAAAGGAGCTTGACACTTCTAAAGGAAATCCAACTGAAGATCCACAATCTTCTCAAACATATGAGGAGAGTAAGGAGAGGAAGCCATCTTCCTTCATGACACTACATAAGGCGACCGAGCCTTATAAGCCTCCTATTCCTTATCCAAGCCGTTTGAAGGATTTTAAACAGGATATGTAATTTTCTGATATTTTTTGACATGCTTTCTAAAGTGAATATTAATTTACCTCTTTTGGATGTTATCATGAATGTGCCATCATATGAAAACTTCTTTAATGAACCTAACACCAAAAAGAATAAATATGAGAAGAATGAGAAAGTGATGGTGTCAGAAGTTGCTAGTGCGGTGCTCCAACAAAGCTTGCCACCTAAGTTGAAAGATCCCGAAAGTTTTATCAACAACATCACAATGGGAAACAAGAAGGTCGCCAAAGTAATGCTAGACTTAGGAGCAAGTGTAAATCTCATGCCATATTCGATATACTTGCAACTAGGTTTAGGGGAGCTTAAGTCAACAACTATATCCCTTCAACTCACTGACAGGTCAGTTAAATATCGTAAGGGAATAGTTGAGGATATATTGGTGCAGGTAGACAAAGTGATTATACCTATGGATTTCATGGTATTGGAGATGTAAGGAACCCCATCTAAGGCGAAGGAGCACACAATTCTTCTTAATAGACCATTTATAGCCACAACCAAGACTATTAGTGATGTCCATAATGGGAGTTTAACGATGACAGTCTTGGAGAGACTGTACAATGTAAAGTGTTTGATTCTCTAACCACTCCTTCTATTTCTACTAACGATGAGTGTCCTTTTATTGATGGTGTGGACTCACTTGTTTATGATACTTATTTGCAGACAGAAATAGAGGACAAGCTTTAAGTTGCTCTTACAACTGAGAGAGTAGAGGAAACACTAGAAGAGGAAACTAAAGGGTATCATGAGATGTTAGATAGTGCAATACCAGTGTCACCCCAAGAAGAGTCTAGCAAACCTTTAGAGTTGCTAAGTTCCCTACCTAGGGAATATACTACTCCACCTAAGCTTGAACTTAAAGGGTTGCTTAAGAACCTTAAGTACATATTTCGAGGAGAGAGAGACACATATCCTATGATTATTTCCTCTACTTTGACCCAAACCCAAGAGGACAGAGTTGTGAAGGAGCTCAACACACTTAGTAGAGCCATAAGATGGAGTATAAGTGACATCAGGGGTATTAGTCCTGCTACATGTATACATAAGATCATTTTAGAGGACAATGCCAAACCTGTGAGAGAAGCTCAAAGGAGACTAAACCCTAACCTATAAGAGGTAGTGAAGAAAGAAATTTTAAAATTCCTAGATGCAGGAGTTGTCTACCTTATTTCAGATAGTATATGGGTTAGTCTAGTTCATGTTTTACCTAAGAAGTCTGGGATTACAGTGGTACAAAATGAGAAGAATGAGCTACTGCCCACTTGGATGACTACAGGATGGAGAATGTGCATTGATTACAAGAAACTGAACCCAACTACTAGAATGGATCATTTTCCACTTCCTTATTGATCAGATGTTGGAAAGACTAGCAGGGCATGATTTTTATTATTTTCTTGATGGTTTTTCAGGTTATTATCAAGTGCTGATTGCGCTAGAGGATCAAGAGCAGACAACATTCACCTGTCCATTTGGGACATTTGCCTTTAGGAGGATGTTGTTTGGCCTATGTAATGCTCCAATCACATTCCAAAGATGCATGATGTCAATCTTCTCGGATATGGTGGAGAAATTCATTGAGGTATCTATAGATAATTTTTCAGTTTTTGGAACCTCATTTGATAACTGTTTGCATAATTTGACTTTGGTACTTGAAAGATACATTGAGTGTAATTTAACACTCAGCTAGGAGAAGAGTCATTTTATGGTACAACAGGGCATGTGATTTCTAGTAAAGGTATTAAAGTAGATAAGGCTAAAATTGACTTGATTGCTAAATTGCCATCCCCGACTTTGGTAAAGGGGATTAGAAGTTTCTTAGGACACGCAGGTTTCTATAGGAGATTTATCAAATATTTTTCTAAGATAAGTCGCCCATTATGTAATTTGTTGTCTAAAGATGTTCCTTTTATTTTTGATGATGAGCGCCTTATCGCCTTTAATGCTTTGAAAGAAAAGTTGACATCGGCGTCTATTATCATGGCACCTAACTGGTCAGTTCCTTTTAAGATTATGTGTGATGCATTTGATTATGCTATAGGAGCTGTTTTGGGGCAACGAGTGGATAAGCATTCACATGTGATCTACTATGCTAGTAGAACACTTAATGATGCCCAACTCAATTATTCCACCACGAAAAAAGAGTTTTTAGCTATCGTGTTTGCATTAGATAAGTTCAGGCCTTACTTCATAGAGTCTAAGGTCATTGTGCATTCGGATCATGCGGCATTGAGACATTTATTAACTAAGCCGAATGCTAAGCCAAGACTAATTCGATGGGTCTTGCTTTTGCAAGAATTTGACCTAGAAATAAGGGATAAGAAGGGTAGTGAGAATGTTGTTGCAGATCACCTTTCTAGGTTAATTTCGGACTTTGATTCACATAAGCAAAAAGAAGATAAGAAAATTGTTGACACTTTTCCCGATGAACAATTATTTGCTATGAGTTAAGAGCCATGGTATGCTGATATTGTAAATTATCTTGCTTGTGGTGTCTTGCGACCTAGCTTCTCTTTTCAAGAAAAGAAGAGATTCTTGTCTTTTTGCAGAAGTTACTTTTGGGATGAGCCTTATTTGTTCAAATTTGGTCAAGATCAAATCATTCAGAGATGTGTACTTGAGGCTGAGCATGTGAGCATTCTTTCTTTTGGTCATGAACTTCATTTTGGGTGTCACTTTGGAGGTAAGAAAACAACCCTCAAGGTATTGCAATCTGGATTTTATTAGCAAAGTCTCTTTAAAGATGCTCATAAATCTTGCATATATTGTGATAAATGTCGGAGGACTGGTAATATTGGAAAGAGAAATGAGATGCCTCCGACTAGCAATCTTGTCATTAAATTATTTGATGTCTAGGGAATTGATTTCATGGTTCCTTTTCCGCCTTCACTTGGATATGGATATATATTAGTTGTGGTTGATTATGTGTCCAAATAGGTTGAGGCTATACCAACCCGAACCAGTGATGCTAACTGTGTTGTGAAATTTTTGAAGGATGTGATATTTAGTAGGTTTGGGACACCAAGGGCCATAATCAGTGATGGAGGAACCCAGTTTTGCAATAAACTCTATGATGGGTTGTTGAAGAAATATAGCATCACACACAAGGTGGGGACTTCATATCACCCACAAACTTCGGGTCAAGTTGAGGTAAGCAATCGATAAATCAAGGGCATTCTGGAAAAGATAGTGCGACCATCACGAAAGGACTAGGCAACCAAGCTTAATGATGCATTATGGGCATACCGCACGGCGTATAAGACACCCGTTGGGATGAGCCCTTATCGGTTGGATTTTGGAAATGCATGCCACTTACCAGTTGAGCTTAAGCATCAGGTGTATTAGGCAATCAAGGACTTGAACATGGACATGGCAATGGCAGGAGAGAAGCGGTTACTTCAACTCAATGAGTTAGAAGAGATTCGTGATGAAGCCTATGAGAATGTAAAAATCTACAAAGAACGCACCAAGTGTTACCATGACCAAGGCCTTAGCCGTAAGTCTTTTTATCCTGGAATGAAAGTTCTTTTGTTTAACACTCGTTTCAAATTATTTCCAGGAAAATTGAAGTCAAGATGGTGCGGACCATTTTCGGTAGTCAACATTTTTTCTCATGGAGCGGTAGAGTTGCTGAACCCGAAGACTTAAGTGACATTCAAGGTCAACGGGTATCGTGTGAAGCCTTACTTGGAATGAGTCCATGATAAGGGGGTTGTTGAGTGCATTGAGGTGCATGATCCTGAATAAGTTTAACCAACGTCTTTCTAAGACGTTAAAGAAAGCTCTTGGTGGGAGGCAACCCACCCATTTGATAGAGTATGTTTTCTGTTCTTTCATTTTAAATGTTCGCTTGTAAATGTTTTTCTAAATGTGTGTTTGATTTCATACATTGAGGACAATGTTTAGTTTAGGTTTGGGGGTACAATTATAACTTGTTGAGACAAAATTTTCATGCTACAATTTGCTTTATAGTTAGTAATCAAGTCTTTTACGCGCGCTGAGTTTACTTTCTTTAACACTGATAAGTTGTTATGAGGATTGATACGTATTCATATTCCATAGATCATGCTCTTGATGTTGATACTAAGATGAACCTAGATCTAATGATTGAGAATCAAATAGTTGAGACTATCTAGTGAGTTATTTGAGCCATAAGCATTTTATTCTGAGAGTTAGTTTCTTAGTACTCTTAAACACTCTTCGTTATTACCTTAATTGTTAGATGATCTCTATCGGTTTTGCGATAACTCATTTGAAGTATAATGTTGTGTATTCTCATTATTTTAGTTGAATGACTTGAGTAAGAAGTTTGAGTATGTGCCTATCGTTATACACCCTAGTTACCACTGTCTCTGGAGAAAGATCCAAATTCCTATTTAAAAAAGTATAAAAAAAGAAAAAATATATATATATATGAGAAACATGTCAAAAAGGATTTGGTTAGACAAGAAAGAGGCCCTGAGATACTTCAAGGGTATTGAAGTCACTCTTATAAAGAGTTGAAAAGAAAGAGCTTTGGTGTAAATCAGGTTCGGCCAACCACGCCCATCTATGCATAGGTTCATACTCAATATGTTTTGCTTGAGATGTTTGACTAAGATATGATAGAGGCGATGTGATAGCTTTCCAAACCTAACATTTGATTCCTTTCATGAGATCAATTTTGCGAACATATAAGCATTCTTTGATGATATCTATATTCATATGCGAATTTATATTTGAAATTTCTTATTTACATAACTTATATTTGCATATGCTTGATGAGTGTTTGAAACCTAGGTTCAGTGTGCTTAATGAGTGAATCCTGTGAGGCCTAGAGTCGAAGCAAATTTGGATTCTTGACGTTAGGTTTGGGGGTAATTGACGTGAGGTGTTTTGAGCATTGGAATATGGATGTACGATGTGTACTTGCTTTAGGCAATGAATTGTGAAGTGTTGATACTGTGAACATAATTGTGCATAAGATATCTAGATATGAGTCATAATAAGAATTAAGGCAGTCTTGGGGGTGTTTGATGAAATAATATTTGTCCTAGTATTTTTTATATTTTTCAAGTATTTATTTATATGTTTAGCTTAGGAATTTGTTACTTTGAGTTGTTTTTCGTTGTTTTACAGCTTCACAGACACTTGGAAAGGAGTTTCACTAAATTGCCAGAATTTCCCATACAGATCAATCATTTTTGTTGATTAAACTATATTGATTCAGAAAGAACCAGGAGATGATCTATATATAGTTGAAAAGATTTGAATGTCTATTTTCTGGAGAATTTTACGGCTCGTAAATATGATTTTTCTAGAGAAAGTTATGGCAGTTTTAGTAGACAAAAGTCAAGTTTTGCGTGGTTTCAGTGTGGTAGAAGTGATTTTTACGGATTAAACTGTATTGATTCAGGAAGAACCTGGAGATGAGCGATATATGCTTGGAAATATTCGGATGTCTATTTTCTGGAGAATTTCATGGCTCATAAATATGATTTTTCTAGAGAAAGTTATGGAAGTTTAAGTAGACAAAGGTCAGGCTGTGAGTGATTTCAGCGAGGTAGAAGTGATTTTTACGAATTAAACTATACTGAATCAGGAAGAACTAGAAGATGAGACATATATACTTGGAAAGATCAAGATGTCTATTTTCTGGAGAATTTTACAACTTATAAATATGACTTTTCTAGAGAAAGTTATGGCAGTTTTAGTTGACAAAGGTCAGGTTGTGCGTGATTTAAGCGTGGCAGAAGTGAAGGAGCTATTAAATTCTGATTTTTTTTTGGGGATTTTCATGGGCTAGACAGCAGTACAATTGGATCAGTTCTGGACAGCAGCAAACACATGGCCTGGACAGCAGCAGAACCGGGCCTGGACAACAGCAAAAGCACACGGCCTGAACAGAAACCCTAGGGCGACTTTTCTGTCTACAATACAGCTATATATAAGAATTTTAGACTCAGAGAAGGGGGGACAATGGCAGTTCTTGGAGAGATGTTCTCAATAAGAGTTTTGGGAGATTGAAAGAGGAGACGGCTTCTTTCATCAAGACGACTTTTTAAGAGATTGAAGACTATGATCAATCGCTTCAAGACTTTCAGGATTCATTTGTAATTCTAGAGGAAATTCTATCTTTGCTCCTTTTGTCCTTCAATATGCTTGTAACTCTAGTATTTGAATTCTGTGATTGTGATTTAAACATTAGCGGCTGAACGCATTGTTGGGCGTTTGGCTTAGCTGCCTTGATTGTTTTGGATATTTTGGTGGATTTAGTTTTATGAAATTTTTCAGATTATTTCTTATTCAATATCCTTCATACCTTTAATTATTGCTTGTGGATTGGCCATCAATTATTGATAGTCAAGGTTAATATTTGAGATTAGGTTGAGGACAAATCATCTAGACCTAATTAAGCTTTCTTGAATAAGAATTTAAATCAAGATTCAAATCAAATTGTGATTTAGGTGGTTGCATTTTCCTTATACTTAATTTACCTAATTAATTGATGAACACAATCCATGGGATTTAATTAATTAGTTATAATTTGAGAATAAACATGATCAATGGCATTCTCTAGTCTTAGCAGAAATACTAATAATGTTGGATGTTGATTAATTCTTTATATTCACCAAATGTTCCAATTCATGATTGGATAGCAAGCTAAACTCCCAATTGTTCTCATTGATTATACTCATCTCTACATAATTTGTTTTGTTTAATTGTTTTTATTTCAATTTTCTCTTCACCAATCTTTTAATTAGAGTGTTTAGGATTTAATTTCAGAGTTTGTTTTAGTAATTTTAAGAAAGTAATTTAGGATCTAAACCACTGCAATTCCTTGGGAGATCGACCTCAAGAGTAAACTCATCGCAATACTATTTGTGATACGTGCACTTGCAAGGATTTAAAATTTGCACATCACTTACTAGACAATACTTCTAAAAGCAATACATATAATGACTCAAAATATTAGAATTTTGACTATTCACAACTTTCCATGAGTCAAAATACTGATTTTTGACTAAGAAAACATTATGAAAAATTATTATGACTAATAAAACTTAAATTTCATCTTCTTGTCGCTTGGCACATGAATCTGACTTACGCTCGTGCATTATTCTCCTTCACTCGAGAAGAACTCGATTTAGAGTTTGAAATAATGTATGCCTAAGATGTTCATTGATTTGCTTGAGTTTTTTAGTTAAAATGCATGCATCTTCATAATTAGAGATTATGCTTGTCTTGGGAGTCATAGTTTGTCAAGGTTATTGAATCGGATGGGTTGAATAAAAATGAACTCCATAGCTTCATAAAAAAAGCTCATGCATCAAACTCTCTGGATTGGAAAGAACTTGTCCACTAGTTCAATAATTGATATTGGATTCTTCCACACCAATGAAAAAGATATTTCGAATACAACGAGTACTTCAAACTCTTTTTAAAACGAAAAACTAGAATTTGCAATATCAATATTTTCTTCTCTCAACTTCAATTCATTTACAATATCAACCAAATAATTTTTCAGAATAAAATTTAAATTCTCAACACCAATGAAATCAACATATTTGGAGATATTACTTGAAAATATTAGTGAAAATATACCAAGACTAAAATGATAGAAAAATACAATATGGATCAAAGCAGAATAAGGAAGAACTATAGCGACAACAACTGGCACAACAGAAAGGGGTAAGAGAGCTTAGACAAAAAACAGTGCTGAGAAGAAGTCAAAGAATTAAACAAGCCTCCCAAAGATTGCAAGGTAACAGGAGTTCAAGGAGGCTAACTCACAGAAGAGAAAGCAGTTAGACAGTTAGAGATAACTGGTAAGGCTATTAAGTCTGTTATGCCAGCTATGATTCTGTTAGCTTGCTGTTTGGAGTTGATTACATTATTATCTTACTATTTTCTAGTATATAAATACTCTAATTACTGAGATTGTACTCATATTAATAAAATCCATTCTATTACATCTTATATTCTCACTCATTCTCTCTTAATTCTCTCTCAAATTCCTTCTCTTCTTTTTGAATTCTTCTTTCTATTCTGAATAGTACCTTGATACTTGAGTTGTATCAACTAACGCTTTCATCAAGTTCTTAATTCCCTAACTTTCTTCTCCTACAAACAAACATATTCTATAATGGCTAAAGGCACTAGATTTAACAAGATCAATGAATGAATCTTCAAGGTAGATGATCAAATTAAAGGGCTCACTGATATGTGCTATTCTTTAGTTCATGACGATGCTAACATCAGAAGTTGTCTCAATAAGATCTTCTCTAAATTAGTCGAGATTCATGACTCTTCTCAAATCTCCAAAGACTAAGGACAATCTAGCAAAGTTCCACATCCAAACAACACAAAGCCTGAAGAGTTTGTGGACAAATTCAAGGACAAATCTCAACAAGAATCCTAAGTTCTTGGTAGATTATTAAGATTGGATATGCCAATGTTTGATGGTAAGGATCTTATGGGTTGGTCTTTTAGAGCTGAGTAATTCTTCAACCACCACTTAATTACAAATGATCAATGATTGATCATCTCTTCATTTCATCTAGAATGAGCAACATTCTCTTGGTATCAATGGACCACCAACAACTTCTTGATTCATTTTTGGCCTAACTTCTTGGAAAAGATCCAAGAAATATTTGGTCCATCCTCTTTTGAAGATCATAGAGGAGCCTTAGAAAAATTATAGTAAACAAGTATTGTTTCTGAGCATCGAGCCCAGTTTGAGACTCTTTCCAATAAGGAAATAGAATTATAAGAAATTTTTCTCATTAGTATATTCATTTCTAGCCTTAAACCTTATCTAAAAAGAGAATTTTTAGTTACTCAACCTTTTTCTTTAATTAAAGCAATGTCCTTGGCCTTGCTCTTTGAAGAAAAATACATGGATATGAAGAAACTGTGGAGATCTTCCTGGAAAAAGCATGCAACTAGTCTTGGGTTGTTACCAACCACATTAGGCACCTCTATTAAACCCCTTCTTATACCACCAGCTTATATATTTCCCATCAGGAAACTTACACCTACTGAAATAAAGATAAGAAGAGACAAGGGTCTTTGTTACAATTGTGATGAACAGTTCACCCCTAATCAAAACTATAAGCATCAATTCCTTTTACTGATGGTGTTAGAAGAACCAACTCTTGAAGAAGAAAGCTTGGAAGAAGAAGATCCCACTGCAGAATAAGATATGGGGGTCTTTGAAATCGGTTTAAATACTCTTTCTGGACAGTCTATTCTAAGCATTATCAGGATTACTAAGCCATGGAACAACCATCACATCCAAGTGTTGATTGACAATGGAAGCACACATAATTTTGCTAAAGAAAGGATTACTAAGCTACTAAGATGAGCCATCAGACCTTGCAAGAACTTCAGAGTCCAGATTGACAATGGAGAATTTTTCACTTACAACAAATGGTTTCATCAGGTAGCTCTTTCTCTATAAAACTACTTATTTACTTTTGATGTATTCTTGCTACCTATTAAAGGTTCTGATTTAGTCCTAGGCATACAATGGCTTGAGTTGTTAGGACCAATCCTCACTAATTATAAGAAACAAACAATGGATTTTTGAATGGGAAAGGACTACAGTTCAATTGATAGGGGAACCTCAATTAAATCCCCAAAAAATCAATTTGATATATTTAAAATAAAAAAAAACTAGCCAGAATTGAGAGTATTTCATCATGTATTTACTTAACTCCATATATGTTCCCATTTGATACTACTTCTGTCCCTCCAGAAATTTCCAAAGTTCTCCAAACCTATAACCATATCTTTGAAGAGCCTAATCAGTTACCTCCCAAGAGGGAATTTGGCCACTCATTCCATTTGGACCCAGGTGCTAAACCTATCAAAGTAAGAGCTTATAAGTATCCTTATTTTTAGAAACAAAAGATAGAAATTCTGGTGAAAGAAATGCTCTCTTCAGGTGTTGTTAGACCCATCTATAGTCCTTTATCTTCCAATGTCTTACTAGTGAAAAAGAAGGATGGGTCTTGGAGATTTTGTATAGACTATAGAGCCCTCAGTTCTTCAATAATTCACGATAGATTCCCTATCCCCACCATTGATGAATTGCTACATGAATTGCATGGAGCTTTAGTATTCTCTAAGCTTGATTTAAGGGTTAGATATCACCAAATAAGAGCCAAAGACACAGATATTGAGAAGACTGCATTTAAGACACTATAAATTTGTGGTTATGCCTTTTGGTTTGACTAATGTACCCTCCATCTTTCAAGCTACTATGAATTTTGTGTTCAAACCATACTTAATAAAATTTTTAATTGTATTCTTTGATGACATTCTAGTTTACAGTAGCTCAGTTGAAGATTATGTGCATCATCTATGGCTTGTTCTTGATTGCCTAAAAGCGAATTAACTCTTTGCTAAGAGGAACAAATGCCATTTTTGTCATTCTTTCATAGACTATCTGGGGCATATTATCAACTATCATGGGGTCCAACCAGATCCAAAGAAAATTAAAGCAATGTTGAAATGGTCTACACCAGTTAATCTTAAACAACTTAGAACGTTCCTTGGCCTCACCGGATACTATAAAAGATTCATTAAGAGCTATGCTATAATAGCTGCACCACTAACAATTCTTTTAAAGAAGGATTCTTTTCTCTAGAATCAGGATGTTCAACTTGATTTTGAGGCTTTAAAAGAAGCCATGACTAAAGCTCTTGTATTTGCCTTACCTGACTTCAACAGGCTATTTATAATAGAAATTAGTGCTTTTAATGTAGGCATTGGTGTTGTCATGCTTCAACAGCTCCATCCTTTAGCTTTCTACAGCAAAAAGATAAGTCCTAATGGCTGCAGCCTTAGCCTATGTAAAGGAACTCTGTGCAATCACTCAAGCTATCAAGAAATGGAGACAACACCTGTTGGGCAGAAAATTTCAGGTCCATATAGACCATAAGGCACTGAAATGCCTTATGTCTCAGGTTATACAGAATCCAGAGCAACAACATTACTTGTAACGACCCATCCCTAGGTGGTCCCTAACCGAAGAGGTATCACCACTTTTTAGCTCCAAGCGACCCAAACTATATGCAATCACTCACTTCACAATACCAGCAACGAACTTTTCCAATAATTAAATTAAATACAACATAAGACTAAAATTTACAAACGCTATTATTACATAACTCAACTCTTACACAATCTTGAAAGGTAACAATGCAAGGAAGATTTCCTTCAAAATATGAAACTAACTTAAAAACTTGACTCCCAAAGAAACTTAAGGGGTGAGGATGCCATGAACATGGACGCATATTTACTCAACCAAAAAGCTCCCATAACTTAACCTGAAAAGTCAGTAAAATAAAAGGGGATGAGCTATAAAGCTCAGTGAGAAAATCATCTTACTAGTAGTAATCATAATAAAATTTAAATCCATAAGTTTTAAAATATTCAAATTTTTATTTATTTTTATAGAAAATTCACCTTTTGTTTTAAGAAATAGTTCCAGGTAACCTTTGGATCTTAGTTCAATTATTTTCTCATCTTTTTATTACCAAAAAAAAAATACTCGCTACAACAACTATTCAATCAATAAGTTCATAACTATTTTTCCATACATATCATAGCGTCAACTCCCTATAAATAATATAAATCACGATACATTAAATATTATACAAATCAAAACCATTCTTGCAATTAATAAGAGCGTTAGAGGTGGCTAGGAAAGGTCTTCCTAAAATGATTGGAACTTTGGACTCCATATCAACCAGAGAATGAGTATCCAGAATGAGAAAATCAATATGATAATAGAACTTATATATCTGTATAAGTACATTTTCGACTATCCCCCTTGGTTTCTTAATCGACCGGTCGACCAACTATAGTACCACAGATGTGGGTTTGATCTTTCCTAAACCCAGTTGCAAGTAGACAGTGTAAGGCATTAGGTTCACACTGGCTCCTAAATCCAGCAAAGCTTAGCCGATCTCATGAGTCCCATTTTGACAGGTGATAATGGGACACCATGGGTCTTTATATTTGGGCAGTGTTTTTTGTTCAATCACCGCACTCACTTACTCAGTCAAGAATGCAGTCTTCTTGAATTGATGCTTCATTTTATGATGCACAGATCCTTGATCACCTTTGCATAGGTTGGTACCTATTTAATCACATGAAGCAAAGGCAAGTTAATCTTAACTTGTTTCAAATGTTCTAGGATCTCAGCATGTATTTCCAGATTTTTCCCTTTTGGTCAGAGCGCTTGGGGAAAAGGGACTTCAACTGGAAAATTTTCATTTGGCTCATTCTTGGGGGCATTCTCCTCGGTGCTCGGAGAGGTGCTCGTGGTCTTCATCTAACTCGGTCCATCTAATACCTTACCACTCCGAGTAGTTATGGTAATGACATCTATGATGTTTTGTGAATCTGAAGTAGAGTTTTGTGCCATATATTGCCTCATTGGATTTAATTGAGGCTGAGATGGGAATTTGCCTTGCTCTTGCACTACAAGAGAACTTGTTAGCTTAGTTTTTTGACTTTTAATTTTCTTGTTCTCTTATGCCACCTGTGTCTCATCAGTTTCCAATCTCTGAATAATTTGACCTTGTGACTCCATAAATGTAATACCTGTATTCATAAACTAACGGTAAAGAAGTAATTTAATAAAAATGACATGAAATTAAAATAAAATATGTGAAAGGTTTATTATTTGAATAAAACAATTCTAAAAAAATGGACGCGTGGGGGCATAGTTACAAAGGGAAAAAAAATTTTGACGTTTCCAGCTTGGAAAAGAAGAAGAAAAAGTTATGTTTTTTAAAAAAAAAAAGAAAAAGTAGCAGCAGGTGGTCAAAGAAGGCTTGCATGTTATACATGTAGCCAAAACGTTTTTGCATTTTTGGGGGAGAAAAGGATGCTGAGAGTTCAAATTTTTTATGGCTACTGAAATTTTTAACGAAATTTTAACTTGTATATATATATATATATATACTAATATATAAACAGAATTTATAATTACCAAATCCTGTTTGGTTTTCCTTCAATTACTCGATTTCTTTAAACACTTGGGGACCAAAAGAAAGGTTGAAAGAGAAAAAATTTGACGGAGTTTACGGGAGAATTTTATAGAGAGTCACGGGAAGCTATAAGAAAAACAGAAGGTAATAACATAATGTTTATTTTTGAATTTTTAACATACATGAAATTTCCCGGAATTCAAAGTAGGAATTTTCAAAGGGTGTAAATTATGGAAGAAATGAAGAAATAACTATAAGTTTTAATATAAATATTATATCAGGTGTTGACGGTCAGCAACCGGAGGAAATTTCTAAGAGAAGCAAGAAAAGCAAGGAGGTGGTCCACAGGTAGCTCTAAGTGCTATGTGGTGAGTTAGATTTACTTTAAGTAATCTAGATAAGAAAATAAAATAT
The DNA here is from genome assembly GCA_023935145.1 of Bretschneidera sinensis. Lineage (NCBI taxonomy): Eukaryota > Viridiplantae > Streptophyta > Magnoliopsida > Brassicales > Akaniaceae > Bretschneidera > Bretschneidera sinensis. The sequence goes on along the minus strand of CM043703.1, from coordinate 61,827,049 downwards.
CTAGTGATAATATTAAAATAAATTATTAGCTTAAGTTTTGGTGGTAGATGAAAAATTGGTTGATAGGTATGATAGGAATTTTGGACATATAGAAAATTATTATGTGAGAAATAATATTTTTGGAATAATAAGTTGATTTAATAATAAAAGCGATAAGTGAAATTCTTGATGAGCTATGGTTGATGTTTTGATACGAATTAGGAAGAGATGAAAGTTAGTAAATCTTGACAAGTTGTGATGGTTGATTTGATGTGATTTATGAGGAGAAGAATTTAAGGAAATTTTTTTCAATAATAATTTGAGAATAATCAAGATAGCTAATTTAAATATTTGAATTCATGTTTGTTTTTATGATATTGTTCATATACATATTTCATATCATTATTCATATGCATATGCATTAAATAAAAGAACCGAGAGGGGGCCAGTCTAATTGAAAAACTGTGACAGCTGGTATATGCTGGAAATAAAGGAAAACCGTGACAAGCAGTATATGCTGGAAATAAATGAAAACCGTGACAGCTGGTATATGCTAGAAATAAAAGAATTGGGAGGGGTCGGTCTAAGATAAAAACATGTCGACATGTGGGAAGACATTCCCTAATAATAATTCATGTATTGCATCTGTTTTCAATATTGATTGCATTACTAAAATGTTGAAGTGTTGTTTGTTATTGTGAATTTATTTATAGATGAATTAGTCTCACAGAGAGATAGTTATGGTGAGAAAGAAACATAGAAGTATGATAAGATAAGAACCATCTAAATGGTAGACTTTACGCTGTGAACCTCATTACGAGGTAATTATGAGATAATTGATGGTCTTAAGGTGAACCAATATATAAGAAGAAGGGATTGATAGAGAATAAGACTTATTATATGTGTAGTGATAGTAGAAAGCTATTATCAAGTTATGTGAAGTATAATTGATTTAATATTGAAAGACCATTTATACAAATTGAATACTTCTAGTATATTTAATTCACTAAGCTTATAAAGCTCATACCTCATTGTACAATGATTTCAGGTAGCAGGTAGGACAATTAGTCTGGTGGGTTGAGAGTCAGACAAAAGCATTTTCTGTAAGCCACATGTTGGTATTTGTTTAAGGTTTAAACATGGTTCAAACATGGTTAAGGTTTGAACAGGTCCAAGTATTGTTCAAAGAAGGTTAAAGTCTAAACCAAAGCTGTAGGATCAAAGTTCACTAAGTTAGAAGGCTGCACACATGTGTGTGCTTCATTTTGGAGCAAGGGAAGGCGATGCGCACTAGTGTGTGCACTTCTGCACACAAGCAGAAGGGTGTTGTGTGAAGGGGACAACAACTCCAAGCTGCAGCGCTGGAACCTGGCAAGAATGGCACAAGGGACAGAAACTCTAAGCTGCAGTGCTAAAACCTGGCAAGAATGGCACAAGGGACAGAAACTCAATGCTGCAGCGCGGCGCTGCAGCTTTGGCCGGCACACATGGACAGCATGCTTTAGCCTTCTCTTAGGTGCATGAATGCAAGGTTAAAATGCATAGCACCACTCAGAATTGATGGAGGGCCATGGTTAAGTGGTCATCAAGATCTAAGGGTGGAGAATGACACACAAGATTGGACAAGAAGTTGGTGCACTATATAAAGGGTCACCTAGGTTCAATCTCAACAACAAAAACAAAGAAGACACAAGAATGAGATAATGTAACTTGTGAGACATGTGTGTGAATGAGAGAATTGTGTGAGAGTGCAAAGACACAGACGTACAAGAGGGACTCATTGTAGAGAGGCTGGTTTTAAAGAAGAGAGGGTAGTAGAGAATTGATAGGAAGCATTGTAATAGGTCTATCACTTTCTCGTTCTCTTCTTGGTTCCTTCAAGAACTTGAGGTTTCTTGGAGAGGGTTGCTGAATTGTAAAGAACCATTGATTTAGTGCAGAGAGTTCAAAGGAACTCATGGGGATGTAGGCACATTGCCGAACCTCGATAACAAATTGCTTGTCTTCTTTCATTCTTTGATTTTCTGTTCTTGTGTTCGATTGCTGAAATTCTTTCTACAAGTCATTCTAGACTTGGGTGTTTGGAAGATCACCACCTGGGCATCTTATCAAGGTGATTTCCAACAGTGGTATCAGAGCTTTGGATAGTGGTATCAGAGCAAGCACAGCTGGTTATCGAAGCAAGAAGTAGAAGGTGACGAAGCCAAGACTCCAAGAATCAAAGATTAAACTTCTTGGGTGATTCAAGAACGGTGTAAAGATCAAGATCTGATCGTGTTCTTGAAGGTTGATTCAAGAACGGTGTTAAGATCCATCTTCGATCTGTGTTCTTGAGGTTGAAAAAAACAGTTGTGGGTAGTGCATAAATCAGGGATCTTGTCCGCAAAAGATGGCTTCAAATTTTGGTATTGAGAAGTTTGATGGAAAATGAGACTTTGCCTTTTGGAAGCGGAAGATCAAGGCGGTTCTAGTACAACAGAAAGTGAACTTGGCTCTTGGAGAAAATGATGCTTTTCAACAAGTACCACGGACGACCGGTAGATTGAGATGAAGAAGATGGCTTACAGCACCATTTTCTTGCACATGTCGGATAATGTCACAAGGGAGTGCGGAGACTCGGAAGATCCAGCTACAATATGAAAGAAACTAGATGAGTTGTTTCTTGCCAAGACTCTCCCTAATAAGAGGTATCTTCGTAAATGAATCTTTGCTCTTAAATTTGATCCGAAGAAAGAGTTGCAAGATGATCTTGATGCCAAGATAAGGAGTGCATCAAGTGGTAAAGGGCTGTTCTTTAAAAGGAGGCCAGCAACTAGGTATGGCAGCATGCATGGCTACTATCGGGATAGAGGTAGAGGAGAAAGCCATGGGAGAGTGCACAGTAGCATGCATGGCTACTACCAGGACAGAGGTAGAGGAGAGAGCCATGGGAGAGTGCACAGCAACATGCATGGCTACTACCGGGACAGAGGTAGAGGAGAAAGCCATGGGAGAATGCATTCCAAACTGAGATTTGGAGGGAAGAACTGCTACTACTGGCATAAGAAAGGTAATGTCAAGAAAGATTGCAAGAAGATGACAAGAGATAGAGGAAGAAGCTATACCAAGAATGGAGAGGCTTCGGTTGCCAAAATATAACAGCAAGATGGTGATGTTCTTGTTGTGTGCTCGGATGTGAGCAAGGGGCAAGAAGGCAGCGGGAAATGGATCTTGGACACCGGGTGCACTCATCACATGTGCCCTCACCGGAGTTGGTTCAAGAATTTCAAGGAAACCAATGATGAAAGAGTTTTCTTAGGGAATGATATTTCTTACCAAGTGAGAGGCACGGGAGACATCCAGGTAAGGATGTTTGATGGAATGACAAGGCTGCTGGAAAATGTGAGATATCTCTGGAATTTGAGGAGGAATTTGATCTCATTGGGGTAGCTAGATTCCATGGAATACACATACAAGATAGAGGGAGGAAAGGTCAAGGTAGCCAAGGGATTTTTGGTAGTGATCAAGGTAGCAAGAAACAATGGACTCTATGAGATGATCGGAGAGACAGAAATCAATGATCAAGCAGCAAGCTTGATGGCTAAGATGGATAGGGCAGCCCTTTGGCACACTCGCTTGGGACATATGAGCGAAGAGGGCCTGCAAGTTCTCAGTAAGGATGGCCTACTTGGTAGAGACAAAGTAGAGGAACTTGATTTCTGCGAGTGTTGTGTTCTTGAGAAGCAACACCGGGTCAGCTTCAACACCGAAGTGCACAAGTCTAAGGGCATTCTTGACTACATTCATGCGAACCTTTGGGGACCAGCAAGGACACCAACATAGGGAGGTAACTTTTACTTTCTGTCATTAATTGATGATTATTCAAGAAGAGCGTGGGTTTATTTGGTTAGAAATAAATCAGATGCCTTGAATAAGTTAGAGGTGTGGAAAGGGCTGGTTGAGACTCAAAGGGGTAGAGTAGTTAAGGGGATAAGAACCAATAATGGCTTAGAAATTTTTTACCAAGAACTTGATCAATTCTGTAGGTTAAATGGGATTCTAAGACATAGGACGGTTGTGGAAACCCCTCATCAAAGTGGAGTTGCTGAGTGGATGAATAAGACCCTTATGGAAAAGGTTAGGTGTATGTTAAATGGATCCGGATTACCCGATTGTTTTTGGGGGGAAGCTGTGGCTACAGCTACATACTTGGTAAATAGATCACCCTCTAGGATTGTGTCCCAAAAGACTCCTATGGAGATGTGGAGTGGAAAATCCCCTGAGTTGGACAACCTTAGGACTTTTGGGTGTGCTGCGTATGCACAACAAAAGGATGATAGACTTAGCCCAGGATCTAGAAAGTGTGTGTTTCTAGGATATGGGGAAGGGGCTAAGGGGTATAGGTTGTGGTCCTTAGAGAAAGAAGGATTGAAACTCATTATAAGTAGGGATGTTAATTTTAATGAATTGTTATTTCCTTACTTGGAGAAAACTAACCCTACAGGGGCTAGTGAGCAAACCAGTTTGGTTCTTATGGAGCATAACATCAAGGAAGATTCAGATCAGGTAGAGTAAGGAAGGCAAGAGGGTTCAGACCAAGTAGAGCCCTTAGATGAAGGCCATGCTCAGGGCACTCAAGAGGAGGCTGAACTAGAAGAGGTTGATGCAGTAAGTTGGAAGGACTATCAGCTCAAAAGAGACCGGGAAAGAAGGCTGGTCGGACCACCTTCAAGATATGGGTTTACGGATGCTGCGGATATAGCAACTCCTTGGACAAAAAGAGGGATGAGTGAATAAGAGACTTACATGGGATGTAAGGATTCGCCAAGATCGAAGCTAGCTATGGAGGAAGAAATGGATTCTTTGAGGAAGAACAACTTCTGGGAATTGGTGCACATTCTGGAAAATCAGAGAGTTATGGATTGTAAGTGGACTTACAAGGTCAAAGAAAGGTACCCTCCAGGAGATGAAGTCTGGAACAAGGCTAGGCTGGTGGCGAATGGGTTCACAAGAAGAGAAGATATAGGTTTCACAGAAACTTTCTCACCTGGACACAAGGTGGAGAAGATGGTGAGTATCCTCACCTATGTCATTGATGGGCTGTTGGTTTAGAACAGTAAGAAGAGGATGAAAAGGTTTACATCTCAACTTAGTGAGGAGTTTGAGAGGAAGGATCTCAAGAAGGTGACGGAGCCAAGACTCCAAGAATCAAATATCAACTTCTTGGGTGATTCAAGAATGGTGTAAAGATTAAGATCTGATCGTGTTCTTGAAGGTTGATTCAAGAATGGTGTTAAGATCCATCTTCGATCTGTGTTCTTAAGGTTGAAGAAAACAGTTAAGGGTAGTGCATAAATCTGGGATCTTGTCCGCAAAAGATGGCTTCAAATTTCTGTGTTAAGAAGTTTGATGGAAAGGGAGACTTTGCCTTACGGAAGCGGAAGATCAAGGCGGTTCTAATGCAACAGAAAGTGGACTTGGCTATTGGAGAAGATGATGCTTTTCCAGCAAGTGTCACGGAGGACTAGCGGACCGAGATGAAGAAGATGGCTTACAACACCATTTTCTTGCACATGTCGGATAGCGTCACAAGGGAGTGCGGAGACTCGGAGGATCCGACTGTCATATGGAAGAAACTAGATGAGTTGTTTCTTGCCAAAACTCTCCCTAACAAGATTTATCTTCTTAAAAGAATCTTTGCTTTTAAAATAGATCCTAGTAAAGAGTTGCATGATAATCTTGATGTCTTTAATAAGCTAGTTCAAGATTTGAATAGCTGTAGCATTATTTTTTCGGATGAATAATTGGTTGTTATCTTGTTAAATTCTCTTCCTGATTGCTTTGATAACTTGATTAATGCCATTGAGTATGGAAGGGATACTTTGACAAAGGAGATTGTGATCAATGCCATAAGGGCACATGATTTCGAAGCCAAGATGAAGGAGACATCAAGTGGAGATGGATTATTCATAAGAGGAAGGCCAGCAACTCGGAATGGCAGTAGCAACCATGGCAACTACCGGGAGAAATCAAGAGGTAGAGGGCAGAACCATGGGAGATCTCATTCCAAGACAAGACTTGGAGGAGGAAGGAGACGTTTCTACTGCAACAAGGAGGGCCATTTCAAGAAAGATTGCAAGAAGAAGATGTGGGATGAGAGGAGAAGCCACACCAACAATGGAGAGGCTTCGATTGCCAAAGGAGAACAGCAAGATGATGCGCTTATTGTGTGCTCAAATGTGAGCAGGAGACAAGGCAGCAGAAAGTTGATTCTTGATTCTGGGTGCACTGATCACATGTGCCCTCACAAGGAATGGTTCAAGAATTTCAAGGAGATCAATGATAGAATGGTCTTCTTGGGGAATAACAATTCTTGCCAAGTGAGAGGGATTGGAGACATCCAATTGAGGATGTTTGATGGAGTCACAAGGCTGCTGCGAAATGAGAGGTATCTTCTAGATTTGAAGAGAAATTTGATCTCATTGGGGCAGCTGGATTCTATGGGGTATACATGTAAAGTAGAAGGAGGAAAGATCAAGGTAGCCAAGGGATCTTTGGTAGTGATCAAGGCAGCAAGAAACGATGGACTCTATGAGATGATCGGAGAGATAGAAATCAATGATCAAGCAGCAAGCTTGATGGCTGATATGGATAAGGCAGCCCTTTGGCACACTCGCTTGGGACACATAAGCGAAAAGGGCCTGCAAGTTCTTAGCAAGGATGGTCTACTTGGTGGTGACAAAGTAAAGAAACTGGATTTCTGTGAGAGTTGCATTCTTGGGAAGCAACACCGAGTCAGCTTCAACAACGGAGTGCACAAGTCTAAGGGGATTCTTGACTTACATTCATTCAGACCTTTGGGGACCAGTAAGGACACCAGCATAGGGAAGTAACATTTAATTTCTCTCTTTAATTGATGATTATTCAAGAAGAGTGTGGGTTTATTTGCTTAGAAATAAATCAGATGCCTTGAATAAATTTGTTGTGTGGAAGAAGTTGTTGCAAACTTAAACGGGTAGGGTAGTTAAGGCTTTACGAACCGATAATGGCTTAGAATTTTGAAATAAGGATTTTGATAAATTCTATCTATTAAATGGCATCTAAGGCATAGGACAGTTGTAAAACACCTCAGCAAAATGGAGTTGCTGAAAGAATGAATATAACCCTTATAGAAAAGGTTAGGTGCATACTAATAGGATTCGGGTTACCAAAATACTTTTGGGGTGAAGTTGTGGCTACAGTCGCATACTTGATAAATAGATCACCCTCTATAGCTTTAGAGCTCAAGTCTCCCATGGAGATGTGGAGTAGAAACCCCCTGAATTAAACAACCTTAGGACTTTTGGATGTGCTGCATATGCACATCAAAAGGAGGATAAACTTAGCCCTAGATCTAGAAAATGTGTATTTCTAGGATATTGTGATGGGGTTAAGGGATATAGGTTGTGGTTCTTAGAAAAGAAGGGTATGAAACTGATTATAAGTAGGGATGTTATCCTTAATGAATTATTATTTCCCTACTTGGAGAAAACTAACCCTGCAGGGGCTAGTGAGCAAGCAAGTCTGGAAGTTGTGGAGCATCGCATCAAAGAGAACTCGGTTCAGGTAGAGCAAAGGAGGCAAGAGGGTTTAAACAAGGTAGAGCCCTTGGATGAAGGCCAAGCTCAAGAAACTCAAGAAGAAGCTGAACAAGAAGAGGTTGATGCAGCAAGTCAAAATGACTACCAGCTCATAAGAGACCGGGGAAAGAGGGTGGTTAGACCACCTTTTAGATATGGGTTTACGGATGCTAATGTAGCAGCTTCTTGGATAGAAAGAGAGGTTGAACAAGAAACTTACACGGATGCCATTGAGTGCAAGGATTCATCAAAGTGGCAGCTGGCTATGGAGGAAGAAATGGACTCTTTGATGAAGAACAACTTTTGGGAGCTGGTGCCCAAACCAGAAAAACAGAGAGTTGTGGATTGTAGATGGCTCTACAAGATCAAAGAAGGGAATACTCCAAGGGATGAGGTCTGATATAAAGCTAGGCTGGTGGTGAAGGGGTTCACACAAAAGGAAGGTATAGATTTCACTGAAATCTTCTCACGGGTTGTGAAGTACAAGACGATCCGGATAATGTTAGCATTGGTGGTCCAATTTGATTGGAAAATTGAGCAAATGGATGTGAAGACAGCATTCTTACATGGAGAGCTCAATGAGACCATTTTCATGAGGCAACCCGAAGGCTATGAGGAAGGAAGGCAGGGAGAGTTGGTGTGCAAATTAAAGAAATCTCTCTATGGCCTGAAACAATCACCTCGGCAATGGAATAAGAGGTTTGATTCCTTTGTAATCAGCTTGGGTTTCATGAGGAGCTACTATGATTCATGCTTATACTATAAGGGGTAGAAGGTTGAGGAAGTGGTGATCATCCTCATCTATATTGATGACATGTTGCTGGTTGGGAGCAGCATGGAGAGGATAAAGAATTTGAAGGCTCAACTCAGTGAGGAGTTTGAGATGAAGGATCTTGGCCATGCACAAAAGATCCTTGGGATGTGTATCATCTGGGAAAGGGAGAGAAACAGATTAAAGATCTCTCAAACTTCCTACATAGAGAAGATGATATCTAAATTTTCTATGGAAGATAGCAAACCAGCAAAGGTTTCCCTTGTTGGTCATTTCAAGTTCTCCAGCGATCAATGTTCGAGATCAGAGGCAGAGGAGAAGGAAATGGAGAAAGTCCCCTACTCTAGTGCGGTTGGTTATGTTATGTTCACCATGGTAAGCATTAGACCTGACATTGCTCATGCAATGAGTGTTCTTAGCAGGTTTATAAGTAATCTCGAAAAAAGAGCATTGGCTAGGGATAAAGTGGTTGCTGAGGTATTTAAAGGGAAGCCCAGAACTAGGGCTGGTGTATGAGAAGAGAGGTAAGTCCATCTGCCTTGAGGGTTTTGCTGATTCAGACTATGGAGCAGACCGGGATAAAAGGAGATCGATTACCTCCTACTTCTTCAACTTAAATGGATGTTGTGTAAGTTAGAAGGCTCAGTTACAGCCAGTGGTAGCACTCTTAACAACCGAGGCTAAGTACATAACAACTACAGAGGCCATTAAGGAGGCTATGTGGTGCAAAGAGTTGCTTGAAGAGTTGAAGGTACTGAAGGAGCAGGTTATGGTATTTTCGGATAGTTAAAGTTCCTTTCACTTATATAAGAATCTAGTGTTCTATGAGAGGATAAAGCACATAGATGTTCGGTATCATTTCATTCGGGAAAATGTTACGAAAGGAGGCATCCGTGTAGACAAGGTAGCCAAGGAAAAAAATACTGCGGATTTGGGTAGTAAATTTCTACCTCTAAGTAAGTTCAATCATTACCTTGGACTACTTAGGATTGGAGTTGGTTAATTGATGACTAAAGATGAGTTTGGATCCCAAAGCTTTCTGCATAATGGTTCAGGTTTTTGAACAGTTAGACAAAGGTAGAGATTATTGGTGTTTGTCTAAGGTTTAAACATGTCCAAGCATAGTTTAAAGATGGTTAAAGTCTAAACCAAAGTTGGAGGATTAAAGTTCAGCAAGTTAGAAGACTGCACACATGTGTTTGCATCACTTTGGAGGAAGGTAAGGCTAGGTGCACTGGTGTGCGCACTTCTGCACAAAAGCAGAAGGGTGTGCGCATAGCTGGGAGAAGGGGGCAGCATCAGTGTGCACTGCGCCCCTTCTTCTCCAGCACCACACCTTGCAGAATGGAGGCTCTAGCAATGCACCAGCACCTCACCACCCATCTGCCAGCACTACACCATCCAGTAAGTGTGCTGCTTGAAACGCACCAGCACCTCACCGCTCACCCATCAGCGGCACACCGCCCAAAAGCTACTACAAGTGTGCTTTGCCAGCACTGCACCGTGCCCTGTTGAGTGCCTAAGTGCTAGGAAAAGTCAAGCACACATAGGCAACATGCATAAGGACTCTCTTAGGTGCGTGTGTGCAAGGTCAAAATGCACAACATCACTTGGGAAGTGATGGAGGGCCATGATTAAGTGGAGATCATAATCAAAGGGTAGAGATTGATTCACAAGAATGTCCAAGAAGTGGATAGCTATAAAAAAGGGTTTCCTAGCCTCATTTTTCACATATACAACAACATAAGTTTGTGGTATACTTTGAGATCAATTGTAATACAAGAGAGAATTGTGTGAGAGACATAAACACAAGAGGGACTCTTTATAGTGAGGCTGGTTGTAAAGAGAGAGAAGTTTAGATTAGATAAAGATCATTGTTAGTTCTCATCTTCTACCTTTCTTCTCTTCTTGGTTTCTTCAAGAACTTGAGCTTCTTGAAGGGGATTGCTGTAACTTGTAAGAACCATTTGATTTAGTGCAGAGAGTTCGGAGGAACTCACGGGGACATAGGCACATTGCCGAACCTTGATAACAAATTGCTTGTCTTCTTTCTTTATTTGATTTTCTGTTCCTGTTTTTGATTCCAATTCTTTCTACAAGTCATTCTAGACTTGGGTGTTTGGAAGATCACCACCTAGGCATCTTGACAAGGTGATTTCCAACAAGATGGTTGAAGAAGGGTTATGAGGAGTATTTGGCATATATAATGGATTCTAAAAAGGAAAATAGGAAGTTAGAATAAATCTTAGTGGTGAAAGATTATTCTAATGTAATTCTTGATGAGTTGCCTAGTTGTCTCCTAGTATAGGGATTAAATTCTCTATTGGTGTGATACCAGGTTCATCACATATATCCAATAGTACCCTACAAAGTGACACCCACTGAGTTAAGAGAGTTGAAAGTTCAAAAATTTTTAGATAATCAATTTATTGGACCTAATATATTTGGGGAGCCCTGTGTTGTTCGTGAAGGAGGAAGATGGAACAACGAGATTGTGTATAGACTACAAATAGTTGAATAAGAACAAATATCTTTTACCCAAGATAGATGAACTGTTTGAGTAGTTGCAAGGAGTGAGAGTGCTTTCTAAGATAAACCTGAGATTAAGTTATCACCAGTTAAGGATAGATAAGGAAGACGTGTCTAAGACTGCTTTTAGGATACGTTATGGTCATAAGCTTTTTGTTATGTCATTTGGATTGACTAATGCTCTAGAAACATTCATGGACTTGATGAATAAAATATTTGAACCATTTTTTGATAATCTTGTGGTTGTGTTCATCGATAACATCTTGGTGTATTCTAAGACTAAGGAAGAGCATGCAAAATATTTAGAAATTGTGTTTGAAATTTTGAGGAGAGAGAGATTGTATGCCATAATTCCCTAAATGTGAATTTTGGCTGAATGAAATAACTTTCTTGGGGAGTGTGAGAAAAATTTTCCAATTACTAAAGGAGAAATTGACTACAGCTCCAACATTGGTGTTTCCTTTTGGTGATGAAGGATTGTGGTGTGTAGTGATGCGTCACATCAATGATTTGGATATGTTTAACATAGGGAAGCTGTGGCCCATACATCTAGGCAATTGAAGATTAATGATAGAAATTACCCTACTCATAACTTAGAGTTGGCTGCTATAACGTTTACCTTAAAGATTGGAGACATCATCTGTATGGAGCCACTTGTGAGATATTCATGGGTTATAATAGTTTGACGTACTTACTTACCCAGAGAGAGTTGAATTTGAGGTAAAGATGGTGGATGAAGTTGATAAGTAGCTATGATTGTACAATTCACTATCATCTAGAAAAAATGAGAAGGTGATAGCTGATGCATTGAGTAGAAATTCTACAAGCATGTTAACTGCTATTGGGAGTCCTAATGTGAAATCGATGATAGAATTAGAGAGATAAAAATGAAGTTGAATATCAGTATTAGAGGATCATGGTTAACGAATATGGTTGTACAGTCATCCATAGTAAAATGCTTTAGAGATGCAAGGTAGAGATGAAGAGATAGAAAAGATTAAGCATTGAGTGCTTACTAGAAAGCAGTATGAGTTAAAAAATTTGAAATGAGGGTATTTTGGTATTGGAACATGGATTTTTGTTCCCAATTATGCAGAGTTGAGAAAGAAGATATTGAGAAAGGTACATGATAATGTAGATTCGATGTAACTAAGTAACAATAAGATGTATAGAGGATTGAGACATTGTATGGTAGGAGGTGTAGAAGTCCTATAAATTGGGAAGAAGTGGGAGAGAGAAATTTATCCGGTCCATCAATTTTTGAGTTAACAACAGAGAGGATCAAATTGGTTAGAGAGAACTGTAAAGCAGCACAGAGTAGACCGAATAACTATGCTGATACTAAAAGAAGACCTCTCGAGTTCCAAGTTGGTGATTGGGTATTTTTGAAGATATCTCCGTGGAATGGTGTGTTGAGGTTTAAAAAGAAAGAAAAGTTGTGTCTGATGTAAGTAGGACCCTATGAGGTTGTTGAGAAAGTTGGGCTAGTTGTGAGTAGCCTGGATTTGCCTCTAGAATTAAAACATTTATATAATGTATTTCATGTTTCACTTTTAAGAAAGTGTTTACATGATGAATATTATAATATTTCGAGCTAAGCTATAGAAATTCAAAAAGATTGGGCTTATATACAAGTACAAGTGAGAATTTTAGACAAAAAGAACAAATCTTGTATAATAAAATAATTGCATTAGTTCAAGTTCTATGGCGGAATAAGGATGTTGAAGAAATTATGTGAAAGTGTGAGACAATTATGAAGAAGTATTGTTCACAATTGTTTCTTGAGTTAGGTAAGGAAATTTCGGGGATGAAAGTTTTATAAGGTGGGTAGAATTGTAATACTTGTATTCGTAGAGTAAGGGTAAAGAAGTAATTTAATAAAAATGACATGAAACTAAAACAAAATATATGTGAAATGTTTATTATTTGAATAAAACAATTCTAAAAAAAAATGGACGCGTGGGGGCATAGTTACAAAGGGAAAAAACAAATTTGGACATTTCCAGCTTCGAAAAGAAGAAAAAAAAAGGGAAAGAAAAGAAAAGAAAAAAAGTTATGTTTTCAAAAAAAAACAAAGAAAAACATGGCAGTAAGTGTTGCCACCTACTGGCAAAAGATCAAAGAAGGCTTTCATGTTATACATGTAGCCAAAATGTGGAGCATTTTTTGGGAGATAAGGATGCTGAGATTTCAAATTTTTTTGGGCTACCGAAATTTTTAACGAAATTTTAACTTCTATATATATATATATATATATATCACTTATATGCAAACAAAATTTATACTTACCAAATCCCGTTTGGTTTTCCTTCAATTATTCGATTTCTTTAAACTCTTGGGGACCAAAAGAAAGGTTGAAAGAGCAAAAGTTTGAAGGGGTTTACAAGAGAATTTTATAAAGTCACGGAAAGCTATAAGAAAAACAAAAGGTAATAATGTAATATTTATTTTTGAATTTTTAGCATACATAAAATTTTTTGGAATTCAAAGTGAGAATTTTCAAATGGTGTAAATTATAGAAGAATTGAAGAAATAATTAGAAGTTTTAATATAAATATTGTATTTGGTGTTGACGGTCAGCAACTGAAGGAAATTTCTAAGAGGAGCAGGAAAAGCAAGGAGGTGATCTACGGGTAGCTCCAAGTGCTACGTGGTGAGTTAGATTTACTTTAAGTAATCTAGATAAAAAACGAAATATCTAGTGATAATATTAAAATAAATTTTTAGCTTATGCTCTGGTGGTAGATGAAAAATTGATTGATAGGTATGATAGAAATTTTTTACATGCAGAAAATTATTATGTGAGAAATAATATCTTTGGAATAATTAGTTGATTTAATAATAAAAGCAATAAGTGAAATTCTTGATGAGCTATGGTTAATCTTTTGATACGAATTATGAAGAGATGAAATTTAGTGGATCTTGACAAGCTGCAATGGATGATTTGATGTGAATTATGAGGAGAGGAATTTAGTGGAATTTCTTTCAATAATAATTTGAGAATAATCAGGATAGCCAATTTAATATGTGAATTCATGTTTGTTTTTATGTTATTGTTCATACGCATATTTCATATCATTTTTCATATGCATATACATTAAATAAAGGAACCGGGAGCGGGCCGGCCTAATTGAAAAACCGTGACAGTCGGTATAACTAGAAATAAAAGAACCGAGAGGGGGGCTGGTCTAAGATAAAAACATGTCGACATGTGGGAGGATGTTCCCTAAAAATAATTCTTGCATTGCATTTGTTTTAAATGTTGATTGCATTACTGAAATGTTGAAGTGTTGTTTGTTATTGTGAATTTATTTATAGATTAATGAGTCTCTCAAAGAGACAGTTATGGTGAGAAAGTAGCATAGAAGTATGATAAGATAAGAACCATCTAAATGGTAGACTTTATGCGGTGAACCTCATTATGAGGTAATTATGAGATAATTGATGGTCTTAAGGTGAACCAATATATAAGAATAAGGGATTGATAGAGAATGAGACTTATGATATATGTAATAATAGTGGAAAGCTATTATCAAGTTATGTGAAGTATAATTGATTTAATATTGAAATACCATTTATACAAATTGAATACTTCTAGTAAATTTAATTCACTGAGCTTGTGAAGCTCATCCCTCATTGTACAATGATTTCAGGTAGCAGGCAGAACAATTAGTCTAGTGGGTTGAGAGTCAGACAAAAGTGTTTTCTGTAAGCTACATATGTGTCAACATCCTCAGACTAATAAGAAAATAAAAATAAAAATTTATTTGTAAATATTCATGAATTTTACGTTGTATATTATGTTTAAGTTAATACCATATTTATGTACCTCCTCTGTTGAGGGGTGAGGATTAAAGTAAAAATTTATCTTAGTATTATTTTTATTGTTGCATATATATGTCGTGCTAGGATTTTTAAATTGTGATGACACCGTCTCGGGGGTGGCCAACCTGGGATGGGTTGTTACATTAAATGTGTTTAATTTTTCCTCTAAATGGATTCTATTTGGTTACACATTATATGAGGTTGTAGGGTATGACACAGGTGGTTGTGCATGTGCGTGTGTGGGTTGGTTTGAGTCGGACCTCTAGCTAAGGTTCGGGTGGTTACTTCAACCAGGATTATATGAATTGGAGAAAGGATTATGTGGCTTCCTGTAAATCCCTAAGGCAATACATTGTTCTTCAAAAACCCCTCTCATCTCTGCAAAAGTCGGGTAATCCTGAGCTAAGTGTTCCACTCCCCTACAAACGAAACAAGCACCTTGTGACTCGACTCTTGCAACATTATGCATGAGTCTACCATATTGGGTCTTAAGTGCCTTTAACTCTCAAGTTACTTGCTCTAATTTGGCTTTCATGCTATCATCTTCCCTAAGTTGGTAAATCCTAATCGGTCTTGCTCTATTTGTGCTTTTAATAGCATTGGGCCCTGTCCAGGTGTGGGCCTTCTCAACCAAGTCATTTAGATACTCAATTGCGTCATCGGGGTCCTTTTGCATAAAGTCCCTGTCCCAAATCATCTCTATGAATTAACGCTTTCTACTCTTAAGTCCCTCATAAAAATGATTAACTACGTGCCAACTTTTGTACCCATGGTGTGGACACATATTTAACAAATCCTTATACCGCTCCATGCCTGATATAATATCTAGCTATTCTTTTGGGTAAAGGTTGAAATTTGTCTTTTCAGACCATTGGTTTTGTGAAGTGGGAAGTATTTATTGAAAAATACTTGTGTCATTTCTCCCATGAACCTATGGACCTCGACCGCAAAGAGTATAGCCAACTTTTTCCTTTGTCCTTCAAAGAAAAAAGAAAGAAACTTAGTTTAACTGAGTTAATAACCTCAGGTCTGCCATGAAACGTGGCCAACACTTCCTCAAATTCCCTAATGTGAACATAAGGGTTTTCGCTTTCTAAACTATGGAAGGTGGGTATCAATGCTATCATGCTCGGCTTGAAATCTATATGTGGTGTGTTTGGCAGAAACATGATGCATGATGGTGTAGATGTGTGTGTGGGATGAAAGTAGTCATTTAGGGTCCTAACAGGGTTGATTACGCCTAAAGAGTAACGTGGTAGTTGTAGCACAGCTTTGGGGTGTCAATTCCACAGGGAAACAAGTTAACTACAAGAGAAGATGTAAACCTAAACATGAACAATAAAAGTGAGTGAGAAGATATGAAGTTTTAATAATGAAGTAATTGAGAGCAAAATATGTAATAAATCGAGAATAATAATAGAGTAACAACAAGGTTCCAGGAGTCCTCCCTAGACTCGTTGCCTTATTCCAATCTTAGTTCAGTTGTTCTTATCTCAATTGCAAGTTTCACATCCCAAACAAGCAATCGGTGGATATTCAATTAAAGCTCATATACAAACCCTACAAACCCTAATGTAATTGATATGACTTACTCTTCTTTATTGATTAAACACACATGGCCTATACTATAGAGTTATCAAGAAACGACAATATATCTTTAACGACAATATTGCAGTAATAGACAACCCTAAAGAATAACTCTACCGGACTCAATCACATCTAAACAAACTTGACATGAGAAAAGCATGACTAAACTTATATCAAGGAGAAAGATATAATCACCGGATTGAAAGGAAATCTTCTAATTAGATTAAACAATAAGTAATAACAATTTTTGATAATAAATCCCAATTACAACTGAACTCATAAAGGAATTAAAGAACAACTACACCTAGGGATTCATCCCTTCACCTTGCTTGGAGATTAGTTTGTGATTACGCCCAAAGAGTAACGCAGTAGTTATAGCACAGCTTTGGGGTGTCGATTCCACAGGGAAACAAGTTAACTACAAGAGAAGGTAAACCTAAACACGAACGGTAAAGATTAAATGAAAGAATTTGAGTTTTGATAGTAATTGTGTAAATAGTCGTGTGAATATGTTATGGAGAAGCAACAAGGGTTCGGGAATCCTCCCTAAGTTTGTTGCCTTATCCTAATCAAGATTCAGTTGTTTTTATCTTGATTGCACGTTTCACATCCCAAACAGGCAATTGGCAAATATTCAATTAAGCACAAATATAAACCTTAAAGTAATTGCTTATGAAATACTCATTGATTTCAATTCAAGCACACATTACCTATCCTATAGAGTTTTCAAGAAACGACATGATAAGAAGAGCAAGACTAGACTTATATGGAGAATAAGCATGCAATCATCGGATTAAGAAAATCTAAGATAAGAAGAATAAAAAGTGCAGCTGTCACATGAACCCTAATTCTTCTTATTTGATCAAAGAATAAATCATAAACAATGTTTTAACATTAAATCTTTACAACCGAATCAAGACTAGAAAGTAAGAACAACTACACCTAGGGATTCATCCCTTCGCCTTGCTTGGAGATTAGTTGGCCATGGGGCTCATGGTTGAACACTTTGATGGAGGAGAATTGGCTGCTTCCTTGAGTTTCCCAGGCTTAATTAGTGTATAATATCAAACCCTTAGTGATCTATTTATAATACAAGGGTCCAAGGGTGTTTTAGGGTTTTAAACAATCATTAAAGACCTAATTACATCATAACTCAGAGAACAAAGTTCGTGTGCACGCCTAGGCTTGGTTTTAGGCCAGCTTTGTGAACTTGCTGGAAGGTGTGGTGCAGCTCCATCCAAGGTGCACCTCAGCCCTTTAGGGCGCACCCTAGATTAATTTAGGGCGCACTTCACACCTCAGGGCGTGGCGCCCCTTGGTCTAAGGCACACCCTGACCTGATGGCCTTTTTTGCTTGCTTTGGCCTCTGTTCTGGAGAGTGCGGCCCAACTGGTTCCAAGGCGTGGCGTACATGCTTGGATCTCTTTGTTTAGCCTTTTTAAAAGCACTCCTTTGCTCAAGTATACATAAAATCTTTGTGCTTCATTCAACAATAGCTTTTCCATCTCTTTAAGACTCAAAATACCTGAAAATGCATCAAAACAAATTAGTGATCCAAAGATGACACTTTAGAGTTGTTAACATATAAAAGTGCAATTAAAACCTAGATCAACTCTAAAATGCTAACAATTAAGTACTATTAAGATGCATTTTATAACTCTCATCACAACCCCCAACTAGCTTATTGCTAGTCCCTAGCAATTCAAGCGAAAACAAGAGATGAATTCTAGGTGGTAATCAAAGTAAAGTAAAGCAATACTAGTGTTAACCAAGATTAATTCACTTTTTTCTCAAAAATTGCACTTAACATATAGCATATAGAATTATTAAATTCCACCCAAGTCCTAAAAGTAATCCAAACATCAATCTTAAAATAGTTATTGACTCTTAACATCCATCTTACCACAATCCATTAATCCGATCATCCGGATGATTTTATGCATAACATTCATGAATACAAGTCTTGGCCTCTAAAACATGATAAACTGCGTGACATCAATCACAAAAACAGGCTCCATAGGCTTTCATTTCAAACCACTCTCCACTATTGTAGAAAAATCACATTACATTGGATCAATAGGTCTTTAATAAGCTTGTAACGTTAGGCGAAGGTAAAGGTTAAGAAGGAATAGGAAGGATTTATAAGTAAAAGAACTCAATCTTTTAGCTTTAAACACAACCACTTTAAGCTTTAGATAACCTTTCTTCAACACCCAACTGTTTCAACCATTTTTCGAGCATTTTTCTCAAATCACCATTTTTCTTTTCTTTTCTTCTTTCCTTGCCATAATACACTTCTCTTTTCTTTTCTTTTCTTTTCTTTTCTTTTGTATTTTGGTATAAGGCCATTAACCTCCTTTTCATTTTTTTTTCTTTTCCATAACCCTCAACTTATCTCCTTTAATGTACTTGGGTTATGGTAGTGATATTTTCTCATATTCCCATCCTTACTCCTTTTAAGTGCTTCTCAACAAATGTGTATAGCTAAGTTCTTTAAAGGTAAGGATAAAATATTTTTAGGCTCATAAAGGTAAGTAAATGGGCTATTGAAAGAAACAAGGCTCAAATTCTTTTTTTCTTCAAGAAAATGGCTCAAATAGGTGACTAGTGGCAAATATAGCAATGGTAGGTTTGACAGGCTCAAACAGTCCAAAAATGGCCTATATCATATCCTAAGTAATGTGCACTCTAGGAATTCACCTTAAGTGGTTATCAAGTAAGTTCTAGAGCTTGTGGAGACCGCAAAAATATTCACAAAATAAGCACACGTAAAACTTCTCTAAATGTTTAAGACTAATTATACAATCTTACCACAAACTAGAGTCTCTAACCAAATGAAGATTGATGCTTAAATTAATTTCAAACTGAAGCACGATTTAATTTCTTCTAAATGCTATATGTTATGTCAATTAGGCTCATATCATTGACATGTGAATTAACTCTAAGGCTAACACAAAGCATGCTAAAAACAAACAAAAAGGAAAATGACACCAAGCAGTTCAAAGAAAAATATTAAAAACAAGAATATGTTTCCTTCTTTTAAGCATTGTTCTCAACTTAAAATAAGCATTGTTCTCAATGTGAAAGCAAAAGTTAAGGAAACTCCCTTTGTAGCCAAAAGTGCACAGAAGCTGAAAATTGTGCACCACTATTTGAACTGCTTCATATATTTGTCCCTGAAAAAGAAATACGAAAGTAAAACTGGAAAACATCAAAATAATAATAATAAACAAGAAAAAGAAATACGAAAAACAAAAAAATAAAAGAATATGTTGTGGGTTGCCTCCCATGAGCACTAAGTTTTACGTCTTCAGCCAGATGCTGCACCACTCTCACTGTTGGCCTCATTGTGGTGCTGAAGATGAGGCTTCATACTTAGTGGCCTCAGTGCTAGTCTTTTGGCAAGGAATACTTAAAATCCACCACATGTGACTCAAATGTTTTTTGGTGATGCCCATTTACTATCAGCAGTAGGGTATTTGATTCCCGCATCCATGTGACTTCTCTCAAGCAACTCCTCAAAGCATGGTTGCCAATATTTCTTAATAAATTCCTGTGGCTTATCAAAAAAATCAATAACATTAACGGTATGGGAATAAATTGAAGAATCATTGAACTCAAAATCATTAAGAATGAATTCCGAAGAGTTAGAATTATCTTTGATGTACTCATCCTCTTCATATGGCTGCCATGAGACTCGAAAAATATTTACCTCTAGAGTCCTATTTCCAAATGATAATGTTATTAGGACATTCCTACAATTAATGAGGGCATTGGCGGTGGCAAGGAATTGTCTTCCAAGTATTAAAGGAATTTTTGACTCCGTGTTTACAGTAGAAACAGTATCTAAAACCAAAAAATCAACAGGATACTAGAAATTATCAATTTGCAACAAAACATCTTCTACAATACCTCTTGGTTTTCTTACTGATCTATCTGCTAATTGAAGTACCACGGAGGTTGATTTGATCTCACCTAGACTGAGCTGCAAGTACATGGAGTATGGCATGAGGTTCACACTAGCACCCAAATCTAGCAATGCTTGGCCACAAGATTTGTTTCCAATTTGGCAAGCTACCGTTGAACAGCCCGGATCTTTATATTTGGATGGTGTCTTGCTATTAATTACTGCACCTACTTGATCCGTTAAGAATGTCGTCTTCTTCACATTGTGCCTCTTCTTGAGTGTGCATAGATCCTTAATGACTTTAGCATAGTTGGGAATCTATTTTATAACATGAAGGAGAGGAAGATTAATTTTAACATGTTGAAGTTGTTCAAGAATCTCACCTTTTAATGTTGAATTTATCTCCTTAGGTTTAAGGAGTGCTTGAGGGAAAGGCATCGGTGGAGAATAATTATCATAGGCCTTTTGTTCCTTGGGGGCTTTATCCTTGTTGCACACGGTGTTAGGAATCAACTTTGATGGTAAAGTGGGTCCATCAATTTTCTTACTGCTACGAGTAATTATTGCAATAACCTCTCTAATTTTTTGATTTTTAGGTTTGGAGGTTTGTGCCATATGTTGTCCCCTTAGATTAGGTTGTGGTTGTGAAGGAAACCGACCTAGTTCTTGAATCATCAAGAAACTAGTCAACTTGGTGAGTTAACTCTTTATTACCTTTTGTTCCTCGTTGATCGCTTGTTGCTCTTCTAACAACCGTTGATTTATTTTGCCCTGCTCTTCCACACTCTTGGCATGTACCTACATAAATGATTTAAACATATCTTTCAAAAGTAAAGACTGTTGAGGTGTATTAAATGAGGTTGTTTCTGGTTGCCATTGGGTACTAGATTGGGCAGGAGGTTACATATCGGATCTTCAACTAAAATTAGAGTGATTCTTCCAACCGGGATTGTAGGTGTTAGAGTAGGGTGAGTCTGGTTTTCTAAAGAGTATACCTACAACATTACACTCTCCCTTCATCTCAAAATAAGTTGGGCAATCCCCAGGTAAATGATCTACCCCATTACACATGAAACAAGGCTCATGGGACTCTACCCTAGCAACCAGTTCGGGGGCTCTAGCATCCTTGGTTTTTAAGGCTTAATTTCCTTAGATAGGGCCTCTAAACGGCTTTAAGGTTGTCCTCTTCCCTAAGTTGATAAATCCCAGCAGGTTGATTTCTCCTAGTGCTTTCCATGGCACTTGGTCCTGTCCAAGTGTGGGTTTTTTTCGATAGGTCATCTAGGATATCTATGGCTTGGTCAGGATCTTTTTGAAGAAAATCCCCATCGCACATCATCTCTATGAACTGTCTTTCCCTACTTAGGAGTCCATCATAGAAATAGCTAACTACCCGCCAACTCTCATACCCATGGTGTGGACAAGAATTCAACAGGTCCTTGAAACGTTCCCAAACTTGATATAAGGTTTCGCTCTCTGTTTGTGCAAAGTTTGAGATTTGTCTCTTAAGGTTATTGGTCTTATGGGTTGGAAAGTGTTTTTGGAAGAAAACTCGTGTCATCTCATCCCAACTACATATGGACCTAGGCCTTAATGAGTATAGCCAAACCTTGGCTTTTTCCTTAAGTGAAAAGGGGAAAAACTAAAGTTTGATGGTGTCTACCATATCAGCCCTACCTTGAAAGGTTGCTACTACTTCCTCAAATTCCCTAATGTGGATATAGGGGTTTTCATTCCCAAACCCATGGAAGGTTGGTAGCAATTGGATCATTCCCGGTTTAAAATCAAGTTGTTGAACATTAGGGGGGAACATGATACAAGATGGGGTGACTGTTCGGCTAGGATGTAAATAATCTTTAAGTGTCATAGCAACATTTTCATTAGGGTTTTCAGCCATGTTAACAAAATTTTCTAAATTTTTGTTTGGGTGTACACTAGGGTTTGATCTAGGCGAGGTTTCACTAATGGACATGGAAGGAAAGGGTAGCTCTATTTTAGGTCCCTTAATGAATCTACCTCGCGAATCTCTCGGTCTAAGCACACACCAACTGAGTTAAAACTAAAATAAATAAAACAGAACAAATAAAATCATAAAATCAAAAACTTAAATAAAGGAACGATATTACCGTCTTGTCTTAGAGTTAACAATCTTCCTTGTATGTAAGCGCGTTTCCCCGGCAATGGCGCTGATGAGAGTCATAAAATGCCTCTTATCAATACTTAATTGTTAGCATTTTAGGGTTGATCTAGGTTTTAATTGCACTTTTATATGTTAACAACTCTAAAGTATCATTCTTGGATCATTGATCTACTTCGGTGCATTTTCAGGTACTTGAAGCTCAAAAGAGGAGGAAAAGTTATCATTACTTGAAGCACAAAGACTCGAGGCATACTGGAGTGAAGGAATACTTCCGAAAGGACAAGATGGAGGGCTTAAAAGAGCAACAACTGCTGCCTACAGTGGAAAGGAGTTTCACTAAATTGCCAGAATTGCCCGTACAGATCAATCATCTTTGAAAATTAAACTGTATTGATACAAGAAGAGTCAGGAGATGAGCCATATATGCTTAGAAAGATCCGGAAGTCTATTTTCTGGAGAATTTTACGGTTTGTCAAAAGGATTTTTCTAGAGAAAGTTATGGCAGTAGATAAAGGTCGGGCTGTGCGGGCTATGCGGGATTTCAGCGTGATTTTGGGCTTAAATCCCACATCCCACATTGGTTGGAAAACACATTTCTATATCCCACATCCCACATCGGATGGGAAACACATTGCACTCTTGGTATTTTCCTGTATAAGGCCTACTCCACTTCAGCTTTAGGGCATTCAATCGGAGCTCATCTGAATACATCAGAGAGTGAATCCAGAGGGCCTTTCGGAGTAATCCAGAGGGCCTTTAGGACAAATCCGAAAGTATAATTTTGAAGGCAAGTTGAGGAATCGCCAAAGCTTTCGCTACCGAGGAGGAGATGATCGTTGAGAGGCCGGAGGCAACTCAAGGAAGCATGAGCTCCATGAGCAACTAGTCTTCAAGCAAGGCGAAGAGATGATTCCCTAGGTGTAGTTGTTCTTATTTCCTTTATTTGATTCAGTTGTAGTTTGGTATTATTTGCATTAAATATTGTTATGTTTTATTCTTTAATTTAATTAGTAGATTTTTATTAGTCCGGTGATTGCATGCTCCTTTTCCATATAAGTTCAGTCATGCTTTTTTTATGTGTATCTGTTTGGGTGTGATTGAGTCCGGTAGATCTCTTTTATAGATTTTTCCATTGCTGCGGTATTTTCATTAGATATATCGTCGTCTTTTGATAATTTATAAGTTGGGTCATGTGTGCATGAAAGTAGAGAATAATTCATAACAATTACATTAGGATTTATAGTTGCACTTTAATTGAATATTTTCCGATTGCCTGTTTGGGATGTGAAACTTGCAATTGAGACAAAAACAACTGAATCAAGTTAGGATTAGAGCAACGAGCCTAGGGAGGATTCCTAGAACCATGTCATTCTTAATTATATTTCAAACCTATTTACACAATTACCTTTTTGCACAATCAAAAACTCAGATTCATTTAATCTTTTATCATTTGTGTTAAGGTTAACACCTTCTTTTGTAATTAACTTGTTTCCCTGTGGAATCGACACCCCAAAACTATACTACAATAACCGCGTTATGTTTTGGGCATAATCAGGCGCCAAAATTTCATTACACCCAAAGAGTAACGCAGTAGTTGTAGCATAACTTTGGGGTGTCGATTCCATAGGGAAACAAGTTAACTACAAGAGAAGGTAAACCTAAACACGAGCGGTAAAGATTAAATGAAAGAATTTGAGTTTTGATAGTAATTGTGTAAATAGTCGTGTGAATATATTATGGAGAAGCAACAAGGGTTCGGGAATCCTCCCTAAGTTCATTGCCTTATCCTAATCAAGATTCAGTTGTTTTTATCTCGATTGCAAGTTTCACATCCCAAACAGACAATCAGCAAATATTCAATTAAGCACAAATATAAACCCTAAAGTAATTGCTTACGAAATACTCATTAATTTTGATTCAAGCACCCATGACCTATCCTGTAGAGTTATCAAGAAACGACAATATATCAGCATGACAATATCGCAGTAATGGACAACTCTAAAAGAGAAATCTACTGATACATCTTAAATATTGCATATTTAAGCCCTTAAATTATATGTGTTAAGCTCTTAGTTTGTATTATTTCACTTTATTTTATGTTTTTTCTGTGTTTTGTGTATTTTTATAGGTTTTTTGAGAAAATGAAGCATTTCGAGAGATGTCAAGCTTCAAGAGCAAAAGCTGAGGATGCCTAGTGCGATCGAGCACACGAGACATGCGATCGAGCGCACCTGCCTACGAACGAGTGCATGGTCAACATCCCACATCGAAATCTTCGCAGTGCGGTGCACCTGCGATCGTACGCCAAAGACATGCGATCGAGCGCACTCGAGCAGTATCCCACATCGAATCTGCAACCCATTATGCTCTGGGACTCCTCTTATAAAAGAACCATCTCACTTCATCTTTCAGTGTGCAATTCCTAGGCCATTTGGTGTAATCTAGTGGACATCTGCTAGCATTATGGTGGACCCTGAAGGCTTTGCTACCACGAGGGGAAGCATCGCCCAACAACGAGTGGAATTTCTCCCATGTATAGTAATTTATTTCTTTTTATTTAGTTTTAAAGTTTAATGTTTAGCACTTGTATTGTGAACTTTAGTTTCATAACTATGAGAGGCTAAAATCTTCAGCTAAGGTTGAAGATGAAGCCTTTCCATTGTTTAGCATTATATTTTCAGATTTGCGCATAATAATTCTGATGCTTTTAGTATAAATGTTATGTTCAATTATTTGAGTAAATCTTATAATTGATTGCTTTTAATTGTTAAATTGGATATTCCTTGTGTTTCATCTGATGGATACATCGAATTGTTTTTGATTAAATTGGATTTCCTTTGTGATTTGTTAAAAGTGGATACATTGGATGCTTTTGGTTCAGTTGGGATATTCGTTGTTTTTTGTTTAAAGTTGGATTCATGGAATTTTTTGATTACTTTTATATAGAACATGAAAATATATGCTTTATTTTGGTGAGGTGGATTCAGAAACCTTAGTCACTTTATCATTTGCTTTAAACCAATTTAGTTTAAGTTTACATTTCTTTGCAAAATATAATACAAAATTCGGAACTAGGTTAAAATAGGCTTAGTTTAGATAAAAATATTTTCACAACGCAATTCCCTGTGGATTCGACCTCGCACTTGCACAACACTTTATTGCAAACGACTCATGCGCTTGTGAGTAATTTAAAACTCACAATAAGTTTTTGGTGCCGTTGCCGGGGAGTTGTTTGGTTTGTGAAATTTTTATCTGAATCAATTTTATTTTTCTACTAGTTAGTTAGCATAAGAAGAAGCATGCAATCACTGGATTAAGTAAATCTAAGATAAGAAGAATAAAAAGTGCAGCTGTCACATGAACCCTAATTCTTCTTGTTTGATCAAAGAATAAATCATAAATAATGTTTTAACATTAAATCTTTACAATCGAATCAAGACTAGAAAGTAAGAACAACTACACCTAGGGATTCATCCCTTCGTCTTGCTTGGAGATTAGTTGGCCATAGGGCTCATGGTTGAACACTTTGATGGAGGAGAATTGGCTACTTCCTTGAGTTTCCTAGGCTTAATCAGTGTCTAATATCAAACCCTAAGTGATCTATTTATAATACAAGGGTCCAAGGGTGTTTTAGGGTTTTAAACAATCATTAAAGACCTAATTACATCATAACTCGGAGAACAAAGTTTGTGTGCGCGCCTAGGCTTGGATTTTCTCGCGACTAAGCTTGGTTTTAGGCCAGCTTTGTGAACTTGCTGGAAGGTGCGGCACAGCTCCATCCAGGGTGCACCTCAGCCCTTCAGGGTGCACCCTAGATTAATCCAGGGCGCACCTCACACCTTAGGGCGCGGCGCCCCTTAGTCCAAGGCGCAGCCTGACCTGATGGCCCTTTTTGCTTGCTTTGGCCTTTGTTCTGGAGGGTGCGGCCCAGCTGGTTCCAGGGTGCGGTGCACATGCTTGGATCTCTTTGTTTTTGCTCCGGTATACATGGAATCTTTGTGCTTCATTCAACAATAGCTTTTCCATCTCTTTAAGACTCAAAATACCTGAAAATGCATCAAAACAAATTAGTGATCCAAAGATGACACTTTAGAGTTGTTAACATATAAAAGTGCAATTAAAACCTAGATCAACTCTAAAATGCTAACAATTAAGTACTATTAAGATGCATTTTATAGCTCTCATCAGTTCGCCATGGAACTCATGGCTGTACACTTTGATGGAGGAGAATAAGGCTGCTTCTTTGAGTTTTCTAAACCTTGATTACTTTATTTTCTTCAACCCTAAGTGACCTATTTATAGTACAAGGGTTCAAGGGTATTTGTGGGCTCAAAATTATCACTTAGAGATCCTAATTAGGTCAGGAGACCATGTGCGTGCCACACTTCTCCCTTCTGGGCGCCTCAGCGATCACTTTTGGTATGAGAGTGTGCTTTGCGGGAGGGTGCGGCGCTGCCCTAGCCACGCCATGGTGCTAGGAGGGTGCAAGGTAGTGTGGTGCTGGAGGGTGCAGCACTGCTCTTGCCACGCCGCGACAAACACTATTGCTCCAGCTTCTTCAAATGCTGAAACCACTCCTTTTGCTCTTGGCATGCATTGGCTCTTGGCTTTTGAATGTCTTTCATCATTTCGTCTCTTCGTAACCACTCTTCCACTCCGATATGTATCGAAGCTTTGTGCTTTAAGTGACGATATCTTTTCCATCTCTTTTGGACTCAAGGTACCTGAAAATGCACTGAATTAAGTCAATGATTCAAGAATATCACTTTAGAGTTATTAACATATAAAAGTGCAATTAAGACCGAGATCAACCCTAAAATGCCAACAATTAAGCACTGTTGAGATGCATTTTATGGCTCTCATCACAACCCCCAACTAGCTTATTGCTAGTCCTTAGCAATTCAAGCGAAAACAAGAGATGAATTCTATCGTAGGAATCAAAACAAGGTAAGGCAATGCTAGTGTTAAACAATGAGCAATTCAAATTTTTGTCTCAGAAATTGCACATAACATACTGTACATAGAATCATTAAATATCACTCAAGTCCAAAAGTAATCTAAACATCAATCTTAAAATTGTTATCAACTCTTAACATCCATTTTACCATAATCCATTAATCCGAACACCTAGATGATTTTATGCACAACATTCATGAATACAAGTCTTGGCCTCTAAAATATATTAAATTGCGTGACATCAATCACAAAAACAGGCTCCATAGACTCACTTTTCGAATCACTCTCCACTATTGTAGAAAAATCACACTACATTGGAATTCAATAGGTCTTTAATAAGATTTTAGGCTAAGGTAAAGGTTAAGAATGAACGGGAAGGATTCACAAGTAAAAGAACTCAATCTCTTAGTTTTAAACACAACTACTTTAAGCACTGGATAACTTACTTCAATACCCAACTCTTTTAAACATTTTTATAAGAGTTTTTCTCTCAATAAGTCACTACTTTTCTTCTCTTTTCTTCTTTCTTTGCCATATTTCATTCTTTTTCTTTTGTATTTTTGGCAAAAGACAATTCACCTCCTCTTTCATTCTTTTCTTTTCTTTTCTTTTTCTTTTCCACAACCCCCAACTTATCTCCTTTAATATACTTGGGTTATGGTGGTAATATATTTTTTCTCATGTTTCTATCCTTACTCCTCTTAAGTGCTTCTCAACAAATATGTACAACTAAGTTCTTTTAAAAGAAGGGTAAGGATAAAAATTTTAGGCTCATAAGGGTAAGTAAATGGGTTTTCGAAAGAAACAAGGCTCAATTTCTTTTTCAAGAAAAAAGCTCAAACAGGTGACTAGTGATAAATGTAGCAAGGATAAGTTTGAAAGGCTCAAACGGTCCAAAAATGGTCTATATCATATCTTAAGTAATGTGCATTCTAGGAATTCACCATAAGCAATTATCAAATAAGTTTTAGAGCTTGTCGGGACCGCAAAAGTATTCACAATGCAATCACACATAAAACGTCTCTAGATGCTTTAGACTAATCATGCAATCTTACCACAAACTAAAGTCTCAAACCAAATCAAGATTGACACTTAAATTATTCTCAAAACGAAACAAGATTTAACTACTTCTAAATGCTATATGCAATCTCAATTAAGTTCATATCATTGACATGTGAATTACATCCAAGGCTAACACAAAGCATGCTTAAAACAAAGGTAAGGGAAGGTAATACCAAGCAATTTAATGAAAAAGAAATACGTTTCCTCCACCCTCAGCTTAAAAATAGCATTATCCTCAATGTTAAAGAGAAAGTAAAGGAAGCTCCCTTTGTAAGCACGAGTGCACAAGTGCTGAATATTGTGCACCACCAGGTCAATTGCATGCCATTCCTCTTGCTGAAATTCTGATCTACAACATAAAACAAGAGGACAAAAAGAAAGCAATTGCGGTGTTCCCTTAAGATTCCCACCATATGTTAGGTTAGCACATGAATGGGAAAGAAATAACGAAAAAATGAAAAGAAAGTACGGAAAACAAAATAACGAAAAGGGAAAACATAATAAATGTTAGTACAGTTATCCAAAAAAAATAAAAAGAGACAAACAAGATAGAACCCAAAACTAATCTTCTAAGTCCTCATCTTCTTCTTCATTCCCTTCATTCTCTTCACCTTCCTCGGGGGGTGGATCAAAAGATGAACCCGGATAGGGTGGCATAGTAGAAAAGTGATCCATGTTACAACCAGTAGCGGCGGCAAGGTGTTCGTACATTTGACCAAAAAAAGAGTATACCTCCGCTTTATAATCGGCTTGCCAAGCCAAGAATCGGTCTTGCCTAGCCAAGATTCGGTCTTGATGATCTATCCTATCAAGCAATAGTTTCTGATGCTCGTCAAAATGACTCTCTAAACGCTCAAGGCGCTCGGCAACTGTGAAATGTCTAGAGAGGGGAGGGGGGCAGCAATTACTGCTCTCTCTCCCTGAGTTGGCGGCCTGGATGCTCTAATCTGAGTTAGCATGGCATCATCAATGAGTTTCTTGGGTTGCTGGGCCTCCCCATCAGAACTGTAAGGGACTCCAGCTTGGACACACAATTGAGTGATTAATGAAGGAAAGTATAATCTGAGCCTTTGTCGCACAGTGTACATGATAGAAGTAAAAATGACTTGGCCCACATCGATAGCCATTCCCATCAAAATTTCATAAATTAAAATAGCTCTTTCAACAGTTAGGTCACTGTAGTGCAGAGCAGGCATCATCTGCTTACATACAAAATATTGCCAAGCCGTAGCACTGACATTCAGAGAAGGACTGAGCAAGGTTACAGGGATATCCCCCGTCATTTTTTATGTAGTACCCAGAATACAGAGAGTATTGCAAATCTCTTCATAATTAATATTAGATGCATATGCACTATACTCACTGTTTTCTATGTCAAGTAACCCATAGATTCTATTTATGGATGTGCTGCTAAAAGATACTGTTTTGCCTCTCACTTGGCTCAAAACTAACAAATTTGGTCTCATCATACTCTTGTTGTTGTTTTCCCCTAGGTCTCTTGGTCTTAGGTGCCATGGGAATCAAATATATAGACTTATGAAACTAATGCAAAATTAATCATCCAAATAGCACAAAGGAACAATAAAGAGAAGAAATTTGTCCTACTTGATTCCCACAAGTAGAGAGAAGAAAGACTACCCACCAATTTGAAATGTTCTTGAAGAACCCAAAATCTTCCTAGAACCAAGCTTATTGGAGAGTTCTAGCAAAATCTACAAAATTAGTGAGCAATGTAGCAAGAATTGATGTTAGAAATAAGAAATGTTGAGGAAAAATGAGTGGGTAAGGGAGGGTTTTTGAGAGAGGAAGAGAGAGAGAAATGGGGCTGCTGTTTTTCTAAGTTGAAATGAAGAAGAAGTGCATGTTTTAGGGTTTTAAAATGCCAAAGTTTGGATGGGTGCTGCAGCGTGGGCTTAGGGGCGCTGCAATGTGGGCTGATGGGCTTGGAGGCGTGCAATCTGAGCGCTACAGCGTGCCAGATGCAGGGGCGCGGCGCTGGGCTGGGCCTATTTTGCGTGCATTCTGGGCGCTGCAATGCACCAAATGTTAGGGTGTGGTGCTGGGCCTGGCACGCTGGGCCTAATGCTGTACGCTAGGCCAGTTTTCTACAAGAAAATTTTGTTGGTTTGCAGAAAGAAAGAGAAAAATAAAATAAAGCAGCCAAATGGTATAAAAAAGAATCCTTAAAAATTAGATTAAATTAAAAGAAAAACTAGCAATTAAGATTGAATAAAATTTTAATTAAAAACAAAACAATCAAATCAAAAGAAAGAAAAAATAAATAAAAGCGTACCTATGTGGTATAGTTAAGGTGAATAGACCGGATCCATAAGTGGAATGTCTTCCACCCTCGAATCTTGCCTATCGATCAAGATCTTAAGGCGCTGACCATTCACTTTAAAAGTCCGACCGTCCCTAGTGTCCTCTATTTCCACCGCCCCATTTTCAAAATCATTTTTCACTATGAAAGAACTGGTCCACCTTGACCGAAGTTTCCTAGGATGCTTATGGAGTCTAGAGTCGTATAAGAACACCAGATCATTGGGTTTAAATTTTTTCCTCAAAATATTTTAGTCAGGGAATAATTTCATCTTAGCCTTATAGATTCTAGAATTTTCATAAGCATTGTTTCTTAATTCCTCTAACTCGGTCAACTGATATTTCCTAAGCTTACCCACTTCGCCTATGTCAAAATTAAAAGACTTGATGGCCCAATAAGCTCGGTGCTCAAGGTCGACAGGTAAGTGACAAGGCTTTCCAAAAATGATCCAATAGGTTGACATACTTAAAGGAGTTTTAAAGGCTGTACGGTAAGCCCAAAGCTCATCAACTAGTCTCAAAGACCAATCCTTACGATCCGGGTTAACCATTTTTTCTAAAATTTGTTTAATTTCCCTATTAGCAAGCTTTACTTGTCCACTAGTCTAAGGATGGTAGGCAATAGAAATTTTATGTAACACCCCATATTTTTTCATCAAAGCTTCAAAAGAACAGTTGCAAAAATGTGTACCTCGATCACTAATTATAGCATGTGGTGTACCAAATCGAGATAACACATTTTCTTTAAAAAATTTAATTACCACCCTATTGTCATTGCTTCGGAAAGCTGCTGCCTCTACCCACTTAGATACATAATCTATTGCCATGATTATATACTGGTATCCAAAGGAAGAAAGAAAGGGTCCCATAAAATCGATGCCCCAACAATCAAAGGTCTCAATTACTAAAATAGGGTTTAAGGGCATCATATTTCGGCGAGACACAGCTCCTAACTTTTGACACTTTTCACATGAGTGACAATAGATGTTTGCATCTTTAAACAAGGTAGGCCAATAAAATTCACAGTGCAAAATTTTTGCAGCGGTTTTTTTCATTGAAAAGTGGCCTCCACAAGCTTGGGAATGACAAAATTCCAAGACGTTAGGAATCTCTTCATTAGGGATGCAACACCTTAAAATTTGGTCAGGGCAGTACTTAAAAAGATAGGGGTCATCCTAATAGAAATTATGTACCTCATATAAGAATTTTCTCTTGTCTTGCGCGCTCCAATCCATTGGTATCTCACCTGTAGCCAAATAATTTACGATGTGAGCAAACCATGGTAAAGAAGTAACGAAGAGCAAATGCTCATCGGGAAAGTCATCCTTGATTGGCATGTCATCGCAAGTGTCCTCAAAAGTGAGCCTTGATAGATGGTCAGCTACTACATTCTCTACTCCTTTCTTGTCTTTGATGGTGATGTTAAATTCTTGTAGGAGTAAGATCCAAAATAGTAGTCTTGCCTTAGCATCCTTCTTTGTAAGAAGGTACTTGAGGGCTGCATGATCTGTGAAGATAAGAATATGGGAACTAATTAAATAAGCACGAAATTTATCTAAAGCAATACTACAGGTAGCAATTCTTTTTTAGTTGTGGAGTAATTCATTTGAGCACTATTTAAAGTCTTACTAGCATAGTAAATGACAAAAGGTTTTCCTTCTCTTTGCTGTCCAAGAACAGCACCTACAACGTAGTCACTAGCATCACACATGATTTCAAAAGGTAAAGTCCAATCCAGTGACTGCATTATAGGTGCAGAAGTAAGCTTGCCAATCAGCATTTGGAATGATTCTTGACAAGCTTGTGTCCACTCAAATGGGGTGTATTTAACTATGAGGTCATATAAAGGTCTATATATGTTGGAAAAGTTTTGTATGAACCTGCTATAAAAACCAGCATGACCAAGGAAAGATCTCACATCCTTTATTGTCTTAGGTGTAGGTAATTTAGAGATTAACTCAATCATAGATTCATCAACCTCTATTCCTTTAGAAGAGACAATATGCCCTAAGATAATACCGGATGGTACCATGAAATGGAATTTTTCCCAATTTAAAACCAATTTTTTCTCCTCACAGTGAATCAACACTCTTTCTAAATTCATTAAGCATGCATCAAATGAAGATCCAAAAAACAGTTAGGTCATCCATAAAAACCTCCATGCAATTTTCAACCATGTCACTAAAAATACTCATAATGCAACGTTGAAAAGTGGCAGGAGCATTACAGAATCCAAATGGCATTCTATGGAAAGCATAGGTTCCAAAGGGACAAGTAAAAGTGGTTTTTTCTTGGTCTTCTAATGCAATTTCTATTTGATAATAATCAGAATAACCATCTAGAAAATAGTAAAAGGGATGACCAGCTACACACTCAAGAATTTGATCAATAAAAGGGAGAGGAAAGTGGTCTTTCCGGGTGGCAGCATTTAATTTCCTATAATCAATGCACATACGCCACCCAGTCACCAGCTTGGTAAGGACTAACTCTCCTAGCCCATTTTTTACCACAGTGACCCTGGACTTTTTAGGAACGACTTGCGTAGGACTTATCCATTTACTATCAGCTATGGGATATATAATTCCCGTATCTAATAGTTTTAGCACTTCATTTTTCACTACTTCTTTCATAGTGGTGTTAAGCCTACGTTGAGGGTCTCTACGAGGACTAGTTCCTTCATCCAAATTTATTTTATGTAAACAAATCAGAGGATTAATACCTTTTAAATCAGCCATGCCCCATCCTAAGGCTGATTTATGTGCATTTAGAGTTTGAATTAATTTCTTACCTTGGGTCTCAGATAATTCAGAAGAGATAATAACAGGAAAAGTATCACCTGAACCGAGAAAGGCATGTTTTAAACCCTTAGGTAGTGGCTTTAATTCAACTTTAGGTGCTACCATACTTGAGGGGACTTGTGTCTCACTTCTTTCGGGTAACTCCTCAAACTTTGGTTGCCATGCCCGATTGCCATAATCTTGAGATTTTACAAAAATAGCACAAATATTAGTTATATCAGTTTTATCATCAAATTAATCAATCTCAGAATTAACAAGAAAATTTTCAAAAGGATCATAATCATGAGCTAAGGAAACTCCCTCATTGATGAGTGATTTGATCAGTAAAGCTGGTGGTTTTCATCCTCATCTTTGAGCTATTTTGCAACATTGAAAATATTCACTTCAAGGGTCATGTTTCCAAAGGCCAACTTCATGAGTCCATTCCTACAATTTATTAGAGCATTTGCAGTAGTAAGAAAAGGTTTACCCAAAATCAAAGGAATCTTAGAGTTTGTGTCAACAGCAGAAATAGTATCGAGGATTAAGAAATCAACAGGATAGTAAAATTTATCAATTTGAATCAAAACATCCTCTACCACACCCCAGGGTACTTTGACTGAACGATCAGCCAATTTTAATACCACGGCGGTTGGCTTGATTTCTCTTAAACCCAACTATAAATAAATAGAGAATGGCATCAGGTTTACACTAGCTCCTAAATCTACAAGACTTGTCCAACTTCATGATTTTCAATGCTACATGCAATGGTTGGAGAGCTAGGATCCTTGTATTTTGGGGGAATTCTTTGCTAAATTAAAGCACTTACTTGCTCAGTTAGGAATGTTGTTTTCTTTACATGGTACTTCCTCTTAATTGTGCATCAATCTTTGAGAACCTTTGCATAAGTAGGAACTTGTTTAATTATATGCAAAAGTGGAAGATTCAGCTTTACTTGCCTTAGGTTCTCTAGGATTTCATTATTTAGCTCCAAATTTTTCTTGTTTGTTTTTAAGGCTTGAGGGAATGGTGCCTTAACAGGGCTTTTGGTAACTTTAGGGTCCTTCGGCTGTTCGGTGTCACTACTACCTTGACCCTTCTCAACATCCTCGGGTTTGTTTGTTGTTGGGATGTGAAGTGTCTTACCACTTCTTGTCACAATGGCATTTACATTTTCCAGATTTGTTTGTGCCATTTGTTGACCATGGGGTGTTAACTGAGCTTGGGAAGGGAACTTCCCTCGTTCAGTCACACTCAAGGAGCCCATTAACTTGGATACTTGGCTCCTTATTTCTTTGTTTTTTTCTACGACCTATGTGATTAATACTTTACATCTTTGGTTTGTTTTGCCCTGTGCCTCTATAAAAGCATGTAAAGTGTCTTCTAAAGAACTCCTAGAGGACAAGGGTGCATGATATGGTGCAGGGTGTGATCTAGCTGTTGGTTTTCAGACTTCCAGCTGAAGTTGGGGTGATTTCGCCACCCTGGATTGTAAGTGTTAGAGAAAGGTGCATAAGGCTTCTTGTACATGCCCAATGCATTACATTGTTCCTCATACATCCCTCTCATATCAACAAATGTAGGGCACTCTTGAGTGAGATGATCTACCCCACCACACACAAAACATGGTTCCAAAGGTTCGGCTTGATTAACTATGTGTGTTGGCTTTTTAGTTTTTAAGGCTTCTAACTCCCTAGTAAGCATTTCGACCTTAGCTTTCAGGTTGTCTTCCTCCCTAAGATGGTATATTCCACCACCACTAGGGTTTCCTACAGGTCGTGACCTATTTGCGCTTTCAATAGCACTAGGTCCAGTCTAAGTATGAGCTTTTTCAATAAGCTCATTGAGGTACTTGATGGCCTCATCGAGGTCTTTTTGTAGAAACTCACCATTACACATCATCTCTACGAATTGGCGCTCTCTATAGGTAAATCCTTCATAAAATTAACTCACTAAGTGCCAACTCTCATACCCATGGTATAGACACATACTTAACAGCTCCTTAAATTTCTCCCAAGACTGATATAAAGTCTCATTTTCCTTTTGTGCAAAGGTGGAGATTTGTCTTTTTAGAGCATTGGTCTTATGTTGAGGGAAGTATTTGTTAAAGAAGACCTGAGTCATCTCATTCCATGTCCCAATAGATCATAGTCTCAGCGAGTATAACCAACTCTTAGCTTTATCCTTCAAAGAGAAAGGAAAAAACTGGAGTCTCACGATATCATCAGTTGCAACTTGACTATGAAAAGTCGCAACTACTTCCTCAAACTCCCTAATGTGTACATATGGGCTTTTGTTGTCCAAGCCATGAAATGTAGGGAGTAAATGAATCATCCCTGTTTTGAAATCTTGATGGCAAGTGTTGGCTAGAAACATAATGCATGATGGTGTGGCTGTCCGGCTAGGATGTAAATAATCTTTAAGTGTCCTTGCAACATTCTCATTAGGGTCAGCCATGTTAGCAAATTTTTCTAAATTCTCGGTTTGGGTGTACACTAGGGTTTGATCTAGGCGAGGTTTAACTAACGGACATGGAAGGAAAGGGTAACTCTATTTTGGGTCCCTTAGTGAATCTACCTAGCGAATCTCTCGGCCTAAACATACACCAACTGAGTTAAAAGATAATAAATAAAACAAAACAAATCAAAAAAATCAAAAAATCAAAAACTTAAAGAAAGGAACAATAGTATTGTATTGTCTTACAGTTGACAATCTTCCTTGTATGCAAACGCATTTCCCCGGTAATAATACCAAAATTTGATTACACCCAAAGAGTAACGCGGTAGTTGTAGCACAGCTTTGGGGTGTCGATTCCATAGGGAAACAAGTTAACTACAAGAGAAGATGTAAACCTAAACACGAACAATAAAATCAAGTGAGAAGATATAAAGTTTTAATAATGAAGTAATTGAGAGCAAAATATGTAATAAATCGAGAATAATAATAGAGTAATAACAAGGTTCTGGGAGTCCTGCCTAGACTCGTTGCCTTATTCCAATCTTAATTCAGTTGTTCTTATCTCGATTGCAAGTTTCACATCCCAAACAAGCAATCGGTGGATATTCAATTAAAGCTCATATACAAACCCTAATGTAATTGATATGACTTACTCTTCTTTATCGATTAAACACACATGGCCTATACTATAGAGTTATCAAGAAACGAAAATATATCTTTAATGACAATATTACAGTAATGGACAACCCTAAAGAATAAGTCTACCAGACTCAATCACATCCAAACAAACTTGACATAAGAAAAGCATGACTAAACTTATATCAAGGAGAAAGATATAATCACTATATTGAAAGGAAATCTTCTAATTAGATTAAACAATAACTCATAACAATGTTTGACAATAAATCCCAATTATAACTAAACTAATAAAGGAATTAAAGAACAAGTACACCTAGGGATTCATCCCTTCGCCTTGCTTGGAGATTAGTTTGCAATGGAACTCATGGTAGTACACTTTGATGGAGGAGAATGAAGCCGCTTCTTTGAGTTTTCCAGACCTTGATTTCCATCTTTTCTTCAACCCTAAGTGACTTATTTATAGTACAAGGGTTCAAGGGTATTTGTGGGCTCAAAATTGTAACTTAGAGATCCTAATTAGGTCAGGAGACCGTGTGCGCGCCGTACCTCTCCCTTCTGGGCGCCTTAGCGCTCATCTTTGATCCAAGAGTGTGCTTTGCTGGAGGGTAAGGCGCTACCCTAGCCATGCCACGGCGCTAGGAGGGTGCAAGGTAGGGTGGTGCTGGAGGGTGTGGCACTGCTCTTGCCATGCCGCGGTGCACACTGTTGCTCAAGCTTCTTCAAATGCTGAAACCACTCCTTTTGCTCTTAGCATGCATTGGCTCTTGGCTTTTGAATGTTTTTCATCATTTTGTCTCTTCGTAACCACTCTTCCACTCTAATATGTATCGAAGATTCGTGCTTTAAGTGACAATATATTTTCCATCTCTTTTGGACTTAAGGTACCTAAAAATGCACCGAATTAAGTCAATGATTCAAGAATATCACTTTAGAGTTATTAATATATAAAAGAGCAATTAAGACCGAGATCAACCCTAAAATGCCAACAATTAAGCACTGTTGAGATGCATTTTATGGCTTTCATCAAGGGTCATCTCCATGATTGGTCATGGTGTTAGAGCTTGTGATTGAACTCGTTTCACTCCTAACGTAATTTGATGGGTATTCTAACTGAAGGATTCTAACCAATCGTCCGTGTTCGTCTCTAACCCAATGCATATACTACCAACACTCTTTTTTTTTTCTTGAATAAAAGAAAACTGAAAAATAAACTAAATCTAGAATTAAAAAGAAACTAAAAGAAAGAGTTCGGAAAGATAGTACACAGAAACCTCTCTGTAGACTGACAATCTCTCCGACAACCGCGTCAAAATTTGAATTACACCTAAACAGTACTATGTGATAGCAGCAGTATAGAATGGGTGTCGATCCCACGAAAAGAACTTTCTATAGTCGAAGTCTCAAGAAAAAAATAATGGAAACAAAATCAAAAATTAATATTAAAAAAATGTTGAGAATTAAATGAAACAATTGAATTAAGTGAAAGAAAATCAATAATAAGAAACACAAGGGTCCAAGAATCCCTCCTAGATTTCACAGCTTCAACTTGTATTAACTCAGTAATTATAACTCAACTATGCATTTCACATCCCAAATGCGTAACTGGAAAATAATAGTCAAAGCACCAAAAATATTCTTTTGTAATTTATTATGAGAAATCCTCTTTTTGTTTTTAAAAGTAATGCAACGGTCGATCATATATGATATCCTAAATTGACGATATATTCAGAGACAATAATGCAGTAAAGGACAATAATATATAATTAATCTACCGAAATTAATTGCATCCTAAATTCCACACATAAGAGAAACATGACTGAACTTATATGGAGAAAAAGAACAACAATCACTGGAGTTAAATAAAATCTATGGAAGAAGAAAATACAATTGTTTGTCACACAAAAACATTAGCTTCAATATTAAATAAAGGAAACATCTCAAAACAATTATTCAACGTTAAAAACATAAATAACTGAATTAAACACAAGCCAAACCCGCTATGTTTAGGAGTTCATCTCTACGCCTTGGTTGGAACTTAGCCTAGCCGACAATACATAATCACCAAAGCTCTCCGAAAAATTCAATGTGTATCTCTCCAACTGTAATACCCGTATTTGTAAAGTAAGGCTAAAGAGGTAATTTAATAAATATGACATTGAATTTAATTCTTTGTATGCCAAGTAGAAATGAAGGCATTTGTAGGCCCTGCAAGTGTCCATAATGTTGAAAGTTTAAGAAGATTGCCAATTTCAACAAGGAAGTGCTGCATAGATTTTTGTGCAGCAACTTGTTATATATATATACACATATGAAAACATAATGTTAACACTTATCAAACTCATTGAGTTTTCTTTCCATTATGCGTCTTCTTTAAACACATGGGGATCGAAAGAAATGTTGAAAGAGCAAATTTTTGAAGGAGATTACGGGGGAAATTTTATAGAGGGTCACGAGAAACTATCAGAAAAATAGAAGGTACTACTGTAATGTTTATATTTTTGAATTTTTAGCATTCATAAAATTTCCCGAAAGTCAAAGTGGGAATTTTCAAAGGGTGTGGTTTATGAAGAATTTAAGAAATAATTAGAAATTTAATACAAATATTATGTCAGGTGTTGACGAACAGCGACCGGAGGAAATTCCCGAGAGGAACTGGAAAGGCGAGGAAGTGATCCACGGGTAGCTTTAAGTGCTACGTGGTGAGTTGACTTTACTTTAAGTAATCTAAATAAAAATCAAATATTTAGTAATAATATTAAAATAAATTATTAGTTTATGCTTGGTGGTAGATAAAAATTAAATTGATATGTATGATATGAATATTGGACACATAGAAAATTATTATGTGAAAAGAAATATTTTTAGAATAATGAGTTGATTTAATAATAATGGTGATAAAGAGATTTTGACTAGTTGGTGAATAAATTGATGTGATATATGAGGAGAAGAAAATTTTGAAATTGTTAAGTATAAAGTTGAGGAAAGATTGTATAGTTAATTTAATATTTTGAATTCATGTTGTGTTTATATTATTGTTCATATGCATATTTCATATTATTGTTCATATGCATATGCATTAAATAAGATAACTGAAAGAACCGAGAAGGGGCTGGCCTAATGGAATAACCGTGACAGCCAGTATATGCTAGAAATAAAAGGGACACCGTGACAGCCAGTATATGTTGGAAATAAATTTGGTGACAGCTGGGATAAGCTGTAAAGAACCAGGAAGGGGTCGGTCTAAGATAATAACAACCTGTCAACATATGGGAAGACATTCCCATAATAATCATTCATGTATTGCATGTGTTTTAATTATTGCTTACATTATTGAAATGCTGATGTGTGGTGTATTATTGTAAATTTTATTTTATATATGGATGAGTCTCATAGAGAGAAATTATAGTAAGAAAAAGACATAGAAATATGATGAGATGAGAATTATGTAAATGTTAGACATTATACTATTATCCGGTTATAGGATAAATAAATTATTAAATATTAACGGGGTATTTATGAAAGTTGAATACTTTTAGTAAATTTAATTCACTGAGCTTGGGAAGCTCATCCCTCATTGTACAATGATTTCAGGTAGCAGATAAGACAAGTAGTCTGGTGGGTTAAGGGTCTGATAGATTCATTCTCTGTAAGCCATGTACATGTTAATATCCTCAGACTAGTGAGAAAATCAAATAAATATTTTATTTGTAAATATTCATGCATCGTACGTTGTATATTATGTGTAAGTTAATATCATATTTATGTACCTCCCCTGTCGAGGATTAAAATAAAAATTTCTGTTAGTATTATTTTATTGTTGCATATATATGTCGTGCTGGGACTCTCAAAATGTGATGACACCGTCTCGGGGGTGGCCAACTCGAGATGGGTCATTATAATTTTGGTATCATAACATTATGTTTTAAGATTCTATAGACTGTATGAGAACTTAAAAAGTGGAAGATCTAAATAAATTATATTTTTAAATGCAGAGTCTGAGGATGACACGTGTCGTGCTAGAGCTAGAGGTAGAGTTCTGAATCAAAGGGGACGTGGTAGACCACCAATTTTTAGGAGAACTGAAGCAGAGGAGGAAGTTGAGTATGTGATTCCCGCAAGGGAACATGTTGATAATGTAGCTGGTACTAGTAGAGATAGAAGAGTATCTGAGGGTAGGAATGATGAATTGAGAGAAGCTCTTAATCATGCTATAGAAAGGATGAATGTAGCTGAAGAAAGGGCTGATAATCTATAGAGAAGATTAGAGGAAACGGGTAGAAGAGAACCTGATGTGCTGAGGCAAGAAGGTCATGAAGGAGGTGTGTTTGCACATGATATGCAAGGTGATTGTTTTGTGAGGTTTTTTAAGTTTAAACCTGAGTCTTTTAGAGGATCTGTAAATCCAGTGGAAGCTAAGTAGTGGATTAGAAATGTCGAGAAATATTTTGAGGTCTTACCAGTGTCAGATAGACAGAAGGTGGCTTTTGCTTCATTTTTGCTGGAGGGTGAGGCTTCTCAATGGTGGGAGGATATTTTGCCCAGGGTAAGCACACGGGTAGATCAACCTTTGACTTGTAGTAAGTTTAAGGATGAGTTCTTTGCAAAGTATTTCCTAGATACCTTTCGGGCACAACAAGAAAGAAATTTTATTCATCTAAGGCAGGGAAATTTATCAGTCAAGGTTTTTACCTGAGTTAGTGAATACGAAGGAGAGAAAATGTAAGAGATTTTTAGACGGATTACACTATGATATTCGGACTAAACTCTCTTATATGGGCATAAGGAATTATGCTGTGTTAGTGGATAAAGTATTACATATTGAGAAGGATTTGATGGAGTTGAGAGGTAGGAGGGATTGGCTGAAGAGGTCTAGATTTGAGGGACCTAGAGGTGGTAGCAGTATGGGTGTACAGGGTGGGAGACCATCCTAGAAGGGGCATTCCTTGTCACAAGGAACTGTAGTGCAGAGTCAGAGGCAGGCATGATCTGTTGCTTCTGTAGCTCAGAGTAATACTGGTGGGACCCCTAGATTTAGGAGGCAAACTATGAGAAGTGGGAGTTATGGTAGAAGAGTAAGTATGCCACTAGAGGGAAGTGGTAATCCAATGTATGATCGAGAGGCAAGGATCTACTTTAAATGTAATCAAATGGGGCATCTTGCTCGAAATTTCCCTATACAGATATGCTTTATATGTGGTAGGGGAGGACATGTGGCTGTAGATTGTCTAGCGGGGAAATATGCTGATGTAGGTGTGGGAAGTGTTGGGAGGAGACCGATAGAGAGAGGTGGTAGATCAGGGGGTGTGCAAGGCAGAGGTCGATGATCAATAGCAGAGCGAGGATGTGGCAGTCAGATTCAGTCTAGAGATGGCAGAGTCTATGCATTAACCCAACAGGATGCACAAGCCACTCCTGATGTTCTTATGGGTATGATCTCTATCCTTGGTAGGCCTGCTAGATTATTGATTGATCCTGGTGTAACCAATTCTTTTGCATCTAGTAGTTATATGAAATCTATTGATGCTAGTGCTAGTCCTTTGGTGCATACAATTATTGTTCAGATTCCTACTAGAGATAGGGTTATTATCAGGGCAATCTATCGAGGTTGTGTGATTAATATTATTGATAAAGAATTTAAAGTTGATTTATTGCCTCTAGATATGACAAACTTTGATTTAATTCTGGGAATGAATCGGTTATCTGCATATCATGCTTGGGTAGATTGTTTTAGGAAAAATGTGGTGTTCAAGATACCCGGACAGGAGGTGTTTAATTTTCAGGGAAAACGTAAGATACTTGTTAATTGTCTTATTTCTGCTTTAACTACTAGTAAATGGTTGAGGAAGGGTTATGAGGGGTATTTGGTGCATGTAGTGGATTCTAACAAGGAAGGTAGGAACTTAGAATATATCTTGGTAGTAAAGGATTTTTCTGATGTTTTCCCTAAAGAGTTGACTAGGTTGCCTCCCAATAGGGAGATTGAATTTTCTATTGAAGTGATTCCAGGATCAGCACCCATATCTATAGCAACCTATAGAATGGCACCAGCTGAATTGAGAGAGTTAAAAGTTCAGTTTCAGGAGTTGCTAGATAAACAGTTTAT
Source organism: Bretschneidera sinensis (assembly GCA_023935145.1). Classification (NCBI taxonomy): domain Eukaryota; kingdom Viridiplantae; phylum Streptophyta; class Magnoliopsida; order Brassicales; family Akaniaceae; genus Bretschneidera; species Bretschneidera sinensis. Next base: position 61,784,399 of record CM043703.1, on the reverse strand, counting down.
CCAACCTAGTGTGTCACCCTGGGGAGCCCCTGTGTTATTTGTTAAGAAGAAGGATGAGACATTGAGGTTATGTATTAATTATAGACAGTTGAATAAGATCACCATCAAGAATAGATATCCTTTGCGCAAGATAGATGAGTTATTTGAGCAGTTATAGGGATCTAGAGTGTTCTCTAAGATAGACCTGAGGTCTGGTGATCATCAATTGAGGGTAAAGGAGGGGGACGTGCCTAAAACTGCTTTTAGGACACGTTGTGGCCATCATGAGTTCTTAATGAAGCCTTTTGGGTTGACCAATGCTCCTGCAACATTTATGGACCTTATGAATCGGGTGTTTAAACCATTCTTAGACAGATTTGTGATTGTATTTATTGATCATATTTTGATATATTCCAAAAATGAAGAGGAGCATATGCAACATTTGAGGATAGTGTTGGAGATTTTGAGGAGAGAGAAAATATATGCGAAGTTCTCGAAGTGTGAGTTATGGATGAACGAAATATCTTTCTTGGGGCACGTTGTGTTAGGAGAGGGGATAGCAGTTGACCCACAAAAAGTAGAAGCAGAGTTGAATTGGGAAAGACCCACGAGTGTAACTGAAATTATAAGTTTTTTGGGGTTGGCTGGTTATTATAGGAGATTTATCCAAAAATTTTCTATGATTGCTGGACCTTTGACTAAGTTGACTAGGAAGAATGTGAAGTTTAGGTGGTCTGAGGAATGTGAGAAAAGTTTTTAGCTACTGAAAGAAAAACTGACTACTGCCCTATTATTAGTGCTTCCTTCTGGTGATGAAGGATTTGTGCTTTATAGCGATGTGTCACATCAGGGTTTAGGATGTGTGTTGTTGCAATATGGTAAAGTTATAGCTTATACATCTAGGCAACTGAAGAACCATGAGAAAAATTACCCGATCCATAATTTAAAATTGGCTGCCATAATTTTTGCTTTGAAGATTTGGAACCATCTGTATGGAGCTAAGTGTGAAATTTTTATTGATCATAAAAGCTTGACGCATTTACCAACCTAGAAGGAGTTGAATTTGAGGCAGAGGAGGTGGATGGAATTGATTTGTGATTATGATTGTACAATTCATTATCATCCAGGAAAGGCTAATGTAGTAACTAACACGTTGAGTAGAAAGGTGACAGGGAGACTAGCTGCAATTAGGAGTCATAATACTAGCCTGATGATAGAATTAAGAAGAGTGGGAACGTAGTTGAGTGTCAATGATAGAGGAGTATTAATGGTAAATATGGTGATACAATCTTCTATTATTGATCGTTTATTACAGATGCATAGCAAAGATGAGGGGATAGAGAAGATCAGACAGGAAGTGTTTAGTGGGAAGCTAACCGAGTTTAGAATTAGATAAGATGGTATGGTAGTATTGAGGCATAGAGTTTGTGTTCCCAATGATGTGGAGATGAGAAAGGAGATACTAAGGGAGGCTCACGATTCTGTATATTTCATGCACCCAAGTAATAATAAGATGTACAGGGGGTTGAAACAGAATTATTAGTAGTCAGGGATGAAGAAAGATGTAGTAGAATATATTTCTAGATGTCTGATTTGTCAATAGATGAAGGCTGAGAATAGACATCCAACAGGTTTATTACAACCTCTTCCAATACCTGAGTGGCTATGGGAAAATGTGAGTATGGATTTTCTCTCTTGTTTTCCCCGCACTCAGAGGGGACATGACACTGTGTGGGTTATAGTGGATAGACTTTCTAAGTCTTCACATTTTCTTCCTATTAAAACTACTTGGAGTCCAGAAAAGTTGGCTGAGTTGTATGTAGTAGAGATAGTAAAATTACATGGAGTACCCTTGGGTATCGTATCAGATAGAGATTCTAGATTTACCTCTAGATTTTAAAGGGGTTTCCAAAAAGCTATGGGTACACAATTACAATTTAGTACAACTTTTCATCCACAAACTGATGGGCAGACGGAGAGAATCATCAGAATATTAGAAGATATGCTGAGAGAAAGTATTAAGTTTCTTAGTGAGCTGAGATGCTTATTTGCCTTTGATCGAGTTTGCATACAATAATCAATATCAAACTAGTATTGGGATGGCACCTTTCAAGGCTTTGTATGGTAGAAGGCGTAGAACTCAAGTATGCTGGGAAAAAGTTGGAGAGAGAAAGATATATGGCTCATAAATGATATAACTACTGAGAGGATCAAACTGGTTAGGGAGAACCTCTGAGCAGCTCAGAACAGACAGAAAGAGCATGCTGATAAAAGAAGACGACCTCTCGAGTTCTAAGTTAGTGATTGGGTATTTTTGAAGATATCTCCGTGGAAGGGAGCGTTGAGATTTAAGAAGAAGGCAAAGCTGAGCCCGAGATTTGTGGGGCTGTATGAGGTTATCGAGAAAATTGGACCAGTAGCATATCGTTTGAATTTTCTTCCAGAATTAAATCACTTACATAACGTGTTTTATGTGTCACTGCTAAGAAAGTACTTACATGATGAATCCCATAATGTCTCGAATCAGGCAATAGAAATTCAGAAAGATTTGACTTTTATGCTAATACCAGTATGAATCCTAGACAGGAAGGAACAAGTCTTGCAAAATAAATTCATTTATTTGATTCAAGTATTATGGTAGAATAAAGATGTTGGAGAAGTTACGTGGGAACATGAAGCAAGAATGAGGAAAGATTACCACCAATTCTTTTCTTGATTTTAGGCAAGAAAATTTCGGGGATGAAATTTTTGTAAGGTAGGTAGAATTGTAATACTCGTATTTGTAAAGTAAGGGTAAAGAGGTAATTTAATAAATATGACATGGAATTTAAATAAAATATATGTGAAAGGTTTATTAGTATTTGAATAAAGCAAATTAAAGAAAAAAAAAACAAATCTGGGACCAGAACGTCTTAGGGGGCAGAAAGAAGAAGACAAAGGTAGACTGAAAAATAGACTAAAAAAAAAAAGTTGCAGCAGGTGGCAGCACCTACTGCCAAGTTAATTCTTTGTATGCTAAGTAGAAATGAAGGCATTTGTATGCCTTGCAAGTGTCCATAACGTGGAAAGTTTAAGAAGGTTGCCAATTTCAACAAAGAAGTGTTGCAAAGATTTTTGTGCAGCAACTTGTTATATATATACACATCTGTAAACGTAATGTTAACACTTATCAAACTCGTTGAGTTTTCTTTCCATTACGTGTCTTCTTTAACACTTGGGGACTGAAAGAAAGGTTGAAAGAGCAAAATTTTGGAGATTACGGAGGAAATTTTATAGAGAGTCACGAGAAGCTATCAAAAAAATAAAAGGTACTAATGTAATGTTTATATATTTGAATTTTTAGCATTCATGAAATTTCCCGAAAGTTTAAGTGAGAATTTTCAAAGGGTGTGGTTTATGAAGAATTTAAGAAATAATTAGAAATTTAATATAAATATTATTTCAGGTGTTGACGAACAACGATCAGAGGAAATTCCCGAGAGGAACGGGAAAGGCAAGGAAGTGATCCACGGGTAGCTTTAAGTGCTATGTGGTGAGTTGAATTTACTTTAAGTAATCTAAATAAAATTCAAATATTTAGTAATAATATTAAAATAAATTATTAGCTTATGCTTGGTGGTAGATAAAAATTAAATTGATATGTATGATATGAATATTGGACACGTAGAAAATTATTATGTGAAAAGAAATATTTTTAGAATAATGAGTTGATTTAATAATGATGGTGATAAAGAGATTTTGACTAGTTGGTGAATAAATTGATGTGATATATGAGGAGAAGAAAATTGTGAAATTATTAAGCAAAAAGTTGAGAAAAGACCAGATAGTTAATTTAAATATTTTGAATTCACGTGGTGTTTATATTGCTGTTCATTTGCATTAAATAAGATAACCGAAAGAACCAGGAAGATGCTGGTCTAATGGAATAACCGTTACAGCCAGTATATGCTTGAAATAAAAGGGACACCGTGACAGCCGATATATTTTGGTCCCTTAATTTACATTTGTTAGCTTAGAAATATATTATTTTGAGTTTTTTTTTTTTTAATAGGTTTACAAGCACTTGGAAAGGAGTTTCACTAAATTGCCAGAATTGCTCATATAGATCAATCATTTTTGCAGATTAAACTGTATTGATTCAAGAAAAACCAGGATATAAGTCCCAACAATCAGGATGTCTATTTTCTGGAGAATTTTACAGGTTGTAAATATGATTTTTCTAGAGAAAGTTATGGTAGTTTTAGTAGACGAAAGGTCAGGTTGTGTATGATTTCAGCGTGGCAGAAGTGATTTTTACGGATTAAACTGTAATGATTCAGGAAGAACCAAGAGACGAACCACATATGCTTGGAAAGATCCGGATGTCTATTTTTTTGGAAAATTTTATGCTTGTAAATATGATTTTTCTAGAGAAAGTTATGGCAGTTTTAGTAGAAAAAGGTCAGGTTGTGCGGGATTTCAGCATGGGCAGAAGTTTTGAAGGACATGTGAAGGCTTAAATCCCACATCCCATATCGGTTGGAACACATTCTATATCCCAGATCCCATATCGGATTGAAAACACATTGCACTCATGGAGTTCCCTTATAAAAGCCCAATTTCACTTCATCAAAAAGATGTGCAATTCAGAGGATTTCTGTATGCAATCTGGAAGGCTTTGCTACCAAGGGGGAAAACACTGCACAACAGCTGCGAGTGGAATTTCTCTATCCATGAATAGTCAGTTTTAATTTATTTCTTTTGAGTTTAAAGTTTTATGTTTAGTACTTTAATTGTGAAATTTAGTTTCATAATTATGAGAGGCTAAAACCTTCATCTAAGGTTGAAGATAAAGCCTCGCCATTGTTTGGCATAATATTTTCAGATATGTTCACACAATTATGATTTTTTAGTGTTAATGTTCTGTTTCAATTTTTTGAGTAAATTCTTATGATTGGTTGTGTTTAAATTGTTCAAATTGGATATTCCTTGCGTTTTATCTGCCGGATATGGTGGATCATCCAAAGTAAATTGGATATCCATTGTGATTCTAAAGGGATACATTGGATGATTTGGTTGAATTAGGGTATTCGTTGTGATTTGAATAATGGTGGATTCATGGAATTATTTAATATATTACTTTTATATAGAACATGAAAATATATGTTTTTCTTTGGTGGGGTGGACTCAGAAACCTTAGTATGTTTATTATTTGTTTCAAATCAATTTAGTTTAAGTTTATATTTTTCACAAGATACAACTCAAAATTTTGGAACTAGGTTAAAATAGGTTTAGTTTAGATAAAAATCCATTTTCACGACGCAATTCACCGTGGATTCGACCTTGCACTTGCACACACTATATTGCAAACAACTCATGCGCTTGCGAGTAATTTAAAACTCACAATAAGTTTTTGGTGTCGTTGTCGGGGATTTGTTTTGTTTGTGAAAATTAAAATTTTGTCTGAATTAATTTTATTTTTCTACTAGTTTAGTTAGCATTTTTGTTTCATTTTTCTTTTTTGCAATTTTATTCTAGTTTATTTGTTTCTATTTGAAATTTCCCATAAAGAATAAAAAAACAAAATAAATATAAAATAAAATAAAAATTTGCCAATTTTTGTTGGCGCATTTTGTGAGTATTGTGTTTTCTATTTTTGCATTTATTTTATTTTAGTTTAGTTTATTGTTATTTGTTATTTGTTATTTGTATTTCATTTTATTCTTTTGTTTCTTCTAGTTAGTTTATTTATTGCTTTTTGTTTGGTGTATGCTTGGTCGGAGATCCCTAAACTTAGAATCGATACCTTTAGATCCCGAAATAGAAAGAAATCTTAGGAAATAGAAGAGAGCACTAATTGAAAGAGAGACAATTGAGATGGGGGACAATTTGAGGAATGCCAATCAACCAGAGAATGTAGAGCAACCTAGAGCTTGGAATGAGGAATCCACTACATCCCTTAGGGATTTGTTCGCACCCATTGCGACTAACTCATCTTTTTGCATAGTGTTGCTACCAATTAATGTTACCCATTTTAATTTAAAGCCACATGTCATCCAGCTCCTACCCTTATTTCATGGCTTAGATCTTGAAAATCCTTACAGCCATGTGAAGAAGTTCAAAGATATTTGTGCCACATTCAAGTTCCAGAACTTCTCTGAGGAGTCAGTCCATCTTCAACTTTTCCTTTTTTCTCTTCACGATAGAGCTAGGGCATGGTTGGATTCCAATATGCTCGGGTCTATTACATCTTGGGAAAATCTACTGAGTAAATTCTATAATAAATTTTTCCCAATGTTTAGAGTGAATGAGTGCCGAAAGGAGATTAGTTCTTTCACTTAAGAGGAGGATGAGAAGTTTTCTGAGAGTTGGGAGTGTTTCAGAGAGTTACTGATTAGATGTACTCCACATGGATATGAGAAGTGGAGACTCGTTCAGTTCTTCTACCAAAGGTTGACTCAACCCAACCGTAGCATAATCGAGTCTATAAATGGAGGGGCATTCTTAAGTCTGACGGGGGAAGAAGAATACAAAGCATTGGACAAGTTATCCGACAACTCGCAGCAGTGGGATTTTTCAAACTGTCGGGACAAGTCCATTCGTGCTCCTAAGAAAGGAGGCACCTATAAGATTAAAGAGGACACTGATTTGAGGATAAAGATAGATGCTCTCACCAAGAAGATTGACGCTCTCGCTGTGGGCCAGTGCATCAATGTTGCCAAAACATTCAATATTGATAGCTGTTCCATCTATGCTAGTCCTATGCATTTAGCACATAATTACCCATCAATGCCGGCTTTTGCTGAGTATCCCATGGAACTAGTAAACGCTTTCAATGACTATCGGAAGCAATCAAATGGATCTTACTCCGAGACTTACAATCCAGGGTGGCAGAACCACCCTAATTTTTCATGGAAGCAGAAACCATTGATGAATCAGGGAGGAGCCCCTCATCACGCTCACAATCAATACCCTCCCGAATTTCCTCCACCAATTCCAAGTCATGGTCGCTCAGCCCATCCAACACCATCACCTGCTTACCAAGCTCCCACTCAAGTGCCAGCACCAGTTTCATAGTCTTTAGAGGACACTCTCAAAGAGTTCATGAAGATGACCGGCGAACCGATGCCCAACCCGAAGGGACAGTTTATGGTTGGAAATTCATCAACTCCTATGGATGGGGAGGAACAAGTGCAATCGATTGTCACATTGAGGTATGGGAGACAAGTTGATAATCTAGTGGAAGAGAACCCTGATATGCATCAAAGGCAAGAAAGTGGCAACAAAGAGAAGAGAGATGCTAAGCCATCTACAGCTACTCCTATTATTAAGGATCCTCCTAGGCCGTTTGTACCTAAAGTGCCTTACCCTGAGAGATTACAAGCGCCTAAGAAAGGAGGGAAGTATGAGGACATTATAGAGGTGTTTAAGCAGGTCTAAATCAATATCCCATTTTTGGACGCCATCCAGCAAGTGCCGTCGTATGCCAAGTTCTTAAAGGACTTGATCACTGTCAAGAGGATGATGAATGTCCCGAAAAAGGCATTTTTAATCAAGTAGGTTAGCTCAATCCTTCAGGGCAAGTTGCCCATCAAGTATAAGGACCCGGGGTTTCCTACTATCTCTTGCACGATAGGAGTCAGTCAGATAGAGAGGGCTCTTTTAGATCTAGGAGTAAGTTTGAATCTTCTACTTTACTCAGTCTATTTGCAGTTAGGGTTAGGAGACCTGAAGCCATATCCACGACGATTCAATTGGCTGACAGGTCAGTGAAAATACCATGGGGAGTAGTTGAGGACGTTTTGATAAAGGTGGATAAGTTTTATTTCCCCATTGATTTTATTGTGCTTGACACAGAGCTAGTTCAGAAAGTGGGGATTCAGATATCGGTGATTCTAGGGTGACCATTCTTAGCCATGGCTAATGCCCTGATAAATTGTAGGACAGGGGTGATGAAGATTTTCTTCGGAAATGTGACAGTGGAGCTTAATATCTTTGATATCAGTAAGCAACCACTGGAATATGATGAAGTGAGAAATGTATGCTTGATAGAGGAGATTATTGAGGAGACTATAGATGAATCAAGCATAGAGGACTCCCTAGAGGCATGCTTTACTCAATTTGGAGAGGATTTAGATTTGGACAAGTTACATGAGTAAGTGAATGCCATTTTGGAGTCTGCTCCTCTGAAGAGCAGTGAGACGGAGGAGACCGTAGCACCTGAGCCCCCCAAGAAGGAACTTAAGCATTTACCCAACAATCTTAAGTATAAGTTCCTAGGTCCAACAGATTCTTTACCTGTGATTATAGCTTCAGATTTGGTTGAGGCTCAAGAGGAGAAATGTTGGAAATCACCTTGATAAGATGCCCAGATGGTGATCTTCCAAACACCTAAGTCTAGAATGACTTGTAAAGATTTAGAATCAAAAACAGGAACAAAAAATCAAAGAAAGAAAGAAGACAAGCAATTGTTATCGAGGTTCGGCAATGTGCCTACGTCCCCGTGAGTTCCTCCGAGCTCTCTACACTAAATCAAATGGTTTTTACATGTTACAGCAATCCCCTTCAAGAAACCATGTTCTTGAAGAAACCAAGAAGAGAAGAAAGGAAGAAGATGAGAACTAACAATGCTCTCTTTCTAATCTAGACTTCTCTATCTTTTACACCCAGCCTTACTACAAAGATTCCCTCTTGTGTTTGTCACTCTTACATAATTCTCTCTATGTGTTTACAATTGATCTCACAATGTCATAATGTATTCTCTATTCTCTTGTTATTTCGTGTGTGAAATAAGGCTAGGAAATGCCTTTTATAGCCATCCACTTCTCAGAAATTCTTGAGATTCAATCCTCACCCTTTGATCAAGATCATCACTTAATCATGGCCCTTCATCACTTTCCTAAGTGGTGCTGTGCGTTTTGACCTTGCACACATGCACCTAAGAGAGTCCTTATGCATGTTGCCTATGTCTGCTTGACTTTGCTTAGCACCTAGGCGCTCAACAGAGCAAGGTACGGTGCTGAGCAGAGTGCCTTTGCACACCTTCTGGGGGGTGCGCCGCTGATGGGTGAGCGGTGAGGTGCTGGTGCGTTTCAAGCAGCACACCTACTAGACGGTGTAGTGCTGGCAGATGGGCAGTGAGGTGCTGATGCATTGTTGGAGCCTCCATTCTGTGAGGCACGGTGCTGTAGAAGGAGGGGCGCGGTGCACATTGATGCTACCCCCCTTCTCCCAGCTGTGCGCACACCCTTCTGCTTGTGTGCAGAAGTGCGCATAATAGTGCGCCTAGCCTTACCTTACTCTAAAGTGATGCACACATATGTGTATAGTATTCTAACTTGCTGAAATTTAATCCTCCAACTTTGGTTTAGACTTTAACCATCTTTGAACCATGCTTGGACATGTTTGAACCTTAGACAAATACCAACAATCTCTACCTTTGTCTAAGTGTTCAAAAAACTGAACCATTGTGCAGAGAGCTTCGGGATCCAAACTCATATTGAGTCATTAATTAACCAACTCAAATCCTAAGTAGTCTAAGGCAATGATTGAAATTACTTAGAGGTAGAACTTTAGTACCCAAATCCGCAGGATTTTCTTCCATGGCTACCTTGTCCACATGGATGCCTCCTTTCATAACATTTTCCCAAATGAAATGATACCGAACATCCATGTGCTTTGTCCTCTCATGGAACATCTGATTCTTACACAAGTGCAATGGACTTTGACTATCCAAAAATAGCATAACCTGGTTCTCCAGTACCTCTAACTCTTCAAGCAACCCTTTGCACCACATAGCCTCCTTTATGGCCTCCGTAGCTGCTTTGTACTCAGCCTCGGTTGTTGAGAGTGCTACCACTGGCTGCAACTGAGCCTTCCAACTTACACAACATCCATTTAAGTTGAAGAAATAGGAGGTAATCGATCTCTTTTTATCTAAGTCTGCTCCATAGTCCGAATCAGCAAAACCCTTAAGGCAGATGGACTTACCTCTCTTCTCATACACCAGCCCTACTTATGGGCTTCCCTTCAAATACCTCAGCAACCACTTCATCCCAAGCCAACGCTCCTTTCCAGGATTACTCATAAACCTGCTGAGAACACTTATTGCATGAGCAATGTCAGGTCTAGCACTTACCATGGTGAACATAACAGAACCAACCGCACTAGAGTAGGGGACTTTCTCCATTTCCTTCTTTTCCGCCTCCGATCTTGGACATTGATCGCTGGAGAACTTGAAATGACCAGTAAGAGGAATCTTCACTAGTTTGCTATCTTTTATAGAGAATTTAGATATCATCTTCTCTATGTAAGAAGTTTGAGAGATCTTCAATCTGTTTCTCTCCCTTTCCTGGATGATACACATCCCAAGGATCTTTTGTGCACGACCAAGATCCTTCATCTCAAACTCCTCACTGAGTTGAGCCTTCAATTTCTTTATCCTCTCCATGTTGCTCCCAACCAGCAACATGTCATCAACATAGATGAGGATGATCACCACTTCCTCAACCTTCTGCCCCTGCAATTCCTTCCTCATAGCCTTCGGGTTGCCTCATAAAAATGGTCTCATCGAGCTCTCCATGTAAGAACATTGTCTTCACATCTATTTGCTCAATTTCCCAATCAAATTGGACCACCAATGCTAACACTATCTGGATCGTCTTGTACTTCACAACCGGTGAGAAGATTTCGATGAAATATATGCCTTCCTTTTGTGTGAACCCCTTTGCCACCAGTCTAGCTTTATATTAGACTTCATCCCCTGGAGTATTCCCTTCTTTGATCTTGTAGAGCCATCTACAATCCATAACTCTCTATTTTTCTAGTTTGGGAACCAGCTCCCAAGAGTTGTTCTTCATCAAAGAGTCCATTTCTTCCTCCATAGCTAGCTGCCACTTTGATGAATGCTTACACTCCATGGCATCCGAGTAATTTTTTGGTTTAACTTCTCCTTCTATCCAAGGAGCTGCTACATTAGCATCCGCAAACCCATATCTCAAAGGTGGTCTAACCACCCTCCTTCCCCGGTCTCTTGTGAGCTAGTAATCATTCCGAATTACTGCATCAGCCTCTTCTTGTTCAGCCTCTTCTTGAGTTTCTTGAGCTTGGCCTTCATCCAAGGGCTCTACCTGGTCTGAACCCTCTTGCCACCTTTGCTCTACCTGAACCGAGTTCTCCTTGATGCGATGCTCCATAACTTCCGGACTGGTTTGCTCACTAGCCCCTACAGGGTTAGTTTTCTCCAAGTAGGGAAATAACAATTCATTAAAAATAAAATCCCTACTTATAATCGATTTCATGCCTTTCTTTTCTAAGGACCACAACCTATATCCCTTAACCCCATCACCATATCATAGAAATACACATTTTCTAGATCTAGGGCTAAGTTTATCCTCCTTTTGATGTGCATATGCAGCACATCCAAAAGTCCTAAGGTTATTTAAGTCAGGGGGTTTTACACTCCACATCTGTATGGGAGTCTTGAGCTCTAAAGCTCTAGAGGGTGATCTATTTATCGAGTATGCAGCTGTAGCCACAGCTTCTCCCCAAAAATATTTTGGTAACCCGGATCCTATTAGCATGCACCTAACCTTTTCCATAAGGGTTCTATTCATTCTTTTAGCAACTCCATTTTGCTGAGGTGTTTTTACAACCGTTCTATGTCTTAGAATGCCATTCACAGAATTTATCAAAATCTTTATTGCAAAATTCTAAGCCATTATCAGTTTGTAAAGCCTTAACTACCTTACTCGTTTGAGTTTCCAGCAACTTCTTCCGCATAACAAATTTATTCAAGGCATCCAATTTATTTCTAAGTAAATAAACCCACACTCTTCTTGAATAATCATAAATTAAAGACAGAAAATAAATGTTACCTCCCTGTGTTGGTGTCCTTGCTGGTCCCCAAAGGTCCAAATGAATGTAGTTAAGAATCCCCTTAGACTTGTGCACTCCGGTGTTGAAGCTGATCCGGTGTTGCTTCCTAAGAATGCAACTCTCACAGAAATCCAGTTTCTCTACTTTGTCTCCTCCCAGTACACCATCCTTGCTAAGAACTTGCAGAAACTCTTCGCTCATATGTACCAAGTGAGTGTGCTAAAGGGCTGCCATGTCCATCTCAGCCAGTAAGCTGGCTGCTTGATCGTTGATTTCTGTCTCTCTAATCATCTCTAATCGCAGCAGCCTTGTGACTCCATCAAACATCCTCAATCGGATGTCTCTAATCCCTCTCACTTGGCAAGAATTGTCATTCCCCAAGAAGACCCTTCCCTCATTGATCTCCTTGAAATTCTTGAACCATTCCTTGTGAGGGCATATGTGATAAGTGCACCAGGAATCAAGAATCCATTTTCCGCTGCCTTGCCTCCTGCTCACATTTGAGCACACAACAAGCACATCATCTTGTTGTTCTCCTTTGGCAACCAAAGCCTCTCCATTGTTAGTGTAGCTTCTCCTCTCATCCCACATCCTCTTCTTGCAATCTTTCTTGAAATAGCCCTCCTTGTTGCAGTAGAAGCATCTCCTTCCTCCTCCAAGTCTTGTCTTGGAATGAGATCTGCCATTGTTCTGCCCTCTACCTCTTGATTTCTCCCTGTAGTTGCCATGGTTGCTACTGCCATTCTGAGTTGTTGGCCTTCCTCTTACGAATAACCCATCTCCACTTGATGTCTCATTCATCTTTGCTTTGAAATCATGTGCCCTTATGGCATTAATCGCAATCTCCTTTGTCAAAGTATCCCTTCCATACTCAATATCATTAATCAAGTTATCAAAGCAATCAAGAAGAGAATTTAACAAGATAACAGCCAATTGTTCATCCGGAAAAATAATGCTACAGCTATTCAAATCTTGAACTAGCTTATTAAAGACATCAAGATTATCTTGCAACTCTTTACTAGGATCCATTTTAAAAGCAAAGATTCTTTTAAGAAGATAAATCTTGTTAGGGAGAGTTTTGGTAGGAAACAACTCATCTAATTTCTTCCATATGACAGCTGGATCCTCCGAGTCTCCGCACTCCCTTGTGACGCTATCCGACATGTGTAGGAAAATGGTGCTGTAAGCCATCTTCTTCATCTCGATCCGCTGGTCCTCCGTGACACTTGCTGGAAAAGCATCATCTTCTCCAATAGCCAAGTCCACTTTCTGTTGCATTAGAACCGCCTTGATCTTCCGCTTCCAAAGGGCAAAGTCTCCCTTTCCATCAAACTTCTCAACACAGAAATTTGAAGCCATCTTTTGCAGACAAGATCCCTGATTTATGCACTACCCACAAATGCTTTCTTCAACCTCAAGAACACAGATCAAAGATGGATCTTAACACTGTTCTTGAATCACCCTCAAGAACATGATTAGATCTTAATCTTCACACCATTCTTTAATCACCCAAGAAGTTAATCTTTGATTCTTGGAGTCTTGGCTCTGTCACCTTCTTGTTCTTACTCCGATACTCAGTTGTGCAGTTCTGATACCACTGTTGGAAATCACCTTGACAAGATGCCATGGTGGTGATCTTCTAAACACCCAAGTCTAGAATGACTTGTAAAGATTTGGAATCGAAAACAGGAACAAAAAATCAAAGAAAGAAAGAAGATAAGCAATTATTATCGAGGTTCGGCAATGTGCCTACGTCCCCGTGAGTTCCTCCGAACTATCTGCTCTAAATCAAATGGTTCTTACAACTTAAAGCAATCCTCTTCAAGAAACCAAGTTCTTGAAGAAACCAAGAAGAGAAGAAAGGAAGAAGATAAGAACTAACAATGCTCTCTTTCTAATCTAACTTCTTTATCTTTTACACCTAGCCTTACTACAAAGAGTCCCTTTTGTGTTTGTCACTCTTACACAATTCTCTCTATATGTTTACAATTGATCTCATAATGTCACAATGTATTCTCTATTCTCTTGTTATTTAATGTGTGAAAATGAGGCTAGGAAACCCCTTTTATAGCCATCCACTTCTTGGACATTCTTGAGATTCAATCCCCACCCTTTGATCAAGATCATCACTTAATCATGGTCCTTCATCACTTTCCTAAGTGGTGCTATGCATTTTGACCTTGCACACATGCACCCAAGAGAGTCCTTATGCATGCTGCCTATATGTGCTTAACTTTACCTAGCACCTAGGTGCTCAAAAGGGAATGGTACGGTGCTGGGCAGAGTGCCTTTGCACACCTTCTGGGTGGTGCGCCGCTGATGGGTGAGCGGTGAGGTGCTGGTGCGTTTCAAGCAGCACACCTACTAGATAGTGTAGTGCTGGTAAATGGGTGGTGAGGTGCTAGTGCATTGCTAGAGCCTCCATTTTGTGAGGTGCGATATTGGATAAGGAGGGGTGTGATGCACACTGATGCTGCCCCCTTCTCCCAGCTGTGCGCACACCATTCTACTTATGTGCAGAAGTGCACACACTAGTGCGCCTAGCCTTACCTTGCTCCAAAGTGATGCACACACATGTGTGCAGTCTTCTAACTTGTTGAAATTTAATCGTCCAACTTTGGTTTAGACTTTAACCATCTTCAAACCATGCTTGGACATGTTAGAACCTTAGACAAATACCAACAACAAATTATTGGACGTTTTAAGAGAGGACAATGAAGCTATCGATTGGACTATTGAGGATATCAAGGGAATCAACCCCTCAGTGGTGATGCACAAGATACATTTAGAGGAGAATGCCAAGCCATCGAGGGAGCGACAAAGAAGGCTCAACCCAGCTATGCAAGAGATTGTAAGGACTGAAGTGATAAAGTTGTTGGATGCAGGGATCATTTATACAATCTCTGATAGCAAGTGGGTGAGCTCGATTCATGTTGTGCCCAAGTAAGCTAGATTGATGGTAGAAAAAATAAAGATGATGAGTTGGTGCCAACTTATGTTCAGTCAGGATGGAAAGTGTGTATAAACTACCGTAAGATGAATGCTGCCATAAGGAATGATCATTTTCCACTCCCATTTATTGATCAGATGGTGGAGTGCTTGGCTGGGCAAGATTACTTATTGGAAATCACCTTGACAAGATCCCAGGTGGTGATCTTCCAAACACCCAAGTCTAGAAAGACTTATAGAAAGAAATACAGTAATCGAAAGCAAGAAAGAAAAGAAGACAAGCTATTTGTTATCGAGGTTCGGCAATAGCCTACGTCCCTGTGAGTTCCTCTGTACTCTCTGCACTAAATTAGTGGTTCTTTACAATTATAGTAACCCTCTTCAAGAAACCTCAAGTTCTTGAAGAAACCAAGAAGAGAAGAAAGAAGATGATAAGAACTATTACAATACTCTCTATCTATACTGCTCTCTATTCTTTACAACCAACCTCTCTACAATGAGTCCCTCTTGTGTTTTGTGTCTTTGCACTCTCACATAAGTCTCTTTTGTATTGTGTCTTGTCACTCTTTACAATTGATCTTAAAATATATCACAAACTTATGTACAAGCATGAACAAGCCATTCAAAGACTAGAAGTACAAGTGGGGCAATTGGCTAAAGAGCTGAGTGGAAGAAAGCAAGTTGAACTCCCAGCCCAAACACTACCTAATCTAGGAAGACACGAGCAACTGAAGGCCATTACAACTCTCAGAAATGGTAAGATCATAGGAGCTGATGAGCCTGCACAAGCATCTCCAGAGAAACCATCTGCATCAAAGGTAAGTGAAAAAGAGAAGGTGAATGCACCACCCTTCCCACAAAGGTTAGTAAGGCCAAAGAAAGAAAGTAAACTGCTTGATATTTTGAAACTTTACGAAAAGTAGAAATAAACATTCTTTTATTAGATGCAATTCAACAAATACCTGCTTATGCTAAATTTTTGAAAGACTGTTACACTCATAAGAGGAATTTTCAAGAACATGAGACAGTGGCTTTAACAGAAGAGGTAAGTATGGTGTTGTTAAGAAAACTACCACCAAAGCTAAAAGATCTAGGTAGTTTTACCATTCTTTGCAGGATAAGTGATCAGCTGTTTGAGCGTGCATTGTTGGATTTAGGAGCGGGTGTCAATTTACTACCATACATTATATTCGAGACACTAGATTTAGGGGAGCTTTAACCAACCTCTGTCACCTTCCAACTGGCAGACAAAAGCATCGAACGACCAAGAGGTATTCTTGAGGATGTCTTGGTGAAGGTAGGTGAATTTATTTTACTTGCTGATTTTATTGTATTAGATATAGAAGAATGTCCTATGCCATTACCTCTGCCCATCATCTTAGGAAGACCCTTTATGAGAACTATTGATACAAAAATATGTGTGAAAAAGGGTATTGTACTTATGAAAGTAAATGGTGAGAAAATAGAATTTAAAATATTTAATGCATTACAATTACCCCAAGATGATATGGAATGTTTTAATGTATGCTTGATGCAAGGTGTTGTTAAACAAGTGTTTCAGGTCCATCACATTGATCCATTGGAGACCACCCTCACCCATAGTGTTACAAGATTGGATATTGAGCCAGAATATGAAGATGTTACTGATGACATCATTGAAGCTGTGCACCTCCTTGAGGCCTCTCCAATGTATCCAAGTGAAACTTAGTGTCTGGCTGAAGACGTAAAACTTAGCTCTCATGGGAGGCACCCCACAATATACCCTTTACATTTTTATTGTTTTTCATTTCTTTTTGTTGTTTATTTTTAGTTTCTTTTTGTTTTCCGGTATTACTTTATTTTTTGTTTTTCAGGGACAATGTGTGCATCAGTTCAAGTGAGCCATGCCAGTCCAACTAGTTTTCGATCTCCCAGGTCAACTCTTTCCATGATATTCACACATTGGGGACAATGTGTAATTTAAGTTTGGGGGTATGGGAGACACATTCACACATACTTTGCCCTAGTCTTTTTTTATTGTTTAAAAGAAAAGATAAATGCGTGCTCATGTTGTTTTGAAATTTCAGTTGATCTAAACAAATAGTGGGATGTGATTTCATTGGTAAGCTTAAAATCTTGAATACATGATCTGATGTTAGAGTTTTAAAGTTTAGTTACTTACTTTAGGCATTTGAGGATTCACATGTTTGATCTAATCTGACACGAGCACATTAGCATATAATTGTGTGAGGTATGATATATGATTTTAATGTGTATATTTCCATGGCTTGACTGAAACTGGATGACTTGTTGGATGAACACTTTGGCATAGAAAAGTAGGAAAAAAAACTAATTTTGCATTAAAAAAAAAGAAAAATGCTCATGATGATCATTAATAAACTTTCTACTGAGTAACTGGACCTCTTGCCTCAGTAAGCAGTGAGTGTTCATGTCAAAAGGTGGGAATTTTGCTCATAATGATCATTGATAAACTTTTCACTGAGTAACTAGACCTCTTGCCTCAGTAAGCAGTGAGTGTTCACTTCAAAAGGTGGAAATTTTGCTTGATAGCATTAACATCAGTTTAGTTTCGTAGCCTATTTTACTCAAGTTAGTAAGTCCTTAGGGGTGTCTTTACACCTAATACCCTAAAACCATCTGGTTTGGGAGTCATTGACTCAACACTCACTACATAGGTCAATTAGAAAGCGTAGGGGAACTAAACATGGCAAAATATCATCATAAAAGAAGGAAGGAAATAAAACTATTCCATAATTGATCATTCTGATGGGAAATTAGATGAATCTTGAGACATGGAAACATTACACATTGGAGTTATTTGGAAGCTTCATTTCTATGTGCTAGTTCACTTTACACTAAGTCGGACTTGTGATGCCTTAGCTATTCTCTTGTAATTAATTAGAATTTAAAACTCTCATTCATTGCGAAGATAGGTTTGTATTTTAAGCTTGCTCATGAATGAATATCATGGTTTTGTGTGATACTTAAATTTTTGGATACCATGAATGATGGATTTATCTTTGCATCTTTGTTTTTTAGTTAGTTTTTAGTTTTGTATTGCTAAGGGACTAGCAATATGTAAGTTTAGGGGTGTGATAAGTGCTTAAATATTCATATTTAAGCCCTTTAATTTACACTTGTTAAGTTCCTAGTCGTGTTATTTCGTGATATTTTATTTTTTTTCTATATTTTCCTAGGATATTGAAGAAAATGGAGCATTATCTGGTTTGGAGAACAAAAACTAGAAGAACTAGAAACTGCACATAGTGCGATCGAGCACAGAAGTGTGCGATCGAGCGCACCAACACTCGTGCATACAAGAAAAAGGCTCGAGTGCACTGACATGAGATCGAGCTCACCCGTGTAGTAAAACGGCATAACCTATTTTAGAAAAAAGGGTAAGGGTTCTATTTTTCTAGTTAGGGTTTCTAAATGTCTTTGAACCTTATAAATAGGCCTGTAAACACAGAAACAACATCTTCTTTTTAGTTTTGAGCTTTGGGAGAATTGACGACTCTTCTAGCTAGTATTTTTCGGGTTTATTATTTTCTCTTTATTTTAAACTATGAAGATGTTTAACATCACCACCAAGTGTAACTAACTCACTAGTATGGCTCGATTGAAGCCCTAATTATGTTTTTCCATATATGAATATTGTTGCCTTTGCGATAGCTGTGTTATGATTCTTAACTAGTATCGCATCAAATTTTTGTTTAAATAACACCATTTGTACTAACAGGCTGTATTGTTTCCCATTTTTACACTAAAATTTATGTGTACGAAAATCTATCTAAATTAATAAGTAGATAATTAAACAGTTTTACTTACAAGTGCACAAGGTTAACTTAGTAGTATAGTGTGCAAAATGCGAGATCATCTCCATAGGGATTCGTAAAGTTTGATTTAGAATTAAATTCGTAATATAAATCGATAGAAATAAGTATTGAGTTTGAATTGATAATGATAAAAATATAGAGCTTTGATATCCACCACTAATCATATTTTCCCAATAAAACAATGTGTCAATACTTTAGTTATGTTATGAATACCTACTGTTGTCAACCTAAGGGCATGGTGTATACTCCTTAAGCTATTGATTATACTCTAACTCTTTTCTTTCTTAAGGGATTTAGTATGGTGTATGCTAAGTTGTTCCTTAAGAGAGCATATTATTTGGGAAAATCGACAAACACACAAGACCTAGGGCATGATATATACTCCCGGTTTCCCATGTTGATTAACCTAAGAATCCGGCGTGGATTTCTTTTGTTACTACTGTTAGACCCAGGACTCAGTCATCCAAATTGATCTAACTAACTAATCCATACCACATACATATGTTGATCAGGCAAACACATATGAGGAATTTCAATAAAAACAGGCATTTATCAAGTTAAGAATCATAACACAGCTATCGCAAAGGCAACAATATTCATATATGGAAAAGCATAATTAGGGCTTCAATCGAGCCCTACTAGTGAGTTAGTTACACATGGTGGTGATGTTAAACATCTTCATAATGTAAAATAAAGAGGAAAGAATAAACTCGAAAAATACTAGCTAGAAGAGTCGTCAATTCTCCCAAAGCTCAAAACTAAAAAGAAGATGTGGTTTCTATGTTTACAGGCCTATTTATATGGTTCAAAGACATCTGGAAACCCTAACTAGAAAAATAAAACCATAAGCCTACTTTCCAAAATAGGTTTTGTCATTTTACTGCACGAGTGCGCTCGATCTCATGTTGGTGCACTCGAGCGCAAGGTTGCGCTCGAGCCTTCTTCTTGTGTGCACGAGTGCTGGTGCGCTTGATCGCACACTTCTGTGCTCAATCTCACTGTGTGCAGTATCCAGTTCTTCTAGTTTTTATTCTCCAAACCAGATAATGCTCCATTTTCTTCAATATCCTTGGAAAACACAGAAAACACAGAAAAGAAATAAAAGAACACGAAATAACACGACTAGGAACTTAACAAGTGTAAATTAAAGGGCTTAAATACAAATATTTAAGCACTTGTCACACCCCCAAACTTACATATTGCTAGTCCCTTAGCAATATAAAACTAAAAACTAATTGAAAAACAAAGACGCAAAGATAAATCCATCATTCGTGGTATCCAAAAATTTAAGTATCACACAAAACCATGATATTCGTTCATGAGCAAGCTTAAAATATAAACCCATCTTTGTAATGAATGAGAGTTTTAAATTCTAATTACTTACAAGAGGCTTCCTAAGGCATCACAAGTCCGACTTAGTGTAAAGTGAACTAGCACATAAAAATGAAGCTTCCAAATAACTCCAATGTGTAATGTCTCCATGTCTCAAGATTCACTGAATTTCCCATCATACTGATCAATAACAGCATAATTTTATTTCCTTCTTTCTTTTATCATGAGATTTTGCCATGTTTAGTTCCCTTAAGCTTTCTAATTTACCCTTGTAGCGAGTGTTGAGTCAATGACTCCCGAACCAGATGGTTTTAAGGCATTAGGTGTAAAGACACTCCTAAGGACTTACTAACTTGAGTAAAAAAGGCTACGAAACTAAACTGGCCTTAATACTATCAAGCAAAATTTCCACCTTTTGACGTGAACGCTCACTGCTTACTGAGGCAAGAGGTCTAGTTACACAGTGGAAAGTTTATTAATGATCATCATGAGCATTTTTCTCTTTTTTTGTGCAAAATTATTTTTTTTCTACTTTTCTATGCCAAAGCATTCATCCAACAAGTCATCCAGTTTCAATTAAGCCATGAAAATATACACATTAAAATCACATGTTATACCTCACACAATTATGTGCTAATGTGCTCGTGTCAGATTAGATCAAACATGTGAATCCTCAAATGCCTAAAGTAAGTAAATAAACTTTAAAACTCTATCACCAGATCATATGTTCAAGATTTTAAGCTTACCAATGAAATAACATCCCACTATTTGTTTAGATCAACATAAATTTCAAAACAATATGAGCATGCATTTATATTTTCTTTTAAACAATAAAAAAACTGGGACAAAGTGTGTGTGAATGTGTATCCCATACTCCCAAACTTAAATTACTCATTGTCTCTAATGGTGAATATCATGGAAAGAGCTAACCTGGGAGATGGAGAACTAACTGGACTGGTATGGCTCATAGCACACTCCCAAACTTGAACTGATGCAGACATTGTCCCTGAAAAACGAAAAATAAACTAAAAATAAACAATAAAAAGAAATGAAAACAATAAAAATAAAAAGGATATGATGTGAGGTGCCTCCCATGAGCGCTAAGTTTTACATCTTCAGCCAGATGCTAAGTTTCACTTGGATACTTTGGAGAGGCCTTAAGGAGGTGCACAGCTTCAATGATGTCATCAGTAACATCTTTAGATTCTGGCTCAATATCTAATCTTGTGATATTATGGGTGAGGGTGGTCTCTAATGGATCAATGTGATGGACCTGAAAAACTTGCTTAATAACACATTGCATCAAGCATACATTAAAACATTCTATATCATCTTGAGGTAATTTTAATGCATTAAATATTTTGAATTCTATTTTCTCACCATTTACCTTCATACTTACAATACCCTTTTTCACACGTATTTTTGTATCAATAGTTCTCATAAAGGGTATTTCTAAGATGATGGGAAGAAGTAATGGCATAGGACATTCTTCCATATCTAATACAACAAAATCAGCAAGTAAAATAAATTCACCTACCTTCACCAAGACATCCTCAAGAATACCTCTTAGTCGTTTGATGCTTCTGTCTACTAGTTGCAAGGTGATGGACATTGGTTGAAGCTCCCCCAAACCTAGTGTCTCGAATACAGTGTATGGCAGAAAATTGACAACCACTTTTAAATCAAGTAATGCACGCTCAAACAGCTGATCACCTATCCTGCAAGGAATGGTAAAACTACTTGGATCTTTTAGCTTTGGTGGTAATTTTCTTAACAACACCGCACTTACCTCTTCCGTTAAAGCCACAGTCTCATGTTCCTAAAACTTCCTCTTATTACTGCAACAGTCTTTCAAAATTTTAGTATAAGCAGGTATTTGTTAAATTGCATCTAATAAAGGAATGTTTATTTCCACTTTCCGCAAAGTTTCAAAAATATCAAGTAGTTTACTTTCTTTCTTTAGCCTTACTAACCTTTGAGGGAAGGGTGGTGCATTCACCTTCTCTTTTTCACTTACCTTTGATGCAGATGGCTTTTCTGGAGATGATTGTGCAGGCTCATCAGTTCCGATGATCTTACCATTTCTGAGAGTTGTAATGGCCTTTAGTTGCTGGTGTCCTCCTAGATTAGGTAGTGTTTGGGCTAGGAGTTCACCTTGCTTTCTTCCACTCAGCTCTTTAGCCAATTGCCCCACTTGTACTTCTAGTCTTTGAATGGCTTGTTCATGCTTCGTAGTGGTTTATATTTGCTCAGTCTAAAATTGCCTTTCATCTGCCATGAACTGATCTTGTGAAGTCATCAACTATTGTTGCTGAGTTACCAACTGCCTCACGGGACTCTCTATATCTATTCTCTTTGATTTGAGAACTGATTGGACTGCTGGTTGGGAGTTCCTTTACTACCCTTAATGGTTTAAGGCATTTTGATTGTTGCTCGATGAGAAGTTAGGGTGGTTTCGCTATCCAGGATTATAGGTATTGGCATATAGATTGTTCTTGGGCGGATAGTTGTTTAGTCCCACATAGTTTGCTTGCTCTGGATCTGCAGATGAATACAGAGGGAAACTTTCAGTAGTGTGATCAAAATGAGAACATATACCATATACCTGGAGTGGTGTAGCTTGTGCACTAGGTGAGGCGTTCTGAGTAGTTATGGCTTTTACAAGCATATCTAGCTTTCTTTCCACAACAGCCATCTAATTTGAGGATCCATCATTTAAAGTCACCTCATGCATACCTTTGTTCTTAACTCCTTGTCTACCTCTAGAGGAGAATTATTGGTTGTGCTCACTTAATGTCTCAAACAACTCCATGGCTTCTTCACTAATCTTTTCCATAAGCACTCCTCCACAACTTGAATCTACAATAACTTTATTTATGTCACTCAAACCTTCATAGAAAGCTTGTACCAGTTCATCTTGAGGTAGATTGTGATGTGGGCATTTGAGTAGCAGCTCATTGAAATGTCCCTATGCTTCAAAGAATAGGTCGTCATCCTTTTGTTGGAAAGATTGAATCTCCTTCCTCATTTATCTTGCCTTCTGTGCTGGGAAAAACTTCCTTAGGATCTTACTGGATAGTTCTTCTCAGGTATGGATGGACACTACATGCAATGAATTATACTACAACTTAGCATTATCTTTTAATCAAAAAAGAAAAAGAATTAACCTGATTCCCTCTTGATCTAGGCCCCGGATATGCTGGAACTTGCAGAGATCAAAGAATTCCCGAAGGTGCAAGTGTGGGTCCTCAGCAAGTGTACCCCTGAAATGAGTCAAAGCACTGAGTATCTATGGAGATATATAATAATTACCTTCCACTTCAGGTTGATAAGCAATGCATGAGGGCTGGTTGAGGTTCCGTGGGATGAAGGATTGCTTCATGGGTCTTCCCTCTGGTGGCGATTGGTTGTTAAGTTTTTCCGTCATTGGTGTTTCTCCCTCAAATTCTTCTACTACCTCTTCAATGTTGTCTCTAAGCCTTTGCCGAATGGTCCGCTCAAGCTCTGTATCGAGTGGAAAGAAGGTTGGATTCCTCGATCGAACCCCTTGCATGAATTAGGTAAAATGCTTCAGTGCAGCAGTTTTAGTACTGCTGTTCAGGTAGTCTCTGCCCCAAGTGCGCTAGATCGCACCAAGCACTGTGCTCGATCGCAGTGCTAGGGATTACTCTGCTGCACACCTAAAATAGAACAACAGAAAACCAAAAAAAAAGAAATAAATTAGGTTTTTGATGAAACATAATAAAATAGAACAGAAAAATAAAACAAAAAATAATTCTAAACAAAAATTTAACGCAATCCCCAGCAACGGCACCAAAACTTTGTGCAAAAATGAACCTAAATTAAAAAGTAGATAATTGAACAGTTTTACTTGCAAGTGCACAAGGTCAACTTAGTAGTATAGTGTGCAAAATGCGAGATCATCACCACAGGGATTGGTAAAGTTCGATTTAGAATTAAATTCGTAATATAAATCAATAGAAATAAGTATTGAGTTTGAATTGATAATGATAAAAACGTAGGGCTTTGATATCCACCACTAATCATATTTTCCTAATAAAACAATGTGCCAATGCTTTAGTCATGTTATGAATACCTACTATTGTCAACCTAAGGGCATGGTGTATACTCCTTAAGTTATTGATTTTCCTAAGCAATGAGTTAGGCATGGTGTATACTCTAACTCTTCTTATTTCTTAAGAGATGTAGTATGGTGTATGCTAAGTTTTTCTTTAAAAGAGTATATTATCTGTGAAAATCGATAAACACACAAGACCTAGGGCATGATATATTCTCCCAGTTTCCCATGTTGATTAACTCAAGAATCCGGTGTGGATTTCTTTTGTTACTATTGTCACACTCAAGACTCGATCATCCAAATTGATCTAACTAACTAATCCATACCACATGCATATGTTGATCAGGCAAACACATATGAGGAATTTCAATAAAAACAAGCATTAATCAAGTTAAGAATCATAACACAGCTATCGTAAAGGCAACAATATTCATATATGGAAAAGCATAATTAGAGCATCAGTCCAGCCCTACTAGTGAGTTAGTTACACATGGTGGTGATGTTAAACATCTTCATAATGTAAAATAAAGATAAAAGAATAAACCCGAAAAATACTGGCTAAAAGAGTCATCAATTCTCCCAAAGCTCAAAACTAAAAAGAAGATGTGGTTTCTGTATTTACAGGCCTATTTATAAGGTTCAAAGACATCTAGAAACCCTAACTAGAAAAACAGAACCCTAACTCTTCTTTCCAAAATAGGTTCTGCCGTTTTACTTCACGGGTGCGCTCGATCTCATGTGGATGCACTCGAGAGCAAGGTTGCGCTTGAGCCTTCTTCTTGTGCGCATGAGTGCTGGCGTGCTCGATCGCACACTTCTGTGCTCGATCGCACAGTTTCTAGTTCTTCTAGTTTTTGTTCTCCAAACCAGATAATGCTTCATTTTCTTCAATATCCTAGGAAAACACAGAAAACACATAAAAGAAATAAAATAGCACGAAATAACACGACTAGGAACTTAACAAGTGTAAATTAAGGGGCTTAAATATGAATATTTAACCACTTATCACATAGAAATATAAACCGGTAATTAAATTTGAAAACTCACATGTACAAAGATTTGAGGTTCAAAGGAAAGTCAAGGAAAATTGATTATAAAGGTGGACATTCTATTAAATAAAAATAGATAAATAAACGAGTTCAATATAAACAACCATTTTTCATATTATAATTTCTTTTCTGGCAATGAATAAAATATATGGACACATAGAATCCACCTAGGTTCAATGAACTTTTTTTTTCATAGACGTAGAAATTATGCAACTACTACCTTATAAGAAACAAAATGATTGAAGACAATACTTATGACTTATGTAAACATCTAAATTATTTTACAAAAATTATAGAATAATAATCACTCTTCGAACTATGTGACATAAAATTTAAAACTTTTAGATAAGTATGATGGATGAAAGCATCCCAAAATGATAAAGTCAATGACTAAATCTAGTAATTGGTTTGGTAGCTACTAAATTATTTTTTTTTCTGGACATCACTTACACGATTCAAGTTTGATAAAAATTTAATGGTTTACCCAGCTCATGGGATAGTGTGTTAACCTCGTTAATAGATGGGCTTAGATAGTTGTTCATTATATTAACTTAATCATCACATTAACCCTTGATGAAGAGCGAAAAATTAAAACAAAAGTTCAAATGAGCAACCTTCAACCTAATCTTGTCAATAGATTTAATAAAGAAACAAATGATGATAAAGAGATTGTTCAAACTGAGATTGAAGATCATCAAAGTCAAGTTGCTTTCCATAAGAAGGATTTAAGAGAAACTGTTTCTCAACTGCGATAAGATAGATTGTTGCCAATAAGGATGAGGTAAGCAAGATGTTGCACTAACCATTTTCAGATGTTATAATAATTTTCTAAGGCATGAGAAGGCACATGTGTAAGAAACATATTTATATATATATACTCTAAATGCTACGGGTTATAAAGTCGGGTTTAGTTGAAAGTCATGTACCAATTAGTAATTATGGAGAAAAGAGTTCTAAATAGGTGTAGAACATAATTAGATTAACTTTATTGATTGCATGACTTAAAAATATTCCATATTTCTAGTTTAAGCATAAATGAATATCTTTGTGTTTAATAACTATTATTCATTATTAAAACATTAACAAAAATAAAATAATTAGAATGACTAGGATGGGTACATTACCTCAATTAGAGTAGAAGATCTTTTAGTGGATATCATTAAATCTACTTAAAATTGTCATGATAATCTAAGGATCAAGAAGAAAGGAATATTTTCGCGCATAATTAATTAAGATAGAGGCATATATATGATTAAGTGTATAAATCAAATTAGGGGATGTAGATCTAAACGAACAAACTCTTTATATATGTTGGAATAGTAGGAAGCCTAACTCATATAAGTTAAGAGTAAAGAGATTTAAAACATTTTTTTTATAATCCTGAAAATAAACCCTTAGATATTACTTAGAGAACAAAATTTGGGAGAAAAATGTGTAGAATACTCGATTTTTGGAGCCGAGTAGAGGTTCTTCCAAAGTGAAAGGATTAATAGAAACTAGAGAAGTTGTTTTCTATAAGAGAACCAATCAAGGTGATTAAGCCAACTGAATAAGATTCCTATTAAGAACAAATATCCTTTATCCAGAATAGATGATTGGGTTGAACTGTTGTACAGAGCGAGAGTGTTTTCAAAGATAAACCTGAGATCAAGTTATCACCAGTTAAGGATAAAGGAGGGAGACATGCCTAAGACTGCTTTTGGGACACATTATGGTCATAAATTCTTGTAATGCAATTTGAATAGACTAATGCTCCAGCAACATTCATGAACTTGATGAATAAAATGTTTAAACCATTTCTTGATAATTTTGTGGTTGTGTTCATTGATAACATCTTGGTGTATTCTAAGACTAACTAAAGAGCATGTAAAACATTTAGAAATTGTGTTGGAGATTTTGATGAAAGAGAGATTGTATGCTATAATTTTCTAAATATGAATTTTGGCTGAAAAAGATAACTTTCTTAGGTATATAATATTTGGAAATGGTATAACAGTTGATCCACAAAAGGTAGAGCCAATGTTAAGTTGGGAGAGACCAACTAATGTGACTAAGATTAGAATCTTCTTAGGGTTAGCTGGTTATTATAGAAGATTCTTTCAGAATTTTTCTATTATTATAGTACTATTGACTAGACTAGCTAGGAAAGAGGTGAGATTTGTATGGTGTGGGAAGTGTGAGAAAAATTTCAAATTTCTAAAGAAGAAATTGACTACAGCTCTAGTATTGGTACTACCTTCTGGTGATGAAGGATCTGTGGTGCATAGTGATGTGTCACATCAATGGTTGGGATGTATGTTGATATAACATGGGAAAGCTGTGGCCTATACTTCTAGAAAATTGAAGAATCATGATAGAAATTACCCTACCCATAGCTTAGAGTTGGCTACCATAGGGATTAATTTAAAGATTGGAAACATCATTTGTATGGAGCCACTTGTGAGATAATCATTTATCATAAGAGTTTGACATACTTAGCTACACAGAGAGAGTTAAATTTGAGGCAAGGATAATGGATGGAGTTGATTAATGACTATGCTTGTACAATTCACTATCATCGAAAAAAGGCGAAGGTGGTAGCTGATGCATTGAGTAGAAAATCTACAAGAAGATTGACTGCTATTAAAAGTCATGATGTGTAATTTATGATAGATTAAGAGAGATAAGAATGAAGCTGAATATCAGTGATAGAGCATCATTGTTAAAAAACATGGTTGTACAGTCATCCATAGTAAAATGCTTGTTAGAGGTGTAAGGTAGAAATGAGGAGATAGAGAAGATTAAGCAGGAAATACTTAGTAGAAAGCAATATGGGTTAAAAATTTGAAATGATGGTGTTCTGGTATGAGAACATAGAATATATGTTCCTAATGACGCAGAATTGAGAACAGAGATATTGAAAGAGGCACATAATGATGTATATTCGATGCACCTGAGTAATAATAAGATGTACAGAGGATTGAGACAAAATTTTTGGTGGTTAGAATTGAAGAGAGATGAAGCTTAATATATTTCTAGATGTTTGGTTTATCTGTAAGTGAAGTTAGAGAACAAACATCCGGGAGGCTTACTACAACCTTTTCCTATGCTTGATTGACCATAGAAAAAAAAAATGTGAGAATGGATTCTGTTTCTGGATTTTTCCATACCCAGAGAGGTATAGTGTAAGTGATAGTAGATAGACTTTATAAGCCATCTTAATTTCTTCCAATTAAAACAAATTGGAGTCCTAAAAAGTTAACTAAACTGTATGTAGCTAAGATTGTGAGGTTGTATGGAATACTATTAAGCATAGTGTCAAACTGAGATTCTAGAGTTATATCTTGGTTTTGAAGAGGCTCTCAAAGAGCCATGAGTACGCAGTTACAATTTAATTTAGCTTTTCATCCTCAACAGATGGGTAGAAGGTGCAGAACTCCAGTATGTTGGGAAGTAGTGGGGAGAGAAATATATTTGGTTCACAAATTATTAAGTTAACAACTAAGATGATCAAACTGGTTAAAGAAAACCTTAAAACAACACAGAGTATACCGAATAGCTATGCTTATAATAGAAGACGACCTCTTGAGTTTCAAGTTGGTGATTGGGTATTTTTGAAGATATCTCTATGAAAGGGTGTGTTGAGGTTTAAAAAGAAAGGAAAGTTGAGACCGAAATTTGTGGGGCCATATGAGGTGATTGAGAGAGTTAGACCAGTAGCATATCGATTGGATTTGCCCCCAGAGTTAAAACAATTACATAATGTGTTTCATGTGTCACTTTTGAGAAAGTATTTACATGATGAATCCCATACTATCTCGAATCAAGTGATAGAACTTCAGGAATATTTGACCTTTATGCAAGTACCGGTCATAATTCTAGACAGAAAGGAGCAAGTCTTGCATAATAAAGTTATTCAATTGATTCAAGTATTATGGCGAAGTAAAAATGTTGAAGAAATTACTTGGGAGCATGAAACAAGAATGAGGAAAGAATAGCCCCAACTCTTTAATGAATTAGGTAAGAAAATTTTGGGGAAGAAATTTTTATAAAGTGGGTAGAATTGTAATACACATATTCGTAAAGTAAGGGTAAAGAAGTAATTTAATAAATATGACATGGAATTAAAATAATATATATGTGAAAGGTACAAGCAAATCTACTCAAAGTGTCTCTATATCTGTGCATGCATGGTTAAAACATAATAAAACTACTATAAAAAGAAAGATGACAGAAAAGAAAGAAAAAGATAAAATTAATGCAGCAAGCTAAAAGAAGGAACGAAGTTACTGCCTTTACAAACTGTTGAAAAGAAAAACTATCTAGCAATTCTCCTACCGTCTCCCCGGCAACGGTGCCTAAATTTGATTACGCTCAAAGAATAACGCGGTAGTTATAGCACAGCTTTGGGGTGTCGATTCCACAGAGAGACAAATTAAAAGAATAATAGAAAGACCAAAGAAACTAAAGAACAATATTGAATGATTGATTGAGAACAAAAATTAATTTTAAATGCAAAGTAAAGTAAAGCATCGGGAATCT
Source organism: Bretschneidera sinensis (assembly GCA_023935145.1). Classification (NCBI taxonomy): domain Eukaryota; kingdom Viridiplantae; phylum Streptophyta; class Magnoliopsida; order Brassicales; family Akaniaceae; genus Bretschneidera; species Bretschneidera sinensis. The sequence goes on along the minus strand of CM043703.1, from coordinate 61,754,799 downwards.
CTTGCACAAATCAGGTATTTTAATTATTCTTAATTCATTAAATAATTCAATTGGGAATTTACTTCCCAATTCTTCCCAATCGGAAGATGTAGATATATAAACCAAGATTAAACCAAATGTAACCCTTTAAAAAATCATTCACCACTTTTGTTGGTATTTGTCTAAGGTTTAAACATGGTTCAAAGATGGTTAAAATCTAAACCAAGGTTTGAAGAATAAATTTCAGCATGTTAAAGGAGTGCACACATGTGTGTGCATCACTTTAGGTGTGTGTGCACACCTCTATTCATCAAGGCAAAAGAGTGCGAACAGCTGTGAGAGGGACAGCATCAGTGTGTGCTGAACCACTCCTTCACCAACGCTGCACCACTCCTTCACCAGCACCACACCACCCAGCAAGTGGTGAAAAGGGTGCTTTGCCTAGCGCCGCACCACCCCCTATTCAGTGCCGTAGCACTAGGCACACTGATGCACACATGGACAGCTTACTTAAGCCTCTTCTTAGGTGCGTGGATGCAAGGTTAAAATGCACAGCACCACTTAGGATTGATGTAGGGCCATGGTTAAGTGGTCATCCAGATCTAAGGGTGGATATTGACTCTCAAGGTTGGACAAGAAGTTTGTGCACTATATAAAGGGTCACCTAGCTTCATTCTCAACATAAGTTTGTGACATACTTTGAGATCAATTGTGAAGAGTGACAAGACACAATACAAGAGAGAATTGTGTGAGAGTGCAAAGACACAAAACACAAGAGGGACTCATTGTAGAGAGGCTAGTTGTAAAGAAGAGAGAATAGTATAAATAGAGAGTATTGTAATAGTTCTTATCATCTTCTTTCTTCTCTTCTTGGTTTCTTTAAGAACTTGAGGTTTCTTGAAGAGGGTTGCTGTAATTGAAAAGAACCATTGATCTAGTGCAGAGAGTTCAGAGGAACTCACGGGGACGTAGGCTATTGCAGAACCTCGATAACAAATCGCTTGTCTTCTTTTCTTTCTTGCTTTCGTTTGCTGTATTTCTTTCTATAAGTCATTCTAGACTCTGGTGTTTAGAAGATCACCACCTAGGCATCTTGTCAAGTTGATTTCAAATAGTGGTTTCAGAGCTTGCATAGCTAGGTATCAGAACAAGAACAAGAATGTTACGGAGTCAAGACTCCAAGAATGAAAGATCAACATCTTGGGTGATTCAAGAATGGAGTAAAGATCAAGATCAGATCGTGTTCTTGAGAGGGATTCAAGAACGGGTTTAAGATCCATCTTCGATCGTGTTCTTGAGGTTGAAGAAAGCATTTGTGGATATTGCATAAATCTGGGATCTTGTCCGCAAAGATGGTTTCAAATTTCGTGGTTGAGAAATTTGATGGAAAGGGATTTTTCCCTATGGAAGCGAAAGATCAAGACTGTTCTTATGCAACAGAAAGCGGACTTGACTATTGGAGAAGATGATGCTTTTCCAGCAAGTGTCATGGAGGACCAGTGGATTAAGATGAAGAAGATGGCTTACAGCACCATTTTCTTGCACATGTCAGATAGTGTCACAAGGGAGTGCGGAGACTCGGAAGATCTGGCTGTCATATGGAAGAAACTAGATGAGTTGTTTCTTACCAAAACTCTCCCTAACAAAATTTATCTTCTTAAAAGAATCTTTACTTTTAAAATGGATCCTAGTAAAGAGTTGCAAGATAATCTTGATGTCTTTAATAAACTAGTTCAAGATTTAGCTAGTTGTGGTATTAAATTCCCGGATGAAAAATTAGTTGTCATTTTGTTAAATTCTCTTACTGATTGCTTTGATAATTTGATGCTATTGAGTATGGAAGGGATACTTTAACCAAGGAGATTGTGATCAATGCCATAAGGGCACATGACTTCAAAGCCAAGATGAAGGAGACATCAAGTGGAGATGGGCTGTTCGTAAGAGGAAGGCCAGCAACTCGGAATGGCAGTAGCAACCATGGCAACTATCGGAAGAAATCAAGAGGTAGAGGGCAAAGCCATAGGAGAGCACATTCTAAATCAAGATTTGGAAAGAGGTGCTTCTACTGCAACAAGGAGGGCCATTTCAGAAAAGATTGCAGGAAGAAGATATCGGATGAGAGAAGAAGCCACACCAACAATGGAGAGGCTTCAGTTGCTAAGGGAGAACATCAAGATGATGTTTTTGTTGTGTGCTCAAATGTGAGTAGGAGGCAAGGCAGTGAAAAGTGGATTTTGGATTCCGAATGCACTTACCATATGTGCCCTCACAAGGAATGGTGATTTGAGATACCATGGGATTCATCGTGCAAGTACTTTCTCAAAAGTGACACATAAAACACATTATGTAATTGTTTTAACTCGTGAGGCAAATCCAATCTATATACTACTTGTCTAACTCTCTCAATCACCTCATATGGCCCCAAAAATCTCGGGCTCAACTTTCTTTTCTTTTTAAACCTCAACACGCCCTTCCACGGAGATATCTTCAAAATTACCTAATCACCAATTTGAAACTTGAGAGGTCGTCTTCTATTATCAGCATATCCCTTCTGTCTGTTCTATGCTGCTATAAGATTCTCTCTAACCAATTTGATACTCTCAGTAGTCAGATCTATCATTTCTGGACCAAATATCTTTCTCTCTCTAACTCCTTCTAAAACAATCTACTCATGCATGATATGCAGATAGCTGATAGACGCTTAAATATACATATTTAAGCCCCCTTATTTACACTTGTTAGATTCTTTATTACGTTAATTTGGTATCTTTTACTCCATTTGTGTGTTTTACATGTTTTTATAGGGACTTGCAGAAAAAGAAGCAGTTTTGGCACTTTAAGGAAGAAATCTAGAAGCCCTGGAGCACTTTCTGGACAAAGTGTGATCGAGCGCATATGCAGTGCGATCGAGCGCACATGCAATGCGATCGAGCGCACATGCGATCATGCGCACACTTGTAGGATCGAGCGCACATTGCGATCGAGCGCACATATATGGGCGTGAACAGTAAACTGCAGAACCTTATTTTGGAAAGTACAAGATTTTCGTTTTAGGAAGGTTTAGGATTGTCGTTTTAGGAAAGTTTAGGACTCATGGGTCTATTAGGACTTCTCAAAGACTTATAAATACACTTGTAAATCACACACAAAAGGAATCACCTCTTGGTGGCATCACCTCTTGGGGGGATCACTTCTTAGATCCCTTCTTTTATCTTTTGCTTTAGCTTGGAGAAGGAGACCGTGGAGTGGAATTGACGACTCTTCTCTCGGGTTTCTTCTTTCCTTTTTATTTTATTATGTGTAACTAAATTCTTAGTAGGGCTTGGTTGAAGCCCTAATCATGTTTACTCAATAAATTTAGTATTGGCGCCTTGCGATATTTATGTTGTGTTGCTTAAACTTGATTAATACCTGCTTTTATTTAAATTCCTCATATGTATATGTCTGGTCAATATGTGCATGTGGTATGGACTTGTTAGTTAGATCAATTTGGATAACCGAGTCCTGGGTCTAACATTAGTAATAAGGGATATCTTATCCGGATACCCGAGTTAATCAACATGGGAAACTGGGAGTAGATACCATGCCCTAGGTCTCATGTGGTTGTCGATTTCCATAGTACTTATGTTTTCTTAAGGAGCAACTCAAGCAGATACCATGCTGAATCCCTTAAGGAAGAAAAGAGTTAGAGTAGATACCTTGCCTAACTCGTTGCTTAGGGAAATCAATAGCTTAAGGAGTAGATACCATGCCCTTAGGTTGGCAACCAGTAGGTATACATGGCATGACTAAAGCATTGGCATACTGTTATATTGTGGTAGCATAATTAGTGGTGGATATCAAGTCCCTATGCCTTTATCCTTATTATTTTAGCTTTATCAAAATTAACTCTTTTATTATTTTTATCTTTTTATTACTGCGAAACTAATTCTAAAGTTAAATTTACCAATCCCTGTGGAGATGATCTTGCATTCGCACACTATGCTACATTGTTGACCTTGTGCACTTGCAAGTAAAACAAGTGCGATTATTTACTTATTTATTTAGGTGGATAAATGCACAATAAGTTTTTGGCGCCGTTGCCGGGGATTGTGCTAAATTTCTTTTTGGAATTATTTTCGTTAGTTCTTTTTATTATTATTTTAATTTATTCTATTCTGTTTTATTTTTATTTTTATCAAAAATCATATTTATTCCTTCTTTTTACTTTCTGTTTTTTTTCAGGTGTGCAAAGGAGGAGTTTTTATCCTCATTGCGATCGAGCGCACTACTTGGTGCGATCGATCGCAAGCCCAGAGCGATCGAGCGTAGAAGAGCTACGATCGAGCGCAAAAGGTCCAGAGAGTACCCGAGCAGCAGTACTAAAACTGCTGCACTGAAGCTTTTCAACTAATTCATTCAAAGGGAGAAGCACCAATGACAGAAGCTCAATATACTTGTCTAGATGCTATGGAGAGGAAGCTAGATATGCTCATATATGCCATGACTAGTCAAAACATATCACCTAGTCCGCGAGGCAAACCACTCCAGGTATGTGCTATATGTTCTCGTTTTGATCACACTATTAACACTTGCCCTTTGTATTCATATGCAGATCAAGAGCAAGAAAATTATGAGGGACCGCACAATGCATATACAAATACCTACAATCCTGAATGGAAGCACCATCCCAACCTCTCATGGAGCAATAATCACAATGCTTTGAATCTTCAAGGACAGCAACGACACTTCCAACCAGCAGCCCAACCAGTGCCGGAATCAGAAAATAGTAACCTAGAGAGTCTTATGAGGCAACTGATGAATTCACAAGAACAGTTCATGATTGAACAATGACAAATCAATACCAAGCATGAGCAAGCTATTCATAGATTGGAAGTACAAATGGGGGAATTGGCTAAGGAGCTAAGTGAACAAAAGCAAGGTGTTGTTAAACAAGTCTTTCATGACCATCATATTGATCCCTTGGAGACCACCTTCACCCATTATTTCAAAGGATCAGATATTGAGCCAAAATCAGAAGATGTTACTAAAGACCTCATTGAAACTGTGCACATCCTAGAGGCCTTTCCAAAGCATCCAAGTAAGTACACCGATCCATTTGACCATCATGTGCCTACTAATATTATTTTCCCTTCTATTGTACAGGCACCTAACTTGGAATTCAAGCAGTTGTCAGAGCACTTACCGTATGCTTATATGGGAGAGAATAAGACATTTCCTATGCTAGCTGCTGCCACTCTTAGTTTTGGGGAAAAATAAGGCTTGGTCCGGCTGAAGACGTTAAACTTAGCGCTCATGGGAGGCACCCCACAGCTTATCCTTTTATTTTTATTATTTTATGTATTTATTGTTATTTATTTATTTTAATTACTTCTTGTTTTCCCGTATTACGTTAGTTTTTCTTTTTTAGGGACAATGTGTGCATCTGTTCAAGTTTGGGGGTACGCTATGAGCCATGCCGACCTAGCTAGTTCTCCATCTCCCAGGTCAGCTCTTTCCTTGTTATTCACACATTGGGGACAATGTGTAATTTAAGTTTGGGGGTATGGGAGACACATTCACACACTACACTATGTCCTACATTTTTAGTTCTGTTGTTATTTTCATAGATAAATGCATGTTCATTCTGTCCAATAAACTTTTTTTTTGTGATCTAAACAAAATGTTATGATTCGACTTCATCAGTGAGCTTAACACTTTGAACATATAGGCCAATAAACAAGTTTTGAACCTAGATCACTGCCCTTTTGGCATTTAAGAATTCACAAGTTTAACTTGAACTATCACGAGCACATTAACACATAGCTGTGTGGGGTATGACATGATATTTGGATTGGTATGTTTCTTTTGCTTGACTATGAACTAGATGACCTATTAGATTGACATTTTGGCATATAAAAATAGAAAAGATTGATTCGTGCTCAAAAAGAAAAAATGCTCCTAATGATCAATAAAAACAAATCTTCCGCTGAGTAACTGGCCCTCTTGCCTCAGTAAGCATTGAGTGTCACGTCAAAAGGTGGAAAATCTTAAGTGATCATTAAAAAGGAATTTTTTGCTGAGTAACTGGCCCTCTTACCTCAGTAAGCATTGAGTGTCACGTCAAAAGGTGGAAAATTCTAAATGGTAGCATAAAAATCAGTTAGTTTCGTAGCCTTGTTGACTCGAGCCAGTAAGTCCTTAGGGGTGTCTTTACACCTAATGCCCTAAAACCATCTGGTTTGGGAGTCATTGGCCAAACGCTCATTACATAAGTCATCAAGAAAGCTTAAAGGAACTAACTTGGCAAAAATCTCGCAAATAAAAGTCTATGCCATATTTGTTTACTCTAATAGGAAGTTTGGTGAATCTTGAGTCATCGAAACACTACCCATTTGAATTTCTTGGAAACTCAATCTTTTATGTGCTAATCACCACACACCGAAGTCAAACTTGTGATATCTTAGAATACCTAGTGAATATGATTTACGTTCAACACTCTTATTCATTGCAGATATATGTTTACACTTGTTAAGCTTGCTCATGAATGCGCATCATTGTTTTGTATAAAATCTAGATTTTTTTATTGACACTATGAACATTGGATTTATCTATATTTCTGTTTTAGTTTTTAATTTAGTATTGCTAAGGGACTAGCAATATGTAAGTTTGGGGGTGTGATAGACGCTTAAATATACATATTTAAGCCCCCTTATTTACACTTGTTAGATACTTTATTACGTTAATTTGGTATCTTTTACTCCATTTGTGTGTTTTACATGTTTTTATAGGGACTTGGAGAAAAAGAAGCAGTTTTGGCACTTTAAGGAAGAAATCTAGAAGCCCTGGAGCACTTTCTGGACAAAGTACGATCGAGTGCAGATGCAATCATGTGCACACTTGTAGGATCGAGCGCACATTGTGATCGAGCACAAGGACACATGCGATCGAGCGCACATATACGGGCGTGAACAGTAAACTACAGAACCTTATTTTGGAAAGTACAAGATTTTCGTTTTAGGAAGGTTTAGGATTGTCGTTTTAGGAAAGTTTAGGACTCATGGGTCTATTAGGACTTCTCAAAGACCTATAAATACACTTGTAAATCACACACAAAAGGAATCACCTCTTGGTGGCATCACCTCTTGGGGGGATCACTTCTTAGATCCCTTCTTTTATCTTTTGCTTTAGCTTGGAGAAGGAGACCGTGGAGTGGAATTGACGACTCTTCTCTCGGGTTTCTTCTTTCCTTTTTATTTTATTATGTGTAACTAAATTCTTAGTAGGGCTTGGTTGAAGCCCTAATTATGTTTACTCAATAAATTTAGTATTGGCGCCTTGCGATATTTATGTTATGTTGCTTAAACTTGATTCATACCTGCTTTTATTTAAATTCCTCATATGTATATGTCTGATCAATATGTGCATGTGGTATGGACTTGTTAGTTAGATCAATTTGGATGACCGAGTCCTGGGTCTAACATTAGTAACAAGGGATATCTTATCCGGATACCCGGGTTAATCAACATGGGAAACTGGGAGTAGATACCATGCCCTAGGTCTCATGTGGTTGTGGATTTCCATAGTACTTACGTTTTCTTAAAGAACAACTCAAGCAGATACCAGGCTGAATCCCTTAAGGAAGAAAAGAGTTAGAGTAGATACCATGCCTAACTCGTTGCTTAGGGAAATCAATAGCTTAAGGAGTAGATACCATGCCCTTAGGTTGGCAACTAGTAGGTATACATGGCATGACTAAAGCATTGGCATACTGTTATATTGTGGTAGTATAATTAGTGGTGGATATCAAGTCCCTATGCCTTTATCCTTATTATTTTAGCTTTATCAAAATTAACTCTTTTATTATTTTTATCTTTTTATTACTGCGAAACTAATTCTAAAGTTAAATTTACCAATCCTTGTAGAGATGATCTTGCATTCGCACACTATGCTACATTGTTGACCTTGTGCACTTGCAAGTAAAACAAGTGCGATTATTTACTTATTTATTTAGGTGGATAAACGCACAACAATAGCCAATTCATCCCCATAATTAAATCAAAATCTATCATATCTAAAGGCAATAAATCAACTTCAAATTCTCTATCAGCCATATAAATCACACAACTTTGATAAATTGTCCTGATAATAACTCTATCCCCAGTAGGAACCTTAACAACAATAGCATGTGTTAGGAAACCACCTCAAGATGCCCAGGTGGTGATCTTCCAAACATCCAAGTCTAGAACGACTTGTAATACAACCGAAACAAAACAGGAATTAAAACCAATCAAAGAAAGAACACCAGCAATTGTTATCAAGGTTCAACAATAGCCTACGTCCCCGTGAGTTCCTCTGAACTCTCTGCACTAAATCAATGGTTCTTTATAGATACAGCAACTTCTCTTCTCAAGAATCTCAAGTTCTTAAAGAACGAAAGAAGAGAGAATAGAAAGTGATAAGGAACTATTACAAAGCCCTTCTCCCCAATCTATACTACTCTCTCTCTAAACAACCAGCCTCTCTTTGAGATCTATTCTAGTGCCTCTCTTGTGTTTTGTGTCTTTGCACTCTCACATTTGCACTTGAATTCACTTGTATGATGATCTTGTGTTTTCCACTTGTTTTTCACTTGTTGAGATTGAAGCTAGGTGACCCTTTATATAGTGCACCACTTCTTGACCAATCTTGAAGGTCAATATCCACCCTTAGATCTTGAGGACCAATCAACCATAGCCCTTCATTAATTCTAAGTAATCCTATGCATTTTGATCATGCCTTAAGCACCATTTGAAATGCTAAAACATAAGCATCAGGTGTGCTTTCAAGCCGCGGCCTAGAACAGGGCATGCCGAGGCCTGAAGAGGGGGGAGGTTTCTTGTCATGCTGGAGGCCGTGGTCTAGGGTGGCTGAGCCGTGGCTTGCACACCTTGGGCCGCGGTGCACAACCCTTCTTCCATTTTCTGGACTTCCTAGAGGCTGATGCGTGCATACCTTGAGCCGAGGCGCCAAGACCTGATGATGAACCTTTTCAAACCTTGTTTAAACCTTAGACAAATACCAACAATCTCTACCTTTGTCTAAGCGATTAAACCTGAACCCATTGTGCAGAGAACTCAGGATCCAAACTCAACTTGAGTCAATGTATCAACCGACTCCAATCCTAAGTAGTCCAAGGCAATGATTGAACTTACTTAGAGGTAGAACCTTGGTGCCTAAATCTGTGGGATTTTCTTCCGCGGCTACCTTGTCCACATGAATTCATCCTTTCGTAACATTTTCCCGAATGAAATGATACCAAACATCCATATGCTTTGTACTCTCATGGAATAGCAGATTCTTACACAAGTGCAATGCACTTTGGCTATCCGAATACACCACCACCTACTCTTTTAGGACCTTCAAATCTTCCAACAACCCTTTGCACCACATAGCCTCCTTAATGGCTTCCGTTTTTGCTATGTACTCAGCCTCGGTTGTTGAGAGTGCTACCACCAGCTGCAACTAAGCCTTCCAACTTATAAAACATCCGTTTAAGTTGAAGAAGTAGGAGGTAATCGATCTTCTTTTATCCCAGTCTGCTCTATAGTCTGAATCCGAATAACCTTTAAGATAGATGAACTTACTCCTCTTCTCATAAACCAGCCCCATATCTGGGCTTCCCTTCAAATACCTCAACAACCACTTCATCCTAAGCCAATGCTCCTTTCTGGGATTACTCATAAATCTACTGAGAACACTAATTGCATTAGCAATGTCAGGTCTAGTGCTTACCATCATGAACATGACTGATCCAACCGCACTAGAGTAAGGAACCTTTTCCATTTCCTTCTTCTCCTTATCCAATCTCAAACATTGATCGTTGGAGAACTTGAAATGACCAGCAAGGAGAGCCTTCACTAGTTTTCTATCTTCCATAGAGAACTTAGATATTATCTTCTCTATGTAGGAAGTCTGAGAAATCTTCAATCTGTTTCTCTCCCTTTCCTGGATTATACACATCCCCGGGATCTTCTATACATGGCCAAGATCCTTCATCTCAAACTCTTTACTAAGTTGAGCCTTTAATTTTTCTATCCTTTCTATGCTGCTCCCAACCAGTAGCATATCATCAACATAGATGAGGATGATCACCACTTTCTCCACCTTGTGCCCCTTGTAGTACAAGCACGAATCATAGTAGCTCCTCATGAAACCCAAGCAAGTTATAAAGGAATTGAACCTCTTATTCCATTATCGAGGTGATTGCTTCATGCCATAGAAAGATTTCTTCAATTGGCACACCAACTCTCCCTGCCTTCCTTCCTCATAGCCTTTGGGTTGCCTCATGTAGATGGTCTCATCAAGCTCTCCATGCAAGAACATCGTCTTCACATCTATTTGCTCGATCTCCCAATCAAATTGGATCACCATTTCCAATACTACCCGTATCATCTTGTACTTCATAACCAGGGAGAATATTTCGGTGAAATCTATGCCTTCTCTTGGTGTGAACCCCTTCACCACCAGCCTAGCTTTATATCAGACTTCATCCCCTGGAGGGTTCCCTTCTTTGATCTTGTTAACTCACTTACAATCCACAACTCTTTGTTTTTCTGGTTTGGGCACCAATTCCCAATGGTTGTTCTTCCTCAAAGAATCCATTTCTTCCTCCATAGCTAGCTACCACTTTGATGAATCTTTACATTCCATGGCATCAATATAAGTTTCTAGTTCAACCATCCCTCTTTCTGAGCAAGGAGCTGCTACATTAGCATATGTAAACCCGTATCTCAAAGGTGGTCTAACCACCCTCCTTACCCGGTCCCTTGTGAGCTGGTAGTCAATCTGACTTGATGCATCAACCCCTTCTAGTTCAGCCTCCTCTTGAATGTCCTGAGCTTGGCCTTCATCAATGGGCTTTACCTGGTCCAAACCCTCTTGCCTTCCTTGCTCTACCTGAACTAAATTTTCCTTGATGCTATACTCCACAAATATCAGACTGGTTTGCTCAGTAGCCCCAGCAGGGTTAGTTTTCTCCAAATAGGGAAATAACAATTCATTAAAAATAACATCCCTACTTATTATGAGTTTCATTCCTTTTAACTCTAAGGACCACAACCTATACCCCTTAACCCCATCACCATTCCCTAGAAACACACATTTTCTAGATCTTAGGCTAAGTTTATCATCCTTTTGCTAAGTTTATCATCCTTTTGGGTAGTTCATTTACCTAAGGATTGTCCAGTTTATTTTGAGATAAAGGATGAGTGTAACGCTATAGGTATACCCTTTGGGAAACTACACTCACCTTACTCTAACACCTACAATCCTAGTTGGAAGAATCACCCTAATTTCAATTGGAAATCTGACATACAACCCCCTGCCCACTCTAGTACCCAATGGAAACCGAAAGCAACCTCATTTAATGCACCTCAACAATCTTTACCTTTGGAAGATATGTTTAAGTCATTTATGTAGGTACATGCCAAGAGTGTGGAAGATCAAGGAAAAATAAATAAATGGTTGTTAGAGGAACAACAAGTGATCAAAGAGGAATAAAAGGTAATAAAGAGTCAACTCACCAAGTTGACTAGTTTCTTGACGATTCAAGAACAAGGTCAGTTTCCTTCACAGCCATGACCTAATCTAAGGGGACAACATATGGTACAAACCTTCAATCTTGAAAATCAAAACAATAGAGAGGTTAATGCCATAATTACTCGTAGTGGTAAGACAATTGATGGTCCCACTCTACCATCACACTGGATTCCTAATACCGTGAGCAATAAGGATAAAGCCCCTAAGGAACAAGAGGCCTATGATGTTTATCGTCCACTGGTGCCTTTCCCTCAAGCACTCCTTAAACCTAAAGAGATAAATATAGCATTAAAAGGTGAGATTCTTGAACAACTTCAGCATGTTAAAATTAATCTTCCTCTTCTTCATGTCATAAAACAGATTCCCAACTATGCTAAAGTCATCAAGGATCTATGCACACTCAAGAGGAAGCAAAATATGAAGAAGATGACATTCTTAATGGAGCAAGCAAGTGCTGTAATTAACAGCAAGACACTGCCCCAATATAAAGATCTGGGCTGTCCAACGGTGGCTTGCCAAGCATTGCTAAATTTGAGTGCTAGTGTAAACCTCATGCCATACTCCATGTACTTGCAGCTCAGTCTAGATGAGATCAAACCAACCTCCGTGGTACTTCAATGAGCGGATAGATCGGTAAGAAAACCAAGAGGTATTGTAGAAGATGTTTTGTTGCAAATTGATAATTTCTACTATCCTGTTGATTTTTTGGTTTTAGATACTGTTTCTACTATAAACACGGAGTCCAAATTTCCTTTGATACTCGGAAGACCATTCCTTGCCACCGCCAATGCCCTCATTAATTGTAGGAATGGCCTAATTATATTATCATTTGGAAATAGGACTTTAGAGGTAAATATTTTTTGAGTCCCATGGCAGCCACATGAAGAGGATAAGTACATCAAAGATAATTCTAACTCTTCGAAATTCATTCCTAATAATCTTGAGTTCAAAGATTCTTCAAATTATCCCCATGCTATTAATGTTGTTGATGTTTTTGATAAGCCACAGAAATTTATTAAGACATCATGCCAACCATGCTTTGAGAAGTTGCTTGAAAGAAGTCACATGGATGCGGGAATCAAATACCCTACTGCTGATAGTAAATGGGCATCACCAAAAACACTTGAGCCACATGCAGTGGACTTTAAGTATTCCTTGCCATCGCCAAAGCATACAAGCACAAAATTTTGTAGCAAAGCAGTGGCTGGTGCATCCAACTCATGTTTTTCGAGGAAGGAATAAAAGTGTCTGGCTGAAGACGTAAAACTTAGCGCTAATGGGAGACAACCCACAACGTATCCTTTTATTTTTATTGTTTTTCATATTTCTTTTTCTTGTTTATTATTATTATTTTGCTGTTTTCCAGTTTTATTATCATATTTCTTTTTCAGGAACAAATAAACAAAGCAGTTCAAATGATCGTGCACAACTTTCAACTCCATGCACCTTTGGTCAAAAAGGGAGTTTCCTTAACTTCTACTTTTACAATGAAGACAATGCTTATTTTAAGTTGGGGATGGAGGAAACTTATGACTGTTTTTCATGTTTTTCATTGAATTGTTTGGTGTCATTTTCCTTTTTGTTTGTTTTTAGCATGCTTGGTGTTAGTCTTAGAGTTAATTCACATGTCAATGATATGAGCTTAATTGAGATAGCATATAGCGGTCAGAAGAAGTTAAATCTTGCTTCGGTTTGAAATTAATTTAAGTGTCAATCTTCATTTGGTTTGAGACTCTAGTTTGTGGTAAGATTGTGTGATTATTTTGTGAATATTTTTGCAGTTTCGACAAGCTCTAGAACTTACTTGATAACCACTTGAGGCGAATTCCTAGAATGCACATTACTTAGGATATGATATAGGCCATTTTTGGACCGTTTGAGCCTGTTAAACCTACCATTGCTATATTTACCACTAGTCACCTATTTGAGCCTTTTCTTGAAAAAGAATTTGAGCCTTGTTTCTCTCAATAGCCCATTTACTCACCTTTATGAGTCTAAGGAGAATATTTTATCCTTATCTTTCTCTTAAAAGAACTTAGTTATACACATGTTGTGAGAAGCACTTAAAAAGAGTAAGGGTGGAAATATGAAAAAAAAAATATCACTACCATAACCCATGTATATTAAAGGAGATAAGTTGGGGGTTGTAGAAGAAAAAAAAAATAAAAAAGGAGGTGAATGGTCTTATGCCAAAATACAAAAGAAAAAAAAAGAAAAGAAAAGAAAAAGAAGAGAAAAGTGAATTATGGCAAAGAAAGAAAAAAAGAAAAGAAAAGTGGTGATTCGAGAAAAATGCTCGAAAAATGGTTGAAAAAGTTGGGTGTTGAAGTAAGGCTATCTAGTGCTTAAAAGTGATTGTGTTTAAAGCTAAGATATTGACTTCTTTTACTTGTGAATCCTTCTCATTCTTTCTTAACCTTTACCTTAGCCTAACGTTACAAGCCTTATTAAAGACCTATTGATCCAATGTAATGTGATTTTTCTACAATAGTGGAGAGTGGTTTGAAATGTAAGCATATGAAGCTTGTTTTTGTGATTGATGTCACACAATTTATCATGTTTTAGAGGTCAGGACTTGTATTCACGATTGTTATGCATAAAATCATCCGGATGTTCGGATTAATGGATTGTGGTAAGATGGATGTTAAGAGTCAATAACGATTTTAAGATTGATGTTTGGATTATTTTTGGACTTGAGTGATATATATTGATTCTATATGTCGTGTGTTATGTGCGATTTTTGAGACAAAAGTGAATTACTCTTGCTTTAACACTAGCATTGATTTACTTTGTTTTGATTCCTACCGTAGGATTCATCTCTTGTTTTCGCTTAAATTGCTAGGGACTAGCAATAAGCTAGTTGGGGGTTGTGATGAGAGTCATAAAATGCACTTTAACAGTACTTATTTGTTAGCATTTTAGGGTTGATCTAGGTTTTAATTGCACTTTTATACGTTAACAACTCTAAAGTATCATTCTTGGATCATTGATCTATTTTGGTGCATTTTCAGGTACTTTAAGCTCAAAAGAGGAGAAAAAGTTATCATTGCTTGAAGCACAAAGACTCAAGGCATACTAGAGTGAAGGAATGCTTCCGGAAGGACAAGATGGAGGGCTTAAAAGAGCAACAGCTGCTGCCCGCATTGGAAAGGTGTTTCACTAAATTGCCAGAATTGCCCGTACAGATCAATCATCTTTGAAAATTAAACTGTATTGATACAAGAAGAACCAGAAGATGAGACATATATTCTTAGAAAGATCCGGAAGTCTATTTTCTGAAAAATTTTACGGTTCATAAAAATGATTTTTCTAGAGAAAGTTATTGCAATTTTAGTAGACAAAGGTCAGGCTGTACGGGCTGTGTGGGATTTCAGCGTGAAGGGCATGTGAAGGCTAAAATCCCACATCCCACATCGGTTAGAAACACATTTCTATATCCCACATCCCACATCAGATTGGAAACACATTGTACTCATGGTATTTTCCTATATAAGACCCATTCCACTTCAGCTTTGAGCACCATCGGAGAATCTGAGATCATCAGAAAGTGAATCCAGAGGGCTTTTAGGAGGAATCTGAAGTACTTTTGGAGGGCAAGCAGAGGAATCGCTGAAGCTTTCGCTACCGAGGGGGAGATGATCGTTGAGAGGCCGGAGGCAAATCGAGGACGCATGAGCCACGTGGCCTGCTAGTCTCCAAGCAAGGCGAAGGGATGAATCCCTCGGTGTAGTTGTTCTTATTTTCCTTTATTTGATTCAGTTGTATTTTGGTATTATTTTCATTAAACATTGTTATGTTTTATTCTTTAATTTAATTAGTAGATTTCTTATTAGTCCGGTGATTGCATGCTTCTTTTCCATATAGGTCTAGTCATGCTCTTCTTATGTGTATTTGTTTGGGTGTGATTGAGTCCGGTAGATCTCTTTTATAGATTTGTCCATTGCTGCAGTATTGTCATTTAGATATATCGTCATCTCTTGATAATTTATAAGTTAGGTCATGTGTGCTTGAAAGTAAAGAATAATTCATATCAATTACATTAGGGTTTATACATGCGCTTTAATTGAATTTTTTCCGATTGTCTATTTGGGATGTGAAACTTGCAATCGAGATAAAAACAACTGAATCAAGTTAGGATTAGGGCAACGAACTTAGGGAGGATTTCTGGAGCCTTGTTTTTTCTTTATTATATTCATCAAATCTATTTACACAATTATAATTTTCTCACAATTCAGATTCTGGCATTTGATCTCTATCGTTTGTGTTGAGGTTCACACCTTCTCTTGTAGTTATCTTGTTTCCCTGTTGAATCGACACCCCAAAGCTGTACTAGAATTATCGCATTATGTTTTAGGCGTAATCAGGATTCTAATTTCTGTTAATATTGCAATCGATCCCGGATATGTGCGCTCGATCGCACACTGGACCTTGCGCTCGATCGCAAATGTTGTGCGCTCGATCGCACATGGTCAGAATTTTTCTTGAATAGCTTGTGGGTGACAGAAGACCAAGCTATGGTTTTGTGGATCCGAGTGTGTTCCTAACCTCCTCCAAGTAGAATAGCAACCAATCATACACAAGATAACATATATATATTATGAAAGTGTAAATGAAACATTAAAATCCGCGTTTGTGATCAAACTGGGTACCTTGTGTATGGCGGGAAGTTGTACTGGGGAGGGGTATGTGGCATTGACAGTATGGTGGTGGTGGTGGTTAGTGGTCATGGGGGAGTGGTGGTGGTGGTTGGTGATGGTGGTGATGGGGTGTGGTGATGGGGAGTGTGAGTGAGGTGGTTTATAACGGAAGAGTGCGAGTGAACAGTGAAGAGAGGGTGAGTGAGTGAACAGTGAAGAGAGGTTGAGTGAGTGAGGGTGAAGAGTGAAGTGTTTAAGTCTATCACAAACCTGTCCACCTCGATTGCGCTCCATAGTAATTGGAGTGCGCTCGATCGCACTCTTGTGCTCGAGCACACTGAATGGTGCGCTCGATTGCAAGTAGTATGCATGAAAAAAAATAGAAACTTACCAAGACTAGGATGATAAAGTGATAACAATACAACCTTACCATGCATTAGTGGCCTCAGTACCGCTAACCTCGGTAGAGGTGCTTGAGCTGTATGGGTAATCGAATATGAATTGCTCAAGCACTCTTGTGCTACAGTGCTACTTGTTTGGAATGAAGCACTTAGAGTCCACCTCTTGTGGCTCCTGTGCTTATATCTCAGTTGTATACTGTACAAATTGAAGTGCCAAGTCTTCATCTCTCGGAGGTAAGTTAATATCGAGGTATGGCTTGGCTCTGTGTCCATTTATCGTAGAGGGCTGATTTTTGTTGGGACCACGGACCTCTAAAGCACCATGAGGGAAGACCTTGGTGACCGTGTAAGGACCATACCATCGGGACTTGAGCTTGCCTTGGAACAGTCTTAATCTTGAGTCATATAGCAATACCTTTTGCCTCATATGGAACTCTTTCCTCACTAGTTGTTTCTCATGATAAGCTTTTGTCCGTTCTTTATACAACTTAGCATTCTCATAGGCATCATATCTTAATTCTTCTATCTCATTTAGATCTAGCTTCCTCTTCTCCCCCGCTTGTTTCATGTCAAAATTGAACTGCTTTATGGCCCAATATGCTCGATGCTCTAATTCTACCGGGAGATGGCATGCTTTCTCAAAGAGTAAGCGATAGAGAGGCATGCCAATTGGAGTCTTATAAGCTGTTCGATTTGCCTATAGAGCATCATTTAAGCGTAGAGACTAATCCTTCCGATTAGGCTTCACTGTCCTTTCTAAAATTCCTTTGATCTCTCAGTTACTTATCTCCACTTAGCCACTAGTTAGGGGATGATAGGGGGTGCTAACTTTATGAGTGATCCCATATTTCCGGAGTAATTTGGCAAAAGAGCGATGATGAAAGTGGCTTCCCCCATCACTGATAATTTCTCTTGGAGTCCCAAATCGCGTAAAAATGTTAGCTTGTAGAAACTTTACAACTACTTTGTGATCGTTAGTTTTTTAGGGGACAGCCTCGACCCATTTGGACACATAATCCACACTCACAAGAATATATAAATAACCAAAAGAGTTAAGAAATAGACCCATGAAATCAATGCCCCATACATCAAAAAGTTCCACTATATGAATATTCTGTAGGGGCATCTGATTTCGGGAAGAGATGTTACCTGTCCGCTGGCATCTATCACATGAGTTGTAAAAGGAGAAAGCATCTTTAAATAGATTAGGCCAATAAAAACCAGATTGCAGTACCTTCAGAGTTGTTCATTTTGCCCCAAAATGTCCTCCACAAGCAAACTGATGGCAATGTTGTAGTAAGCTCAAGTGCTCCTCTTCTGGAATACATCGTCTGATGATTTGATCGTGGCAAGATTTGAAGAGGTAAGGATCATCCCAATGATAGCATCTTGATAGAGCTATTAGCCGCTTCTTTTCTTGTGTGGTCATGCCTAAGGGAAAAACCTTAGCAGTTAGATAATTTACTATATCAGCATACTATGGAAGTTTTACCTCTAGTGCGAACAATTGTTCATCAGAGAAGTTCTCATTCAAAGGCAGCTCATTATCATCATTCTCATAGGGTAGCCTTAACAAATGATCTGCAACTACATTCTCACTGCCTTTCTTATCTTTGATCTCTAAATCAAATTCTTGTAATAGGAGTACCCATCTGATTAACCTAGGCTTTGCATCTTTCTTAGAAAACAGATATCTCAAAGCAACATGGTCAGTGAATACAATAACCTTAGAACCAATAAGATATGATCTAAACATCTCTAAAGCAAAAATGACAGCTAATAATTCTTTTTCAGTAGTAGAATAGTTAAGCTAAGCATCATTTAAAGTTCTAGAAACATAGTAAATAGCATAAGGTACCTTATTGACTCTTTGACCTAAAACAACTCCCAAGGCGAAGTCACTGGCATCGCACATTAATTCGAAAAAAAGATTCCAATCTGGTGCCATCATTATCGGTGTAGAGGTGAGAACATCCTTTAATGTGTTGAAAGCTTGTATACAGTTATCATTCCATTCAAACTTGGTATCTTTAGCCAACAACGCACAAAGAGGTCTCGAGATTTTGGAGAAATCCTTGATGAATCTTCTATAGAAACCGATATGTCCAAGGAAACTTCTAATGCCCTTGATTGTGAGAGGGGGAGGTAGCTTTGAAATGACATCTATTTTAGCCTTGCCTACCTCAATACCTCTGTTGGATATGGAGTGACGCAACATAATACCTTGTTGAACCATGAAGTGACATTTCTCCCAATTCAGCACTAAGTTACTTTCTTCAAATCTCTTTAGGACACTCTCCAAATGACTTAGGCATTCATCAAAAGTGGAACCAAAGACACTAAAATCATCCATGAATACCTCAATGTACTTCTCCACTATATCGGAAAAAATGCTCATCATACATCTTTGAAAAGTGGCTGGTGCGTTGCATAAACTGAATGGCATTCTTCGATAAGCAAATATACCAAAGGGACATGTGAAGGTAATCTTTTCATGATCCTCGAGTGCTATGGCAATTTGGTTGTACCCACTGTACCCATCCAAGAAGCAGTAATAGCTGTGATCGGCTAATCTCTCTAACATCTGATCAATGAATGGCAGGGGGAAATGATCTTTTTCTGGTTACTTTATTCAATTTCTGGTAATCAATGCATACCCTCTAACCTGTTGTTTTTCTTGTAGGTATGAGCTCCTCATTTTCATTTTTTACAATGGTAATCCCACTCTTTTTAGGAACAACTTGGACCGGACTCACCCATTTACTATCTGATATAGGGTAGATAATGCCAGCATCTAGTAGCTTTAATACCTCGGCTTTTACTACCTCTTTCATGTGTGGGTTAAGTCTTCTTTGAGCATCTCGAGTAGGTCTCACTTCATCCTCAAGGTAGATACTATGCATGCATTTGGCTGGACTTATCCCTTTAATGTCAGCAATGGTCCATCCAATGGCAGATTTATGCTCCCTAAGAACTCTTAATAATTTCTCTTCTTCTCCAATACTCAAATTAGCAGCTACAATCACAAGTAAAGTCTTCTTCGCTCCCAAATAAGCATAAGTGAGATGTTCTAGCAGCTGCATCAGTTCTAAAGGTTGTGCCTGGACAATAAAAGGCAGAAGAGTAGCATTACTAGGTATGAGAGATTCAAATGGAGGAGTATACTTACTTGAGTGTTTTGGAGGAGTCTCAAGGAGGTGCACAGTTTTAATGATGTCATTAGTCACATCTTCAAGTTCTTGCTTAATATCCTCTTCTATGAAGCCATGGGTGAGAGTGGTCTCCAATGGATCAATGTGTTGGACCTGAAAAGCTTGCTCGACAAAATTTTGAATCATACATACATTAAAGCATTCCAAATCATCTGAGGTAGTTTTAATGCATCAAATATTTTAAATTCTATTTTCTCACCATTGATCTTCATACTCACTATGCCCTTTTTCACACAAATCTTAGTATCGGCAGTTCTCATGAAGGGTCTTCCTAATATGATGGGCAGAGGTAATAGCATAGGGCATTCCTTCATATCTGGCACAATGAAATCAGCAGGTAAAACGAACTCACCAACCTTTACTAGGACGTCCTCATGAATACCCCTAGGTCTTTTAATACTCCTAACTGCCAACTGTAAGGTAATGGAAGTCAATTGTAGCTCCCCCAAACCTAGAGTTTCGAATACCGTGTATGGTAATAAGTTTACACCCGCTCCCAAATCTAGTAATTCTCTTTCAAACAGCTAATCACATATTCTACAGGGAATAGTAAAACTACCCGGATCTTTCAGTTTCGGTGGGAGTTTTCTTAATAGCACAGCACTTACTTCTTCAGTTAATGCTACTGTTTCATGCTCTTGAAATTTTCTCTTATGAGTGCAACAATCTTTTAGGAACTTAGCATAGGCAGGTATTTGGTGAATTGCATCTAATACAGGAATGTTAATTTCAACTTTTCGCAAGATTTCAAAAATATTAATCAGTTTATTATCTTTCTTTTGTTTTACTAACCTTTGCGAGAAGGGTGGAGCATTCACCTTCTCTATTTCACTTACCCTTGATGCCGATGGTTTCTCTTTGGATGCTGTTGCAGACTCGTCGGTCCCTATCACTTTGCCATTTCTCAAAGTTGTGATAGCTTTCAGTTGTTGATGCCCCCCAGGGTTGGGTAGTGTTTGAGCTAGAAACTTACCTTGCTTTCTGCACTTAGCTCTTTAGCTAGTTGTTCCATTTATACCTCTAGCTGTTGTATGGTTTGTTCATGTTTTGTTGTGGTTTGTCTGAGTTCCGTCTGGAATTGCCTTTCATGCGTCATGAACTGATCTTGTGAGGTCATTAATTGCTGCTGCTGAGTGGCCAGTTGTCTCACAAGACTTTCGAGGTCGTTTTTCTTTGTTTCGGGAGCAGTATGGGCTACTGGTTGGGAGTTTCGTTGCTGCCCTTGCTGGTTAAGGGTATTTTGATTGTTGTTTCACGAGAAATTCAGGTGGTTTTGCCATCCAGGGTTGTAAGTATTTGCATATGGGTTGTTCTTTGGTGGATAGTTGTTAAGTCCCTCGTAATTGGCTTGTTCCAGATCTACAGATGAATACAAAGGACAAGTATCAGTGTTATGATCAAATTGGGAACATATCGCGCATACATGGAGTGGTGCAACTGGTAAGTTAGATAAGGCATTTTGAGCAGCCATGGCTTTAACCAACAAGTCTAGTTTCCTCTCCACGACAGCTATTTGAGGAGAAGATCCTCCATGTAAATTTACCTCATAAATACCCTTACCTTTGCTTACATGTCTACCTCGAGAGGAGAACTGCTGGGTGTGTTCGCTTAGGGTTTCGAAGAGCTCCATAGCTTCTTCGCTGCTTTTCTCCATCAGCACTCCTCCACAACCTGAATCAACAATACTTTTGTTAGTATCGTTCAAACCTTCATGAAAAGTATATACCAGTTCATCTTGAGGTAGGTTGTGATGTGGGCATTTGAGTAGCAGCTCGTTGAAGTGTCTCCAGGCTTCGATGAAGAGGTCCCCATCCTTTTGTCGGAAGGACTGAATCTCCTTCCTCATTTGCCTCGTCTTTTGGGCTGGGAAAAACTTCCTTAGGAATTTGCTAGCCAACTCCTCCCAAGTGTGGATAGAAACTATAGGCAAAGAATTGTACCACAGTTTAGCATTATCTTTTAAGGAAAAAGGGAACAGAATTAACCTTATTCCTTCTTGGTCTAGGCCTCAGATGTGCTGGAACTTGTAAAGGTTGAAGAACTCTCGAAGGTGCAAGTGTGGATCCTCATTAGGTGTACCCCTAAAGTGAGTCAAGGCACTTAATATTTGCGAAGATATGTAGTAGTTGCCTTTTGCCTTAGGTTGATATGTAATACATGATGGCTGATCAAGGTTCCGTGGAATGAAGGATTGCTTCATCGGTACTCGTGCAGGTGGTTGCTGGTTTTCTAGTTGTTCTGCCATTGGTGCTTCGTTCTCGGATTCTTCTTCGTTCTCCTCAAAGTTGTTTCTAACCCTTTGTCGAATGGTCCACTCAAGCTCGGGATCAAAGTCCATACATAAATCAGAAAAATCAGCCTCAATGCAGCAGTTTAACTCTGCTGCTTGGGTAACTCTCTGCCCTAATTGCGCTCAATCGCACAAGAGGGTGTGATCGATCGCAAGTATCACAGAAAGTTTTGCTGATGCCCTGAAACATAAAATAAATCGATTAGGGTTTGATAAAAATAAAGATGATAAACATAAACTTAATTTTTTTAGATTTTAGATAAAAATAAAGTAGAATAAAATATCAACTAATGATGATTAAGCTAAACGAAAATAATTCTAAAAGGAAATTTAGTGCAATTCCCGGAAACGGTGCCAAAAACTTGTTGCGCAATCATCCACCTAAATTAATGAGCGAATAACCATACAGTTTTACTTGCAAGTGCACAAGGTCAATAATAGCATAGTGTGTAAGTGCGAGATCATTTCCACAGGGATTGGTGAATTTCGGTTTTAGAATCAGTTTCTTACTAAAAAGATAGAAATAATAGTTGAGTGTGATTTTAATAATAATAAGGACATAGGACTTTGATATCCACCTCTAATTATACTTTCCCAATGACTAATATGTCAATGCATTAGCCTTACATTGAATACCTAATGGTTGTCAACCTAAGGGCATGGTATCTACTCCTTAAGCTATTAATTTCCCTAAGCACCGAGTTAGGCATGGTATCTACTCTAACTCTTTTCTTTCTTAAGGGATTCAGCATAGTTTCTACTGAGTTGTTCCTTAAGAAAGCATAAGATTTATGGAAATCAACAACCACATGAGACCTAGGGCATAGTATCTACTCCCGGTTTCCCATGTTGATCAACCCAAGAATCCGGTGTGGATTTCTTTTGTTATTATTGTCAGGCCCAGGACTCGGTCATCCAAATTGGTCTAACTAACTAATCTATACCACATGCACATATTGATCAGACATACGTATATGAGGAATGTAAATAAACATCGGCATTAATCAAGTTAAGTATCATAATCAATACTATTGCAAAGATAATCAATGAATGTATATATGGGAAAGCATAACTAGGGCTTCAATCGAGGCCTATAAAGAGCTAGTTACACATTCTATCTAAGATAAGCATTATAACATAAACTAAACATAAATTATAAAACCCGAAGAATACTATGGAGATGGGTTGTCAATCCTCTCCAAAGATTATAATTCTGAGCTAAGCAAAAGATAAAAGAAGTGTGTCCATTTTGTGTGTGTTTACAGGTGTATTTATAGGGGTTGAATAACCCTAGAAGACTCAGGAAACCCTAAACTTCCTAAAACATAAAACCTCCTTGATGAGAGCCATAAAACACATCTTAATCTTACTTATTTGTTAGCATTTTAGGGTTGATTTAGGTTTTAATTGCATTTCTATTTGTTAACAACTGTAAAGTGGTTTTCACGGAGCATTAACTTATTTCGGTGCATTTTCAGGTATCTTGAGTTAAAAGAGATGGAAAAGCGATTGTTGCTTGAAGCAAGATGGTTCGATGCATATCAGAGTGGAGCCATGATTGCGGAAGGATAAAACAAATAAGACCTCTACCAATCAGGTCAAGGTGCACCCTAGATGGAGCTGGGGCGCACCCTTCAAAAGGAAGCCCAAAAGAAACCTCAAAGATCCATCAGGTCAAGGTGCACCTTAGATCAAGCTGAGGTGCGCCTTGAAAGACTGAGGCGCACCCTGGATGAAGCTGAAGTGCACCCTATAGCACAAACAAGAAGCCTAACAAAAGCCAAGGTGCGGCGCGAATGAATCCAAGGTGCGTTGCGCGCACAGACTCTGTTCTCCAAGTTAGGCCCTAATTAGGTATTTAATGATTTGTTCAAACCCTAAAACACCCTTAGGCTTTGTACACTCTAAATAGACCACTTAAGGTTTGTAATTTTTCATTCATAAAAATAGATAGAAGGCTGAAAAACTCAAGGGAGGCTGCCACACTCTCCTCCATGGCCGACTAATCTCCAAGCAAGGCGAAGGGATGAATCTCTAGGTTTTGTTGTTCTTTAATTCCTTTATTAGTTTAGTTGTAATATGGATTTATCATTAAACATTATTATGATTTACTTTTCAATTTAATTAGAAGATTTCCCCTTAATCCGGTGATTGCATCTTTCTCCCCCATATAAGTCTAGTCATGCTCTTCTTATGTGATGTTGTTGAGGTGTGATTGAGTCCGGTAGATTTCTCTGATAGATTTGTCCATTACTGCAGTATTGTTGTCATGATATATTGTCGTTTCTTGATAATCTATAAGTTAGGTCATGTGTACTTGAAAGTAAAAAGTATTTCGTAACAATTACAGTAGGGTTTATATAGGTGTTTAATTGAATATTTGCCGATTGCTTGTTTGGGATGTGAAACTTGCAATCGAGATAAAGACAACTGAATTGAGACTGGAATAAGGCAACAAACCTAGGGAGGATTCCTGAACCCTTGTTGCCTCCATTATATTATCTACACAATTTTCACACAATACTTTATTCTCTCACTTGATCTTTATCGTTTGTGTTAAGGTTCACACCTTCTCTTGTAGTTATCTTGTTTCCCTATGGAATCGACACCCCAAAGCTGTGCTACAACTACCGCGTTACTATTTGGGCGTAATCGAATTTTGGTGCCGTTGCCGAGGAAACGCGCTTAAGTACAAGAAAGATTGTCAACTCTACGACAAGACAGTAGAAGATTTATAGATAGTTTTTCTTGCAGCAGCTGTAAAGGCGGTAACTTCATTCCTTCTTTTAGCTTGCTGCATTATTTTTTATTTTTTATTTTTTTTCCTTCTTTCTTTTTATAGTATTTTTTATTATTGTTCTTTTTCTAAGTTTTGATTTTCTGATTTTTTTTAATTTATCATTATTCTGTTTTATTTATTTCCTCTTTGATTCATTTGGTGCATGCTTAGACCGAGAGATTTGCGAGGTAGGTTCATTAGAGGACCCGAACTAGAATTACCCTCTCCTTCCACGTCCGTTAGTGAAATCTTGTTTAGATCAAACCATAGTGCACCCCCACAGGAGAATTTAGAGAATTTTGCTAACATGGCCAATAACCATAATGAGAATGTTGCTAGGACACTTCAGGATTACCTCTACCCTACACGCACAGCCACACCATCATGCATTATGTTTCTAGTCAATACTTGCTAATTAGAGTTTAAAACAGGGATGATACAATTACTCCCTACATTTCATGGCTTGGATAGTGAAAACCCATATGTGCACATTAGAGAGTCTAAGGAAGTAGTCGCAACTTTTCATAGTCAAGATGACACCGATGACATTGTGAGGCTTAAGTTCTTTCCTTTCGCTTTGAAGGATAGAGCTAAGAGTTGGCTATACTCACTAAGACCACGATTTATTGGGTCGTGGACTAAGATGACTCGAATTTTCTTTAATAAATACTTTCCCCAACATAAGACTAACGCTTTAAAAAGACAAATCTCCACCTTTGCACAAAAGGACAGCGAGACTTTGTATCAGTCTTGGGAGAGATTTAAGGAGTTGTTGAGTATGTGTCCTCACCATGGGTATGAGAATTGGCACTTAGTGAGCTATTTTTATGAGGGACTTACATATAGAGAGCGCCAATTTGTAGAGATGATGTGTAATGGTGAATTTTTGGAGAAAGATCCTGATGAGGCCATAGAGTACCTCAATGAGCTTGCTAAAAAAGCTCACACTTGGACTAGACCTAATGCTACTGAAAGCACAAATAGGTCACGACCTATAGGGAACCCAAATGGTGGTGGAATTTACCATCTTAGGGAAGAGGATAATCTTAAGGCCAAGGTCGAGATGCTCACTAGGGAACTAGTGGTATTAAAGACTAAGAGCTTAAAGCCAACACACGTGGTTAATCATGAAAAATATTTTGAACCATGTTTTGTGTGTGGCGGGGTAGATCATCTCGCCCAAGAGTGTCCCACATTTGCTAAGATGAGAGGGATGTATAAGGAACAATGTAATGCCTTAGGCATGTACAAGAAGCCTTTGACACCCTTCTCTGATACTTATAATCCAAGATGGCGAAATCACCCCAATTTCAGCTGGAAATCTGAAAACTGGCAGCTTGCACATCCCCCTGCACCATATCTTGAACCATATCATGCACCTGTGTCTTCTAGGAATTCTTTAGAAGACACTTTACATACTTTTATTGAAGCACAGGGGAAGACTAATCAAAGTCTTGAGTCTTTAATTTTGCAGGTTGTTGAAGAACATAAAGAGATAAAGAGCCAAGTGTCCAAGTTAATGAGCTACTTGAGTGTGACTGAGCAAGGTAAGTTCCCTTCTCAAGCTCAGTCCACATCTCATAGTCCGCACCTGGTGCAACAGAATGTGAAGGGGGTGAATGCCATTGAGACAGTAAGTGGTAAGTTATTACACATCCCAACAACGAAAAAATCAAAGGATGTGGACGAAAGCCACCAAGCATACATGATGGACTCATTCATGGAAAAGGTCCAGCACCTTAATCTATTGGAGTCGACCCTCACCCATGGCTTCACAAGAGCATATGTTGAGCCAAAATTTGCGGATGTTACTAATGACATCCTTGAGGCCTATCCAAAGCATACAAGCACTGAATTTGGCAGTGAAGCAGTGGCTGGTGCATTCAACCTATGTTTTTCTAGGAGGGAATAAGAGCGTTTGGCTGAAGATGTAAAACTTAGTGCTTATGGGAGGTAACCCACAACATATACTTTTATTTTTACTATTTTTTATATCTCTTTTTCTTATTTATTATTATTGTTTTGTTGTTTTCCAGTATTAACTTAGTATTTCTTTTTTAAGGAAAAAAAATATACGAGGCAGTTCAAATGGTGGAGCACAATTTTCAGCTTCTGTGCACCTTTGGCTAGAAAGGAAGTTTCCTTTACTCTTTCTTTTACATTGAGGTCAATGCAATTTTTAAGTTGGGGGTGAAGGAAATGCATCTCTTTGTTTCCATATTCTTTATTTCCATACATTTTTTTTCTTTTTCCATTGAACTGTTTGGTGTCATTTTCCCTTTTGTTTGTTTTTAGCATGCTTAGTGTTAGCCTTAGAGTTAATTCACATGTCAATGATATGAACCTAATTGAGATAGTATACAACATTTAGAAGTAGTTAAATCTTGCTTCGGTTTGAGAATAATTTAAGTGTCAATCTTCATTTGGTTTGAGACTCTAGTTTGCGGTGAGATTGTATGATTAATCTAAAACATCTAGAGAAGTTTTATGTGTGATTGCTTTGTGAATATTTTTGTGGTCTCGACAAGCTCTAGAACTTATTTGATAATCACTTGAGGTGAATTTCTAGAATGCACATTACTTAGGACATGATATAGGCTATGTTTGAATCGTTTGAGCCTTTCAAACCTACCATTGCTATATTTATCGCTAGTCACCTGTTTGAGCTTTTAAAGAATTTGAGCCTTCTTTCTTTCGATAACCCATTTACTTACCCTTATGAGCCTAAAAATATTTTATCCTTACCCTTCTTTTAAAAGAACTTAGTTATAGAGGAGTAAAGATGGAAAATATGAAAAATATTATTGCCATAACCCAAGTACATTAAAAGAGATAAGTTGGGAGTTGTGGAAAAGAAAAGAATGAAAGAGGAGGTGAATGGTTTTATGCCAAAATATAAAGAAAAGAAAAGAAAAAAGAAGTGAAGGATGGCAAAGAAAGAAGAAAAGAAAGGAAAAGTGGTGACTTATCGAAGATATGCTCTTATAAAAAAAAATAGCGATTTGTTGAAAGAAATGCTTAGAAAATGGTTAGAAGAGTTGGGTATTGAAGTAAAGTTATCCAGTGCTTAAAGAGTTGTGTTCAAAACTAAGAGATTAAGTTCTTTTACTTTTTGAATCCTTCTCGTTCTTTCTTAACCTTTACCTTAACCTAACGTTACAAGCTTAGTAAAGACCTATTGATCCAATGTAGTGTGATTTTTTCTACAATAGTGGAGAGTGATTTGAAAAATAAGCCTAAGTAGCTTGTTTATGTAATTGATATCACACAATTTGTTATGTTTTTAGAGGCCAAGACTTGTATTCATGAATGTTGTGCATAAAATCATCCGGGTGTGCGGATTAATGGATTGTGGTAAGATGGATGTTAAGAGTCGATAGCAATTTTAAGATTGATGTTTAGATTATTTTTGGACTTGGGTGAAATTTAATGATTCTATGTGCCATGTTTTATGTGTGATTTTTGAGACAAAAGTGAAATGAATCTTGGTTTAACACTAACATTGTTTTACTTTGTTTTGATTCCCACCGTAGAATTCATCTCTTGTTTTCGCTTGAATTGCTAGGGACTAGCAATAAGCTAGTTGGGGGTTGTGATGAGAGCCATAAAATGCATCTTAATCTTACTTATTTATTAGAATTTTAGGGTTGATTTAGGTTTTGATTGCATTTCTATTTGTTAACAACGCTAAAGTGGTATTCACGGAGCATTAACTAATTTCGGTGCATTTTCAGGTATCTTGAGTTAAAAGAGATGGAAAAGCGACTGTTGTTTGAAGTAAGATGATTCAATGCATATCAGAGTGGAGCCATGATTGCGGAAGGATAAAACAAAGAAGACCTCTACCAATTAGGTCAAGGTGTACCCTGGATGGAGCTGGGGCACACCCTTCAGAAGGAAGCCCAAAAGAAACCTCAAAGATCCATCAGGTCAAGGTGCACCTTGGATCAAGCTGAGGTGCACCCTAAAGGGCTGAGGTGCACCCTGGATGAAGCTGAGGCACACCCCATAGCACAAACAAGAAGCCTAACAGAAGCCAAGGTGCGACGTGAATGAATCCAAGGTGCGGCGCGCGCACAAACCCTGTTCTCCGAGTTAGGCCCTAATTAGGTCTTTAATGATTTGTTCATACCCTAAAACAACCTTAGGCCTTGTACACTATAAATAGACCACTTAGGGTTTATAATTATTCATTCATAAAAATAGATAGAAGGCCAGAAAACTCAAGGGAGGCTGCCACACTCTCCCTCATGGCCGACTAATCTCCATGCAAGGTGAAGGGATGAATCTCTAGGTTTTGTTGTTCTTTAATTCCTTTATTAGTTCAGTTTTAATATGGATTTATCATTAAACATTATTATGATTTACTTTTCAATTTAAATATACGATTTCCCCTTAATTTGGTGATTGCATCTTTCTCCCCCATATAAGTCTAGTCATGCTCTTCTTATGTGATGTTGTTGAGGTGTGATTAAGTCCGGTAGATTTCTCTTATAGATTTGTCCATTACTGCAGTATTGTCATCATGATATATTATCGTTTCTTGATAATCTATAAGTTAGGTCATGTGTGCTTGAAAGTAAAAAGTATTTCATAACAATTACATTAGGGTTTATATAGGTGCTTAATTGAATATTTGCCGATTGCTTGTTTGGGATGTGAAACTTGCAATCGAGATAAAGACAACTGAATTGAGACTTGAGTAAGGCAACAAACCTAGGGAGGATTCATGGACCCTTGTTGGCTCCATTACATTATCCACACAATTTTCACACAATACTTTATTATCTCACTTGATCTTTATCGTCTTCGTTAAGGTTCACACCTTCTCTTGTAGTTATCTTGTTTCCCTGTGGAATCGACACCCCAAAGCTGTGCTACAACTACCGCATTACTCTTTGGGCGTAATCACTCCTCTATTTCCAA
Source organism: Bretschneidera sinensis (assembly GCA_023935145.1). Lineage (NCBI taxonomy): Eukaryota > Viridiplantae > Streptophyta > Magnoliopsida > Brassicales > Akaniaceae > Bretschneidera > Bretschneidera sinensis. Next base: position 61,725,016 of record CM043703.1, on the reverse strand, counting down.
AACTAGTTCTGCCATTTTACTGTTCACGCCCGTACATGTGCACTCGATTGCATGCGTTATGCGCTCGATTGCAAGGCTGCACTCGATCCTTCTTGTGTGCGCACGAGCGCTTATGCGCTTGATCGCACCCAATAGTGCGCTCGATCGCACTTTTGCCAGTAGCTGCTCCAAGATTTCCAGATTTCTTCCTTTAGGTGCCAAAAATGCTTCTTTTTTCTCCAAGACCCTATAAGAACGTGTGAAACAAATAAATGAAGTAAAATGGACTAAATTAACATAACCAAGGACTTAACAAATGTAAATAAGGGGGTTTAAATATGAATATTTAAGCACCTATCAACAAGATCACTTAGACTTATTGAAGGGCTATGATTGATTGGTCCTTAAGATCTAAGGGTTAAGATTGACTTCAAGATAGGTTTAAGAAGTGGTGCACTATATAAAGGGTCACCTAGCTTCAATCTCAACAAGAAACACAAGTGAGTGACAATCATCTCAACAAGAGAGGTGTGATGTGAACGTGCAGAACATGTGTGAAACAGAACATGCGAATGTGTGTGAAATAGAACATATGTTGTGTGAGAGTGCAAAGACACAAACACAAGAGAGACTCAATGTAGAGAGGCTGGTTGTTTAGAGAGAGAGTAGTTTAGATTGGGGATTCAAGGGCCTTCTAAGTGGAATTTTCTTAGGGAAAATTCCAAGGAAACTCAAGTCCTTATCACTTTCTTTTTCTCTTCTTTTGTTCTTCAAGAACTAGAGATTTCTTGAAGAGGTGTTGCTGTAACTTGTAAGAACTCATTGATTTAGTGCAGAGGGCTCGAAGGAGCTCACTGGGATGTAGGCACATCGCCGAACCTCGATAACAATTGCTTGTGTTTTCGTTGATTAGTTTGATTCCTGTTTTGTTTCGGTGTTATTACAAGTCATTCAAGACTTGGGTGTTTGGAAGATCACCACCTGGGCATCTTGAGGGTGATTTCCAACAGAAAGTGTTACCATTCTGTAGATCCTCAATCTCGATGGCCCCATGAGGAAAACCAACCGAAAATGAAATGGGCCTGTCCATCGAGATTTTAGCTTGCCTAGAAAAAGATGCAGGCGTGAATTGTAAAGAAGAACTTTTTGACCAAGTTCAAAAGAGCGTCTCAAAATGTTCTGGTCATGAGTCTTCTTCATTCGTGCCTTGTATAACCACGCACAATCATATGCATCATTCCATAACTCTTCTAATTCATTAAGTTGGAGCTTCCTTTGTGAGCCAGCCTTCGAAAGATTGAAGTTCAGCCGCTTTAAAGCCCAATGCACTCTATGCTCCAATTCCACCAAAAGGTGACATGCTTTTCCGTGCACAAGATGATATGGAGACATGCCAATTGGCATCTTGAATGTTATCCGATATGCCCACAGTGCATCAGTGAATCGCAGAGATCAATCTTTTCTATTCAGGTTCATTGTCTTCTCCAGAATGTGCTTAATCTCGCGATTAGAAATTTCCACTTGTCCACTCGTCTGTAGGTGATATAGGGTGGCAACCTTATATATGATGAAAAACTTCTTTATCAACTGCTCAAAAATCCGGTTGCAAAAGTGCTTACCTCCACACTTATGATTGCTTGAGGCATATCAAAATAAGCAAAGGTAGTGTCCTTCAAAAACTGGACCAAAACTCTGTGGTTATTGGTCTTGTATGCAACGACCTCCACCCATTTCGACATATAGTCCATAGCAGCCAGAATGTACAGATAGCCAAAGGAGTTTGGGAAAGGTCCCGTAAAATCAATGCCCCACACGTCAAAAAACTCAACAATTAGAGTGGGGTTGAGGGGCATCATATTCCTCTTAGAAAGACTCCCTAGCTTTTGGCAACACTCACAAGATACACAGTAGGTGTGAGAGTCTCAGAACAGGGTAGAACGATGGAATCCATAGTGTAAAATCTTCGCATCGGTCTTCTTAGCACTGAAATGGCCTCCACAAGCATGATCATGACAAAAGGTGATGATATTATATTGGTATTGCTCAGGAATACACCTTCTAATGATCTGATCAGGACAATATGTTGTGAGTTTTAAATTACTCGCAAGCACACGACTCGTTTGCAATATTGTTGTGCAAGTGCGAGGTTGAATCCACAGGGAATTGCATTGTGAAAATATATTTTTATCTAAACTAACCCTATTTTAACCTAGTTTCGAATTTTAAATTGTATCTTGCAAAGAAATATAAACTAAACTAAATTGATTTAAAAACAGCTGACAAAAACACTAAGGTTTTCTGAATCCACCCCCCAAAGTAAAACATATATCTTCATGTTCTATATAAAAATAATCTATCAAATCATTCCATGAATACACCATTATACAAATCACGGCGAATACCTAAACTAAACCAAAAGCATCCAATGTATCCGTTTAATTCAAAAATTACAATGGATATCCAATCTAATTTGAATAATCCACCGTATCCAACAGATGAAACACAAGGAATATCTAATTTAACAATTTGAAAACAATCAATCATAAGAGTTTACTCAAACAATTGAAATAGAACATTTATACTAAAAATATTAGAATTGTAGGAACATATCTGAAAATATAACGCTAAACAATGGCGAGGCTTCATCTTCAACCTTAGATGAAGATTTTAGCCTCGCATAATTATGAACATAATTTTCACAATTACAGTGCAAAACATTTAAACTTTAAAACGTAAAATAAATTAAAACTAACAATACATGGATAGAGAGATTCCACTCGCAGCTATCGTGCGGTGCTTCCCCTCTTGGTAGCAAAGCCTTCGAGATCCACCAGAATGCTAGTATAAGTCCTCCAGATTGCACATCAATTCCTTCAGTGAGGTGAGGCTTTTATAGGGAAGCTCTATAAGTGCAATGTGTTTCCAATTCGATGTGGGATACTGCCTGAGTGCGCTCGATCGTAGCCTAGAGCGCTCGAGCGCATACTGGTGCATTGTAAAGTATTTTTAACCGATGTGGGATGTCGCGAGTACGCACCTGCGCTCGATCGCAAGTCTAGTGTGCTCAAGCGCACTAGGCATCTTCCAGCTTGACCTTTTTCTATTAAAACTACCATAACTTTCTCTTAGAAAATCATTTTATGAGCCGTAAAATTCCTCAGAAAATAGACATCCGGATCTTTCCAAGCATATATGGCTCATCTCTTGGTTCTTCTTGAATCAATACAATAAAATCCACAAAATGACAGATCTGTACAGGTAATTCTGGCAATTTTAGTGAAACTCCTTTCCATGTGCTTATAATCCTATAAAACAACGAAAACAACTCAAAGTAATAAATTTCTAAGCTAACAACTGTAAATTAAGGGGCCCAAATATGCAATATATTACACTCATCACAATACTTGAACAGGTAAGGATCATCCCAGAAAAAATGTTTTACCATGGCAAAAAACTTGGACTTATCTTGTCGCCCCCAATGTAAAGTGATTTGACCGGTGACAAGATAGTTCACTATATTAGCAAACCATGGTGCGGGATTGTGAGTAATGTGCATCAATTGCTCATCAGGAAAGGTCTCAGAAATGGGAATGGCAGCCTCAGTGAAATTCACTATCAACCTAGACAAATGGTCCACCACCACATTTTCGGAACCTTTCTTATCCCGAATCTCTATGTCGAACTCTTGGAGTAACAAAATCCATCGAATAAGACAAGATTTAGTGCCCTTTTTGGAGAAAAGATACTTCAATGCTGCATGATCCGAGTAGATAATGACTTTCGATCCTAACAAGTAGGATCTGAACTTGTCTAATTCAAAAACGACTGCTAGCAACTCCTTCTCAGTGGTAGAGTAATCGAGTTATGCGCCGTTTAGAGTTCTGTTTTCATAGTAGATGACATGGGGGAGTTTATCAACACATTGCTCCAAAGCAGCTCCAACAGTATAATCTGATGTGCCACACATAATCTCAAAGGCACACCCCAGTTAGGTGGCTAAATAATGGGTGTGTACATCATAATCATCTTCAGGTCCCCAAATGCCTTCTTACAGTCTTCATCAAATACAAATGGGGCATCCTTCAACAACAACTTACATAAGGACCTGGCAATCTTGCTGAAATCCTGGATAAATCGCCTGTAGAACCCTGCATGGCCTAGAAAAGAATGAACCTCATTCACTGTACGTGGGGGTGGAAGGTTGGAAATCAAGTCCACCTTCGCTTTGTCGACCTCAATCCCCCGATGAGATATGACGTGCCCTAGTACAATACCTTGCTTGATCGTAAAATGGAACTTCTCCTAATTAAGCATCAGGCTCTTCTCTTTGCACCGCACTAAAACCAAAGTGAGACGGTGCAGACACTTCTCAAATGATGAACTGAAGACGAAGAAGTCATCCATGAAAATCTCTAAGAAATGCTCTACCATGTTAGAGAATATGCTGACCATGCACCACTGAAAAGTAGCGGGTGCATTACATAACCCAAAGGGCATGCGACGGTAGACAAACATCCTAAATAGATAGGTAAACATCGTCTTCTCCTGATCTTCAGGGTCCACAGGGACCTGGTTATATCCAGAATAACCATCCAAGAAGCAATAGTAATCGTGCCCAGCCAAGCGTTCCACCATCTGATCAATAAATGGGAGTGGAAAATGATCCTTCCTTGTGGCAGCATTCAACTTACGGTAGTCTATACACACTCTCCATCCTGACTGAACACGAGTTGGCACCAACTCATCATCCTTATTTTTCACTACCGTCAATCCATCTCGCTTGGGCACGACATGAATCGGGCTCCCCCACTTGCTATTAGAGATTGGATAAATGATTCTTGCATCCAATAGCTTATCACTTCAGTCCTCACAACCTCTTGCATAGCTGGGTTGAGCCTTCTTTGTGGCTCCCTCGATGGCTTGGCATTCTCCTCCAAATATATCTTGTGCATCACCACTGAGGGGCCGATTCTCTTGATATCCTCAATAGTCCAGCCAATTGCTTCCTTGTGCTCTCTTAAAACATCAAATAATTTCTCCTCTTGAGCCTTAACCAAATCTGAAGCTATAATCATAGGCAAAGAATCTGCTGGACCTAGGGTCTTATACTTAAGATTGCTGGGTAAAGGCTCAAGTTCCTTCTTGGGGGGCTCAAGTGCTGCGGTCTCCTCTGTCTCACTGCTCTCCCGAGGAATAGACTCCAAAATTGCATTCACTTGCTCAAGTAACTTGTCCAAATCCAAATCCTCTCCAAATTGAGCAAAGCATGCCTCCAGGGGGTCCTCTGTGCTTAATTCATCCACAGTCTCCTCAATAATCTCCTCTATCAAGCATGCATTTCTCACTTCATCATATTCCAGTGGTTGCTTACTGATATCAAAGATATTCAGCTCCACTATCATATTTTCGAAGGAAATCTTCATCACCCTTGTCCTATAATTTATCAGGGCATTAGACATGGCTAAGAATGGTTACCTTAGAATCACCGGTATCTGAATCCCCACATTCTGAACTGGCTCTGTGTCAAGCACAATAAAATCCACGGGGAAATAAAACTTTTCCACCTTTATCAAAACGTCCTCAACTACTCCTCGTGGTATTTTCACTGACCTGTCAACCAATTGAAGCATCGTGGATGTGGGCTTCAAGTCTCCTAATCCCAATTGCAAATAGACTGAGTAGGGCAAAAGATTCACACTTGCTCCTAGATCTAAAAGAGCCCTCTCTATCTGGCTGACTCCTATCGTGCAAGAGATAGTAAGACACCCTGGTTTCTTATACTTGATGGGCAGCTTACATTGAAGGATTGAGCTAACCTGCTCAGTCAAAAATGCCTTCTTCGGGACATTCATCCTTTTCTTGATAGTGATCAAGTCCTTTAAAAACTTGGCATACGACGGTACTTGCTGGATGGCGCCTAAAAATGGGATATTGATTTAGACCTACTTGAACACCTCCATAATGTCCTCATACTTCCCTCCTTTCTAGGGTGCTTGTAATCTCTCAGGGTAAGACACTTTAGGTATAAATGACCTAGGAGGATCTTTAACAGTAGGAGTGGCTGTAGATGGCTCAGCATCTCTCTTCTCCTTGTTGCCACTTTCTTGCCCTTGCTGCATAGCAGGGTTCTCTTAAACTCGATTATCCACTTGTCTCCCAGACCTTAATGTGACAATTGATTGCAGTGTTCCTCCCCATGCAGGAGTTGATGAATTTCCAACCATAAATTGTCCCTTCAGGTTGGGCACGGGTTGACTAGGGAACTTTCCCTTTTCTCTTTCACCCAAGTGACTTATGATTTGACCCATTTGACTTTCTAGCTCTGCAATCACTTGGGTGTTTACTATTGTAGCACTCTTCACTTCGCTGATGGATTGGCCGGTCATCTTCATGATCTCCTTGAGGGTGTCTTCTAAAGATTGTGAAACCGGCGTTGGCACTTGAGTGGGAGCTTAGTAAACAGGTGATCGTACTGGATGGACTGAGCGACCATGACTTGGAATTGGTGGAGAAAATCTGGGAGGGTATTGATTGTGAGCATGATGAGGGGCTTCTCCTTGATTCATTGGTTGGTTCTATTTCGATGAAAAATTAGGGTAGTTCCACCACCCTAGATTGTAAGTCTCGGAGTAAGATCCATTTGATTACTTCCGATAGTCATTGAAAGCATTCGATTGTTCCATTGAATACTAAGTAAAAGATGGCATTGATGGACAATTATGTGCTAAATGTATAAGACTAGCACAAATGGAACAACAATCAATATTGAATGTATCGACAGCATTGATGGATTGACCCATAGCGAGAGCGTCAATCTTCTTGGTGAGAGCATCTATTTTTATCCCCAAATCAGTGTCCTCCTTAATCTCATAGATGCCTCCTTTCTTAGGAGCACGAATGGACTTGTCCCGACAGCTCAAAAATCCCACTACTATGAGTTATCAGACAACTTGTGCAATGCTTTGTATGCTTCATCCCCTATCAGACTTAAGAATTCCCCCCATTCATAGACTTGATCATGCTACGGTTAGGTTGAGTCAACCCTTGGTAGAAGAACTGAACGAGTCTCCACTTCTCATATCCATGTGGAGGGCATCTGATCAGTAACTCTTTGAAATGCTCCCAACCCTCAGAAAACTTCTCATCCTCCTCCTAAGTGAAAGAACTAATCTCCTTTCGGCACTCATTCACTCTAGACATTGGAAAAAACTTATTATAGAATTTACTCTGCAGATTTTCCCAAGATGTAATAGACCTGGGCGTGTTGGAATCCAACCATTCCCTAACACTATCATGAAGAGAAAAAGGGAAAAGTCGAAGATGGACTGACTCCTTAGAGAAGTTCTAGAACTTGAATGTGGCACAAATATCTTTGAACTTCTTCACATAGCTGTAAGGATTTTCAAGATCTAAGCCATGAAATGAGGGTAGGAGTTGGATGACATGTGGCTTTAAATCAAAATAGGTAGCATTGGTTGGTTACAACACTATGCAATAAGATGAGTTAGTCGCAACGGGTGCGAACAAATCCCTGAGGGATGTAGTGGAGTCCACGTTCCAAGCTCTAGGTTGCTCTCCATTCTCCAGTTGACTGGCATTCCTCAAATTGTCCCCCATCTCAATTGTCTCTCATTTAAGTAGTGCTCTCTTCTGTCCCCTAAGAGTTCTTTCTATTTCAAGATCTAAAGGTATCGATTCTAAGTTCAGGGATCTTCGACCAAGCATACACCAGCCAAACAGCAATAAAATAACTAACTAGTAGAAAAAAAAAGAATAAAATGCAAATAACAAATAAAAATAAAATAAAATAAATGCAAAAACAGAAAACACAATGCTCACCAAATGGGTAATTGCAATTAGAAATAAATAAACTAGAATAAAATTGCAAAAATAAAAATAAAACAAAAATGCTAACTAAACTAGTAGAAAAATGAATTTAATTCAGACAAAAATTTAATTTTCACAAACAAAACAACTCCCTGGCAACGGCACCAAAAACTTGTTGTGAGTTTTAAATTACTCGTAAGCGCACGACTCATTTGCAATATAGTGTGTGCAAGTGCGAGATCGAATCCACAGGGAATTGCGTCGTGAAAATATATTTTTATCTAAACTAAACTTATTTTAACCTAGTTCCAAATTTTGAATTGTATTTTGCAAATAATATAAAATAAACAAAACTGAGTTGAAAGAAACGATAAAAATACTCTAAATCCACCCACCAAAATAAAGTGTATATTTTCATGTTTTGTATAAAAGTAATCTATCAAATAATTCCACGAATCCACCATTATGCAAATCACAGTGAATACCCTAATTCAACCATATCATCAAATGCATCCCTTTAAAATCACAATGGATATCCAATCTACTTTGGATGATCCACCATATCCGACAGATGAAGTACAAGGAATATCCAATTTAGACAATTTAAACATAATCAATCATAAGAATTTACTCAAACAATTGAAACAAAACATTAATACTAAAAATATCATAATTGTACGAACATATATGAAAATATTATGCCAAACAATGGTGAGGCTTCATCTTCAACCTTAGATGAAGGTTTTAGCCTCTCATGATTATGAAACTAAATTTCATAATTAAAGTGCTAAACATAAAACTTTAAACTCAAAATAAATAAATTAAAACTGACTATACATTGAGAGAAATTTCACTCGCAGCAGTTGTGCGGCTGATAAGAGTCATAAAATGCATCGTAACAGTACTTAATTGTTAGCATTTTAGGGTTGATCTAGGTTTTAATTGCACTTTTATACGTTAACAACCCTAAAGTGTCATTCTTGGATCATTGATCTATTTCGGTGCATTTTCAGGTATTTTGAGTTTAAAAGACATGGAAAAGCTATCATTGCTTAAAGCTCGAAGATTCTATGCGTATTGGAGTGAAGAAGTGCTTCCAGAAAGGATAAGATGAAGAGTTTATAGCACCAGGCCAAGCCTAGGGACCCAGAACCTCCATAAATCAGCATCAGGCCAAGCCTAGGCGCCCAGAAGGCAAGCCTAGGTGCCCAGAAGCAACAAGAATCCAGGCCACTGTGCCCAAAAGGTAGGGCCACAACGCCCAGCAACTCCACATCCTTGGACCAAAGCCAAGCCTAGGCACCCATAAGAGAGACCTGCAGCACGCACACGATTCCTTCTTTGAGTTTTGACCTAATTAGGACTTTAATGATTGTTTAAGCCCTAAAAAAACCTTGGACCCTTTGTGCTATAAATAGATCACTTAGGGTTTGATAATGGGGGGAGAATTAGAGGCTGGAGGCAGGGGAAAACATCATGAAGGCTGCCACACTCTCCCCTATGGTACTTTAATCTCCAAGCAAGGCGAAGGGATAAATCCCTAGGTGTAGTCATTCTTATTTTCTAGTCTTGATTCATTGTAGTTTGGATTTATTATCAAAACATTGTTATGGTTTACTCTTCGATATAATTAGAAGATTTCTTCTTAATCAGGTGATTGCATGCTTCTCCTAGATATAATCCGGTGATTGCATGCTTCTCCTAGATATAAGTCTAGTCATGCTCTTCTTATGTCAATTTGTTTGGATGTGATTGAGTCCGGTAGATCTATCTTTTTGGTTTGTCCATTACTACGATATTGTCATTAAAGATTTATTATCGTTTCTTGATAAACCTATAGGATAGGTCATGTGTTCTTAATTCGAAAGAGCAATTCATATCAATTACATTAGGGTTTATATATGTGCTTTAATTGAATATTTGCCGATTGCTTGTTTAGGGTGTGAAACTTGCAATCAAGATAAAAACAACTAAATCAAGATTGGAATAAAGCAACGAACCTAGGGAGGATTCCTAGACCCTTGTTGTTCTCTATTATATTTACATAATTATTTCACACTACTTCAAACTCAGATTCTTTCCTTTGACTTTTATCGTTTCATATTAAAGTTTACATCTTCTCTTGTAGTTTGCTTGTCTCCCTATGGAATTGACACCCCAAAGCCGTGCTAAAACTATCGCGTTATACTATGGGTGTAACAAATTTTGGCACTGTTGCCGGGGAGAAGTGCTTAAGTACAAGGAAGATTGTTAACCTTGAAACATGATGGTAGAAGAATTGTAGATAATTTTATTTCAGCAATTTGTAAAGGAGGTAACTTTGTTCCTTCTTTTAGCTTGCTGCATTAATTTTATTTTATTTTATTCTTTCTTTTTATAGTATTTTTTTTATTATTTTGTGATTTTGCATGCCCTGATATGGAGATACTTTGGGTAGATTTGCTTGTTGGCCTCTGTTAGAGTCAGAATTAAATTCTTTTCTAAATCTTTTATTTGATAATCCATCTAGTCCCAAAGAGATGAGTGAACACAAAGATCAACCCCCTAGGACCCTTCAGGATTACCTCTACCCTACACGCATAGCCACACCATCATGCATCATGTTTCCAGCCAATGCTCGCCAATTAGATTTTTAAAACAGGCATGATACAATTACTCCCTACGTTTCATGGCTTAGAAAGTGAAAACCCATATGTGCACATTAGAGAGTTTGAGGAAGTAGTTGTGACTTTTCATAGTCAAGATGCAACTGCTAACATTGTGAGACTTAAGTTCTTTCCTTTCACTTTGAAGGATAGAGCTAAGAGTTGGCTATACTCACTAAGACCCCGATCTATTGGGTCGTGGATTGAGATGACTCGGATCTTTTTTAATAAATATTTCCCCCAACATAAGACCAATGCTTTAAAAAAGGCAAATCTCCACCTTTGCATAAAAGGATAGTGAAACTTTATATCAATCTTGTGAGAGATTTAAGGAGTTGTTGAGTATGTGCCCTCACCATGGGTATGAAAATTGATGCTTATTGAGCTATTTTTATGAGGGACTTACATATAGGGAGCACCCCAATCTTGGCTGGAAATCTGAAAACTAGTTGCCTACATAACCTCATAGATCATATCCTGCACCATATCATCACCTGCACCCTCTAGGAGTCCTTTAGAAGAAACTTGACATGCTTTTATTGAGGCACAAGATAAGACTAATCAAAGGCTTGAATCTTTAATTACACAGGTTATTGAAGAACATAAGGATTTAAAGAGCCAAGTATCCAAGTTGATGAGCTCCTTGAGTGTGAATGAGCAAGGTAAGTTCCCTTCCCAAGCTCAGTCCACACACCATGGACAACACCTGGCGCAAAAAATTTAAAGAAGGTGAATGCCATTGTGACACTTAGTGGTAAGTCAATACACATCCCAACACCGAACAAATCAAAGGATGTGGGCGAGAGCCACTAAGTATATATGATTGACTCACCCATGGAAAAGGTCCATCACCTTAATCCATTGGAATCAATCCACACCCATGGGTTCTCAAGAGCGTAGATTGAGCCAAAATCTGGAGATGTTACCGATAACATCCTTGAGGCCTCTTTAAAGCATACAAGCATAAAAGTTGGCAGTGAAGCAGTTGCTGGTGCATTTAGCTCATGTTTGTCTAGGAGGGAATAAGAGCTTCTGGCTGAAGACGTAAAACTTAGCGCTCATGAGAGGCACCCCATAGCTTATCATTTTTACTTTTATTGTTTTCATATTTCTTTTTCTTGTTTATTGTTTGTATTTTTTTTTTCTGTTTTCCGGTATTAACTTAGTATTTCTTTTTCAGGGACAAATATACGAAGCAGTTCAAATGGTGGAGCACAATTTTCAACTTCTGTGCACCTTTAGCTACAAAGGGAGTTTCCTTTACTCTTTCTTTTACATTGAGGTTAATGCAATTTTTAAGTTGGGGGGTGGAGGAAACACAACTCTTTGTTTTCATATTCTTTATTTCCATACATTTTTTTTCTTCAATTGAACTGCTTGGTGTCGTTCTCCCTTTTTATTTGTTTTTAGCATGTTTTGTATTAGCATTAGAGTTAATTCACATGTCAATGATATGAACGTAATTGAGATAGCATATAGCATTTAGAAGAAGTTAAATCTTACTTCGGTTTGTGAATAATTTAAGTGTCAATCTTCATTTGGTTTGAGACTCTAGCTTGCGATAAGATTGTATGATTAGTCTAAAGCATCTAGAGAAGTTTTATGTGAGATTGCTTTGTGAATAATTTTGCGGTCTCGACAATCTCTTGAACTTATTTGATAATCACTTGAGGCAAATTCCTAGAATGCACATTGCTTAGGATATGATATAGGCCATTTTTGAACCATTTGAGCCTTTCAAACTTATCCTTGCTATATCTATCGCTAGTCACCTGTTTGAGCTTTTAAAGAATTTGAGCCTTGTTTCTTTCGAAAACCCATTTACTTACTCTTATGAGCCTAAAAATATTTTATCCTTACCCTTCTTTTAAAAAAAACTTAGTTATACACATTTGTTGAGAAGCACTCAAGAGGAGTAAGGATGGAAATATACAAAAAAAAAAAATTACTGCCATAACCCAAGTACATTAAAAGAGATAAGTTGGGGGTTGCTGAAAAGAAAAGAAAAGAATAAAAAAGAGGTGAATGGTCTTATGCCAAAAATACAAAAGAAAAAGAGAAGTGAAGTATGGCAAACAAAGAAGAAAAGAAAAGAAAAGTGGTGACTTATCGAGAGATACGCTCTTATAAAAAATGGGTGAAAGAGTTGGGTGTTGAAGTAAGATTATCCAATGCTTAAAAGTGGTTGTGTTTAAAACTAAGAGATTAAGTTCTTTTACTTGTAAATCCTTCCCGTTCTTTCTTAACCTTTACCTTAGTCTAACGTTACAAGCTTATTAAAGACCTATTGATCCAATGTAGCGTGACTTTTCTACAATAGTGGAGAGTGATTTGAAAAATAAGCCTATGGAGCTTGTTTATGTGATTGATATCATGCAATTTATTATATTTTTAGAGGCCAAGACTTGTGTTCATGAATGTTATGCATAAAAACATCCGGGTGCTCAGATTAATGGATTGTGGTAAGATGGATGTTAAGAGTCGATAACAATTTTGAGATTGATGTTTGGATTACTTTCGGACTTGAGTGATATTTAATGATTCTATGTACTGTGTGTTATCTGCAATTTTTTAAACAAAAAATTGAAGTATTCTTGGATTAACACTAACATTGCTTCACTTTGTTTTGACTTCTACCTTAGAATTGTTGCACGTTTATTTACCTAAATAAATAAGCAAATAATCGCACTCATTTTACTTGCAAGTGCACAAGGTCAATAGTAGCATAGTGTGCGAATGCAAGATCATCTCCACAGGGATTGGTAAAGTTCAATTTAGAATTAGTTTCTTCAAAGTAAAAAGAAATAATTGTTGAATGTGATTAAATAATAATAAATACATAGGGCTTTGATATCCACCACTAATCGTACTTTCCCAATGTGTAATGTATCAATGCACTAGCCTTATCATGTATACCTAATGGTCGCCAACCTAAGGGCATGGTATCTACTCCTTAAGCTATTGATTTCCCTCAGCAACGAGTTAGGCATGGTATCTACTCTAACTCTTTTCTTTCTTGAGGGATTCAACATGGTATCTACTGAGTTGTTCCTAAAGAAAGCATAACGGTTATGGAAATCGACAACCACATGAGACCTAGGGCATGGTATCTACTCCCAGTTTTCCATGTTGATTAACCTAAGAATCCGGTGTGGATATCTTTTGTTACTATTGTTAGACCCAGGACTCGGTCATCCAAATTGATCTAACTAACCAATCCATACCACATACATACGTTGGCCATACACATACATATGAGGAATTTAAATAAACACAGACATTAATCAAGTTAAGCAACATAATAAAGGCTATTGGCAAAGATAATCAATGAATAAATATATGAGAAAGCATAACTAGGGCTTCAATCGAGCCCTATAAAGAGTTAGTTACACATGTTGTCTAAGATAAGCATTATAATATAAACTAAACATAAACTATAAAACCTGAAGAATACGCGGGAAACGGGTTGTCAATCCTCTCCAAAGCTTATAACTCCGAGCGAAAGTAAAAGATAAAAGAAGTCATTCTTTTGTGTGTGTTTTACAAGTGTATTTATAGGGCTTGAGTAGTCCTAGAAGACTCTGGAAACCCTAACTTCCAAAAACACAAAACCTACTCTATTTCCAAAATTGGTTCTGCCGTTTTACTGTTCACGCCTGTACATGTGCGCTCGATCGCATGCGTCTTGCGCTCGATCGCAAGTGCTGCACTCGATCCTTCTTATGTGCGCACGATCGCATCTGCGCTTGATCGCATGCAATAGTGCGATCGATCACACTTTGACCAGAAGCTGCTCCAAGATTTCCAGGTTTCTTCCTTTAGGTGACAAAAATGCTTCTTTTTCTCCAAGACCCTATAAAAACATGTGAAACACACAAATGAAGTAAAATGGACTAAATTAACCGTGCCTCAAACGATCTATGCAAACCGTGCCTCAAACGATCTATGCACTGATGCATGAGTGTGGTAGCAGCAGAGACCTCACATCGGAAAGAGGATAACTCAGTTAGAAAGTGCTAGGACTCTGTGGGTCCCATATCTGGATGGTCTTCCTCTCGCATTGGGCTAATTACAGGGGTCTTGGTCTCCATATGATCCTCCTCAACTCTCTTAGCTGTAGGAGTAGGTGCTGGGAGTCCTCGAGGTATGTGCGAGAGACTATGTGTCCATTGAGCCTTCCCAAAGAAGGGATGCTCTCGCACTGGTCCGTCACTGGTGGTCCCCTTAATCTCTTTCTTCTTGAAGATGTACGAAAGTAGGAATGGGACTGGGAGCCCCCATGCATTGGCCGTGGTGGTCTGATGGCCATGGACATGATCCCAGAATTTATGTAGCTGGCTCCATATGACAACGAGAAGAGAGTACAAGTGACCTCTGTGGAAGGCATACAACATCTGTAGAAACTGGTCTCTCCTCTGTGTCTTGTGCCCCAATAGACACACATTGCGCTGAAGGATAGTGTCGACAAGCCATAGTCGTGGAGGCAACTTTGACCAGCTAACTACGTTGTCGTGTCTGTTGATGTACTGACCAGCGCACATATCCTCGATAATTGTAGATAAGTCATAAGAGTCCAGTTGTTCCTCAATATCAGTGTCCTCTGGAGGGGACTCATCATAGCAATGAAGAGCAGTGGTTATGTCGGCACTAGTCACTTTGATAGATGTGCCCTGGACTGAGGAAGTCAGTACTCTCGGTCTACTGCAGTCAAAGGATATACTTTCATAGAATTGGACTACTAGCTGGGTGTAAGCAGTCGAGCAGACTGGTTTAAAAAGCCTCTTCGACCCTCGGTGTTTAAATGCTTGGATCGCCCATTGAGTGGCGTCCATTTGCTTGAATACGTCATCGATGGCGAAGGTGGTCTCGAATAATAGTTCTCTCTGCTCTATGCTTGGTCGAGATGACTGGGCATAGCTGCTCGATGCATGGGAGGTGGAAGCGGTTTGTTTTGACATGTTGATCCTAGGTTCTACCAAATTTGCAATCGATCTCAAATATGTGCGCTCGATCGCACACTGGACTATGCACTCGATCGCACGTGGTCAGGTTTTTCCTCGAACAGGTTGTGGGCAACAAATGACCAAGCTATGGTCTGTGGCTTTGGATGTGTTCTTAACCTTCTGCAAACATAATAACACCCAATCATTCACAAGTTAATATATAAATACTGAAAGTGTAAAATAAAGCATTAAAAATTTGTGTGTTGTGAACAAAAATGGATACCTTATATATTAGAGGGGATATGTAATGGGGAGGTAGGTATAGCAGTGATAGTGGTGGTGATGGATGGTGATGGTGGAGATTAGCGGTGATGGAGGTGACGATTTGTGGAGATGCTAGAGTTGAGAGTGTGAGAGTGAGGGTGCTGGTAGGCGGGAGAGTGCGAGCGAGTGAGTATGTGTGCAGAGAGGGTGAGTGAGTGAGTAAGTGTGAAGAGTGAAGTTTTTGAATTTATTACTAAACTGTCTGCCGCAAGTGCGCTCGATCACACTAGAGTGCGCTCGATCGCACTCTTGCGCTCGATTACATTGACTAGTGCGCTCAATCGCACTCTTGCGCTCGATCACATTGACTAGTGCGCTCGATCGCAAGCAGTGTGTATGGACAAAAATAAAAACTTACCGAGGCTAGAATGATAAAGCAAGAACAATACAACCTTACCGTGTGTTAGTGGCCTCAGTACCACCAACCTCAATAGAGGCACTTGAGCTATATGATTAGTAAATGTGATACGTCTCAAACGCTCTCTTGATACAGTGCTACTCCCATTGAAGGGGGCACTTATAGCCCACATCAGGTGGTTCAAGTGCCCTTGACAGCTGCAGTATTTTCAATCTTGGTGCCTAGTTAATAAAATAAGGAAAAGCCATATTAGTAAGTTCAAGATTTTCAACTTGAGGAGTATACTTACTTGGAGGCTGTGATGTGTTCTTGATGGGGTGTATAGTTCTATTGATGTCTTTAATCACATCGTCATCCTCTAGCCTAATTTCTAATCTTGTGTCCTTATAGTTGGGGATGGTCTCCGATTGAACAGTGTGATGGACCTGAGAAACTTTCTCAACAATACCTTGCATGAAGCTCACATTAGAATATTCATTATCCTCATTGGTTGATTTGAATGTATTAAATATTTTAAATTCCATCTCCTCATTATTTACTTTCATATTGACAATGCCACTTTTTACACTAATATTAGTGTCAGTAGTTATCATAAAGGGGTGTCCTAGGATGATGGGGAGAGGTAATGGCATAGTACATTCTTCCATATCTAATACTATAAAATCAGCAGATATAATGAATTTACCTACTTTTACCAACACATCTTCAAGGATACCTCTCAGTCTTTTGATGCTTCTATCAGCCAATTGCAAAGTGACGAAGGTTGGTTGAAGCTCTCCCAAACCTAGTGTCTCGTATAGACTGTATGGCTGCAGGTTGACACTCGCTCCTAGATCCAATAGTGCATGCTCGAACAGCTGGTCACCTAGCTTTCAAGGAATAGTAAAACTACCCAGATCTTTTAGTTTAGGTGGTAATTTTCTTAAAAGCACAGCACTTACCTCTTCAGTTAAGGCTACCGTCTCATTCTCCTGGAACTTCTTTTTGTTAGTGCAATAATCTTTTAAAAACTTAGCGTATGCAGGTATTTATTTGATTGCATTTAACAGAGGAATGTTAATTTCAACTTTCTGCAAGGTTTCAAAAATATAAATTAGTTTATTATCTTTCTTTTATTTTACTAACCTTTGTAGGAAGGGTGGAGCATTCACCTTCTCCATTTCACTTACCCTTTACGCCGATGGGTTCTCTTTGGATGCTGTTGCAGATTCATCGGACCTTATCACCTTGCCATTTCTCAAGGTTGTCACAGCATTCAATTGGTGATGTCCTCTTGGGTTAGGTACTGACTGGGTGGGAAGCTCACCTTGCTTTCTATTGCTCAATTCCTTGGCCAATTGCCCCATTTGTACCTCTAATTCTTGAATTGCTTGATCATGTTTCGTTGTGGTTTGTCTCATTTCAGTATGAAATTTCCTTGTTTCTTCCATGAACTGACTTTGTGAGGTTATCAATTGTTGCTGTTGAGTTGCTAATTGCCTCATAAGACTCTTGAGGTCACTTTTCTTTGGTTCGAGAGCAGATTGGGCTGCTGGTTGGAAGTTTCTGTGCTGCCCTTGACTGTTCTGATTGTTGCTCCATGAGAAATTCGGGTGATTCAG
Organism: Bretschneidera sinensis; assembly: GCA_023935145.1. Classification (NCBI taxonomy): domain Eukaryota; kingdom Viridiplantae; phylum Streptophyta; class Magnoliopsida; order Brassicales; family Akaniaceae; genus Bretschneidera; species Bretschneidera sinensis. The sequence goes on along the minus strand of CM043703.1, from coordinate 61,707,339 downwards.
CCATCCAGGGTTGTATGTGGTTGCATAAGGGTTGTTCTTCGGCGGATAGTTGTTAGGTCCCACATAATTTGCTTGTTCCGGATCTGCAGATGAGTATAAAGGACAAGTATCAGTATTATGGTCGAACTGGGAACATATCGCACATACCTGGAGTGGGGTAGTCGGTAGGCTAGATGAGGCATTTTGAGCAGCCATGGTTTTAACCAACAGGTCTAGTTTCCTTTCCATAGCAGCTATTTGAGGAGAAGATCCTCCATTCGGATTTACTTCATACATGCCCTTACCCTTGGTTATATGTCTACCTCGAGAGGAGAATTGCTGAGTGTGTTCGCTGAGGGTTTCGAAGAGCTCCATTGCTTCTTCGCTGCTTTTCTCCATCCTCCACAACCTGAATCAACAATACTTTTGTTAGTATCATTCAAACCTTCATAAAAATCTTGTACCAGTTCATCTTGAGGCAGGTTATGATGTGGGCATTTGAGTAGCAGTTCGTTGAAGTGTCCCCATGCTTCGAAGTAGAGGTCCCCATCCTTTTGTTGGAAGGACTGGATCTCCTTCCTCATCTGTCTCGTCTTTTGGGCTGGAAAAAACTTCTTTAGGAATTTGCTAGCCAACTCCTCCCAAGTATGGATAGAAACTATAGGCAAAGAATTGTACCACAGTTTAGCGTTATCTTTTAAGGAAAAGGGGAACAAAATTAACTTTATTCCTTCTTGGTCTAGGCCTCGGTCAGGTGCAGGTCGAAAAACTCCCGAAGGTGCAGGTGTGGATCCTCATTAGGTGTACCCCTAAAATGAGTCAAGGCACTCAAGATTTGGGAGATATGTAATAGTTACCTTCCGCCTCCGGTTGATAAGCGATACATGATGGCTGATCAAGGTTCCGTGGAATGAAGGACTGCTTCATTGGTACTCGTGCAGGTGGTTGCTGATTTTCGAGTTGTTCTGCCATTGGTGCTTCGTTCTTGAATTTTTCTTCGTTCTCCTTGAAGTTGTTCCTAAGCCTTTGTCGGATGGTCCGTTCAAGCTCAGGATCGAGGGGAAAAAATGTTGGATGTCGGGATCGAAGTCTGTGCATAAATCAGGTAAACCAACTTCAGTGCAGCAGTTCAACTCTGCTGCTCGGGTAGCTCTCTGCCCTAATTGCGCTTGATCACACAGAAGGTTGCTATCGATCGCAAATATCACAGAAAGTTTTGTTAGGGTTCGATGTGCCTGAAACAGAAGAAAAATCAATTAGGGTTTGATAAAAATAAAGATAATAAATAGAAATGAAAGATATTTTGAAAAATACAAATAACGATGTTTAAACTAAACGAAATTAATTCTAAAAGGAAATTTAGCACAATCCCCGGCAATAGCGCCAAAAACTTGTTGCGCATTTATTTACCTAAATAAATAAGCAAATAATTGCACTCGTTTTACTTGTAAGTGCACAAGGTCAACAGTAGCATAATGTGCGAATGCAAGATCATCTCCACAGGGATTGGTAAAGTTCAATTTAGAATTAGTTTCTTTAAACTAAAAAGAAATAATTATTGAATGTGATTTAATAATAATAAAGACATAGGGCTTTGATATCCACCACTAATCATACTTTCCCAATGTGTAATGTATCAATGCACTAGCCTTATCATGTATACCTAATGGTCGCCAACCTAAGGGCATGGTATCTACTCCTTAAGCTATTGATTTCTCTAAGCAACAAGTTAGGCATGGTATCTACTCTAACTCTTTTCTTTCTTTAGGGATTCAGCATGGCATCTACTGAGTTGTTCCTAAAGAAAGCATAAGGGCTGTGGAAATCGACAACCACATGAGACCTAGGGCATGGTAGCTACTCCCGGTTTCCCATGTTGATTAACCCAAGAATCCGGTGTGGATACTTTTCTTACTATTGTTAGACCCAGGACTCGGTCATCCAAATTGATCTAACTAACCAATCCATACCACATGCATACATTGGCCATACACATACATATGAGGAATTTAAATAAACACAGACATTAATCAAGTTAAGCAACATAATAAAGGTTATTGGCAAAGATAATCAATGAATAAATATATGGGAAAGCATAACTAGGGCTTCAATCGAGCCCTATAAAGAGTTAGTTACACATGTTGTCTAAGATAAGCATTATAATATAAACTAAACATAAACTATAAAACCCGAAGAATACTCGGGAGACGGGTTGTCAATCCTCTACAAATCTTATAACTCCGAGCGAATGTAAAAGATAAAAGAAGTCATTCTTTTGTGTGCGTTTTACAACTGTATTTATAGGGCTTAAGTAGTCCTAAAAGACTCTGGAAACCCTAACTTCCAAAAACACAAAACCTACTCTATTTCCAAAACTGGTTCTGCCACTTTACTGTTCATGCTCGTACATGTGCGCCCGATCGCATGCGTCTTGCGCTCGATCGCAAGTGCTGCGCTCGATCCTTCTTGTGTTCGCACGATCGCATGTGCGCTCAATCGCATGCAATAGTGCGATCGATCGCACTTTGACTAGAATTTGCTCTAGGATTTCCAGGTTTTTTCCTTTAGGTGCCAAAAATGATTTTTTTTCTCCAATACCCTATAAAAATATGTGAAACACACAAATGAAGTAAAATGGACTAAATTAACATAACTAAGGTCCGAACAAATTTAAATAAGGGGGCTTAAATATGATATTTAAGCCCCTATCAAGAATTCATCTCTTGCTTTCGCTTGAATTGCTAGGGACTAGCAATAAGCTAGTTGGGGGTTATGATGAGAGTCGTAAAATGCATCGTAACAGTACTTAATTGTTAGCATTTTATGGTTGATCTAGGTTTTAATTGCACTTTTATACGTTAACAACCCTAAAGTGTCATTCTTGGATCATTGATCTATTTAGGTGCATTTTCAGGTACTTTGAGTTTAAAAGACATAGAAAAGCTATCATTGCTTAAAGCTCAAAGATTCCATGCATATCGGAGTGAAGGAGTTTTTTCAGAAAGGATAAAATGAAGAGTTTATAGCACCAGGCCAAGCCTAGGCGCCCAGAACCTCCATAAATTAGCATCAGGCCAAGCCTAGGCGCCCAGAAGGCAAGCCTAGGCACCCAGAAGAAACAAGAGTCAGGGCAACGGCGCCCAAAAGGCCGGGCCACGGTGCCCAACAACTCCACATCCTTGGACCAAAGCCAAGCCTAGGCACCTAGAAGAGAGAGCTACAGCGCACGCACGATTCCTTCTCTGAGTTTTGACCTAATTAGGACTTTAATGATTGTTTAAACCCTAAAACACCCTTGGACCCTTTTTACTATAAATAAATCACTTAGGGTTTGATAATGAGGGGAGAATTAGAGGTCGTAGGCCAGGGAAAACATCATAAAGGCTGCCACACTCTCCCTTATGGCCAACTAATCTCCGAGCAAGGCGAAGGGATGAATCCCTAGGTGTAGTTGTTCTTGTTTTCTAGTCTTGATTCATTATAGTTTGGATTTATTATCAAAACATTGTTATGGCTTACTCTTTGATATAATTAGTATATTTCCTCTTAATCCGATGATTGCATACTTCTCCTAAATATAAGTTTAGTCATGCTCTTCTTATGTCAATTTGTTTGGATGTGATTGAGTCCGACAAATCTATCTTTTAGGTTTGTCCATTACTGCGATATTTTCATTAAAGATAAATTGTCGTTTCTTGATAAACCTATAGGATAGGTCATGTGTGCTTAATTCGAAAGAGCAATTAATATCAATTACATTAGGGTTTATATATGTGCTTTAATTGAATATTTGCCGATTGCTTGTTTGTGATGTGAAACTTGCAATCGAGATAAAAACAACTGAATCAAGATTGGAATAAGGCAACAAATCTAGGGAGATTTCCCGGACCCTTGTTGTTCTCTATTATATTTACACCATTATTTCACACTACTTCAAACTTAGATTCTTCCCTTTGACTTTTATCGTTTTGTATTAAAGTTTACATCTTCTCTTGTAGTTTGCTTGTCTCCCTGTGAAATCGACACCCCAAAGCTGTGTTACAACTACCATGTTATACTTTGGATGTAATCAGCGGTGCTTCCTCCCCTTAGTAGCAAAGCCTTGGAGATCCCCCAGATTGCTCGCAGAAGTCCTCCGGATTGCACACCTTTTTGATGAAGTGAAATGGGGCTTTTATTGGGGAACTCCATGAGTGCAATGTGTTTTCAATCCGATGTGGGATATGGGATATAGAATGTGTTTCCAAATGATGTGGGATGTGGGATTTAAGCCTTCACATGCCCTTCAAAACTTCTGCCACGCTGAAATCTCGTACAGTCTGACCTTTGTCTACTAAAACTGCCATAACTTTCTCTAGAAAAATCACATTTATGAGCCGTGAAATTCTCCAAAAAATAGACATCTGGATCTTTCCAAGCATATATGGCTAAGCTCCTAGTTCTTCCTGAATCATTATTGTTTAATCTGCAAAAATCACTTCTGCCAAGCTGAAATCACGCACAGCCTAACCCTTGTCTACTAAAACTGCCATAACTTTCTCTAGAAAAATCAAATTTACGAGCCACAAAATTCTCCAGAAAATAGACATTTGGATCTTTCCAAGAAATATATCGCTCATCTCTTGATTCTTCCTGAATCAATACAGTTTAATCCGTAAAAATGACTAATCTGTTCGGGAAATTCTGACAATTTAGTGAAACTCCTTTCCAAGTGCTTGTAAACCTGTAAAACAACGAAAAAAACAACTCAAAGTAACAAACTCCTAGGTTAACAAATGTAAATTAAGGGGCCAAAATATGTAATATTTGGCACTTATCAAACATCTTCCCACATGTCAACATGGTTTTATCTTAGACCAGCTGCCTTCCTGGTTCTTTTATTTCATTTAGACCGGCTCACTCCCGGCTCTTTTATTTCTAGCATATACCGGTTGTCACGATTTTTATTTATTTCTAGCATATACTGGCTGTCATGGTTTTTTATTTAGACTGACCCCCTCCTGGTTCTTTTATTTTATGCATATGCATATGAAAAATGATATAAAATATGCATATGAACAATAATATAAAAACAAGCATGTATTCAAACATTTAATTTAGCTATTCTGTCTTTTCTCAAATTACTATTTAATCAATTTCACTAATTTCTTCTCCTCATATATCACATCAATTTATCAACCATAAATCGTCAAGAATTTCATTTATCACCTTTATTATTAAATCGATTCATTTTTCCAATAATATTACTTCTCATATAATAACTTTCCTCATATCAATTATATATATCATACTCATCAAACAACTTTCATTTATTATCAAATCATGGGTTAGTAATTTATTCAAATATTATCACTATATATTTCATATTTATCTTGATTACTTAAAGTAGATCTAACTCACCACATAGCACTTAGAGCTACCTGTGGATCACCTCATTGTCTTTCCTGCTCCTCTCAGCAATTTCCCTCGATTGTTGATCGTCAGCACTTGACATAATATTCATATTAAATTCTAATTTATTCTTCAATTCTTCCATAATTTACACCCTTTAAAAATTCCCACATTAAATTCTTGGAATTTCATGTATGCGAAATTTCAAAAATAAACTTCACGTTATTACCTTCTGTTTTTCTTAGAGCTTCCCGTGACTCTCTGTAAAATTCTCATGTAAACCCCTTCAAAATTTTACTCTTTCAATCTTTCTTTTGGTCCCTAAGTGTTTAAAGAAATAGAGTAATTTATATTTGAGATTAGAGAAAACCAAAAAGGATTTGGTAAAACTAATAAAACAATTCAATATATATAATACAAATTTTATGCGACACCGTCACCACTTTCTTGATTTGTTATTGTGCAACATGCAAAAGTTGCAAATTTCTTTGGCAACACTTGGAGCCAGAAGTTGCCACGTCCCCTTTTTTTAAACTTTTTCTTTTTCCTTTATATGGACAATTTTTTTTAAAGAATTGTTTTATAAAATTTAAATCTTTCGCATATATATATATATATATATATTATTTTAACTCCATGTCATATTTATTAAATTACTTCTTTACCCTTTCTTTACGAATACGGGTATAACAGAACTGCTGGTATGTTCTTCTACTGTGAAGGAGACTAGACTCAAAGGAGTCCATTTTCTCAGTCTTCAACCATAAGATCTATACTCCAACGGAGAAAAGATGGCTTTCAATCCTGGACCTATGACTCCTTTTTACAAAAAGAAAAAAAAAGACACCTTTGAGTTCATTATGTTGTGAATCATTTTTGCCATGCTCGCTTATGTATAGTATTATTTTAATTTTTTCAATGGATTTTGGTTTTGCATCCAAAAGCTCACTAAAACAATTAAAGTCAACTTGTGGATAAGTTCTCAATTAGCCCAATTAGGTGGAGATAAAAACATAAGGGAAACTTTCCTCTGATCAAATTACAATCAAATTTTCTCAGTTTTGGATAAGCGTGGTGGATTTGACATCAACAAGCTTCTTAAAGAGGTTTGGAATCTAATGGTGATTTAGGCTAAACCCAAGAAGCCTGATTATGCTAAAACTATCACACGGTTATTGTGTATAGATGAGGTGTCGATCCCACGAGGAAAAGCAAACTATAAAAGAAAGTGTAAACCTTAATACGAACGATAAAAATCAAATTAAATAATCTGAGTTTTGATAATGAAATAATGTGAGAGAGTTGTGTAAATATAATGAAGAATATAATAGAGAAATAACAAGGTTTTGGAATCCTTCCTAAGTTCGTTGCCTTATTCCAATCTTGATTCAAATTGTTTTATCTCGATTGCTAGTTTCACATCCCAAACAAGCAATCGGAATATATTCAATCACAGCACATTAACACTCTAATGTAATTGCTATAAATCACTCATTGATTTCGATTCAAGCACACATGACCTATCTTATAGATTATCAAGAAACAACAATATATCTCAATGATAATACCGCAGTAATGGACAAATCTATAAGATAAATCTATCGAAATCAATCACATCCAACAATTTAACATAAGAAGAGCTTGACTAGACTTATATGGAGGAGAAAGATGCAATCATCGGATTAAGAGAAAATCTTCTAATTCTTTACTTAATCAAGAGTAAATCATAAACAATGTTTAACAATAAATCCTTACAACTGAATCAAGAATGGAAAATAAGAACAACTACACCTAGGAATTCATCTCTTTGCCTTGCTTGATGATTAGTTGGACATTTGGCTCATGTTTGATGAAGAAGAATAATGATAGCTCCTCTGATTCCAGCTTCTCTTTTCAGTCTCCACAATTTTCTATATATAGCTCATAAGGTTTAGGGGTATTTTGGGCTAAAAAATGTCATTAAAACGCCCTAATTAGGTCTGAAGCGGAATAGGGGACCGCGCACGCACCGCAACTAAGCCTTTCCTCGCTGTGGCGCCACCTTGAATAGGCTTTTTGGAGATTCTGCAGGCCACGGCTCAAACAGGTCTGGGCTGCGACGCACACTAGTAGGCTGCGGCTCCACCTTTGTCTGAGCTTTGCACAGGTTTTGAGAGGCCGCGGCTAAGCTTTTCCAAGCCGCGGTGCGCAACCTCCAGCTTCTATCCGAGAAGTTGATGGTTCTGGTAGGCAAGGCTTGAGGTTCTGAGCCGCAACATGGAACACTAAAGACTTGGTTTTTCTTCATTTTGTCTTTCCGTAACCATGCCTTCACTCCGATACGCATAGAATCTTTGTGTTTCAAGCAACGATAGCTTTTCCATCTATTTAGACTCAAAATACCTGAAAATGCACTGAAATAGATCAATGATCCAAGAATGACACTTTAGAATTGTTAAGGTATAAATGTGAAATTCAACTCTAGATCAACTCTAAAAAGCTAACAAATGAGTATTGTTAAGATGTATTTTATGACTCTCATCATAACCCCCAACTAGCTTATTGCTAGTCCCTAGCAATTCAAGCGAAAAACATGAAATGAATTCTTTATTAGAAATCGAAACAATGTAAAGCAATGTTAGCGTTAAACCAAGAGTAATTCAACTTTTTGTCTCAAAAATCATACATAACACACAATATATAGAATCATTAAATATCACTCAAGTCCAAAAATAACCCAAATGTCAACCTCAAAATTGTTATCGACTCTTAACAATCCATTAATCCGAACACCCGGATGATTTTATGCACTACATTCATGAATACAAGTCTTGGCCTCTGAAAACATATTAAAGTGCATGACATCAATCACAAATCAGGCTCCACAAGCTCACTTCTCAAATCACTCTCAACTAATGTAGAAAAATCACACTACATCGAATCACTAGGTCTTTAATAGGCTTGTAACGTTAGGCTAAGGTAAAGGTCAAGAAAAAATGGGAAGGGTTAAACAAGTAAAAGAACTCGGTCTCTTAATTTAAACACAACCACTTTAAGCACTAGATAACCTTACTTCAACACCCACTTATTCAACCATTTTTCGAGCATTTCTCTTAATAAATCACTATTTTTTCTTCTTCTTTCTTTGCCATAATTCACATCTTTTTTTTTATTTTGGCACATAACCATTCAACTCCGTTTTCATTTTTTACTCTTTTCCACAACCCCCAACTTTTCTCCTTTAACGTACTTGGGTTATGGTAGTAATATTTTTTTCCATATTTCCATCCTTACTCCTCTTAAGTGCTTCACAACAAATATGTATAAACTAAGTTCTCTTAAAAGGAAGGTAAGGATAAAATATTTTTAGGCTCATAAAGGTAAGTAAATGGATTATCGAAAGAAACAAGTCTAAAAAAAATTTCAAGAAAAAGGCTCAAACAAGCGACTAGTGATAAATATAACAAGGGTAAGGTTGAAGGGCTCAAACGGTCCAAAGATGGCCTACATCATGTCCTAAGTAGTGTGCATTCTAGGATTTCTGCCTCAAGTGATTATCAAATAAGTTTTAGAGCTTGTTGAGACCGCAAAAGTATTCACAAAACAATCACACATAAAGCTTCTCTAGATGCTTTAGACTAATCATGCAATCTTATCGCAAACCAGAGTCTCAAACAAAATGAAGATCGACACTTAATTTATTCTCAAACTGAAGCAAGAATTAACTTCTTCTAAATGCTATATACTATCTCAATTAAACTCATATCATTGACATGTGAATTAACTCCAAGACTAACACAAAGCATGCTAAGAACAAACATAACTAAACATAAATATTTTATGTATATATATATATCCTAACAAACGAAAAAAAAAGGGAAAGTGACACCAAACAGTTTAATGGAAAAAGAAATGTATGGAAAAAAAAAGAAAAGTAATTCCTCCACCCCTAACTTAAAAATTGCATTAACCTCAATATGAAAGAAAAAGTAAAGGAAACTCCCTTTGTAACTAAAAGTTCACAGAATCTGAAAATTGTGCACCACCATTTAAACTGCATACGGTTCTTCTTGTTGAAATTTCGATCTATAACATAGAACAAAACAAACAAAAAGAAAACAACTACGGTGTAACATTAAGATTCCCACCGTATGTTAGGTTAACACATGAAAACTAAATAAATAACTAAAAATGAAAAATAAAGATAAAAGAAAAGTTAATCCGATAATAAAATGAAACGAAACAAACAAAAAATAAATAAAAACATACCTGTGTGGTGTGGTCAAGGTTGATAGACCGGATCCATAAGTGGAATGTCTTCCACTTCCGGACCTTGCCTATCAAGTAATATTTTAAGGTATTGACTATTTATTTTAAAGATCCGACCATCTTTAATATCCCTATTTCTACCACCCCATTTGCAAAAACATTCTTCTCTACAAAAGGGCCGGTCCACCTCGACTGAAGTTTTCTTGAGTGCTTATGGAGTCTAGAATCATATAAGAACACTCGATCATTAGGCTTAAATGTTTTCCTAAAAAAAAAATCTATCTTGAAACACTTTCATTCTAAAGTTCTCACAAGCATAATTTCTCAACTCCTCTAACTTAGTCAATTGAAATTTCCTAAGCTTACCTGCTTCTCCAATGTCAAAATTGATTCTAGAGTTCTCATAAGCATCATTTCTCAACTCCTCTAACTTAGTCAACTGAAATTTCCTAAGCTTACTTGCTTCTCCAATGTCAAAATTGAAAGACTTTATCGCTCAATAAGCTCGATGCTCGAGCTCCACAGATAAGTGGCAAGGCTTTCCAAAAACAAGCCCATAAGGTGACATACCTAAGGAAGTTTTGAAAGCTGTACAGTAGGCCCAAAGCACATCAACTAGTCTCAAAGACCAATCTTTTAGATCCGGGTTTACTATTTTTTCTAAAATTTTCTTAATTTCCCTGTTTGCAAGTCCTACCTATCCACTTGTCTGAGGGTGATAGACAGTAGAGATTTTATGTAACACCCCATATTTTTTCATCAAAGTTTCAAAAGAACGGTTGCAAAACTGCGTACCCCGATCACTAATTCTAGCACGTGGTGTACCAAATCGAGATAACACATTTTCTTTGAGAAATTTAATTACCGTCCTATTATCATTGCTCCTGCAAGCTACTGCTTCTACCTATTTTGACACATAATCTATTTCCACAATGATATATTAATATTCAAAAGAAGGAGGAAATGGTCCCATAAAATCAATGCCCCAACAATCAAAGATTTCAATCACTAAAATTGGGTTTAAAGGCATCATATCACGACGGGACACAGCTCCTGACTTCTGACACTTTTCACAGGAGCGACATGTTTGCATCCTTAAACAAGGTGGGCTAATAAAATCCACACTGTAGAATTTTACAGTGGTTTTCTTCATTGAAAAGTGGCCCCGACAAGCTTGAGAGTGACAAAATTCCAAGATGCTGGCAATCTCTTCATTAGGAATGCAACGCTTTAAAATTTGGTTAGGGCAGTATTTGAAAAGACAAGGGTCATCCCAATAAAATTTAGGTACCTCAGTCGTGAACTTTCACTTGTCCTAAGTGCTCCAATCTACCGGTATCTCACCGACAGCCAAATAATTCACGATATGAGCAAACCATGGTAGAGAAGTAATAGAGAGTAAATGCTCACCGGGAAAATCATCCCTGATTAGCAGGTCGTCAGAGGTGTCCTCAAATGTGAGCCTTGAGAGATGGTCAACCACTACGTTCTCCACTCCTTTCTTATCTTTGATGGTGATGTCAAATTCTTGCAAACGTAAGATCCACCGTATTAGTCGCGCCTTAGCATCCTTCTTTGTAAGAAGGTACTTAAGGGCTGCATGATCTGTGAAAATAATAATGGGAGAATCAATCAAGTAAGCACGAAACTTGTCCAAAGCAAAAACTGCAGCTAGTAATTCTTTTTCAGTGGTGAAGTAATTCATCTTAGCACTATTTAGAGTTCTACTAGCATAGTAAATGACAAAAGGCTTCTCCTCCCTTCGCTGTCCAAGAACAACACCTACAACAAAGTCACTAGCATCACACATGATCTCAAAAGGTAAAGTCCAATCAGGTGACTGCATTATGGGTGCTGAGGTAAGCTTGCCAATTAGCATTTTAAAGGCCTCCTGACAAGCTTGTGTCGACTCAAATGGGGCATCTTTAACTAGGAGGGCACATAGTGGTCTAGATATGGTGGAAAAATTATGTATAAACGTCTTATAAAAGCCCGCATGACCAAGAAAGGATCTCATATCCTTTACTGTCCTAGGTGTAGGCAACTTAGAGATTAATTCAATCTTAGATTGATCAACTCTATCCCCCTAGAAGAAATAATATGCCCTAAGACAATACCTGAAGGTACCATAAAGTGGCATTATTCCCAATTCAAAACTAATTCCTTCTCCTCACAAAGAGTCAATGCTCTCTCTAAATTCAATAAGCATGCATCAAATGAAGATCCAAAAATAGTCAAGTCATCCATAAAAACTTCCATGCAATTTTCAACTATGTCACTAAAAATGCTCATCATGCAACGTTGAAAAGTAGCAGGTGCATTACACAATCCAAATGGCATTCTATGAAAAGCATAAGTACCAAAGGGACAAGTGAAAGTGGTTTTATCTTGGTCATCTAATGCAATTTCAATTTAATAATAACCAGAATAACCATCCAAGAAATAATAAAAATGATGACAAGCTACACACTCAAGAATTTAATTGATAAAATGGAGGGGAAAATGGTCTTTCCGAGTGCTTCCACACTTGAGAGAATTTGTTTTTCACTTCTCTCAAGCAACTCCTCAAACTTCGGTTGCCATGCTCGAGTTCCATAATCCTGAGTTTTATAAAAAATAGCACAAATATCAATTACATCAGATGGATCATTGATAGAATGAATCTCAGAATTAACAAGAAAATATTCAAGGGGATCAAAATCATGAGCTATAGAAACTCCCCTATTGATGAGTGACTCAATCATATATATCTGATGGCTCTCGTCATCATCTTCTAGCTGTTTTGCAACATTGAAGATGTTCACCTCAAGGATCATGTTTCCAAAGGACAGCTTTATGAGCCAATTCTTGCAATTAATAAGAGCATTGGCAGTGGCAAGGAATAGCCTACATAAAATCAAAGGAATTTTAGAGGTAGTGTCTACAGCAAAGCTAGTGCCAAGGATTAGGAAATCAACAGGATAATAAAATTTGTCAATTTGAATTAGAACATCCTCTACCACACCCTGGGGTACTTTGACTGAATGGTAAACCAATTGCAATACCATAGCGGTTGGTTTGATTTCTCTAAATCCCAACTGCAAATAAATAGAAAATGGGACTAGATTCACACTAGCTCCTAAATCTAGCAATGCTTACCCAACCTCATGATTTTCAATGCTGCATGCAATGGTTGGACAACTAGGATCCTTGTACTTGGGAGGAATCCTCTGCAGATAAGTGCTTAAATATATTTAAGCCCTTTAATTTATAGTTGTTAGGCTCCTTTTTTATGTATTTCAGTATATTCTACTTCATTTTTATGTTTTCTGTCTAAAGAAGAAAACTGAAGATCTGGATCCAAATAAGTGCGATCAAGCGCACAAGCACCCAGTGCCCACACCAGGATCGAGCATAGCCTGTGCTAGCATGCAAGAAGAAGGCTCGAGCGCAGATGCACTCGGGCGCAATAGTGTGCGATCGAGCGCACACGTACAGTAAACCGGCAGAACCTGTTTTGGAAATAATGGTTCGAGTCTAATTTTGGAAATTAGGGTTTCGAGGTGTCTTTAGAACCCTATAAATAGACTTGTAAAACACAGAAATAGTGTCTCCCTTTTTAGTTTTAGTTTTAGATCGGGAGGCTGAAGGCCAGGATGGATTCTACGAAGAATTAACGACTCTTTAATAGAGCTCTCTCCTGTTTCTTCTTTCTTTTATTTTATCATGTGCAAATAGCCATGTTATGATACTTTAATTGATTAATGCCTGTTTTATTGAATTTCTCATACGTGTGTGTCTGATCAATGTATGCATGTGGTATGGATAAGTTAGTTAGATCAATTTGGATGACTGAGTCCTGGGTCTGACGATAGTAACAAAAGAAATCCACGTCAGATTCTTAGGTTAATCAACATGAGAAACCAGGAGTATACACCATACCCTAGTTCTCTTGTGGTTGTTGATTTCCACAGATCTAATGCTCTCTTAAGGATCAACTCAGTATACACCGTGTTGAATCTCTTAAGAAAGAAAAGAGTTAGAGTAGATACCATGGCCAACTCATTGCTTAGGGTGATTAATAGCTTAAGAAGTAGATACCATGCCCTTAGGTTGACAACCATTAGGTATTTATGGTAGGGCTAGAGTATTAGCACATTACTTATTGGGAAAGTATGATTAGTGGTGGATATCAAAGCACTATGTTCTTATCATTATCAATCTAGACTCAATATTTATTTCTCTCTTTTTATATTGTGAAACTGATTCTAAAAATGAAATTCACTAATCCCTATGGAGATGATCTCGCACTTGCACATTATGCTACTGTTGACCTTGTGCACTTGCAAGTAAAACTGTACGATTATTTTCTTATTAATTTGGGTAGATAAACACACGACAAGTTTTTGATGCCGTTGCTAGGGATTGCTCTAAATTTCTTTTTAGAATTATTTTCGTTAGTTTTATTTTATATCTTTACTCTGTTCTGTTTATATTTTCTTTATCAAAAACTTAGTTTTTCTTCTTTTCGTTTTCTGTTTTCTTTTGTTTCAGGTCTGCAGCAGTGCTATTTCTAGCCTTGCAATCGAGTGCAAGCTCAAGTGAGATCAAGCGCACTATTGCAATCGAGCACAGTACCTTGTGCGCTCGAGCACAAATAGTCTAGAGACTACCCGAATAGCGATACTGAAGCTGCTACACCAAAGTCTTTTAGCTGATTCATGCAAGGGCTTTGATCTAGGAACCTTACCATCGTTCCACTCGACATAAAGATTGAGAGGACCATTCGACAGAGGCCTAGAAACAACTTTGAGGAGAATGAAGAAGCATTCGAGGGAGAAGCACCAATGGAACAGCTAGAAAACCAACAACCACCTGAGTGAAGACCTATAAAGCAATCCTTCATCCCACGGAACCTTAACCAGCCATCATGTATTGCTTATCAACCAGAGGCGGAAGGCAATTATTACATATCTCTGCAGATACTCAGTGCCTTGACTCATTTTAGGGGTACACCTGTTGAGGATCCACATTTGCACCTTCGGAAATTCTTTTACCTCTGCAAGTTCCAGCACATCCAGGGCCTAAATTAAGAGGGAATCAGGTTAATTCTTTTCCATTTTTTATTAAAAGATAAAGCTAAGTTGTGGTATAATTCATTGCCTATAGATTCTATCCATACCTAGGAAGAACTATCCAGTAAGTTCCTAAGGAAATTTTTCCCAGCTCAAAGGACAAGACAAATGAGGAAGGAGATTCAATCTTTCCAACAGAAGGATGAAGACCTTTTCTTTGAAGCATGGGGACACTTCAACGAGCTGCTACTCAAATGCTTATATCATAATCTACCTCAAGATGAGCTGGTACTAGCCTTTCATGAAGGTCTAAACGACATGAATAAAGGTATAGTTGATTCAAGTTGTGGAGGTGTGCTGATAGAAAAAAGTGGTGAAGAAGCCATGGAGCTTTTTGAGACCTTAAGCGAGCACACATAACAATTCTCATCCAGAGGTAGATAAGGTATGAAAAAGAGCATGTATAAGGTAACCCTAAATGGTGGATCTTCAAATCAGATGGTTGCTATGGAGAGGAAACTGGATATGCTTATAAAAGACATGACTGCTCAAAACATCTCACCTCGACCACAAGCTACACAACTCCAGGTATGTGCTTTATGTTCTCAATTTGATCACACTACTGATACTTGCCATTTATATTCATCTACAGATCCCGAGCAAGTGAACTTTATGGGACCAAACAGTGCATATGCAAATACCTACAATCAAGGAGGGCGAAACCACCCCAACCTCTCATGGAGCAATAATCAAAATGCCATGAACTTTCAAGGGCAGCAAAGGAATTCCCAACCGATAACCCAATCAGTTCCAGAATCAAAGCAAAGTGACCTAGAGAGTCTTGTAAGGTAGTTGATGACCTCACAAGAATAATTCATAGCAGAAACAAGACAATTCCGGATTGAGCAAAGGAAAACCACTACAAAGCATGAGCAAGCCATTCAAAGACCCGAGGTACAAATAGAGCAATTGGCTAAGGAGTTAAGTGAAAGAAAGCATGGTGAACTTCCTGCCTAAGCACTACCTAATCCAAGAGGACATCAGCAACTAAATGCAATGATAACTCTCATAAATGGTAAGATCATAAGAGCTAATAAGCTTGCACAAGCATCTCCAATTATAACATCCACATCAAAGGTAAGTGAAATGGAGAAGTGGAATGCACCACCCTTCCCCCAAAGGTTAGTAAAGCTAACAAAAGAAAGTAAAATGCATGATATCTTTGAAACTTTGAGAAAAGTAGAAATTAATATTCCTTTATTAGATGCAATTAAACAAATTCTTGCATATACAAAATTTTAAAAGATAGTTGCACTAATAAAAGGAAGTTTCAGAAGCATGAAACAGTGACTTTAACCGAAGAGGTGAGTGCGGTATTGTTAAGGAAACTACCACCCAAGCTAAAAGATCCGGGTAGTTTTACAATTTCCTATAGGACACGTAACCAGATTTTTGAGCATGCTGCCATACACTGTATTCAAGACACTAGGTTTGGGGGAGCTTCAAGCAACCTCCATCACCTTGTAACTGGCAGACCGAAGCATCAAAAGACCAAGAGGTATTCTTGAGGATATCTTGGTAAAGGTATGTCTATTTATTTTACCTACTGATTTTATTGTATTAGATATGGAAGAATTTTCTATGCCATTACCGCTGCCCATCATCTTAGGAAGACCCTTTATGAGAATCGCTGATACAAAAATTTGCGTGAAAAAACGTATTGTAAGTATGAAGGTAAATGGTGAGAAGGTTGAATTTAAAATATTTGATACATTAAAATTACTCCAAGATAAAATGGAATATTCTAATGAATGTATGATGCAAGGTGTTGTTGAGCAACATTTTCAGGTCCATCTCATTGCTCCATTGGAAGCCACCCTCACCCATGGGTTAATAAGATCGAATGTTGAAACTGAATATGAAGATGTTACTGATGACATCTTTGAGGCTGCATACCGCCTAGAGGCCTCTCCAAAGCATCTAAGCACCAAATTTTGCATTGAAGCAGTTGCTGATGCTTTCAACTTATGCTTTTCTGGGAGGAAGTAAGAGTGTCTGGCTGAAGATGTTAAACTTAGCGCTCATGGGAGGCACCCCAAAGCTTATCCTTTTATTTTTATTGTTTTTCATATTTATTGTTATTTATTTACTTTTAGTACTTCTTGTTTTCCCGTATTATGTTGGTTTTTCTTTTTTAGAGACAATGTGTGCATCTGTTCAAGTTTGGGGGTGTGCTATGAGCCATGCCGGCCCAGCTAGTTCTCCATCTCCCAGGTTAGATCTTTCAATTGTTATTCACACATTGGGGACAATGTGTAATTTAAGTTTGGGGGTATGGGAGACACATTCATACACTTTGTCCCAGTTTTTTTTTAGTATTTTTGAAAAAATAAATGCTTGTTCATATTGTTTTGAAAATTTTGGTTGATTTAAAACAAATACTATGATAAAACTTCATCAGTAAGCTTAAAATCTAGAACATATACTATAAATAATAAAATTTTAAAAGTCTAATTACCTACTTCAAGGCATTTAAGAATTCACAAGTTTGATCTAAATCTGACACGAGCACATGAGCACATAATGGTGTGAGGTATGACATATAATTTTTATGTATATGTGTTGTGAGTTTTAAATTACTCGCAAGCGCACGAGTCGTTTGCAGTATAGCGTTGTGCAAGTGCGAGGTCGAATCCACAGGGAATTGCGTTGTGAAAGTATATTTTCAATCTAAATTAACTCTATCTTAACCTAGTTCCGAATTTTGAATGATAATTTGTAAAATAAATTAAAACTAAATTAAATTGATTTTAAAACTAATAATAAAAAGCACTAAGGTTTCCGAATCCACCCTACCGAAGTTAAGCATACATGTTCTAAAAATATAGCCTATCAAAACATTCAATGAATCCAACTATAAGACAAAAAACAAAGAATATCCCAACTAAACCAAAAGCACCCGATGTATCCGCTCTTAACAAATCACAAAGGGAATCCAATTTAATCGAAAAGCATTCAATGTATCCATCAGATGAAACACAAAGAAAATCCAACAGACAATTTAAACTCAATCAATTATAAGATTAACTCAAATAATTGACAGAACATTTATACTAAAAATTGTCAGATTTGTACAAGCAAATCTGAACTACTACGCCAAACAACGACGGGGCTTCATCTTCAACCTTAGCTGAAGAGTCTAGCCACTCATAACTATAAAACTATAATAACAAGTGCTAAACATTTAAACTAAAACAACTGGATATAAAGAAATAAATAAACAACTTTACATGGGAGAAATTCCACTCGCTGACGGGTGGCGCCTCCCCTCGTGGTAGCAATGCCTTCGGGATCCACCAGAATGCTAGCGGACGTCCACCGGTAAACACCAAAGTGGCTCAGGAATTGTACATTGGATTATGAAGCCAAATGGTGTTTATATAGGGGGAGACCCGGAGTAAAACAGGTTGCAGAAACGATGTGGGATACAGGCCCGTGTGCGCTCGATCGCAGTGTGGTGCGATCGATCGCATGTCTTGTGCGCACGATCTCATGTGCGCTCGATCGCATGTCTGCTGCGATCGATCGCAAATGCACTGAACTTCAATTATTTCGATGTGGGATGTTGACCATGCGCTCGTTCAAAGGCAGGTGCGCTCGAGCGCTGGTGCGCTCGAGCGCTGGTGCGCTCGATCGCATATCTGTTGCGATCGAGCGCAATGTCTCCAGAAGCTTCAAATCAACCTGAAATGCTGCACTTTCTCCACAAAGCTGTAAAAACACACAAAACACAAGAAAAACGTAAAATAAAGTAAAATAATACTAACTAAGAGCATAACAAATATAAGTTAAGGGTCTAAAATATGCAATATTTAAGACTTATCAAATACCCCCAAACTTATATTTTGCTAGTCCCTTAGCAAAAAAAAATAAAAGACTCAATGAAAAACAAAGAACATAAAGATAAAGTCATCACTCATGGTATCCAAAAATTTAAGGAGCACACATCACCATGATATTCATTCATAAGCAAGCTTAAAAAGGTAAACCCATCTTCGCAATGAATAGAAATGTTAAAATCTAATTACTTACAAAAGGCAGGATAAGGCATCACAAGCTTGAATCAGTGTAAGGTGAATTAGCATATAAAAATGAAGCTCCCAAGTAACTCTAATGTGTAAGGTCTCCATGTCTCAAGATTCACCGAATTTCCCATCAAAAATGAACGAAAAGGCATAGTTTTTATTTTATTCACTTTTTTTTTTTATTATTATTAAGGCACGGCTATGCTTAGTTCCCTTGAGCTTTCTAATTGACCCATGTAGCGAGTGTTAAGTCAATGACTCCCAAACCAGATGGTTTTAGGGCATTAGGTGTAAAGACACCCCTAAGGACTTACTAACTCGAGTCAAAAAGGCTACGAAATTAAACCGACCTTAATATTACCAAGCAAAATTTCACCTTTTGACGTGAACACTCACTGCTTACTGAGGCAAGAGGTCCAGTTACTCAGCGAAAAGTTTATTGATAATTTTTTTTTTTTTTTTATATTTTCCTATGCCCAAGAGTTCATCCAACAAGTCATCGAGTTTCAGTTAAGATAAGGAAAAATACACATTAAAATCACGTGTCATACCTCACATAATTTGTGCTAATGTGCTCGTGTGAGATTAGATCAAACATGTGAATTCTCAAAATGCCTAAAGTAAGTAACTAAATTTTAAAAATTTATCACCAGATCATGTGTTCAAAATGTTAAGCTCACCAATGACATCACATCACAGAAAATGTTTAGATCAACTAAAATTTCATGATAACATGAGCATGCATTTATCTCTATGACGAAAAGACAACAAATTAGGACAAAGTGTGTGATGTGTCTCCCATACCCCCAAACTTAAATTACACATTGACCCCAATGTGTGACTAATATGGAAAGAGCTGACCTGAGATATGGAGAACTATCTGGACTGGTATGGCTCATAGCATACCCAAAACTTGAACTGAAGTACGCTTTGTCCCTGAAAAATAAAAACTGGAAAACAAAAAATACTGGAAACAAACATTAATCATAAAAATGCGAAATAATAAATAAACAAAAGAAAAGATAAGCTGTGGGGTGCCTCCCATGAGCGCTAAGTTTAACGTCTTCAGCCAGACCCAACATTAGTAAACAGGCCCAACTAAGCGCTCCACCATCTGATCAATAAATGGGAATGGAAAATGATCAGGCCTAATGGGAGCATTCAATTTACGGTAGTCTAGACACTTTCTCCATCTTGACTGCACTCGAGTTGGAACCAACTCGTTGTCTTTATTTACTACCGTAAATTCAGCACGTTTGGGCACGACTGTAATCTGGCTCACCCCCTTGCTATCAGAGATGAGATAAATGATCCCAGCCTCTAACAGCTTAATATCTTCCGCCCTCACAACCTCTTGCAAAGCAGGGTTGAGCCTTCTTTGTGGCTCCCTCGATGGCTTGGCATTCTCCTCCAACTGTATCGTGTGTATCACCAACGAGGGGTTGATTCCTTTGACATCCTCAATAGTCCAGCCTATAGCTTCCTGATGCTCTCTTAAGACGTCCAATAATTTCTCCTCTGGAGCATCACCCAAATCTAAAGCTATAATTATAGGCAAAGAATCTGCTGGACCTGGGAACTTATACTCAAGATTATCCAGTAAAGGCTTAAGTTCCTTCTTGTGAGGTTCAGGTGTTGTGGTTTCCTCCATCTCACTGATCTTTAGAGGTGCAGACTCCAAAGTAGCATTAGCTTGCTCAAACAACTTATCTAAGCCCAAATCCTCTTCAAATTGAGCAAAGCATGCCTCCATGGGGTCCTCAATACGTGATTCATCCATAATCTCCTCCGTCTCACTGCTCTTTTGAGGATCAGACTCCAAAATGGCATTCACTTCCTCGAGTAACTTATCTAAGCCCAAGTCCTCTCCAAAGTGAGCAAAGCATGCCTCCAGGGGATCCTCAAACTCCTCTCCTTTCTTGGGTGCTTGTAATCTCTCAGGGTAAGGCGCTTTAGGTAAAAACGACCTAGGGAGATCCTTAATGATAGGTGTGGCTGTAGATGGCTCAGCATCTCTCTTTTCTTTGTTGCCACTTTCTTGCCCTTGTATAGGAGTTGATAAATTTCCCACCGCAAACTGTTCCTTTGGGTTAGGATCAGGTTGACTAGGGAACTTTCTTTCCTCTCCTTCACCCACGTAACTTGCGATTTGATCAATTTGACTCTCTAGCTCGGCAATTGCTTGGGTGTTTTCTATGGTTGCACTCATCACTTCACTCATAGATTGGCTAGTCGTTTTCATGAAATCATTGAGAGCGTCCTCCAATGATTGTGAAACCGACGCTGGCGCTTGAATGGGAGCTTGGTAAGCGGGTGATGGTGCTGGATAGGCATAACTTGGTATTGGTGGAGGAAATTCGGGAGGGTATTGATTATAAGGGGCTCCTCCCTGATTCATCAGTTGGTTCTGCTCCCATGAAAAATTAGAGTGGTTCCACCACTCTGGATTGTATGTTTCGGAGCAAGATCCATTTGATTGCCAACAACAGTCATTGAAAGCATTCATTTGTTCCATAGGATACTCGGCACAAGCCGGCATTGATGGGCAATTCTGTGCTAGATGCATGGGACTAGCACAGATGGAACAGCTTTCAACATTGAAAGTGTTGGCAGCATTGAGGGACGGGCCGGTCATTTTAATGAAATCCTTGAGGGCGTCCTCTAAAGACTGTGAAACCGGCGCTGGATTCATCCACATGATTTTTTTTTTTTTTTTAATAAAAAGATAACTAACTAGTAGAAAAATAAAATCATTTTAGACCAAAAATTTTCACAAACCAAACAACTCCCCGGCAACGGCGCCAAAAACTTGTTGTGAGTTTTAAATTACTCGCAAGCGCACGAGTCGTTTGCAGTATAGCGTTGTGCAAGTGTGAGGTCGAATCCACAGGGAATTGCGTTGTGAAAGTATATTTTCAATCTAAATTAACTCTATCTTAACCTAGTTCCGAATTTTGAATGATAATTTGTAAAATAAATTAAAACTAAATTAAATTGATTTTAAAACTAATAATAAAAAGCACTAAGGTTTCCGAATCCACCCCACCGAAGTTAAGCATACATGTTCTAAAAATATAGCCTATCAAAACATTCAATGAATCCAACTATAAGACAAAAAACAAAGAATATCCCAACTAAACCAAAAGCACCCGATGTATCCGCTCTTAACAAATCACAAAGGGAATCCAATTTAATCGAAAAGCATTCAATGTATCCATCAGATGAAACACAAAGAAAATCCAACAGACAATTTAAACTCAATCAATTATAAGATTAACTCAAATAATTGACAGAACATTTATACTAAAAATTGTCAGATTTGTACAAGCAAATCTGAACTACTACGCCAAACAACGACGGGGCTTCATCTTCAACCTTAGCTGAAGAGTCTAGCCACTCATAACTATAAAACTATAATAACAAGTGCTAAACATTTAAACTAAAACAACTGGATATAAAGAAATAAATAAACAACTTTACATGGGAGAAATTCCACTCGCTGACGGGCGGCGCTTCCCCTCGTGGTAGCAATGCCTTCGGGATCCACCAAAATGCTAGCGGACGTCCACCGGTAAACACCAAAGTGGCTCAGGAATTGTACATTGGATTATGAAGCCAAATGGTGTTTATATAGGGGGAGACCCGGAGTAAAACAGGTTGCAGAAACGATGTGGGATACAGGCCCGTGTGCGCTCGATCGCAGTGTGGTGCGATCGATCGCAGGTACGATCGATCGCAAATGCATTGAACTTCAATTATTTCGATGTGGGATGTTGACCATGCGCTCGTTCAAAGGCAGGTGCGCTCGAGCACTGGTGCGCTCGATTGCATATCTGTTGCGATCGAGCGCAATGTCTCCAAAAGCTTCAAATCAACCTGAAATGCTGCACTTTCTCCACAAAGCTGTAAAAACACACAAAACACAAGAAAAACGTAAAATAAAGTAAAATAATACTAACTAAGAGCATAACAAATATAAGTTAAGGGTCTAAAATATGCAATATTTAAGACTCATCAATATGTTTCCATGACCTAACTGTAATCGAATAAATTGTTAGAATAACACTTTGGCATAGAAAAATAGAGAAAATTGTTTATTATGCAAAAAGAGAAAACAAAATGCTCCTAATGATCATTAAATAAACTTTTCACTGAGTAACTGGACCTCTTGCCTCAGTAAGCTGTGAGTGTTCATGTCAAATGGTGGGAATGATGCATATAATGATCATTAAATAAAGTTTCCACTGAGTAACTGGACCTATTACCTCAGTAAGCAGTGAGTGTTCACGTCAAAATGTGGGGATTTTGCTTGGAAGCATTAAGACCAATTAGTTTCGTAGCCTTTTTGACTCGAGTTAGTAAGTCCTTAGGGGCGTCTTTACACCTAATGCCCTAAAACCATCTGGTTTGGGAGTCATTGGCTAAACACTCGCTACATGGGTCAATTAGAAAGCTTAAGGGAACTCAACATAGCAAAGAGCTCATAATAAAAGAAAGTGAAAAGAAATAAAACTATGCCATTAATTTTCATTATGATAGGGAATTCGATGAATGTTAAGACAACGAAACACTATACATGGGAATTATTCAGAAGCTTCATCTTTTATGTGCTAATCCACCACACACTAAGTTAAACTTATGATGCCTTAAACTAACCATGTGTAAGTAATTAGAATTTAAAACCCTTATTCATTGTGATGATGTGTTTATATTTTAAGCCTACTCATGAGTAAATATCATGGTTTTATGTGCAACCCAAATTTTGGATAACATAAATGATGAATTTATCTTTGATTTTGTTTTTCAGTTAGTTTTTCATTTTGTATTGCTAAGGGACTAGCAATATGTAAGTTTGGGGGTGTGATAAGTGCTTAAATATTCATATTTAAGCCCTTTAATTTACAGTTGTTAGGCTCTTTGTTTATGTATTTCAGTATATTCTACTTCATTTTTTGTGTTTTTTGTGTTTTCTGTGTTTTTATAGGTTTTTGAAGAAAATATAGCATTTTGGAGCTCTAAGGAAGAAAACTGAAGATCTGGAACTAGATAGGTGCGACCGAGCGTACAAGCACCCAATGCCCACCCCAGGATCGAGCACAGCCTGTGCTCACACGCAAGAAAAAGGCTTGAGCATAGATGCGCTCAAGCGCAATAGTGTGCGATGGAGCATACACGTACAGTAAACCGACAGAACCTGTTTTGGAAATAATGGTTTGGGTCTTATTTTGGAAATTAGGGTTTCGAGGTGTCCTTAGAATCCTATAAATAGACTTGTAAAACACAAAAATAGTGTCTCCCGTTTTAGTTTTAGTTTTAGGTCGAGAGGCCGAAGGCCAGAGGGGATTCTACGAAAAATTAACGACTCTTCAATGGAGCTCTCTCGGGTTTCTTCTTTCCTTTATTTTATTATGTGTAACTAAATCTTTAATAGGGCTTGATTGAAGCCCTAATTATTCTTTTCCATATATATATATATATATATATTCATTGATTGCCTTTGCAAATAGCCATGTTATGATGCTTTAATTGATTAATGCCTGTTTTCTTGAATTCCTCATATGTGTGTGTTTGATCAACGTATGCATGTGGTATGGATTAGTTAGTTAGATCAATTCGGATGACCGAGTCTTGGATCTAACGATAGTAACAAAAGAAATCCACGTCAAATTCTTGGGTTAATCAACATGAGAAACCGGGAGTATACACCATACCCTAGGTCTCGTGTGGTTGTTGATTTCCACAGATCTTATGTTCTCTTAAGGAACAACTCAGTATATACCATGTTGAATCCCTTAAGAAAGAAAATAGTTAGAGTAGATACCATGCCTAACTCGTTGCTTAGGGAGATTAATAGCTTAAGGAGTAGATACCATGCCCTTAGGTTGACAACCATTAGGTATTCATGGTAGGGCTAGAGCATTAGCACATTACTTATTGGGAAAGTATGATTAGTGGTGGATATCAAAGCCCTATGTTCTTATCATTATCAATCTAGACTCAATATTTATTTCTCTCTTTTTATATTGCGAAACTCATTCTAAAAATGAAATTCACCAATCCCTGTGGAGATGATCTCGCACTTGCACACTATGCTATTGTTGACCTTTTGCACTTGCAAGTAAAACTGTACGATTATTTGCTTATTAATTTGGGCACATAAATGCACAACATTTGCTCAATTAGAGCACTAACTTGCTCTGTTAGGAACACTATTTTCTTCACATGATGTTTCCTCTTAACTGTACACAAGTCCTTGAGAACTTTTGCATAAGTAGGAACTTGTTTAATCACATGCAAAAGGGGAAAATTGATTTTTACTTGCCTTAGATTCTCTAGGATTTCATTTTTTAGGTCCAGAGTTTGCTTGCTTGGTTTTAAAGCTTGAGGGAATAGTGCCTTAACATGACTCTTTGTGACCTCAAGGTCCTTTGGCAGCTCGGCATTACTACTATCTTGACCCTTTTCCACATCCTCTGATTTGTTCGTTGTTGGGATGTGTATTGACTTACCACTTCGGGTCACAATGGCATTCACATCTTTCAGATTCTTTTGTGCCATGTGTTAACCATGGGGTGTAGACTAAGCTTGAGAAGGGAACTTACCTCACTCATTCACACTCAAGGAGCTCATCAATTTGGACACTTGGCTCCTTATCTCCTTATTTTCTTCAACAACCTGCGTAATCAGTGCTTCACATCTTTGGCTCGTCTTACCCTGTGCCTCAATAAAAGCATGCAAAGTATCTTTTAAAGAACACCTAGAAGATAAAGGTGCATGATATGGTGAAGGATATGATCTAGGGGATTATGCAAGCGGCTGGTTTTCAGACTTCTAGCTAAAATTGGGGTGATTGTGCCACCCCGGATTATAGGTATTAGAGAAGGGTGCCAAAGGCTTCTTGTACATACCTAAGGGATTACATTGTTCCTCATACATCCCTCTCATATCAACAAATGTTGGACACTCTTGGGCGAGATGATCTACCTTACCGCACATAAAACATGGCTCCAAAGACTCTGAATGATTAGCCATGTGTGTTGGCTTTGAGCCCTTAGTATTTAACACATCTAGCTCCCTAGTGAGCATCTCGACTTTAGTCTTTAGGTTATCCTCTTCCCTAAGATGGTAAATTTCACCACCATTTGGGTTTCCTGCAGGTCGTGACCTATTTGTGCTTTCAGTAGCACTAGATCCAGTCCAAGTGTGAGTTTTTTCAGTAAGCTCATTGAGGTATTCTATGGCCTCATTTGGGTCTTTTTGTAAGAACTCACCATTACACATCATCTCCACAAATTGGCGCTCTCTATATGTAAGTCCCTCATAAAAATAGCTCACTAAGTGCCAATTCTCATACCCATGATGAGGATACATACTCAATAACTCCTTAAATTTCTCCCAAGACTGATACAAAGTCTCGTTGTCCTTTTATGCAAAGGTGGAGATTTGCCTTTTTAAGGCGTTGGTCTTATGTTGGGGGAAGTATTTATTAAAGAAGACTTAAGTCATCTCATTCCATGACCCAATAGATCGCGGTCTCAGTGAGTATTGCCAACTCTTAGCTTTATCCTTCAAAGCGAAAGGAAAGAACTTAAGTCTCACAATGTCATCATTTGCATCTTAACCATGAAAAGTCGAAACTACTTCCTCAAACTCCCTAATGTGAACATATGGGTTTTCATTTTCCAAGCCATGAAACATAGGGAGTAACTGTATAATCCCTGTTTTAAAATCTTGTTGGTGAATATTGGCTGGAAACATGATGCATGATAGTGTGGTTGTTTGGCTAGGATGCAAGTAGTCCTTAAGTGTCCTATCAACATTCTCATTGGAGTTATCGGCCATGTAAACAAAATCCTCTAAATTCTCATTTGGGGGTGCACTATGGTTTGATCTAGGCGAGGTTTCACTAACAGACGTGGAACGAGAGGGTAACTCTATTTCGGGTCCTCTAATGAATCTACCTCGCGAATCTCTCGGTCTAAGTATACACCAAAGGAGTTAGAGGGTAAATGATTAAAACAGAAAGCAAGAAAAAATAGAAAATCAAAAAAAAGAGCAAAGAACGATATTACCATCCTGTCTCAAAGTTGATAATCTTCCTTAAGTTAAGTGTGTTTCCCTGACAACAGCGCCAAAATTTGCTTACGCTCAAACTATCACACAGTTATTGTGTATAGATGAGGTGTCGATCCCACGAGGTAAAGCGAACTATGAAAGAAAGTATAAACCTTAATACAAATGATAAAAATCAAATGAAAGAATCTGAGTTTTGATAATGAAATAATGTGAGAGAGTTGTATAAGTATAACAAATAATATAATAGAGAAATAACAAGGTTCTAGGAATCCTTCCTAAGTTCGTTGCCTTATTCCAATCTCAATTCAAATTGTTTTATCTCGATTGCTAGTTTCACATCTCAAACAAGTAATTGGAATATATTCAATCACAACACATTAACACTCTAATGTAATTGCTACAAATCACTCATTGATTTCGATTCAAGCACACATGACTTATCTTATAGATTATTGTAGGAAATCACCTTGACAAGATGCCCAGGTGGTGATCTTCCAAACACCCAAGTCTAGAATGACTTGTAATGAAATGAAACAGTAAATGAAAGCAACAAAGAAAAGAAGACAAGCAATTTGTTATCGAGGTTCAGCAATAGCCTACGTCCCCATGAGTTCCTCTGAACTCTCTGCACTAAATCAATGGTTCTTTTACAATCACAGTAACCCCTCTCCAAGAAGTTTAAGTTCTTGTAAAAACCAAGAAAAGAATAAAGAAGATGATAAGAACTTTGTTGGAAATCACCTTGACAAGATGCCCAGGTGGTGATCTTCTAAACACCCAAGTCTAGAATGACTTGTAATGAAATGAAACAGCAAACGAAAGCAAGAAAGAAAAGAAGACAAGCGATTTGTTATCGAGGTTCGGCAATAGCCTACGTCCCTGTGAGTTCCTCTGAACTCTTTGCACTAATTCAATGGTTCTTTTACAATCATAGCAACCCCTCTCCAAGAAGCTCAAGTTCTTAAAGAAACCAAGAAAAGAAGAAAGAAGATGATAAGAACTTATTACAATGTTCTCTATCAAATCTATGCTACTCTCTCTTTACAACCAGCATCACTACAATGAGTCCCTCTTGTGTTTTGTATCTTTGCACTCTCATATAATTCTCTCTTGTATCTCTTGATCACTTGTATATCATAACTTGTAGTCACTCAATTGATTATATGTTGTTATAGAATGAAGCTAGGTGACCCTTTATATAGTGCACCAACTTCTTGACCAATCTTGAGTGTCATTCTCCACCCTTAGATCTTGATGACCAATCAACCATGGCCCTCCGTCAATTTTAAGTGATGATGTGCATTTTGGACTTGCACTAATGTACTAAACAAAAGACTGAATCAAGTTAATCATGTGTGCATCAGTGTGCCTAGTGCCTAGGCCTCCAACAGGGCGCACTACGGCCTTGGGCAAAACACATTTTCACCACTTTCTGGGCGTCGCGGCCTTGGCCATCCTCTAGCATCCTCACTTGCTAGGTTTCATGGCCTGGGAGGAGCAGGTCTATGGCCCACACTAATGTTGGACCCTTCAAAGTTGTGCGCACTTCGTTGTCTTATTGAAAGGAGAGGTGTGGACACACCTAAAGTGAGGCGCACACTTGTGTGCACTCCTTTAACATGCTGAAATTCATTCTTCCATCTCTTGTTTAAACCTTAACCATTTTTTAAACCTTAGACAAATACCAACAATTATCAAGAAATGACAATATATCTTAATGACAATACCACAGTAATGGAAAAATCTATAAGATAAATCTACCGAAATCAATCACATCCAACAACTTCACATAAGAAGACTTGACTAGACTTATCTGGAGGAGAAAGATGCAATCACTGGATTAAGAGAAAATCTTCTAATTCTTTACTTAATCAAGAGTAAATCATAAACAATGTTTAACAATAAATCCTTATAATTGAATCAAGAATGGAAAATAAGAACAACTACACCTAGGAATTCATCCCTTTACCTTGCTTGATGATTAGTTAGAAATTTGGCTCATGTTTGATGAAGAAGAATAATGATAGCTCCTCTGATTCCAACCTTTTTTTTTCAGTCTCCACAATGTTCTATATATAGCTCATAAGGTTTAAGGGTATTTTGGGCTCAAAAATGTCATTAAAATGCCCTAATTAGGTTTGAAGTGGAACATGGGACCACGCAAGCGCCGCGGCACAGCCTTTCCTCGCTACAGCGCCACCTTGAATAGGCTTTTTGGAGACTCTGTAGGCCGCGGCTCAGATAAGTCTAGACTGCGGTGCACACTAGCAAGCCTCAGTGCACACTAGTCCAGACCGCGGCTCCACCTTTGTCTGAGCTTTGCACAGGTTTCTGGAGGCCGCGGCGTGCAACCTCTAGCTTCTATCCGAGAAGTTCATGGTTATGGTGGGCGACGCTTGAGGTTCTGAGCCGCAACATGGAACACTAAAGACTTGGTTTTTCTTCATTTTGTCTTTTTGCAACCATGCCTTCACTCTGATACACATGGAATCTTTGTGCTTCAAGCAACGATAGCTTTTCAATCTCTTTAGACTCAAAATACCTGAAAATGCACCGAAATAGATCAATGATCCAAGAATGACACTTTAGAATTGTTAAGGTATAAATGTGTAATTCAACCTTAGATCAACTTTAAAATGCTAACAAATGAGCACTGTTAAGAGTATTTTATGACTCTTATCAAAGCCCAAATGAAAAATGAAGATTGCTCTTTACATGGATTGTTTCACTAGATCCTTGGGCCTTCAGTTACTTTCACTTTAGATTTCTTGGGTTAAGGCCTGTTTAACATTAATTTCCTCTGATGGACTTCTCAACGATGTCAAACTACCTTAACTTAGGGGAAATTCTCTATTTTGAAACAAATCGGGCTCAATATTGGGTTCATTTCATTTGGTTGTAATTTAATCAAAGAAAATTTCCTTCGATTCAATTCCAATCAAGCTTCCTTGGTTTTGGCCCCTTCAATCTTTTATGAGCATTATCGTAGTTAACTATTATAGATTTGTCATCACTAAGTCTCCCAAAGGATTCGAAAACTGTTGGCAATTAGGGCTAAATCTAAAAAGCCTAAATGAATGATGAAGAATTCCACTGGCATAGATCTTTCCACTTGCTCCTTGGGCCTTCAGTCACATTCATTTTAGATTTCTTTGGTTAAGGCCCAACCATCATTAGTTTCCTTTGGCAGGCTCCTTAATGATTCCAAACTAATAAGACTTGACTAAGAGAAAATTCACTATTTTGGCCCAAATTAGGCCCAACATTGAGCTTAATTTATTTGATTGTGATCTAATCAAAGGAAGCACTAAATTACCAAACATATTATAAAAAGATTTATTTTATTTTTCTTTAATGTGTGAAGTGAGGTTAAACACATACAAGTAAGCAAATGGATAGAAAGGATCCCTGTCCTAGATGGGAAGGTTCTAAGGTTAACTTAAAAAAAAGAAGGGTAGGCTCACTTTATAACTTCAGTGTGCTGATAGGTGCTTAAATATTCATATTTAAGCCCCCTTATTTACATTCATTAGGTCCTTAGTTATGTTATTTTAGTTCATTTTACTTCATTTGTGTGTTTTACATGTGTTTATAGGATCTTGGAAGAAAAGAAGCAATTTTGACACTTAAAGGAAGAAGCCTGGAAATCCTGGAGCAGTCTCTAGTCAATTTGCGATCGATCGCATCATACACTGCTATCGAGCGCACATTGTGATCGTGCGCACACAAGAAAGATCGAGCGCACACTTGCAATCTAGCGCAAGACGTGTGCGATCGAGTGCACATGTACGGGCATGAACAGTAAACTGTAGAACCCTATTTTGGAAATAAGAGAGTTTTTACGGTTTAAGAAGTCTAGGGTTTCCTGCACCTTCTAGGACTACTAAAAGCCCTATAAATACACCTATAAAGCACACACAATTCATCACTTCTTAGAGATCACTTCTTTTATCTTTTACTTGGAGTTGTAAGCTTTTGGAGAGAATTAACGCCTTTTCTCTCGGGTTTATTCTTCCCTTATGTTTAGTTTATATATGATATTTATCTTAGACAGCATGTATAACTAACTTTCTTATAGGGCTCGATTGAAGCCCTAGTTATGCTTTCTCATATATTTATTCATTGATAAAATCTTTGCCAATAGCCTTTATTATGTTGCTTAACTTGATTGATGCCTGTGCTTATTTAAATTCCTCATATGTATGTGTATGGCCAACGTATGCATGTGGTATGGATTGGTTAGTTAGATCAATTTGGGTGACCGAGTCCTGGGTCTAACATTAGTAACAAAAGATATCCACACCGGATTCTTGGATTAATCAACATGGGAAACCGGGAGTAGATACCATGCCCTAGGTTTCATATGGTTGTTGATTTCCATAGTACTTATGCTTTCTTAAGGAACAACTCAAGCAGATACCACGCTGAATCCCTTAAGGAAGAAAAGAGTTAGAGTAGATACCATGCCTAACTCGTTGCTTAGGGAGATCAATAGCTTAAGGAGTAGATACCATGCCCTTAGGTTGGCAACCAGTAGGTATACATGATAAGGCTAGTGCACTGATACATTATAAAATTGGGAAAGTATGACTAGTGGTGGATATCAAAGCCCTATGTCTTTATTATCATCACTCACATTCAACAGTTATTTTATTTCTTTTTACTTTAAAGAAACTAATTCTAAAAACTGAACTTTACCAATCCCTGCGGAGATGATCTTGCTTTCGCACACTACACTACACTGTCGACCTTGTGCACTTGCAAGTAAAACTAGTGCGATTATCTGCTTAATTATTTAGGTATATAATCGTCCAACAAGTTTTTGGCACCGTTGCCGGGGATTGCACTAAATTTCATTTTAGGATTACTTTCGTTTAGTTTAATCATCGTTATTATTTTATTTACCATCTTTATTTTTACTTTTCATCAAACCCTAATCAATTTCTCTTTTGTTTCAAGTACATCAAACCCTAATCAGTTGTTCTGTAATACTTGCGATCGATCGCAACCTTCTGTGCGATCGAGCGCAAATAGGACAGAGAGTTACCCGAGCAGCTAAGTTGAACTGCTGCACTGAAGTTGTTTTACCTGATTCATGCACGGACTTCGATCCCGACATCTAACAATCTTTCCCCTTGATCTTGAGCTTGAGCGGACCATCCGACAAAATCTTAGAGACAACTTTGAGGAGGAAGAAGAGGAATTCATGGAAGAAGCACCAATGGCGGAACAGCTAGAAATCCAGCAACCACCTGCACGAAGACCAATGAAGCAATCCTTCATCCCACAGAACCTCAACCATCCTTTATGCATTGCATATCAACCTGAAGCAGAGGGCAACTATTACATATCCCCGCAGATACTCAATGCTTTAGCTCACTTTCGGGGTACACCCAATGAAGATCCACACTTACACCTCCGGGAATTTTTCGATCTTTGTAAGTTCCAGCATATTCAAGGCCTAGACTAAGAAGGAATAAGGTTAATTCTATTTCTCTTTTCCTTAAAAGATAATGCTAAGCTGTGGCACAATTCTTTGCCTGCAGTTTCAATCCACACTTGGGAGGAGTTGGCTGGCAAATTCCTAAGGAAGTTCTTCCCAGCCCAAAAGACGAGGAAAATGAGGAAAGAGATCTAATCCTTCCAACAAAGGGATGGAGATCTGTTCTTTGAGGCACAGGGACACTTCAACGAGCTACTACTCAAATGCCCACACCATAACCTACCTCAAGATGAGCTAGTACTAGCCTTTTATGAAGGTCCAAATGACATGAATAAAGGTATTGCTAATTTTGGTTATGAAGGTGTGTTGATGGAGAAGAGCAGTGAAGAAGCCATGGAGCTGTTTGAGGCATTGAGTGAGCATACCCAACAATTCTCCTCTAGAGGTAGACAAGGAGTCAAGAGCAAAGGTATATATGAGGTTACTCTGAACGGTGGACCCTCTGCCCAAATAGCTTCTTTGGAGAGGAAGCTAGATATGAGGCTAGATATGATTGTAAAAGCCATGACTACTCAAAACATCTCTCCTCGACCACAAGCTACACAAAGCCAGGTATGTGCTTTATGTTCTCAATTTGATCACACTACTGAGACCTGCCATTTGTATTCGTCTACAGATCCTGAGCAAGCAAACTATGTGGGACCGAACAATGCATATGCAAATACATACAAACCTGGATGGTGAGACCACCCCAACCTCTCATGGAGAAACAATCAAAACACCTTGAACCTTCAAGGGCAACAAAGGAACTTCCATAAAGCAGCCTAACCAGTTTCAGAACCCAAGAAGGATGGTCTAGAAAGTCTTGTAAAGCAATTAGTCACTCAAAAACAGTAACTAATGACAACATTGATGACATCATTAGATCACCAAAAACAAACCACTCAAAGGCTAGAAGAACAAATGGGGCAATTAGCTAAGGAGCTAAGTGAAATAAAGCAAGGTGAACTTCCTGCACAAACACTACCAAATCCAAGAGGACATCAGCAGCTGAAAGCCGTTACAACTCTTCGAAATGGTAAAATCATAGGAGTTAATGAACCAGCTCAAGAATCTCAAGCTAAGCCATCCACATCCAAGGTAAGTGAAGTAGAGAAGTGGAATGCACCACCCTTCCCTCAAAGGTTAGTAACTCCAAAGAAAGATAAATTGCTTGATATTTTTGAAACTTTGAGAAAAGTAGAAATTAACATTCCTTTATTAGATGCAATTAAAAAATTCCTGCTTATGCTAAATTTTTAAAAGATTGTTGCACTAATAAAAGAAAGTTTCAAGAACATGAAACAGTGGCTCTAACTGAAGAGGTAAGTGCGGTATTGTTAAGAAAACTACCACCAAAACTAAAAGATCTGGGTAGTTTTACTATTCCCTATAGGATAGGTGATCAGTTGTTTGAGCGAGCATTACTAGATTTAGGAGCAAGTGTCAATTTGCTACCATACACAGTAGTTGAAAAGTTAGGTTTGGGGGAGCTTCAACCAACCTCCATCACTTTGCAATTGGCAGATAGAAGCATCAAAAGACCTAGAGGTATACTTGAAGATGTCCTGGTTAAGGTAGGTGAGTTTATTTTGCCTGCTGACTTCATTGTATTAGATATGAAAGAATGCCCTATGCCATTACCTCTGCCCATTATCTTAGGAAGACCCTTTATGAGAACTGTTGATACAATAATTAATGCGAAAAAGAGTATTGTAAGTATGACGGTAAATGGAGAGACAATAGAATTTAAGATATTTGATGCAATGAAATTACCTCAAGATGATAATGATGATGAATGTTTTAATGAATGTATGATGCAAAGTGCTGTCAAGCAAGTTTTTCAGGCCCATCACACTGATCCATTGGAGGCCGCCCTCACCCATAGCTTCAAAAGATCGGATATTGAGCCTGCATCAGAAACTGTCCCTGATAACATCTTGGAAGCTATGCACCTCCCTAAAGTCTATCCTATGCATCCAAGACCAGGTGATAAGAAGAAATCACATTTGAATACGCTGAAAGGATTGAGTTATGATGAATGTGCAACACCACCAAGAGCACTTGAGCCACATGAAGTGAACTTTAAGTACTCCCTGCCAAAAGACTAAAGTTGTGAGAATACCCCGTCTGGCTGAAGACGTTAAACTTAGCGCTCATGGGAGGCACCCCAAAGCATATCCTTTTTGTATTTTTTTCTTCTTGTTAATGTTTACGTTTTCATTTCTGTTTATGTTTACTTTTTCATTTCTGTTTATTATTTGTTTTCCCTTTTATGTTTGTTTTTCTTTCTTTTTCAAGGACAGCGTGAGTGCATCCAATTGAAGTTTGGGGGCGTGCTACGAGCCATGCCAGCCATCAGTTTTCCATCTCCCAGGTCAGCTCCTTCCATGCTATTCACACATTGGGGACAATGTGCAATTTAAGTTTGGGGGTATGGGAACACATTCACACACTTACTATATCCCATTTTTTTGTTGTTTTGTTGTGTTGTTATTCTCATAGATAAATGCATGTTCATTCTGTTCTAAAAAAAATTTTGGTGATCTAAACAAAGAATATGATTTGACTTCATAAGTGAGCTTAACATCTCGAACATATGGGCCAATAATTAAGTTTTGAACATAGATCACCTCCTTTTAGGCATTTAAGGATTCACAAGGTTGACCTAAACGATCACAAGCACATTAGCACATAATTGTGTGGGGTATGACATGTAATTTTGATTTGTATGTTTCTTTTGCTCGACTGTGAACCAAATGGCCTATTAGACTAACATCTTGGCATAAGAAAATAGAAACAATTTGTTAGTACTCAAAAAGAAAGAAATGCTCCTAATGATCAATAAAACAAACATTCCACTGAGTAACTGGCCCTCTTGCCTCAGTAAGCAGTGAGTGTCATGTCAAAAGGTGGAAAATTTGTTAACTCAAAAGATCATTAAAAAGAACTTTCCGCTGAGTAACTGGCCCTCTTGCCTCAGTAAGCAGTGAGTGCCACGTCAAAAGGTGTAAATTCTGATAAGAGCATTGAGACCAGTTAGTTTCGTAGCCTTTTGACTCGAGTTAGTAAGTCCTTAGGGGTGTCTTTACACCTAATTCCCTAAAACCATCTGGTTTGGGAGTCATTGGCTAAACACTCATTACATGAGTCAAATAAAAAGCTTAAGGGAACTAACTTAGCAAAAATCTCATAAATAAAAGAAAAGAAGAAAACTTATGCCATCTTTGTTGATTCTAATAGAAAATTTGGTGAATCTTGAGACATCGAAACATACACATTAGAATTATTTGGAAACCTAATCTTTTATGTGCTAGTGCACCGCACACCAAAGTCGAACTTGTGATGTCTTAAATTGCCTCATGAAAGTCATTTGCATTCAAAGCTCTTATCCATTGCTAAAATATGTTTCTATCTGTTAAGCTTGCTCATGAATGCGCGTCATAGTTTTGTAAGATCTAAACTTTTGTTGGACACCATGAACATTTGATTTATCTGTTTTTTTTTCATTTTAGTTCTTAATTTTGTGTTGCTAAGGGACTAGCAATATGTAACTTTGGGGGTGTGATAGGTTCTTAAATATTATATTTAAGCACCCTTATTTACATTCATTAGGTCCTTAATTATTTTATTTTAGTTTATTTTACTTCATTTGTGTGTTTTACATGTGTTTAAAGGATCTTGGAAGAAAAGAAGCAGTTTTGATACTTAAAGGAAGAAGCCTGGAAATCCTGGAGCAATCTTTGGTCAATCTACGATCGATCGCATCATACACTGCGATCGAGTGCACATTGCGATCGTGCGGACACAAGAAAGATCGAGCACACACTGTGATCGAGCGCAAGACTTGTGCGATCGAGCGCACATGTACGGGCATGAACAGTAAACTACAAAACCTTATTTTGGAAACAAGAGAGTTTTTACGATTTAGGAAGTCTAGGGTTTCCTGCACCTTCTAGGACTACTAAAAGCCCTATAAATACACTTGTACACCACCACAATTCACCACTTCTTAGAGATCACTTCTTTTATCTTTTACTTGGAGTTGTAAGCATTGGGAGAGAATTGACACCTCTTCTCTCGAGTTTATTCTTCCCTTATGTTTAGTTTATATATGATGTTTATCTTAGACAGCATGTGTAACTAACTTTCTTATAGGGCTCGATTGAAGCCCTAGTTATGCTTTCTCATATATTTATTCATTGATAAAATCTTTGCCAATAGCCTTTATTATGTTGCTTAACTTGATTGATGCCTGTGCTTATTTAAATTCCTCATATGTATGTGTATGGCCAACGTATGCATGTGGTATGGATTGGTTAGTTAGATCAATTTGGATGACCGAGTCCTGGGTCTAACATTAGTAACAAAAGATATCCACACCGGATTCTTTGATTAATCAACATGGGAAACCAGGAGTAGATACCATGCCCTAGGTCTCATGTGGTTGTCGATTTCCATAGTACTTATGCTTTCTTAAGGAACAACTCAAGCAGATAGCACGCTGAATCCCTTAAGGAAGAAAAGAGTTAGAGTAGATACCATGCCTAACTCGTTGCTTCGGGAGATCAATAGCTTAAGGAGTAGATACCATGCCCTTAGGTTGGCAACCAGTAGGTATACGTGATAAGGCTAGTGCACTGACACATTATACAATTGGGAAAGTATGACTAGTGGTGGATATCAAAGCCTTATGTATTTATTATCGTCACTCACATTCAACAGTTAGTTTATTTCTTTTTACTTTAAAGAAACCAATTCTAAAAACTGAACTTTACCAATCCCTATGGAGATGATATTGCTTTCACACACTACACTACACTGTCGACCTTGTGCACTTGCAAGTAAAACTAGTGCGATTATATGCTTAATTATTTAGGTATATAATCATCCAACATAGGCTCAGGTACCCCATGGATAGAAGGATGTTATCATGCTCCTCTAGTAGACTGAAAGGTGGACCACAAGAGCATAAACCTATTGGAAAACATTCATTGCACAGACAAGAACCAAGAGGAACTTGTCCCACACTAAGGGCTAACGATAAGCAAATGGAGGTCATGCCAAAAACCAAGAGAAAATGAGTCCCTAATTTACTCCGTCAATAGCAAAGGGTAAGTGCTAGCGTGCAATGTGAAGTATGGAATGCTAATTTATAATTAAAATTTCTAATTTTTTTCCAAGATACACTTTAAGGTTAAATCTCCCCAACAGAGTCGCCAACTGTAGGTACTGTTCTTTTCCACCTAAGACCCATGCATTCGACTCATTACCTAAGGCCACTCATTTTAAAGAAGATGGATATAGTGAGGGTGTGGATTACGATGAGTAGGCATATGGAAACAACTAAAACCTACCAAGTCTAATACAAACCCTTTATAAGTATTATGGAGGCTCCCATGATGGGTGCACTTTTAATGTATTAGACAAGGGGCCACTTTTCATCCAACCACAAAGCAAGGATGACTGGTAAAGAGCTACCATTTGATCTTGAAAAGGGTCAAATCCCTTATCATTGGTCTATGTGAGAAATTCAAACGCTTATGATATTTAGGTTTAATAGAATGAGTATTTAAAGCTCACTCTTTTACCTAGACCGAAGTCTAGTGATGAACAAATATTTTCCCTAGTATTTTGTATTTTTTAAAGTATTTATTTATGTGTTAAGCTTAGGAATTTGTTACTTCGAGTTGTTTTACAGGTTCACAAGCACTTGGAAAGGAGTTTCACTAAATATACCAGAATTACCCGTACAGATCAATCATTTTTGTGGACTTGTATTGATTCAGGAAGAACCAGGAGATGAGCCATATATGCTTGGAAATATCTAGATATCTATTTTTTGGATAATTTTACGGCTCATAAATATGATTTTTCAGGAGAAAGTTATGGCAATTTTAGTAGACAAAGGCCAGGCTATGCGTGATTTCAATGTGGCAGAAGTGATTTTGTGGATTAAACTATATTGATTCAAGAAGAACCAGGAGATGAGCCATATATGCTTGGAAAAATCCTGATGTCTATTTTCTGGAGAATTTTATGGCTCATAAATATGATTTTGCTAGAGAAAGTTATGGCGGTTTTAGTAGACAAAGGTCAGGTTGTGCGTGATTTCAGCGTGGTAGAAGTGATTTTTCGGATTAAACTATATTGATTCAGGAAGAACCAAGAGATGAGCCATATATGCTTGGAAAGATCCTGATGTCCATTTTCTGGAGAATTTTATAGCTCATAAATATGATTTTTCTAGAGAAAGTTATGGTAGTTTTAGTAGACAAAGGTCAAGTTGTGCGTGATTTCAGCATGGCAGAAGTGAAGGAGCTATTAAATTCTGAGTTTTTTGGGATTTACATGAGCTAGACAGCAGCACAACCAGACCAGTTCTAGACAACAAAAACCAAGTCTAGACAGTAGCAGACCTAGGCTTGGACAACAGCAGAAGCACATGGCCTGAATAGAAACCCTAGAGTGACTTTTTTGTCTACAAAGCCGTCTCTATACAGCTATATATAGGAATTTTTAGACTCAGAGAAGAGGGGAGACTATGACAGTTCTTGGAGAGATATTATCAAGTCTTTCATCAAGACGGCTTATCAAGAGATTGAAGACGATGATCAATCGCTTCAAGACTTTGAGGATTCATCTTGTAATTCGGGAAGAAATTCTATCTTTGCTCCTTTTGTCATTCAATATACTTGTAACCCTAGTATTTGAATTCTATGATTGGGATTTAAACATGAGCGGCTGAACGCATTGTTGGGCATTTGTCTTAACTGCCTTGATCGTTTTAGATATTTTTGTGGATTTAGTTTTATGAAATTTTACATATTATTTCTTATTCAATATCCTTCACACCTTTTATTATTGCTTGTGGGTTGGCCATCTATTATTGATATTTGAGATTAGGTTGAGGACAAATCATCAAGACCTAATTAAGATTTTTTTAATAGGAATTTAAATCAAGATTCAAATCAAATTGTGATTTAGGTGGCTGCATTTTCCTTATACTTAATTTAACTAATTAATTGATGAACACGATCCATGGGATTTAATTAATTAGTTATAAATTGAGAATAAACACGATCAATGGCATTCTCTAGTCTTAGCGGAAATACCAATAATCTTAGATGTTGATTAATTCTTTATATTCACCAAATGTTCCAATTCATGATTGGATAGCAAGGTAAACTCCTAATTGTTCGCATTGATTATACTCATCTCTTCATAATTCATTTTGTTTAATTTAGTTAATTGTTTTTATTTCAATTTTCTCTTCCTCAATCTTTTAATTAGAGTGTTTAGGATTTAATTTCAGAGTTTGTTTTAGTAATTTTAAGAAAGTAATTTAGGATTTAAACCACTGCAATTCCTTGAGAGATCGACCTCGAGAGTAAACTCATCGCAATACTATTTGTGATTCGTGCACTTGCGAGCATTTAAAATTTGCACATCAAGTTTTTGGCGCTATTGCCGAGGAATTGACGTTAAATTCTTTAGTTATTTTCTTTGTTTTTATTTTTATTTTTATTTTATTTCTTTTATTAGTCAAATTTTCTTTATTTGCTTCTTGATTTTCTTGATTTAAATTGGCATTAATTTTTTTCTTGATGTTCGCTCTCTTGATTCTTGGTAGCTTAAATTTTTTTTTCTTCAGGTACATGCACGGTAGAAGATCCCAAAGGAGAAATCTAGTGCCAGCAATAGACAACATCCATAGGCTAAAGGAGACGTTACAGCCTACGGAAGAAGAAGAAAAGGTTGAGGGAATAGAAAAAGAGGAGCCTGAAAGAATGGAATGAGCTGAAAGACAAATTATGATGAAGGAGTATGCAAGGCCGATCATCGGCACTTCCACATCTTGCATCCAATTGTGGGAAGCTGCACAGAATTATGAGATAAAAAATATCCATTTTAGCATACTCCTTTCATTATAGGGAATTCTAAATGAAGACCTATTAACCTTCATAAGGGATTTCTATGCAACAGTACAGACTTTTCCTCTATAGGGGCTAAATGAGGATCAACTCAGGATGAGATGCTTCCCCTACACATTAAAAGATAGACCAAAAGTGTGGTTGATAACTCTTTCACCCGGTTCTTTGACTACATGGGAAGCGGTCTATAATCGGTTCATGAACAAATTCTACTCCTATTAGAAGACGATTGAGTTGAGAATTAAGATTGCCACGTTCTCATAAATGGAGGGAGAACCCTTCCATGAAGCATGGGACAGGTTCAAGATCCTTCTAATCCAGTGTCCCCACCATCATTACCCATTACAGCTACAAAATCAATTATTCTATGATGGATTGACTCAATAGTGTCAATATACGATTGATAACATTGTCGATGGAGCCATGGGAGAAAAGACTGCTGAGGAGATTGCGAACTATATAAGATGTTGGGTTCTAATTCCCAACAAAAAAGTGTAAGAGCAAGTAGAGTTGGGGTTAATGAATTAAGCTCCAACAACGATATGGCAATGCAACTTGCAGAGTTGACCAAACAAGTCAAACTTCTCACTACCACAAACACGCCCAATCATGAGGTATGTGGAGTTTGTGGGGTTTTTGGTCATGGTTCTAACACTTGTTCTTTGTCTTATGAATCTTATGCAGGAAATGAACAAGAATAAGTTAACACAATGGAGTCTTACCAACCTAGGCCAAGGAATGATCCATATTCTAACACCTACGACCCTGGATGGAGAAATCATCCCAATTTCTCCTGGAAAACTAACAACACTCCGGCATATACTCAAAGTTCAAGACTGGTTCAATATCAAATCCAAGTTACACCACCCAATCAGCCTAGAAATCAAATTTTGGAGGAGACCTTGAGTGCTTTTATTCAAGTTAGCAAAGAGAACTATGAGAGGTATAGCCAAATGTTGGATTCTTAAAGGCATCAATGAAGAGGGTGGAAGTACAAGTTGGGCAACTTACAGAACAATTGCAAGTACATCAAAAAGGCAAGCTGCGTAGCCAACCTGACCAAGCAAAGGCTATCACAATACTGCGAAGTGGTAAAATTTTTAACAACAATTCTAATGATAAAATTTCTTATGACTTGCCACATGATGCAGGAAAATCAATTGAGAAGCAAAAGGAGCATAATGCTCCTAAAAGAAATCCAACTGAAGATCCACAATCTTATCAAACATTTGAGGAGAGTAAGGGGAAGGAGCCATCTTCCTTCATGACACTGCACAAGGCGATCGAGCTTTACAGGCCTCATATTCCTTATCCAGGCCGTTTGAAGGATGTTAAACAGGATAAGCAATTTTTTGATATTTTTGACATGCTTTCTAAAGTGAATATTAATTTGCCTCTTTTGGATATTTTCAAGAATGTGCCATCATATGCGAAATTCTTTAAGGAACTTAACACCAAAAAGAGGAAATATGTGAACAACGAGAAAGTGATGGTGTCAGAAGTTGCTAGTGTGGTGCTCCAACAAAGCTTGCCACCTAAGCTGAAAGATTCCAGAAGTTTCATCATCAACATCACAATTGGAAACAAGAAGGTCACTACAGAAATTCTAGACTTAGAAGTAAGTATAAATCTCATGCCATATTTGATATACTTACAACTAGGTTTGGGGGAGCGTAAGTCAACAACTATGTCCCTTCAACTCGCTGACAGGTCAGTTAAATATCCTAAGAGAATAGTTGAGGATATATTGGTGCAGGTAGACAAAGTGATTGTGCCTGTGGATTTCGTGGTATTGGAGATGGAAGGAACCCCATCTAAGGACAAGGAGCACATAATTCTTCTTGGTAGACCATTTATGGCCACAACCGTGACTATTATTGATGTCCGTAATGGGAGGTTAATGATGATAGTCTTGGGAGAGACTGTACAATTTAAAGTGTTTGATTCTTTAACCACTCTTCTTCTATTTCTACTAACGATGAGTGTTCTTTAATTGATTGTGTGGACTCACTTGTTCACTTATTTGCACATAGAAATAAAGGACAAGCTTGAAGTTGCTCTTACAACTGAGAGAGTAGAGGAAACACTAGAAGAGGAGACTAAAGGGTATCATAAGATGTTAGATAGTGCAATATCAGTGTCACCTCAAGAAGA
The DNA here is from genome assembly GCA_023935145.1 of Bretschneidera sinensis. NCBI lineage: Eukaryota > Viridiplantae > Streptophyta > Magnoliopsida > Brassicales > Akaniaceae > Bretschneidera > Bretschneidera sinensis. The sequence goes on along the minus strand of CM043703.1, from coordinate 61,664,936 downwards.
GTCTAGTAAACCTTTAGAACTGCCAAGTTCCCTACCTAGGGAAGATACTACTCCACCGAAGCTTGAACTTAAAGAGTTACCTAAGCACCTTAAGTACATATTTCTGGGAGACAGAGACACATATCCTATGATTATTTCACCTACTTTGACCGAAACCCAAGAGGAGAGAGTTGTAAAGGAGCTTAGCAGACTTAGGAGAGCCATAGAATGGAGTATAAATGATATCAGGGGTATTAGTCTTGTTGCATGTATGCATAAGATCATTTTAGAGGATAGTGCCAAACCTGTAAGAGAAGCTTAAAGGAGACTAAACCCTAACCTACAAGAGGTAGTGAAGAAAGAAATTTTAAAACTCCTGGATGCAGGAGTTATCTACTCTATTTCATATAGTAGATGGGTTAGTCCAGTTCATGTTGTGCCTAAAAAGTCTGGAATTACAGTGGTTCAAAATGAGAAGAATGAGCTAGTGCCCACTAGGACTATTACAAGATGGAGAATGTGCATTGATTATAAGAAACTGAACTCAACTACTAGAAAATGATCATTTTCAACTTCCTTTTATTGATCAGATGTTGGAAAGACTAGCGGGCATTATTTTTATTGTTTTCTTGATGGTCTTTCAGGTTATTATCAAGTGTCGATTGCACCAAAGGATCAAGAGATGACAACATTCACATGCCTATTTGGGATATTTGCCTTTAGGAGGATGCCGTTTGGCCTATGCAATGCTCCAGCCATATTCCAAAGATGCATGATGTGAATCTTCTGGAAATGGTCGAGAAATTCATTGAGGAGTTGAACATGGACATGGTAATGGAAAGAAAGAAGTGATTACTACAACTCAATGAGTTAGAAGAGATTTGTGATGAAGCTTATGAGAATGCAAAGATCTACAAAGAATGCACTAAGTGTTACCATAACCAAGGCCTTATCCGAAAATTGAAGTCAAGTTGGTGCGGACCGTTTTCGGTAGTCAATGTTGTTTCTCACAGAGCACTAGAGTTGCTAAACCCGAAGACCCCAAGTGACATTCAAGGTCAACGGGCATTGTTTGAAGCCTTACTTGGAAGGAATCCATTATAAGAGGGTTGTTGATTGCATTGAGGTGCACGATCTTGAAAAAATTCAACCAACGTATTGTTAAGACGTTAAAGAAAGCGCTTGGTGGGAGGTAACCCACCCATTTGATAGAGTAGGTTTTCTATTCTTTCATTTTCATTGTTTCCTTCTAAATCTTTTTCTAAACGCATGTTTCATTTCGTACATTGAGGAAAATTTTTAGTTTAGGTTTGGGAGTGCAATTAGAACTTGTTGAGACAAAATTTTCATGCTACAATTTGTTTTATAGTTAGTAATCAAGTCTTTTTATGCACATTGAGTTTAGTTTCTTTAACATTGACTAACTTTTGCTCGTCCTCGGACAAAACTCAAATTCACTTTCCCAAAAACACCAAGGTTGCAAAGCCATCAACAAAGAACAACTAAGCTCTTCAAAACTCATAACATATCATGAACAAACATTCTTAAACAACTTACAATTACTTAGTAAGCATTTTCACTCGAAGATGGAGTAAACTAAATACGTAGACCCTCATGAAAATAAACACTCAACTCTCATGTGTTTGAAGGGTATGTGTTTCACTCATATTCATTCCAATGGAAATGATCTACCATAGGCTTGCATATCTTCTCATTCTCCACCACTGGGATCACATGCATAACACGAATCATAAGAACTTTTCAAGATTTGTAATGGGGTTCAGGATCAAGGTGGGAAATATTTGGGAAAGTAACTCAAAAGCCATCGAAACTAGTGGAGCAAAAATGAATCAACTCAAGCTTGAATATATAAGACATGTAAAACCAATCACTCCATTCAGCAGCTTCTTCGATTTGTCTTTAAAGCATTTAAACCATGTAAAATTCTAGCATTGAAAAAGAGTTGAAAGGAACACTTTTCGTTTGCAGCAGGGAACAATTCTTCGCAACAGCTTCCACCTTTGTATATATCACGTACAAACATACCCATTTCTTGGAATTTTAGGAGGAATTATGAACATGGACAATTTGTAACATTATTAGCAATTTCCTCCATCACTTCTTTCCTTCTTTTTTTTTTGAACAATATTACATCAACAATGGAACTCACGAATCCAGACACCCCCACACTTATTTGTTTCACACCCATACATATCATAATGATGAACAATGCTCCACTAGCTTTACAGCTTGGGTAAAGGAATTGTTTTTCAAGTTTAAAGCTTGTAACGTGGGTTCACAATAATAAAAAAAACGATAAAGCTCAATTGGTTCAACAAAGGGGAAAAAATTAATTATAAGGTAGGCTATTTGGCTTATGTAGCTTATAACAAAGAGGGCCTTAATCATGTTCAAGTATGCATGTGTCAATATGACCTCAAAGAGAATCAAGGCAAGTTCTAAAGAAATAAATCCATGGAAGAATATCTCATATGAAAGAAAATAGTGAGACTGATATGGATGTGTCAGTCTCAAGGCTCAAAATCTCACCAGCTTTTGTCTACTAAATCTAGTCACTACCATTCTCAAGGAAAATAACTAGACTAAATTAATTCTAAGTTGGAAGATTACTTATTTAATCATGTTATGAATTTTTCAAGCTTAATTGAATCTTGCTCATGACACACATAACCAAAAATTGTTGAAAACCACAAAAACAAAAGGCAAACTCTTTTTTTTCAGAAACAAATTTAAAACACAACCTAAATCCCATCCCCCACACTTAAAACTTACATTGTCCCCAATATAAGGTGAAATGCAAAGAAAAGGCAAAAATAGCAAAAATATAAATGCGAAAATAAGGAGAAAAGCGAACTCCTCTTACGTTGCCTCCCAAGCAGCGCCTTTGTTTATTGTCATCGGCTCGACTCAATGCTTCCTTCTTTAAATAGTATAAACCGGATCCTCAAGGTTCAATTTTGACACATTCTCTACTTGGAAACCTTCATAGAAAGGCTTAAGTCTATGGCCATTCACCTTGAACACTTTGGAAGTTGCTAAACTTTGAATTTCAACTACACCATGAGGAAAAACATTAGTAACAACAAAAGGTCCAATCCAACGAGAACACAACTTACCTAGAAACAAATGGAGCCGTGAATGGTATAAAAGGACTTTTTTTACCAACTTTAAACTCCTTCCTAGAGATCATCTTGTCATGAAAAGCCTTCATCTTTTCCTGATCTTCTGGACCAATTGCAATCTAAAAATAATCTGAATAACCATTAAGCAAGCAATAGTAAGAATAACCAGCTAGCCTTTCAAGCATTTGATCCATAAAAGGTAAAGGGAAGTGGTTTTTACGGGTTATAGTATTTAATTTCCCATAATCTATACAAACCCGCCACTCATTTTGAACATAGGTGGGAACTAACTCATCATTCTGATTTTTCACAACAGTTATTCTAGTCTTTTTAGGAACCACTTGAACCGAGCTAACCCAATTTCTATCTGAAATAGGATAAATCATTCCAACTTCAAGAAGTTTAAGGATCTCCTTCTTCACTATATCCATCATGGGCGGGTTCAATCTTCTTTCAGTTGAGGGGAAGGTTTTGCTCCTTCTTCAAGTAAGATACGATGCATGCATGTAGATGGGCTAATTCTTTTAATATTCACAATTGTCTAACCAATAGTCGTCTTATGCTCCTTAAGGATCTACACAAGCTTTTTTTTCTTGTGGTGCACTAAGTTTACTAGAGATGATCACTGGGAACATTCCTCCGTCTCCAAGGAACACGTACTTGAGGTGACCGGGGAGAGGCTTCAAATCTAGAATAGGGGCCTACAAAACAGAGGGTAAAGGTCTCTCATTAGAAACCGGTAACATAATACAAGGGACATTACCTGACTACTGTAACTTCGAAAAATCATTCAACACTGCTACAGTTTCCTGCAAATCAGTACTCAAGGCTAACTCCTCATTCTCTTTCTCAATATGCTTACTAATGGCAACTTCCAAGCCATCGTTTCCATCAAGTTAAAAAAATTCTTGTGCTAAAGAATCAATCACATCAATAGAATAAATAGAATTATCATCACCAGGATATTTCATGGCTTCATAAATATTAAACTTAATAATTTCACCATCAAATTCCATGGTAAGTGTGCCACTATGAACATCTATCTTAGTATTGGATGTTTTTAAGAATGGTTTTCCTGACAAAAAAAGGAGTAGTTTGATCACCGTCCTCTATATCAAGAACATAGAAATCAACCGGGAAAACCAAATCATTAACTTGCACAAAAACATCCTCAACAACACCCTTAGGATAGGCATTAGATCTATCAGCTAATTGAATCACAACACCAGTTTTACTCAAAGGTCCAAGTTTCAAAGAAGTATATACAGAATATGGCATGACATTGATAGAAGCTCCTAAATCTAGCATGGCCTTCTCAAATCTAGTGTTGCCTATTATACAAAGAAGAGTAAACATACATAGATCTTTGCACTTTCCAAGGAATTTTCTTTGAATAACTGCAGAAACATTATCCCCTACTGTCACCTTCTCACATCCTTTAAGTTTTTGTTTCCTCTTAATTATACACAGTTCTTTCAGGAATTTAGCATAACGAGGTACTTGTTTAATAGCATCTAAAAGTGGAATATTTACCTCGCATCTACGAAAAGTCTCATATAAATCTTTATTTTGCTCATCTTTTCTATATTATACTAAAGCCTGAGGAAAAGGAGGTACTGGTTGATAATCAGAAAAAGGCAAAAACTTACGCTTAGGTACGTCATCGACATTAGGAACGTTCCTATCTACAATGACATTTTTCTTCTTTTCTTGCTTTGACGATGCAAGGGCTGCCTTTACTGGAATCTCAACCTCTTTACCACTTCTCAAAACGATCACACTTGCATTTTCTCTTTGATTTACTAGAGTTTGAGAGGGTAATTTCCCCGAACTTTGTGCCTCTAGTCGATTAATTGTAGTTGCCATCTGGCTGATATGATTGTCCAAACTTTGAATACTAGCCCTCGCTTCTTGTTGAAATTGTTTCATCTCCTGTTTAAATTGTAAAGTATAAGTGACAAGAGACTTAACAATATCTTCTAAAGACATACCATTATTAGAAATTTGGCTCGGTTGTTGTCTAGGGGGTATGGCTGCTTATATTGCGGGTAATTTGGGCGATTTTGAGTCGCGAGCTAATTTACTTGTGGATGCCCATAGCTAAGATTGGGGTGATCCCTCCATCCTGGGTTATACATGCTCGAATAAGGATCATATTTCCTTTGCGATTGTCCAGGGAAACCACCCGCCACATTCACTTGCTCATTGGGCTCCTCTTGAAGAGTTGGATACATATCGGTTGGATGCCCTATTACTGAACAAATCCCACAAGCCTTCGCTGTTTGCATATTACCTACAGCCATTTGACGAACAAGAGAAGTTAGACACGCAAGTTGTTGTTCAAGGGAGGAAATATTTACCTCATTAACATGCTTTGATGGAGGGTCAAACCTAGTGCCAAATTATTGAGAATTGGGCGCCATATTTGCAATCAGGTTTCTCGCGGCCTCGGGAGTTTTATCTGCCAAAGATCCTCCACTAGTGGCATCAATCATGCTCCTATCAGTGGGCAAAAGGCCCTCATAGAAATACTGAATAAGAAGTTGCTCACTAATTTGATGATGGGGGCAGCTTGCACATAATTTCTTGAAACGCTCCCAATATTCGTGTATAAACTCTCCGTTGTGCTGCCTTGCACCACAAATTTCTTTTCGAATGTTAGCCACCCTTTAAGCTGGGAAATATTTCTCCAAAAACAATATATGTATCTCATTCAATGTGGTAATACTCCCGGAGGGTAGATAATAGAGCCAATCCTTAGTCGAATCCTTCAAGGAAAACGAAAAGGCTCTTAATTTAATTTGCTCCTCGGTCACCCCCGTGGTTTCATGCTCGTGCATACCACATGAATCTCCTTTAGATGCTTGTGAGGATCTTTACCTGCAAGGCCATGAAAAGTGGGAAAAAAACGTATTAGTCCAGATTTTAATTCAAAAGTAGTGGTAGTATCTAAAGTAGGGAACGTTATGCATAAGGGTTGTTGATTTAAATCAGGGGCAGCAAGTTCTTTCAAAGTTCAATTTCCAGCCATGATATTCTCCTCTTCTAAATCAAAATCACTAGCAAATAGGGGATCAAGAGATGGATCATTCTTTTCAGAATTTCTCCGAGCTTTCCACCTTAACCTACGCAAAGTTCTCTCTATTTTTGAATCGCACTGCAAATCACCTTGATTAGAAGATCGAGTTACAGTCATAAACAATCAAAGAAACTCTAATAAACCATGAAAGACAAACCAAGAAAAATCTAGAGTAATGAAAATAAATAAAAATTCTATGCTAAAACACAAACAATCACAGTGATTTTGCTAAGTCATGTTGTCACTAGCAAAGGGTGAAAAAGAGTTTCATTAAATTGCCTGTACAGATTAGTCATCTTTTCGGATTAAACTGTATTGATTTAGGAAGAATCAGGAGATGATCCATATGTGCTTAGAAATATCTGGATGTCTATTTTCTGGAGAAGTTTACGGCTTGTATATATGAATTTTCCAGAGAAAGTTATGGCAGTTTTAGTATACAAAGGTCAGGCTGTGCGCGATTTTAGCGTGGCAGAAGTGAAAGGGCTATTAAATTCTGATTTTTTTTTCATTTTGTTTTTTTTCTAATTTCAAGAACAAAATAAGGATCACAAGAAGAAAAAAAAATCAACTAGAATCACTCCTCGGAAACGGCTCCAAATTTTGGTGTGCTGTCACAGGCAACCAAAAATAAAACCAATACTCCTAAAAATACGTGTAGTAGTGAGAGTAAGGATCGTTCCCACAGAGAGTATTTAGCCTAGTTTTATGTTACATGAACAAAGATGGGGGGTTTGAGTATAACGAAAATAATTTTAAGAAAAACTACTAATGAACAATTCAAATTGAAGTATCAAAATCAATCAAAAGAATAAACCTTGGTCTAAGTCAATATCCACCATCGAAATTTTACAACTAATCATCGATGCAAGTATATATCAATTCACACTTTGAATATTCACCGTTGAAAATATTTTCCTATCTCTCCTTAGTTGCAATTAATTAGAAAATAAGTAATTTAATTAACCCTAACTACTAAACAACCCAAGACAAGTGCTAAAGGTTTAATATAGTAGCAGCCTTAAGAATTAGAGAGATGATGAAGCTAAACAACACAAGCACAAGCGATTGCATTTAATTTAGTTGAGCGTTCTTCCTAAGATCTAATAATTTCTGACACAGCAAATCATTAAATCTTAGTTGCTTCCCAAATTAAAGGGATCAAATAATTAAGGATTTGATATCTAACCTAGCAGCTGATTGCAACAAATAATAAATTAGTAGGCCTACTAGTAATTAAACGAGATAATCATGAAAATAGGGACAGAAAGATATCCAATACTCAAAGCATAAATTAAACAATAAAAATAGATTAGATCTCACAGTTTTATTGATTCTGAGGCTTCTGTTTCCTTTGACCAACTATAAAATTTAGCCACACAAGGCCATGATGAAAACTCGAAGGAGAAGTTAGAGAAGAGGGGAGAGAGAGGCGTCCTTAAAGTCTGATGATTTCTCCCCTCTTATACATGTTATTTTCAGTAGTAGAAACCCTACAAGGTCTCCTAAAATATTCTAAATATTATCCTAAAATAACAATATCCAAATCTGACTAATTTAAGAAAAATATTAAAAATAAAATAAAGTCCAAATATAAATAGGAAACTGGCGTTTTCAGCATAAATTTGTGTACACCAGATCTGAAAACTTTCGAAAATAAACTGCATCAAATTAGTGTATTAGAATTGCAGGCTAAGAGACTTTCCAGAATTACAACAATGCAGGAGCAGCAAATCCAAGCCTGATTTTGATCTTGATTTAGCTAGTATCTCTTAAAACACAAAACTTGAAAGTTATAAAGCGTTTTCTTGGAGTTCCGTAGCATCTTAAATCATATCAATCAGAGTTCAAATCAGAGAGTTATGCCCAGATTATGAAGCGATATCAAAACTGTCTAAAATCGCCCATTTAGTTTCGTTTTGTACTTAATGCCTCCATTTGTATCCTAAATCAAAATATAAGAATAATGAGTACATTTAGACATCAAATGAGTATAAAAAAAAACTAATCATTAAGGGAGAAAAATATGACATTTTGTATTCTCATCATTGACAAGTTGTTGTGAGGATTGATGCATATTCGTATTCCATAAACCATGCTCTTGATGTTGATACTGAGATGAACCTAGATCTAGTGATTGAGAATCAAATAGTGGAGACTACTTAGTGAGTTATTTAAGGCATAAGCATTTTATTCTGAGAGTTAGTTTCTTAGTACTCTTAAACACTCTTCTTTATGACCTTAATTGTTAGATGATGTCTATAAGTTTTGCATTAAACGCTAGGATTATATAACTCACTTGAAGTATCATGTTGTGTATTCTCATTATTTTAGTTGAATGACTTGAGTAAGAAGTTTGAGTATGTGCCTATCATTATAAGCCTTAGTTGCCACTGTCTCTGGAGAAAGATCCAAATTCCTATTTAAAAAAGTATAAAAAAAGAAGAAAAAAAAGGTAAAAAAAGAAAATATATATATATATATATATATATATATATGAGAAACATGTTAAAAAGGGATTTGGTTAGACAAGAAAGAGGACCTGAGATACTTCAAGGGTATTGATGAGTGTTTGAAACCTAGGTTCAGTGTGCTTAATGAGTGAATCCTGTAAGGCCTAGAGTCGAAGCAAATTCGGATTCTTGACATTAAGTTTGGGGGTAATTGACGTGAGGTGTTTTGAGCATTGGAATATGGATGTGCGATTTGTACTAGATTTGAGCAATGAATTGGGAAGTGTTGAGACTGTGAACATAATTTTGCAAAAGATATCTATATATGAGTCATAAAAAGAATTAAAGCATGAGGGTTTTGTTGATTTAAGTTTTTAGGGTTGTTTTATTTATATTTTCTTTTAGTTTTGCATGAGGATTAGCAAAATCTAGGTTTTGGGGTATTTGATGAACGGATATTTGTCCTAGTATTTTGTATGTTTTTCAAGTATTTATTTGTATGTTTAGCTTAGGACTCTGTTACTTTGAGTTATTTTTCGTTGTTTTACAGGTTCACAAGCACTTGGAAATGAGTTTCACTAAATTGCCATAATTGTCCGTACATATCAGTCATTTTTAAGGATTAAATTGTACTGATTCAGGAAGAACAAGAGATGAGCCATATACACTTAGAAAGATCCGGATGTCTATTTTTTTGGAGAATTTATGGCTCATAAATATGATTTTTCTAGAGAAAGTTATGGCAGTTTTAGTAGACAAAGGTCAGGTTGTGCGTGATTTTCGCGTGGTAGATGTGATTTTTGTGGATTAAACTGTATTGATTCAGGAAGAACCAGGAGATGAGCCTTATATGCTTGGAAAGATCCAGATGTCTATTTTTTTGAGAATTTTATGGCTCATAAATATGATTTTGCTACAGAAAGTTATGGTAGTTTTAGTAGACAAAGGTGAGGCTGTGCATGATTTCAACGTGGCAGAAGTAAAGGAGCTATTAAATTTTGATTTCTTTGGGATTTGCACGGGCTGGATAGTAGCATAACTAGACCAGTTCTAGACAACAAAAACCAAGTTTTGGTGTTTGTCTAAGGTGTAAACAAGGTTTGAAGAGCTTTAGCATCAAGGCGCCTCAGCACACTAAGTGTGCGCCTCAGCGCCCAGCATATACAAAGGGTTCAACATCAGGTCACGCCGCGGCATAGCCTTCCTAGGCCATGGAACCTAGTAAGGAGGAGACTTAGAGGAGGCGTGTGCCACGGCTAAACCTCCTCCAGGCTACGGCGCCCAGAAGATGAAGAATGTGTGCCCTGCCCTGCCGCGGCCTGCCCTATTCTGAGCCACGGCGCCAGGCACACTTGTACATGGTTTTTAAGCCTTCTTGAATGGTGCATGAGGCATGTTCAAAATGCACAGGATCACTAAGGATTGATGAAGGGCTATGGTTAATTGGTATTCAAGATCTAAGGGTGCATATTGACCTTCAAGATTGGTCAAGAAGTTGGTGCACTATATAAAGGGTCACCTAGCTTCAATCTCAATAATTATTGTGACATACAAGTGATCATTATACAAGAGAATTCAGGTACAAGTGTGAGAGTGCAAAGACACAAAACACAAAAGAGGCACTAGAATAGATCTCAAAAGAGAGACTGGTTGTAAAGAGAGGGTAGTATAAATTGGGTAGAGGGCTTTGTAATACTTCTTCTCACTTTCTTTCTTCTCTTCTTTGGTTCTTCAAGAACTTGAGATTCTTGAAGGGGTGTTGCTGTATTCTGTAAGAACTCATTGATTTAGTGCAGAGAGTTCAGAGGCACTCACAGGGACGTAGGCTATTGCCGAACCTCGATAACAATTGTTGTGTTCTTTCTTTTCTTTTATTTCTGTTTCTGTTTCTGATCATTAGAAGTCATTCTAGATTTGGGTGTTTGGAAGATTACCACCTGGGCATCTCCAAGGTGATTTCCCAACAGTGGTATCAAAGCTGTGGTCCAAGAATAGCGGGTATCAGAGCTGGAACAGAAGGTATCGGAGCAAGACTCCAGGAATCAAAGGCCAATTTTTTGGGTGATTCAAGAACGAAGTAAAGATCAAGATCTGATCATGTTCTTAAGGGTGATACCAGAATGGTATTGAGATCAATCTTCAATCATGTTCTTGAGGTTTAGAAGAAGTTTGGGAAAGCAATTGTGAGTGCTGCATAAATCTGAGATTTTCTCCACAAGATGGCTTCAAATTTCATTATTGAGAAGTTTGATGGAAAGGGATACTTTGCCCTTTGGAAGTGGAAGATCAAGGTTGTTCTTACGCAACAAAAGGTGGACTTGGCTATTGGAGAAAATGATACTTTTCCAGCAAGTGTCACGGAGGACTAGTGGATTGAGATGAAGAAGATGGCATACAGCACCATTTTCTTGCACATATTAGATAGCGTGACAAGGGGGTGCAGAGACTCAAAAGATCCTGCTATCATATGGAAGAAACTAGATGAATTGTTTCTTACCAAAACTCTCCCTAATAAGATTTATCTTCTTAAAAGAATCTTTGCTTTTAAAATGGATCCTAATAAAGAGTTGTAAGATAATCTTGATGTGTTTAATAAGTTAGTTCAAGATATGAATAGCTGTAGCATAACATTCCCGGATAAACAATTGGCTGTTAATTTGTTGAATTCTCTTCCTGATTGTTTTGATAATTTGATTAACGCAATTGAATATGGAAGAGATACTTTAACCAAGGAGATTGTGATCAATGCCATAAGGGCTCATGATTTCAAAGCCAAGATAAGGGAAGCATCAAGTGAAGAAGAGTTGTTCATTAGAGGAAGGCTAGCAACTCGGAATGGCAGTAGCATTCATGGCAACTACCAAGAGAAATCAAGAGGTAGAGGGCAGAGCCATGGGAGATCTCATTCCAAACTGAGATTTGGAGGAAAAAGATGCTTCTACTGCAACAAGAAGGGACATTTCAAGAAAGATTGCAAGAAGAAGATGTGGGATGAGAGAGGAAGAAGCCATACCAATAATGGAGAGGCTTCGGTTGCCAAAGAACAGCAAGATGATGTTCTTGTTGTGTGCTCAAATGTGAGCAGGAGGCAAGGCAGTGAGAAATGGATTATGGATTCCGGGTGCACTTATCACATGTGCCCTCACAAGGATTGGTTCAAGAATTTCAAGGAAATCAATTATGGAAAGGTTTTCTTAGGGAATGACACTTCTTGCCAAGTGAGGGGGATAGGAGACATCCAGTTGCGGATGTTTGATGGAGTCACAAGGCTGTTGCGGAATTTGATCTCATTGGGGCAGCTGGATTCCATGGGGTATACATACAAGGCAGAAGGAGGAAAGATCAAGGTGACCAAGGGATCTTTGATAGTGATCAAAGCAGCAATAAAGGATGGACTCTATGAGATTATCAGAGAAGTAGAAATCAAGGATCAAGTAGCAAGCTTGATGGCTGAGATGGATAAGGCAGACCTTTGGCACACTCGCTTGGGACATATGAGATGGATAGAGAATGGTTTACTTGGTGGTGACAAAGTAGAGAAATTGGATTTCTGCAAGTGTTGCATTCTTGGGAAGCAACACCGGGTCAACTTCAACACCGGAGTGCACAAGTCTAAAGGCATTCTTGACTACATTCATGCAGACCAACACAGGGAGGTAACTTTTACTTTCTATCTTTAATTGATGATTATTCAAGAAAGGTTTGGGTTTATTTGCTTAAAAATAAATCAGATGCTTTGAATAAATTTGTGGTGTGGAAAAAGTTGCTAGAAACTCAAACGGGTAAGGTAGATAAGGCTTTACGAACCGATAATGGCTTAGAATTTTGCGATAAGGATTTTGATAAATTCTGTGAGTTAAATTGCATTCTAAGATATAAAAGGGTTATAAAAATACCTCAACAAAATGGAGTTGCTGAGAGGATGAATAGAACCCTTATGGAAAAGGTTAGGTTCATGTTAATTGGGTCTGGTTTACCAAAATATTTTTAGGGGGAAGCTGTGTCTACTGCTGCATATTTGGTTAATAGATCACCCTCTAGGTCTTTAGACCATAAGACTCCCATGGAGATGTGGAGTGGGAAACCCCCTGAGTAGAGCAACCTTAGGACTTTTGGGTGTGTTGTATTTGCACATCAAAAGGATGATAAACTTAACCCAAGGTCTAGAAAATGTGTATTTCTAGAGTATGGTGATGGGTTAAGGGGTATAGGTTGTGGTCCTTAGAGCTAAAAGAAATGAAACTCATAATAAGTAGGGATGTTATTTTTAATGAATTATTATTTTCCTATTTGGAGAAAACTAACCCTGCAGGGGCTAGTGAGCAAACCAGTCCAGAATTTGTGAAACATAGCATCAAGGAGAATTCAATTCAGGTAGAACAAGGATGGTAAGAGGGTTCGGACCAGGTAGAGCCCATTAATGAAGGCCAAGCTTAGGGCACTCAAGAGGAGGCTGAACTGGAAGGGGTTGATGCAACAAGTCAGAATGACTATCAGATCACAAGAGACTGGGGAAAGAGGGTGGTTAGACCACCTTTGAGATATGGTTTTGCAGATGCTAATGTAGCAGCTCCTTGGACAGAAGGAGGGATGGTTGAACTAGAAACTTACATGGAAGCTATGGAAGGTAAGGAGTCATCAAAGTGGCAGTTAGCTATGGAGGAAGAAATGGATTCTTTGAAGAAGAACAACTCTTGGGAATTGGTGCCCAAACCAGAAAAACAGAGAGTTGTGGATTATAAGTGGATTTACAAGATGAAAGAAGGAAACACTCTAGGGGATGAAGTCTGGTATAAAGCTAGGATGGTGACGAAAGGGTTCACACAAAGAGAAGGCATATATTTCACCGAAATATTCTCACCGGTTATGAAATACAAGATGATACGGATAGTATTGGCTATGGTGGTCCAATTTGATTGGGAGATCGATAAAATGGATGTGAAGACAGTGTTCTTACATAGAGAGCTTGATGAGACCATCTACATGAGGCAACCCGAAGGCTATGAGGAAGGAAGGCAGGGAGAGTTGGTGTGTCAATTGAAGAAATCTCTCTATGGCCCGAAACAATCACCTCGGCAATGGAACAAGAGGTTCAATTTCTTTGTAACTAGCTTGGGTTTCATGAGGAGCTACTATGATTCATGCTTATACTACAAGGGGCACAAGGTGGAGGAAGTGGTGATCATCCTCATCTATGTTGATGATATGTTGCTGGTTGGGAGCAGCATGGAGATGATAGAAAAATTGAAGTCTCAACTCAGTGAGGAGTTTAGATGAAGGATTTTGGCCATGCACAGAAGATCCTTGGGATGTGTATAATCCGGGAAAGGAAGAGAAACGGATTAAATATTTCTCAGACTTCCTACATAGAGAATATGATATCTAAATTCTCTATGGAAGATAGCAAACCAGTGAAGGTTCCCTTTGATGGTCATTTCAAGTTCTCCAACGATCAATGTCCGAGATCGGAGGTGGAGAAGAAGGAAATGGAAAAGGTCCCTTAATTTAGTGCGGTTGGTTCAGTTATGTTCACCATGGTAAGCACTAGACCAAACATTGCTCATGCAATAAGTGTTCTTAGTAGGTTTATGAGTAATCCTGGAAAGGAGCATTGGCTTGGGATGAAGTGGTTACTGAGGTACTTGAAAGGAAGCCCAGAAGTAGGGCTGGTTTATGAGAAGAGGGGTAAGTCTATCTGTCTTGAGGGTTATGCGGATTTGGACTATGGAGCAGACCGGGATAAAAGAAGATCGATTACCTCCTACTACTTCAACTTAAACGGATGTTGTATAAGTTGGAAGGCTCAGTTGCAGCTAGTGGTGGCACTCTCAACAATCGAGGCTGAGTACATAGCAGCAATGGAAGCCATTAAGGAGGCTATGTGGTGCAAAGGGTTGTTGGAAGAGTTGAAGGTCTTAAAAGAGAAGGTGGTGGTGTATTCGGATAGCTAAAGTGCGTTGCATTTGTGTAAGAATCCGGTGTTCCATGAGAGGACAAAGTACATGGATGTTCGATACTATTTCATTCAGGAAAATGTTACGGAATGATGGATTCAGGTGGATAAGGCAACCACAGAAGAAAATTCTGCTGATTTAGGCACCAAGGTTCTACCTTTAAGTAAGTTCAATCATTGCCTTGGACTTCTTAGGATTGGAGTCGGTTGAATGATGACTCAAGATGAGTTTGGATCCTGAGTTCTCTGCACAATGGGTTCGAGTTTAATCGTTTAGACAAAGGTAAAGATTGTTGGTGTTTGTCTAAGGTTTAAACAAAGTTTGAAGAGGTTCAGCATCAGGCCTTGGTGCTTTAGCACACTAAGTGTGCACCTCAGCGCACAGCATGTACAAAGGGTTCAGCATCAGGTAACGCCGTGGTGCAGCCTTCCCAGGTCGGGGCGCCCAGTAAGGAGGAGATCTGGAGGAGGTGTGCGCCGCGGCTCAACCTCCCCCAAGCCTCGGTGCCTAGAAGATGAAGAATGTGTGCCCTGCCTTGTGCCGCGATGCCAGGCACACTTGTACATGATTTTTAAGCCTTCTTGAATGGTGAGTGAGGCATGTTCAAAATGCACAAGATCACTAAGGATTGATGAAGGGCTATGGTTGATTGGTCCTCAAGATCTAAGGGTGGATATTGATCTTCAAGATTGGTCAAGAAGTTGGTGCACTATATAAAAGGTCACCTAGATTCAATCTCAACAATTATTGTGACATACAAGTGATCATCATACAAGAGAATTCAAGTGCAAGTGTGAGAGTGCAAAGATACAAAACACGAGAGAGGTACTAGAATAGATCTCAAAAGAGAGGCTAGTTGTAAATAGATAGTAGCATAGATTGGGTAGAGGGATTTGTAATAGTTCTTCTCACTTTCTTTCTTCACTTCTTTGGTTCTTCAAGAACTTGAGATTCTTGAAGGGGTGTTGCTGTATTCCGTAAGAACTCATTGATTTAGTGCAGAGAGTTCAGAGAAACTCACGGAGACGTATACTATTGCCGAACCTCGATAACAATTGTTGTGTTCTTTCTTTTCTTTGATTTCTGTTTCTATTTTTTATTATTACAAGTCATTCTAGACTTGGGTGTTTGGAAGATCACCACCTGGGCATCTCCAAGGTGATTTCCCAACACCAAGCCTGGACAGCAGCAGAACCGGGCCTGGACAGAAACCTTAGAGCAACTTTTTTGTCTACAAAGCCGTCTCCATGTAGCTATATATAGGAATTTTTTTACACAGAGAAGAGGGGAGACGATGACAATTCTTGGAGAGATATTATCAAGAGAAGTTTTGGGAGATTGAAAGAGGAGACGGTTTCTTTCATCAAGATGGTTTATCAAGAGAATGAAGACGACGATCAATCACTTCAAGACTTTGAGGATTCATCTTATAATTCTGGAAGAAATTCTATCTTTGCTCGTTTTGTCCTTCAATATGCTTGTTACCCTAGTATTTGAATTCTGTGATTGGGATATAAACATGAGCAGCTGAATGAATTGTTAGGCGTTTGGCTTACCTGCCTTGATTGTTTTGGATATTTTGGTGAATTTAGTTTTATGAAATTTTCCAGATTATTTCTTATTCAATATCATTCATAACTTTGATTATTACTTGTGGATTGGCCATCTATTATTGATAGTTAAGGTTAATATTTGAGATTAGGTTGATGACAAATCATCTAGATCTAACTAAGCTTTCTTGAATAAGAATTTAATTCAGGATTCAAATCAAATTGTGATTTAGGTGGTTGCATTTTCCTTATACTTAATTTAACTAATTAAATGATGAACACGATCCATGAGATTTAATTAATTAGTTATAAATTAAGAATAAACACGATTAATGGCATTCTCTAGTCTTAGCGAAAATACCAATAATCTTGGAT
Source organism: Bretschneidera sinensis (assembly GCA_023935145.1). Lineage (NCBI taxonomy): Eukaryota > Viridiplantae > Streptophyta > Magnoliopsida > Brassicales > Akaniaceae > Bretschneidera > Bretschneidera sinensis. The sequence goes on along the minus strand of CM043703.1, from coordinate 61,648,403 downwards.
ATTGATTAATTCTTTATATTCACCAAATGTTCCAAAATCAATTCATTGTAGCTACAAAATCAATTCCTTATACCATCATTACCCATTGCAGCTACAAAATCAATTTTTCTGTGATGGATGGACACAACAGTGTCAATATACGGTTGATAACGCTGCCAATGGAGCCATGGGAGAAAAGACTACTGAGGAGACATGCAAGCTATATGAGATGTTGGGTGCTAATTCCCAACAAAAAAGTGTAAGAGGAAGGAGAGCTGGGGTTAATGAATTGAGCTCCAACAACGATATGGTAATGCAACTTGCAGAGTTAACTAAACAAGTCAAACTTCTCACTACCACAAACATGCTCAATCATGAGGTATATGGAGTTTGTGGGGTTTTTAGTCACGGTACTAACACTTATTCTTTGTCTTATGAATCTTATGCAGGAAATGAACAAGAACAAGTTAATGTAATGCAGTTTTACCAACCTAGGCTGAGGAATGATTCATATTCTAACACCTACAACCTTGGATGGTGAAATCATCCCAATTTCTCTTGAAAGATTAGCAATGCTCCAACATATGCTCAAAGTTCAAGACCGGTTCAATATCAAAACCAAGTTATACCACCCAATCAGCCTGGAAATCCAACTTCGGAGGAGATATTGAGTACTTTTATTCAAGTTAGCAAAGAGAACCATGAGAGACATAGCCAAATGTTGGATTTCTTAGAGACATCAATGAAGAGGGTGGAAGTAAAAGTTAGGCAACTTGCGAAACAATTGTAAGTACATCAACAAGGGAAGTTGCCTAGCCAACCAGAGCAAGTGAAGGCTATCACAGTGCTGCGAAGTGGCAAAATTCTTAACAACAATTCTGATGATAAAATTTCTTATGACTTGCCACATGATGCAGGAAAATCAATTGAGAAGCAAAAGGAGCATAATGCTCCTAAAAGAAATCCAGCTGAAGATCCACAATCTTATCAAACATTTGAGAAGAGCAAGGAGAAGGAGCCATCTTCCTTCACGACACTGCACAAGGCGACTGAACTTTACAGGCCTCATATTCCTTATCCAAGCCGTTTGAAGATGTTAAAAAGGATAAGCAATTTTCTGATATTTTTGACATGCTTTCTAAAGTGAATATTAATTTGCCTTTTTTGGATGTTATCGGGAATGTGCCATCATATGCAAAATTCTTTAAGGAACTTAACACCAAAAAGAGGAAATATGAGAAGAACGAGAAAGTTATGGTGTCAGAAGTTGCTAGTGCGGTGCTCCAACAAAGCTTACCATCTAAGCTGAAAGATCCAGGAGTTTCATCATCAACATCACAATGGGAAACAAGAAGGTCACCAAAGCAATGCTAGACTTAGGAGCAAGTATAAATCTTATACCATATTCGATATACTTGCAACTAGGTTTGGGGGACCTTAAGTTAACAACTATGTCCCTTCAACTCGCTGATAGGTCAGTTAAATATCCTAAGGGAATAGTTGAGGATATATTGGTGCAGGTAGACAAAGTGATTGTGCCTGTGGATTTCGTGGTATTGGAGATGGAAGGAACCCCATCTAAGGACAATGAGCACACAATTCTTCTTGGTAGACCATTTATGGCCACAACCAAGACTATTATTGATGTCCATAATGGGAGGTTAACGATGACAATCTTGGGAGAGACTGTACAATTTAAAGTGTTTGATTCTCTAACCACTCTTTCTTATATTTCTACTAACGATGAGTGTTCTTTTATTTATTGTGTGGACTCACTTGTTTATGACATTTATTTACACACAAAAATAGAGGACAAGCTTGAAGTTTCTCTTATAACTGAGAGAGTAAAGGAAACACTAGAAGATGGCACTAAAGGGTATCATGAGATGTTAGATAGTGCAATACCAATGTCACCCCAAGAATAGTCTAGCAAACCTTTAGAATTACCAAGTTCTCTACCTAGGGAAGATACTACTCCACCTAAGCTAGAACTTAAAGAGTTACCTAAGCACCTTAAGTACATATTTCTAGGAGAGGGAGACACATATCCTATGATTATTTCATCTAGTTTGACCCAAACCTAAGAGGAGAGAGTTGTGAAGGAGCTTAGAAAACTTAGGAGAGCCATAGGATGGAGTATAAGTGATATCAGGGGTATCAGTCCTGCTACATGTATGCATAAGATCATTTTAGAGGATGGTGCCAAACCTGTAAGAGAAGCTCAAAGGAGACTAAACCCTAACCTACAAGAGGTAGTGAAGAAAGAAATTTTAAAACTCCTGGATGCGAGAGTTATCTACCCTATTTCAGATAGTAGATGGGTTAGTCCAGTTCATGTTGTGCCTAAGAAGTCTGGGATTACAGTGGTGCGAAATGAGAAGAATGAGCTAGTGCCCACTAGGATGACTACAGGATGGAGAATGTGCATTGATTACAAGAAACTGAACTCAGCTACTAGAAATGATCATTTTCAACTTCCTTTTATTGATCAAATGTTGGAAAGACTAGCGGTGCATGATTTTTATTGTTTTCTTGATGGTCTTTCAGGTTATTATCAAGTGCTGATTACGCCGGATGATCAAGAGAAGACAACATTCACATGCCCATTTGGGACATTTGCCTTTAGAAGGATGTCGTTTGGCCTATAAAATGCTCCAGCCACATTCTAAAGATGAATGATATCAATCTTCTCGAATATGGTGGAGAAATTCATTAAGGAGTTGAACATGGGCATGGCAATGGCAGGAAAGAAGCGGTTATTACAACTCAATGAGTTAGAAAAGATTCGTGATGAAGCTTATAAGAATGCAAAGATCTACAAAGAAAGCACTAAGCGTTACCATGACCAAGGCCTTATCTGAAAATTGAAGTCAAGATGGTGCGGACCATTTTCGGTAGTCAACATTTTTTCTCATTGAGCGGTAGAGTTACTGAACCCAAAGACTCAAGTGACATTCAAGGTCAACGGGCATCGTTTGAAGCCTTACTTAGAAGAAGTCCATGAGAAGGGGGTTGTTGAGTGCATTGAGGTGCACGATCCTGAATAAGTTCAACCAACGTCTTGCTAAGACGTTAAAGAAAACGCTTGGTGGGAGGCAACCCACCCATTTGATAGAGTATTCTTTTTGTTCTTTCATTTTCATTGTTCCTTTCTAATTGTTTTTCAAAACACATGTTTGATTTCATACATTGAGGACAATGTTTAGTTTAGGTATGGGGGTGCAATTAGAACTTGTTAACACAAAATTTTCATGCTACAATTTGTTTTAAGGTTAGTAATCAAGTCTTTTATGCACGTTGAGTTTAGTTTCTTTAACACTGACAAGTTGTTGTGAGGATTGATGCATATTCATATTCTATAGACCATGCTCTTAATGTTGATACTGAGATGAACATAGATCTAATGATTGAGAATCAAATAGTGGAGACTACCTAGTGAGTTATTTGAGCCATAAATGTTTTATTCTGAGAGTTAGTTTCTTGGTACTCTTAAACACTCTTAGTTATGACCTTAATTGTTAGATGATCTCTATAGGTTTTGCATTGAATGCTAGGATTATATAACTCACTTGAAGTATCATGTTGCGTATTCTCATTATTTTAGTTGAATAACTTGAATAAGAAGTTTGAGTATGTACCTATCGTTATACGCCCTAGTTGCCACTGTCTCTAGAGAAAGATCAAAATTCTTATTAAAAAAAAGTAAAAAAAGGAAGAAGAAAAAAAAAGGTAAATATATATATATGTGTGTGTGTGTGTGCGCGTATATATATATATGAGAAACATGTCAAAAAGGGATTTGGTTAGACAAGAAAGAGGACCTGAGATACTTCAAGGGTATTGAAGTCACTCTTATAAAGAGTTGAAAAAAAAGAGCTTCGGTGTAAATCAGGTTCGGCCAACCACGCCCATCTATGCATAGATTCATACTCAATATGTTTTGCTTGAGGTGTTTGACTAGGATATGATATAGGCGATGTGATAGCTTTGTAATCCTAATATTTGATTCCTTTCATGAGATCTATTTTGCGAACATATGAGCGTTCTTTGATGATATCCATATTCATATGCGAATTTATATTTGAAATTTCTTGTTTATATAACTTCTATTTGCATAAACCTAGGTTCAGTGTGCTTAATGAGTGAATCATGTGAGGCCTAGAGTCGAAGCAAATTCGGATTCTTGACGTTAGATTTCGGGATAATTGACGTGAGGTGTTTTGAGCATTGGAATATGGATGTGTGATGTGTACTTGATTTGAGTAATGAATTGTGAAGTGTTGAGACTATGAACATAATTTTGCATAAGATATCTAGATATGAGTCATAATAAGAATTAAGGCATAAAGGTTTTGTTGATTTAAGTTTTTAGGGTTGTTTTATTTATAATTTCTTTTAGTTTTTCTTGAGGACTAACAAAATCTAGGTTTCGAGGTATTTGATGAACGAATATATGTCCTAGTATTTTGTATGTTTTTCAAGTATTTATTTATATGTTTAGATTAGGAATTTGTTATTTTGAGTTGTTTTTCGTTGTTTTACAGGTTCGTAAGCATTTGGAAAGGAGTTTCACTAAATTACCAAAATTGTTTGTACAGATCATTCATTAATTGATGAACACGATCCATAGACCTAATTAAGCTTTCTTGAATAAGAATTTAAATCAGGATTAAAATCAAATTGTGATTTAGGTGGTTGCGTTTTCCTTATACTTAATTTAACTAATTAATTGATGAACACGAGCAATGGGATTTAACTAAGTAGTTATAAATGGAGAATAAACACGATCAATGGAATTCTCTTGTCTTATCGAAAATACCAATAATCTTGGACGTTGATTAATTCTTTTTATTCACCAAATGTTCCAATTCATGATTGGATAGCAAGCTAAACTCCCAATTGTTCTCATTGATTATAGTCATCTCTTCATAAATCGTTTTGTTTAATTTAGTTAATTGTTTTTATTTCAATTTTCTTTTCACCAATCTTTTAATTAGAGTGTTTAGAATTTAATTTCAGAGTTTGTTTTAGTAATTTTAAGAAAATAATTTAGGATTTAAACCACTGCAATTCCTTGAAAGATCGACCTCGAGAGTAAACTCATCGCAATACTATTTGTGATTCGTACACTTGCGAGTATTTAAAATTTGCACATCTCTAGCCCTTTGTATTTCAATGAAATTAATCAAAACTTTAATTAAAGTGTTATTATCATACACTAATGACAAAGCCAAGCACACATTTTGTAATTTATATTCGAACAAAGTGACAACAAATATCAACTTTAAAGTAATGTGGTAACAGTAAGTAAATAAAGGAAAGGAATTACCTTATCTATGCAACAATGAAAATTTTAAGACTACTTGTGAAGTGCAGTTTAAAGCTAAGAAGTAGATTAAAGTGCGTTCATTTAAACTAAGTGGGTTAATTATGTAAGTTAAACTAGGTGGATTTGGACTAAGCTATTTTAAACTTAAACAAACTAAATATGGGGATTAAGCTAAGTGGACCAAGACTAATTTAATTTAAACTAGGTAGTTTTGACATAGAATTTAAACTAAATGCATGTGAGTTAATTCTCAGTGTGTGCGGGTGCGTGCACGTGTGTGCAAGCATGTCCAAGTGCAGGTGTCAAGTGTGCAAGTGTATGCAGGCATGAACATATGTGTGCATGTATGGGTGTCAAATATGCATGTGCATATAGGCGTGCGCATGTGTGTGCAGGTACAGATGTCAAGTGTTAAGGCTTATGCAAGCATGTGCATATAGGTACGGGTATCAAGTGTGCAAGTGTGTGGAAGTGTGCGAACGTTTGTGCAAGCGTGTGAAAGCGTGCTCCCATGTGTGCAGGTGTGGGTGTCAAGTGCACAGGTGTGTGCAGGTGTGCGCACATGTGTTCAGGTGCATCCCAGGTGTGCATACATGTGTGTGCAGGTTTGTGCTGAGTGTGTGCTAAGTGTGTGCATTTGTGTGCGGGTATGTACACATATGCGCATGTGTGTTCAAGTTTAAATTATATGGATTGAAACTAAGCTAATTAAATCAGATAGATTAAACTAACATGTGATTAAAGGGAAGACTCAAAATTACTAGTAACATGTGAATATGTAACATTTTTTATGGATCAAAAAAGGCTTCCGAAATTCTCTTTAAAGAATTAAAGTGTAAATATAGTTAATAACAATTTAAAATAAAACATCTAATTTAGATCAAGAAAATATAAGAGTGTGTTTTTGAATTGATTATCGTCATGAGATGATGATAAAATTATTTTTGATTATTTTTAAAACATATTAAATCAATGGGGATTGATTACATAAATTTTTTATGATGAAAATATGATTTGCATCAAATAAAAATTGTTTTGGGATGAAAAATCGTGAAAACCGCATAAAAAGCCTTAAGCAAAACAAATTTTGTAGTCCAACTTCAAAAAGGTATAATTTGCTCGTTTTAAATTGGATTTTGGCATTTTTAGAAGTGTTGGAAAGATATGGAAGTTTGTTTTCATATTCAACTGGCCTAATTCAAAATTCAAAGTATTTTTTCTCCTACGATTAAAAAACTAAACAGTGTTCAAATTAGTAAAAATGAGTTTTCTAAAATTCATTGTTTTACTATTTTTTATAGATTCCAAAATTTTTTGACTTGGAATTTAAAACAAAAAATTTATTTACTTAAGAAAACATTTTTTATTGGCAAAAATTATATTTTCTTAGTTAAGAATTAATCTTAATTTTGGACCAAAGTTTTAAGAAATTAGTGGGAATAAATCTCCAAAATCCTCATTACATTAAAATTACGAATTCTAGTGAATAAAAAATTTAAATCCTATTTGGAATAGGATTAGAAAAGTCTTAAAAACCAAATTTGATTAGGATAGACAATCTTAGAATTAAATTCATAACTATAATAAATTGCATTTAAGTTTTATATATGCAATGTGATTATACGTATATTTAAGGATTGGTGATTATGGACTCAAGACCAAATAATTGAGCTATATGATTGGTCATTATTCAATGTGATTGAATGTATGGTTGTAATTATATGGGTTATAATATTTATTCTCTATTTTTGAGATATGTAATTTTAAATGGGGTTTGCATACCTTGCCTCTCTTTTATCTCTGGTCGTAAAATTCTATCTCCCTCTTATTGTAACTCCCATTGATTTTGAATTAAGGTTTCTTATTGATTATGTAATGTAATTAGTTAGAATAGTTTGATAGGAGTAGATAAAATTCTTTCATGTAAAGCTAGAGGATAAAATTCTTTCAAGGAAGCAATGAAAGCCCTTTTGAAGATTACAAGGCCCATTATGTGGGAATTGGTGAAAATATTATAGAACCCTAAATTAAAACCAATGATTCACTTAGTGGCTTAAGTGAATCATGCATAAAAGTCCATAATCATCCAGAGTCATATTTTATTTGATATTATATGATGTATGGCATGTATGTGATGTAGGTTTAAATTAAATGATGAGACTAAAGAGCAATTAAACTCCCTCATGAAATTAATTGCTATTAAGTTGTAACAAAAAGATATTATGAATGTCTTATCATGGCCTTCCACCATTGTAGGGATATATGAGATCTATTGTTCTAAGTAAGTTTTGCTACATATATATGGGACTTAAATTATGGGAGATTCATAATGCCCTATTAAATATATGATATAACAAGGTAGAAAATTAGTGGGTTTAAGAAACTATCATGTGAGGGCTCATTGGTTCAATCACATACACTTGTGAAAATTTTGAGTCTGACTTAACTAGAATATATTGTCCAGTGAACTATCATGTGAGGATGATATATTTTAGAGGCCAAAGGAATGAATGGGAATTATATGAGATATAATTTATAAGTGTTATATACCTATTAAAGGTTTATTATAGCCAATAAACTATTATGTGAGGATATTTTAAATGATTAATGGGATCCCAATCCCCACTAGGAGACCTTCCAATGAGGTCACCTGAATTTTATACCAATGAATTATGAAATTCAAAAATAATATTAGGAGGTACCAATATGACTAAAGACCAAATCTATTGGTGGGTAATAAAATTGAATAGATGTTATTTTTCTGTTGTTGTTGACTTGTAGATCACAATGACCAGCCTCAAGCCATTATCCAGAATTCTTGATACCAATAGACTGATTGGGCCCAATTTCTTGGACTAGCTGAGGAATTTGAGAATCATTCTCAATTCTAAGAAAATTGGCTATGCTCGTGATCAAATACTTCCAGCAAGTGTTGTTGAGAATGCACTAGAAGAATAAGTTGCTACTTTCGACAAGTGGCAAAAAGATGACATGAAGGCTAGATGCTACATGATAGTATCGATGTCTAATGAGCTTTAGAATAAACATGAGAAGATGGAAAGTGCTTATGTGATATTGCTTCACTTGCAAGAGTTGTATGGTGAGAAGAGTCATACTACGAGGTTCAAGATCTTAAAGGACTTCTTTTGGGCTAGGATGCTTGAAAGATTATCAATTTATATTTTTTCAAAGGCCAAGAATGAAATGGATAAGTGCTTCCATTGTAGCAAAGATGGACACTAGAAGAGAAATTGCAAGGAGTATCTTGAGAGCTCAATAGGCAAAAATTTAGAAGGTATATCTAGTTTATTTCTTGTTTTGATCAATTTGTTAATAAAAGATGCTTCTACTTGGATATTAGATACTGAATGTAGTTCACACATTTGCAATATTTTGCAAGGACTAAGAAAAAACAGCAAGTTGAGTAAAGGAGAAGTCACCATTCCCATTGGAAATGGAGCAAGTGTTGTTGCATTAGCCGTAGGGACTTATTACTTAGCTTTACCATGGACAGAATTTAGAATTAAAAGATTGTTTTTATGTTCTAATTTTTATTAGGAAAATTATTTCAGTTTCTGTTTTTGACAAAGAGGGTTATGAACTATATTTTAAAAATATTTTATGTTCATTTTCTTTAAATAATGAGTTATTTGTTACTGACACATTAATAAATGGTCTTTAAATTCTGGAATTGAATGGTAATATATTGCATATCAATCAACAAGGTAATAAAAGGAAAATGGATAAAATTAATCATTCATATGTATGACATATCAAACTTAGTTATATCAATAAGAGTAAGATTAGCACATCAGCTAAAGATGGATACTTTGACTCATTGACTTTCGAGTCATACCCAACATATGAATCTTGTCTCATGGGAAAAATGACTAAGACTCCGTTTAGTGGACATGGAGAAAGGGCTACTAACATATTAGTGTTGATCCACACAAATGTATGTGGGCCTTTAAGCCCAATTACTAGGGGAGGTTATTCTTACTTCATTACCTTCACTGATGACTATTCGAGGTTGGGGTGTATGTATCTTATGAAGTACAAATTTGAATCCTCTAAAAAGTTGAAGGAATTTATATATGAAGTGGGAAAACAAACTGAAAAAGTACCAAAGTTCTTCAATCTGATCAAGGAGGTGAATACTTGACCAATGACTTTTTGGATCATCCCAAAGAGAATGTGATTCTCTCACAATGGACTCTTTCTAGAACACCTCGGCCGAATTGTGTCTTGAAGGAGAAATCATATTTTATTGGATATGGTGAGATCCATGATGAGTTACACTGATCTTCCGATTTCATTATGGGGCTATGCCTTAGAAACTGTCACATACCTGCTAAATAGAGTTTCTTCTAAGTTTGTGCCTAAAGCACCATACGAGATGTGGAATGGTAGGAAACCTAGTCTTAAGCATCTTAAGATCTGAGGTTTTCCTGCATATGTCAAAAGATTAGTTGCAGACAAGTTAGAAGCAAGGTATAATAAGTGTAGATTTGTGGGATATCCTAAAGAAAGTTTGTGTAAAGAACTAAATTGAAATGGAAATGGTAGCTAGTTTCGAGGTTAGCTAGGCCTCCAGAGATTAGTGCAAGAATAGAGAAGAATGGAAATACAGAAAGATTATACTGAATTCACTTTTGTCCTCCTTAATTGTGTACATTGTGGTTATTCTTATACCCCTAACTCTGCCCCTGTAACTAACTGCCCACAGCAGTCAAACCAACCTAACTAACTCCTACCACCTGGCAATGTAACTAACTCCAACAGAATCCTATTGTAACAACCATTACACTTTGGCCGTTGCTATTATAGCTATTTAAGTACCAAGTAGCTATTTTAAGTACGCAAGTAATTATTAAAACTCTAACAATACTTCCCTCTTTAAAAGACCTTGCCCACAAGGTGATGGAACCTCTGTTGCAGAACATACAAGCTCTCCCAAGTGGCATCATCAATACTTTCACTTTGCCATTGAACCAGAACTTGAGTAATGGTTTTATTTCGAAGCTGATGAGACCTTTCCTAGAGAACAGCTACTGGTTCTGTAATGGTAGCTCCTTCCACATCAGTAGGTGGTAAGGTGGGGATGGAAACCACATGCTGCCCAAGCTTAGCTTTCAAATAGGATACATGAAAAGTGGGATGTATCTTAGAATTTGGAGGTAAATCCAACCTATAAGACACCTCACCAACCTTCTGCAAGACCTGAAATGGTCCATAGTACTTGAGAGATAATTTCTTCAATTGGTGGTGCTTAAGAGACTTATGTTTGTAGGCCTGAAGTCGTAGGAATACCCAATCTCCCACAGAGAAACTCCTCTGAGTCCTATGCTTGTCAGAATACAGCTTCATCCTTTCTTATGCTGCTACCAGGTTCTGCCTTAACAAAGAAGTCAGCTGCTGTCTAGACCTCAGATGAGCATCCGCTCCTTTAACCCTTGTTGTACCAGGAATGTAGTCTATCAGTCTAGGAGGGGGATATACATACAGTGCTTCAAATGGGGTTAGCTTGAGTGAGGTGTGAAAATTAGTGTTAAACCAGAATTCAGCAAGTGGCAACCACTCCACCCAAGTAGCTGGTTTGTCAGCTGCAAAAGTTCTCAAATAGTGCTCAAGACTCTTGTTCACAACCTCTGTTTGGCCATCTGTTTGAGGGTGATAGGCTGAGGACATGGCCAATTGAATACTCTGAAGCTTCATTAGCTTCTGCCAAAAATGAGAAGTAAAAATAGGGTCCCTGTCACTAACAATTGAAGTAGGCATTCCATGTAACTTGAACGCATGCTACATATACAGATTTGCTACTTTAGAAGCAGTATATGGGTGAGACAAGGCTATGAAATGAACAAACTTTGTAAACTTGTTCACTACTACCATCACTACCTCTTTCATCTGAGATTTTGGTAGACCCTCCACAAAATCCATGCTCACAGCCACCCAAGGTTTCTCTGGTATAGGCAAGGGCTGTAGCAGACCTGCTGGATTACTGGTTTCATGCTTGAGCCTTTGGCACATATCACACTCCCTAACATACTTCCTAACATCTGCCCTTAGCTCAGGCCAGTAAAAATCCCTCTGAATCCTATGCAATGTTTTAAGAAACCCAGAATGACCCCCCCATGGCCCATCATGCACCTGTTGCAAAATATCTGTCTTTAATGAATCACACGTCCCTACATACATTCTACCTTTATATATCAGCAAACCATTCTGCATAGTAAAGCCCTTAGGACCTTCCTTCCCTGCTTAAAAAGCATCTAAAATACTCACAATGTAGTGATCAACAGCATAGCTATCCTTAAGTTGAGCCAACCAATCAGGAGTGGGAAAGGAAATCATGCACAAAACTCCTTCCTGAGATGAAACTTCATCACCAGAAACCTGTCTTGACAAAGCATCAGCCACCACATTCTCTTTACCCCTCTTATATTCTACAATAAAAGCATATCCTAACAACTTGGTAATCCACTTTTGTTGAGCTGGTGTACCAATTTTCTGCTCCAAGATGTACTTAAGGCTCTGCTGATCTGTCCTCACCAAGAAAGAGTTTCCAACCAAATATGGCCTCCATTTATGCACAGCAGTCACCAAGGTCAATAGTTCTCTATCATAAGTTGATAAGGCCAAACTCCTGCCCTTGAGAGCCTGGCTGTGGAAAGCTATAGCTCTCCCTTCTTGCATCAATACAGCACCCAACCCAACACCTGAAGCATCGCACTCCACCACAAACATTTTATCAAAATCTGGAAGAGCTAAAACAGGTGGATTAAACATAGCAAATTTGAGATTTTGGAAAGCCAATTCAACTTTCTCAGTCCAAGTAAAAGAATCCTTCCTTAAAAGAGCAGTCAATGGGGCTGCAATCTGCCCATACCCTTTTACAAATTTCCTGTAATACCCTGTGAGACCTAAGAAACCCCTCAAAGCCTTAACATCCTTTGGAGTAGGCCACTGTTGCATTGCTATAGTTTTCTTAGGATCTGTCCTTACCCCTTCACCAGAAATCAAGTGCCCCAAATACTCAACTTCTCCACAAGCAAAAACACACTTGGATTTCTTAGCAAATAATTACTCCTTAGCTAAAACTTCCAATACAGCCTTAACATGAGAGACATGATCAACCAAGGATTTGCTATAAACCAGAATATCATCAAAAAATACTAGAACAAACCTTATAAGGAAAGGTTTAAACACTTGATTCATTAGGGACTGAAATGTTGAAGGTGCATTAGTGAGTCCAAAGGGCATAACCAGAAATTCATAATGCCCCTCATGAGTCCTAAAAGCTGTTTTAGGAATGTCTTCCTCACTCATCCTAATTTGGTGATAACCAGACCTTAAGTCAAGTTTAGAAAATATGCAAGCACCATTCAGTTCATCAAGCAATTCATCAATGACAGGTATAGGAAATTTATCCTTGATAGTATTCAAGTTAAGTGCCCTGTAATCAATGCACATACGCCATGAACCATCTGCCTTCCTTACCAACAAAACAGGGGAGGCAAAAGGACTACAACTATTCCTTATAGATCCAGCAGACAATAATTCTTTAACTATTTTTTCTATCTTATTTTTTTGGTAAAAAGGGTACCTGTATGGCCTCTGGCAGACTGGCTGAGCTCTTTCCTTAAGAGTAATATGATGTTCATGCCCCTTAAGAGGAGGTAGCCCTACTGGAATGTTAAAGACCGAAGCAAAATTTTGAAGTAAATCTGTTACTTCTGTAGGTAGAGCAACCTGCTTCTCAGCTGAAGAGGGAGTTGAAATGTGAACCAACAGGCCTTTCTTGATTGGAGTTTTAAAGAATTGATCCCCATCAATGAGATGTGAGCCAGATTGCTTCAATCCTTGCATCATAACCTTATGCCCCTTATGATAAAACTCTATAGTTAAAAACTGAAAATTCCATAGGATATCACCCAGTGTGGTCAGCCACTGAGTTCCCAACACAACATCACATCCTCCAAGTGGCAAAACATGAAATTGAATAGAAAATTCCTTCCCTTGAATGCATACTGGCACTTGATCACAAAACTCTTGAGTCCTCACCACTGCACCATTAGCAACCTTAACTTCCAACGTTTGAGATTGGTCAACCAACAATTGCAAACTAGGGATTAATGCTGCATCAATAAAATTGTGGGTGCTACCTGTGTCCAGCAAAACTACCAAACTAACTCCATTAATTTTGCCCCTAATCCTTATAGTACCAGGTGTGGGAGTACCAATTAGAGCATATAGAGTTATCTCAACCTCCTTAGAATTGGTATTAGTATTCTACCCTTCATTGATTGAACTTCCAACTTCTTCCTCCAACTCAGTGATCTTAATCCCAGACTGTGAATCAGTCACCAACTCAATACCCTCAAAAAGGAATATTTTGGCACTTTTTCATTTGTGACCAGGACTCCATTTGTCATCACAGTTATAGAATAACCCCTTTTTTTTCCTCTCTTCCATTCGGGCAGGAGAAATTCTTTTAATTGGAATTCTAGATTTAGCTTCTACAAACGTATTGACTTTAGGAAGACCCAAGATAGATGGCTTACCTGTTTCCTGCTGAATTTTAGAACTCCTTCTGCAACTTGTCAAATATTCCTCTTGAATTTTAGCCAATCCAAAAGCTGCATTCAATGACTGTGGATTTAGCATCCTCACAGGCAAACGTATCTCATCTTTTAACCCTCTTAAGAAACAGCTCATCTTATGCATTGCAGATAAGCCCTTGATTCTATTTGATAAAGCCTCAAAATCTGCCTTGTAAACTACTACTGTTGATGTTTGCCTCAACTTAGTAAGTGCCTCCATAGGATCGTCATAGGGCGTTGAACCAAACCTAACATGTAAGGCCTGTACCATACCCTCCCAATTATAGAACACACCAGCCTCTTCTGCATCTTGAAACCAAACCAGAGCTTCTTGATCCATGTGAAATGAGGCCACTATAAGTCTCTCCGTAGCTGGGGTTTGATAATATTCAAAATATTGGTTAGCTTTGTACACCCAGCTACCAGGATCATCACCTGAAAAGCGTGCAAAATCAAGCCTAACAGGTTTAGCAAAGGACACTGTAGAAGAATTATGGATTGGATATGAAGGTTCACGTGATCTGTTTTCATCAATACCCAACTTCTGAAGGATTGCCATAAGACGTTGATTCATCTCGTTCATCGTTCCGGTATGGATCTCTTGAATTTTTTGGATTTCTTGAATGTTTTTGCTGTGATGATCAAAGGTAGCTCGAAGGGAGGCAATGGCTTCATCAGTGGCTGCCATGGCAGCATTAGATCGCGTCTCCGCCATCAAGTCACAGAATCTCTGCTCTGATACCAATTTGTAAATAACTAAATTGAAATGGAAATGGTAGCTAGTTTCGAGGTTAGCTAGGCCTCCAGAGATTAGTGCAAGAATAGAGAAGAATGGAAATACATAAAGATTATATTGAATTCACTTTTTTCCTCCTTAATTGTGTACATTGTGGTTATTCTTATACCCCCAACTCTACCCCTGTAACTAACTGCCCACAACTGTCACTAGCTGTTACTAACCAACCTAACTAACTCTTACCACCTGGCAATGTAACCAACTCCAACAGAATCCTATTGTAACAACCATTACACTTTGGTCGTTGCTATTATAGCTATTTAAGTACCAAGTAGCTATTTTAAGTACACAAGTAATTATTAAAACTCTAACAGTTTGGGATATTACTTTTATCTCCCTCATGAGCAAAAGGTGTTTGTCTCAAAATTTGCTACCTTTATGGAGAAAGAGTTTGTTCTAGAAGGGAGTAGTGGAAGTAAAATAAAACTTGAAGAGGTGTCTTAAGAACCACAAATCAATAATGATGAACATGATAAGCCTATTATAACATAGTCTCCTATCACACAACCACCTTGCAAATCAAGAAATATACTTAGAGCACCATAGAGATATGTGTGATGTAGTGTAACAACCCATTCTGGGGTGGCCACCCCCGAGACGGTGTCGTCACATTTTGAAATCTTAGCACGACACATATATATATAACAATATAAAAACGTAAATCAACTAAATGCATATATATATACACAAACACACACACACACATCAATCCTCAACCTTCAACAAGGGAGTTACATTATTAAAATTTCAACTAAAATAATATATGCAACATATGATACATGGATATTTACAATTTTGGTTCCATTAGTCTGAGGATATGGACCACGTGGCTTACAAAAATGATTCAGTCTGAATCTCAGCTAACAATTCTATATGTCATGCCAGCTACTTGAAATTATTTAACAATGAGGAGGGAGCTTCACAAGCTTAGTGAATTAAATTTACTAGAAGCACTCGATTATCTACTTCAATTCACATCTCATAATTCAATCATTTCTAATTCACTAATATTAATCATTTATTTCTTCACATATTGTTGGGAATTTGTCTAAGAATTAATGGTTAAAGATTGAAGCTTCAGCAGTCTTTGAGCCGCGACACAGGATTGGTGCACCGCGGCCTCCAGCAAAGTCAGAAAGTTCCTCCACCAGGTGTGCGTCATGGCACAGGCTGGTGTGTGCCACAATACAGGGCTGTGCCTCGTGGCCACCAGTATGGGAGGCTTTCTGCCCTAGTGTGCGCCACGGCCTGCCCTGTTCTGGGCCGTGGCGCTAGGCAGACTTGACACCTTATGTTTTGTGTTTTAGCTGGTGCGTTGGGACTTGGTTAAAACACATAGGATCACTTAGGCTTTTAGAGAGACATGAGTCTTTGGTTCTTGAGATCAAAGGGTTGAGATTGACTCCAAGATTGGTTAAAGAAGTTATTGCTCTATATAAAGGGTCATCTAGGAGTAATAACACATATCAAGTGTGAGAGTGCAAAGACACAAAACATAAGAGGATGTCTCATTTCAAGAGTGGCTGGTGTTAAGAGAGATAGGCTCTCAAATCTTCAGAGGTGTTTCTAGTGAGAGAGAGTATACAAGATTAGGGGTTCAAGGGCTTTGTAATTGGAATTTTCTTGGGGAAAATTCCAGGGAAACACTTAGTTCTTATCTCTATCTTTTCTTATCTTTCATTCATCAAGAACAAGAGGGTTATTGAGGAGGTGTTGTTGTAATTATAAGAACTCCATTGATTTAGTGCAGAGAGCTCAGAGGAGCTCACGGGGACGTAGGCAAATTGTCGAACCTCGATAACAATTGCTTGTGTTTTCCCTGTTATGTTTTGATTCTTGTTTTAGTACAAATCATTCTGGATTTGAGGGTTTGGAAAGATCACAACCTGGGATTCTTGCAAAGGTGATTTTCCAACAGTGGTATCAGAGTTGTGGTTCTAGCAACAGTGGTATCAGAGCTAGAACAGCGGGTATCAGAGCAAGGCTCCAAGAATCAAAGGAAACTTCTTGGGTGATTCAAGAACGGTGTTGGGATCAAGACTTGATCGGGTTCTTGAGGTTTAAGAAAGATGCTAGGATCAAGATTTTATCGTGTTCTTGAAGTTTAGAAGTTGCAGAGAAGACAGTTAGAAAGCAATTGTGGGTGCTGCATAAATTTTAGGATTTTCTCCGCAAGATGGGTTGAAACTTCATTGTTGAGAAGTTTGGTGGAAAGGGAGACTGTTCCCTTTGGAAGCGAAAAATCAAGGCAACTCTTATGCAACAAAACATGGACTTGGCTATTGGAGAAGATGACGATTTTCCAGCAAGTGTCATGGAGCTCCAGCGAAATGAGATGAAGAAGATGGCGTATAGCACCATCTTTCTGCACATGTCAGATAGTGTCACAAGGGAATGTGGAGACTCAAAAGATCCAGATGTCATTTGGAAGAAACTAGATGAGTTATTTCTTACTAAGACTATCCCTAATAAGATTTATCTTCTGAAACGAATCTTTGCTTTTAAAATGGATCCTAATAAAGAATTGCAAGATAATCTTGATGTGTTTAATAAACTAGTTCAAGATTTGACTAGTTGTAGTATAACATTCTCGGATGAACAATTGGCTGTTATTTTGTTGAATTCTCATCCTGATTGTTTTGAAAGCTTGATTAATGCTATTGAATATAGAAAAGATACACTAACCAAAGAAATTATGATCAATGCTATAAGGGCTCATGATTTCAAAGCCAAGATAAGGGAAGGATCAAGTGGAGAAGGGTTGTTCGTTAGAGGAAGGCCAGTAACTCAGAATGGCAGTAGCATCTATGATAACTACCGGGACAAACCAAAGGGTAGAGGGCAAAGCCATGGGAGATCGCATTATAAACCGAAGTTTGGAGAAAAACGATGTTACTACTGCAATAAGGAGGGTCATTTCAAAAGAGATTGCAAGAAGATGATGAGGGATAAGAAACGAAGAGGCTATACCAATAATGGAGAGGCTTCGACTGCCAAGGGAGAACAGCAAGATGATGATGTTCTTGTTGTGTGCTCAAATGTGAGCAAGTGGCAGGGCAACGAGAAATGGATCTTGGATTCCGGGTGCACTTATCACATGAGCCCTCACCGGGATTGGTTCAAGAATTTCAAGGAAACCAATTAAGGAAAGGTTTTCTTAGGGAATGATACTTCTTGCCAAGTGAGGGGGATAGGAGACATCCAATTGAGGATATTTGATAGAATTACAAAGCTGTTGCGGAATGTGAGATATCTTCTAAATTTGGGAAGAAATTTGATCGCGTTGGGGCAGCTAGATTCCATTTCTAGGGATTTTACTTTTTGATTTTGCTTGAAGTTGTAAGCTTTGGAGGAGAATTGATGACTCTTCTCTCGGGTTTATTCCTTCCCCTTTATTTTTATTTTGTGAATATGTTTAGCATCATAATCATGTGTAACTAAACCCTAGTAAGGGCTTGGTTGAAGCCCTAATTATCTTTAACCAATAATTCAGTATTGGCGCCTTTGCAATATTTATGCTGTGCTTCTTGATTTGATTAATGCATGTTTTTATTTAAATTCCACATATGTGTGAGTCTGATCAACGTATGCATGTGGTATGGATTAGTTAGTTGAATCAATTTGGATGACCGAGTCATGGGTTCAACAATAGTAACAAAAGATATCCATGTCAGATTCTTTGGTTAATCAACATAAGAAACCGGAAGCGGACCAAGCCGTAGGTTTCGTGTGGTTGTCGATTTCCACAGATCCTATGCTCTCTTAAGGAACATCTCAGTATACACCATGCTGAATCCCTTAAGAGAGAAAAGTGTTAGAGTATACACCATGCCTAACTCGTTACTTAGGGAAATCAATAGCTTAAGGAGTGGACCAAGCCCTTGGGTTGACAACCAACAGGTATTCAGAGCATGAGTAGAGCATTGGCATATTGTTTTATTTGGGTAGCATGATTAGCGGTGGATACCAAATCCCTACGCCTCTATCATTATTATTAATCTAGACTCAATATTTATTTCTATCTATATTTACTTTGTGAAATTAATTATAAACCGAAATTCACCAATCCCTGAGGAAATGATCTCACACTTGCACACTATGCTACTGTAGACATTGTGCACTTGCAAGTAAAACAAGTTCGATTATTTTCTTAATGATTTAGGTAGATGAACACACAACAAGTTTTTGGCGCTGTTGTCGTGGATTGCGCTAAATTTCTTTCTAGAATTATTTTCGTTTAGTTTAGTAATTTTTATTTATTTATTTTGTTTTATTTTTATCAAAAATCTCAAATTTTAAGTTTATGTTTTTTTCCTTTATTTTTGTTTCATCCAAAACCTAATCTACTTCCTTTTTGTTTTCTGTTTTAGGCACTCCAGCAGAACTCTCTATACCACTTGCAATTGAGCACACCCCTCTGTGCGATCGAGCACACTTGAGGCAGAGAGTCAACAGGGAAACAGTGTTGAACTGCTGCACTGAAGCAATTGTTACTGATTCATGCACAGGCTTCGATCCAGACATCCAACGCTCTTTCCCTTTGATATCAAGCTTGAGCGGACCATCCAAAAAAGGCTTAGAGACAACTTTGAAGAGGTAGAAGAAGAAATCAAGGTAGAAGCGCCAATGGCGGAATAGATTGAAAATCAAAAACCACCTGAACGGACGCCGATGAAGCAATCTTTCATCCCACGGAATCTCAATCAGCTATCTTGCATTGCTTATCAACCAGAGGTGGAAGGCAACTACTACATATCTCCGTAGATACTCAGTGCATTGACTCACTTTAGAGGTACACCTAATGAGGATCCACACTTGCACCTTCGACAGTTCTTCGATCTTGATGAGAGTCATAAAATACATCTTAACAGTACTTAATTGTTAGCATTTTAGGGTTGATCTAGGTTTTAATTGCACTTTTATACGTTAACAACTCTAAAGTGTCATTCTTGGATCATTGATCTATTTCAGTGCATTTTTAGGTACTTTAGTTCAAAAGAGGAGGAAAAGTTATTGTTGCTTGAAGCACAAAGACTCGAGGCATACCAAAGTGAAGGCATGGTTATGGAAGGATAAATGAAGAGAAATCAAGTCTTGAGTGTGTTCACTGCGGCCTGAAAACATCCAAGCCTCGGCCTCTATAACCAAGCCAAAAGAGCAAGAAAGAAGTTTCAGTGGGAGCCATGGCCTGGACTAGGCAGGGCCGCGACCTCCAAAAAGTGAAGAAACCAAGACTAGGCAAAGCCGCAGCACAAGGAAGTGAGAGCCATGGCGCGCAAACGGTCCCTTTCTCCGAGCTATAATCTAATTAGAACTTTAATGATTGTCTAAACCCTAAAACAACCTTGGACTTTTTGTATTATAAATAGATCACTTAGGGTTTGAGAAGAGAATAATCATTAAGGCTGGAAAACACAATAAGGCTGTTATATCCTCCTCCATCAAAGTGTTCAAGAATGAGCCCCATGACCAACTAATCTCCAAGCAAGGCGAAGGGATGAATCCCTAGGTGTAGTTGTTCTTATTTTCCTTTATTGATTCAGTTGTAGTTGGGATTTATTGTCAAAACATTGTTATGATTTACTCTTTAATTTAATTAGAAGATTTTCTCTTAATTCGGTGATTATATCTTTCTCCTCGATATAAGTCTAGTCATGCTCTTCTTATGTCAAGATTGTTTGGATGTGATTGAGTCTGGGTAGATTCCTTTTAGGTTTGTCCATTACTACGATATTGTCATTAAGATATATTTTCGTTTCTTGATAAATCTATAGGATAAGTCATGTGTGCTTAAATCAAAAGTAAGAGTAATTCATATCAATTACATTAGGGTTTACATATTCTTTGATTAAATATTTGCCGATTGCCTGTTTGGGATGTGAAACTTGCAATCGAGATAAAAACAACTTAATCAAGACTGGAATAAGGCAATGAACCTAGGGTGGATTCCCATAACCTTATTGTTCCTTTATTATATTCTTCAATCTATTTACATAATTTTCTCACAATTACTTCATTATCAAAGTTCATATTTTCTCACTTAATTGTTATTGTTCGTGTTAAGGTTTGCACTTTTCCTTTGTAGATCGCTTTTCCTCGTGGGATCGACACCTCAACTATACACAATAACCGCGTATTAGTTTGAGTGTAATCAAATTTTGGCGTCATTGCTGGGGAAACGCACTTATATAAAAGGAAAATTGTCAACTCTATGACAAAACGGTACTATTGTTCCTTTCTTTAAGTTTTTCATTTTCTAATTTCTTTTATCTGTTTTGCTTTTTTTTTTTGTCCTTTTAACTCATTTGGTGTATGCTTAGACCAAGAGATTGGCGAGGTAGATTCATTAAAGGACCCAAAATAGAGCTACCCTTTCCTTCCACGTCTGTTAATGAAACCTCGCCTAGATCAAACCCTACTGTACACCTAAACAAGAATTTAGAAGACTTTTTTAACATGGCTGAAAACCCTAATGAGAATGTTGCTAGGACACTTAAAGATTACTTGCATCTTTGCCGAACAGGCACACCATCATGCATTATGTTTCCAACCAATACTCGCCATCAAGATTTCAAAACAGGGATGATACAATTACTCCCTACATTTCATGGCTCGGAAAATGAAAACCCATATGTACACGTTAGGGAGTTTGAGGAAGTAGTTGTGACTTTTCATAGTCAAGATGCAACTGATGATATCATGATACTCAAGTTTTTTCCTTTCTCTTTGAAGGATAAAGCTAAGATTTGGCTATACTCGCTGAGACCACGATCTATTGGGACATGGAATGAGATGACTCAGGTCTTCTTCAATAAATACTTCCCTCAACATAAGACTAATGCTTTAAAAAGGCAAATCTCAACCTTTGCACAAAAGGATAATGAGACTTTGTATCAGTCTTGGGAGAAATTTAAGGAGCTATTAAGTATGTGTCCTCACCATGGGTATGAGAGTTGGCGCTTAGTGAGCTATTTTTGTGAGGGACTTACCTATAAAGAGCTCCAATTTGTAGAGATAATGTGTAATGGTGAATTTCTGCAAAAAGATCCTGATGAGGCCATAGAGTACCTCAATGAGCTTGCTGAAAAAGCTCACACTTGGACTGGACCTAGTGCTACTGAAAGCACAAATAGGTCATGACCTATAGGAAACCCAAGTGGGGGTGGAATATATCATCTTAGGGAATAAGACAACCTAAAGGCTAAGGTTGAGATGCTCACTAGGGAGTTAGATGCATTAAAGACTAAAAGCTCAAAGCCAACACACATGGTTAATCATGCCGAATCTTCGAAACCATGTTTTGTGTGTGGCGGAGTAAATCATCTCACTCAACAGTGCCCCATATTTGTTGATATGAGAGGGATGTATGAGGAACAATGTAATGCCTTAGACATGTACAAGAAGCCTTTTACACCCTTCTCTAATACCTATAATCCAGGATGGCGAAATCACCCCAACTTCAGCTGGAAGTCTAAAAACCAGCAGCTTGCACAACCCCCTAGATCATACCATGCACCATATAATGCACCCTCATCCTCTAAGACTTCTTTAGAAGACACCTTGCATGCTTTTATTGAGGCACAAGGTAAGACAAACCAAAGGTGTGAAGCATTAATCACACAGGTTGTGGAAGAGAATAAGGAAATAAGGAGCCAAGTGTCTAAATTGATGGGCTCCTTAAGTGTGATTGAGCGAGGTAAGTTCCCTTCCTAAGCTCAATCCACACCCTATGGTCAGCACATGGCACAAGCAAATCTAAAAAATGTAAATGCCATTGTGACAAGAAGTGGTAAGTCATTACACATCCATACAACGAATAGATTAGAGGATATGGAAAAAAGTCAAGGTAGTAGTGATGTCGAGCTGCCCAAAGACCCTGAGGTTACCAATAGTCTAGTTAAGGCACCATTCCCTCAAGTCTTAAAATCAAACAAGAAAAATCTGGACCTAAACAATGAAATCCTAGAGAACTTAAGGCAAGTAAAACTTAATCTACCTCTTTTGTATGTGATTAAACAAGTTCCTACCTGAGCAAAGGTTCTCAAGGATTTATGTACAATTAAGAGGAAGCACCATGTAAAGAAAACAACATTCCTAACAGAGCAAGTTAGTGCTTTAATTGACCAAAGGATTCCCCCCAAATACAAGGATCCTGGCTGTCCAACCATTGCATGTAGCATTAGAAATCATGAGGTTGGACATGCTTTGCTAGATTTAGGAGCTAGTGTAAACCTGATGCCATTTTCTATTTATGTGAAGCTGGGTTTGGGAGAAATCAAACCAACTACTGTGGTATTGCAATTGGCTGACCGTTTAGTCAAAGTACCCCGGGGTGTGGTAGAGGATGTTCTCATTCAAATTGATAAATTTTATTATCCTGTTGATTTCCTAATCCGTGATACTACCTCTGCTGTTGACATTAATTCTAAAATTTCTTTAATTTTGGGTAGACCTTTCCTTGCTATTGCAAATGCTCTAATTAATTGCAAGAATGGACTTATGAAGTTGTTCTTTGGAAACATGACTCTCAAGGTGAGCATTTTCAACATTGCAAAACAGCTCGATGATAAGGACAAGAAACACCACTCATCGATAAGGGAGTTTCCATAGCTTGAATATTTTCTTGTTAATTCTGAGATTGATTCTATTAATGATAAAACTGATCTAATTGATATTTGTGCTATTTTTGATAAATCTCAGGATTATGGCTCTCAAGCATGGCAACCAAAGTTTGAGGAGTTGCCCGAAAGAAGCAAGAAACAAATCCCCTCAAGTGTGGAAGCACCTAAAGTCGAATTGAAGCCACTACCTAAGGTTTTAAAGCATGTTTTCCTTGGTCCAGGTGATACTTTTCTTGTTATTATCTCATCTGAATTGTCTGAGTCTCAATGTGAGAAATTAATTCGGACCTTAAATGCACATAAATCAGCCTTAGGCTAGAGCATGGCTGATTTAAAAGGAATTAGTCCCCTGATCTATTCTCATATGATAAACTTGGATGAAGGAACTAGTCCTTGTAGAGACCCTCAACGTAGGCTTAACTCCACTATGAAAGAAGTAATGAAAAATGAAGTGCTGAAACCATTAGATGCGGGAATTATGTATCCCATAGCTAATAGTAAATGGATAAGTCCTACACAAGTCATTCCTAAAAAGTACTGAGTCATTGTGATAAAGAATGACCTAGGAGAGTTTGTCCCTACAAAACTTGTGACCGGGTGGCGAATGTGTATTGATTACAAAAAATTAAATGCTGCCACCCAGAAAGACTATTTCCCACTCTTTTTTATCAATCAAATTATTGAGTGTGTAGCTAGTCATCCTTTTTATTGTTTCTTAGATGGTTATTCTGGTTATTATCAAATTGAAATTGCATTAGAACACTAGGATAAAACCACCTTCAGTTGTCCTTTTGGTACTTATACTTTTCATAGAATGCCAATTGGATTGTGTCATGCACCTGCCACTTTTCAACGTTGCTTGATGAGCATTTTTAGTGACATGGTTGAAAATTGCATGGAGGTTTTTATAGATGACCTAACTATTTTTCAATCTTCATTTGATGCATGCTTAATGAATTTAGAAAGAGTATTGATTCGTTGTGAGGAGAAGGAATTAGTCTTAAATTGGGAAAAATGTCATTTCATGGTACCACCCGGTATTGTCTTAGGGTGTATTGTTTCTTCTAAGGGGATAGAGGTTAATCAATCTAAAATTGAATTAATCTCTAAATTGTCCACACCTAAGATAGTAAAGGATGTAAGATCTTTCCTTGGTCATGCTAGTTTTTATAGGAGGTTCATACAAAACTTTTCCAACATATCTAGACCACCATATGCCCTCCTAGTTAAAGATGTCCCATTTGAGTGGACTCAAGCTTGTCAAGAGGCCTTTAAAATGTTGATTGGCAAGCTTACTTCAGCACCTATAATACAGTCACCTGATTGGACTTTACCCTTTGAAATCATGTGTGATGCTAGTGACTATGTTGTAGGTGCTTTTCTTAGATAGCTAAGGGAGGGAAAAACCTTTTGTCATTTACTGTGCTAGTAAAACCCTGAATAGTGCTCAAATGAATTACTCCACCACTGAAAAAGAATTTATTATTGTAGTATTTGCTTTAGACAAGTTTGTGCCTATTTAATTGGTTCTCCTATTCTTAATTTCACAGATCATGCAGCCCTCAAGTACCTTCTTACAAAGAAGGATGCTAAGGCACAACTAATACGATGGATCCTACTCTTGCAAGAATTTGACATTACCATCAAAGACAAGAAGGGACTAGAGAACGTAGTGACCAACCATCTATCAAGGCTCACATTTGAACACACCTCTGATGATATGCCAATCAAGGATGATTTTCCCGATGAGCATTTACTCTCTGTTACTTCTCTATCATGGTTTGCTCATATCGTGAATTATTTGGCTACCGGTGAGATAGCGATGGATTGGAGCCCTCAAGGCAAGAGGAAATTCTTGAATGAGTTACGTAATCTTTATTGGGATGACCCCTGTCTTTTCAAGTACTGCCCTGACCAAATTTTAAGGCGTTGCATCCCTAATGAAGAGATTGACAGCGTCTTAGAATTTTGTCACTCCCAAGCTTGTGAGGGCCACTTTTCAATGAAAAAAACCGTTGTAAAAATTTTGCAGCGTGGATTTTATTGGCCCACCTTGTTTAAAGACGCAAATATCTATTGTCCCTCATGTGAAAAGTGTCAGAAGTTAGGAGTTGTGTCTCGTCGTGATATGATGCCCTTAAACCCAATTTTAGTAATTGAAATCTTCGATTGTTGGGGCATTGATTTTATGGGACCATTTCCTCCTTCATTCAGATATCAATATATCATTATGGCAATAGATTATGTGTCAAAATAGGTAGAGGCAGCAGCTTGCCGAAGCAATGATAATAGAACGGTAATTAAATTTCTCAAAGAAAATGTGTTATCTCGATTTGGTGCACCACGTGCTATAATTAGTGATCGAGGTACACATTTTTGCAACCGTTCCTTTAAAGCTTTGATGAGAAAATATGGGGTGTTACATAAGATTTCCACTGCTTACCACCCTCAGACAAGTGGACAAGTAGAACTTTCAAATAGGGACATTAAACAAATTTTAGAAAAAACGGTTAACCCGGATCGCAAAGATTGGTCTTTGAGACTAGTTGATGCACTTTAGGCTTACCGTATAGCTTTCAAAACTCCCTTAGGTATGTCACCTTATAGGATTGTTTTTGGAAAGCCTTTCCACTTACCTGTGGAGCTCAAGCATCGAGCTTATTGGGCCATCAAGTCCTTCAATTTTGATATAGAAGAAGCGGGTAAGCTTAGGAAATATTAGTTGACCAAGTTAGAGGAGTTAAGAAATGATACTTATGAGAACTCTAGAATCTATAAGGCTAAAATGAAAGTGTTTCATGATAAAAATATTTTGAGGAAAACATTTAAGCCTAACGATCAGGTATTCTTATACGATTCTAGACTCCATAAGCACCCGGGAAAACTTCGGTCAAGGTGGACTAGTCCTTTTATAGTGAAAAATGTTTTTGCAAATGGGGCGGTGAAAATAGAAGACACTAGAGATGGTTGGATTTTTAAAGTAAATGGTCAACGCCTTAAAATCTTAATCGATATACAAGATCTGAAAGTGGAAGACATTCCACTTATGGATCCGGTCTATTCACCTTGGCCACACCACAAAGGTATGTATTTATTTATTTTTTGTTTTGTTTGTTTTATTTTCAATTAAGTTTATTTCAAATTTTTAATTTTTAATTCGATTTGATCTAATTCTTAGTTTAAGGGTTCTTTTTATTAATTTTATTTTCATGTTTATTTTATTTTATGTTTTTTTCACAAACAAGGTGTTTTGTTTAGAACCAGGTCCAGTATGCATACCACCCTGCGCCTAGGCCCAGCCCTGTGCATGCTGTGGCACACAGTGTGCACGCACACCAGCCCATGCCTAGGCCCAGCACTGTGCGCGCTACAGCACACACATGCCCCACAGCCCAAGCTGCAGCACCCACAAAGCAAGCAGTGGCACCCACTCGTGCCCTGCACATTTTAACCCAAAAATTTTAGCCCTCTTCTTCATCTCTCTTTTAGAATACACAGTACCCCTCACTCTCTCTCATCCTCTCTCCAAATCCTCATTTACCCACTCATTTTTGCTCAAAATTTCTTGATTCTAACATCATTTCTTGAAGGATTGAGCACTAATATTGCAGATTTGTTGGAAATTTCTCCAAAAAGTTTGGTACTAAGAGGATTTTGTGTTCATCAAGAAAACTTCAAATTGGTGGGTACTCCTTCTTCTCTCCATTTTTGGGCATCAAGTAAAACCAAATTCTTCTCTTTGTTGTTCATTTGTGCTATTTGGGTGCTTGATTTTGAATTAGTTCTATTGTTCTCTACATTTGATTCAAATGGCCCCTAAAACCAAGAGACCAAGGGGAAAACAACCTCAAGAGTATGATGAGAGCAAATTTGTTAGCTTTGAGGCTAGTGAGAGATATGTTAGGATGATGCACACTAGAAAACTGTTCCTGAAAGAGGATTCAATATCACAGAGAGGGGGAACCCAACCTTGTTTAGAATGATTATTGATAGGCATTGGGGTACATTTACTAGACAACCATCTCATTCCCTCACAAATATGATTAGAGAATTCTAGACCAATGCAGACGAGCATAGGAATGGTAAGGTAAGGGTGAGAGGCAAAACAGTTTCTTTTAGTAGCACATCTATAAATAGATTCTATGGGCTACCTGACATAAAAAACAATGAGTATATTGCATATGCGTCTAATATTAATTATGAAGAGATTTGCTATACTCTTTGTATTCCAGGCACTACATGGAAAATGATGGGTGATACCCCTATAACCTTGCCCGGTACTTCTCTAACTGTCACTGCTCGAGCTTGGCAATATTTTCTATGTCAGAGATTGATGCCTGCCACGCACTATAGTGACCTTACTATTGAGAGAGTTGTTCTAATTTATACCATTTTGATGGGCATGACTATTGATCTGGGTCAGATCATATTGAATTCTATCATACACACTGTGCAACAAAAGCTTGGATTGTACTTCCCTTCCTTAATTACCCAATTATGCATCCGAGCCTGAGTCCTGTACAGTCCTGATGAGGATGCCCAACAACCAAAGAAGCCCATCGATGATGGCATGCTCAATCTGATTAAAGCCTCAAGGCCGCCAGCTCAGGGAGAGACAGCAGCGATTGCAGCCCCTCCTCCCCTTAGGCATTTCACTGTTGCAGAGCCCCTTAAGCATTTGGAGATTTGTTTTGACGAACATCAGAAACTCTTGCATGATAGGTTTGATCGTCAAGAACGATTCTTGGCTAGGCAAGCTGATTATCAAGCGGGGTATACTCTTCTTTTGGTCAGATGTACCAACACCTTGCCTCCACTACTGGTTATAACATGGATCACTTTCCCACTTTGCCACCCTATCCGGGTTCATCTTTTGATCCAACTCCAGAGGAAGGTGAAGAGAATGATGAAGAAGATGAAGACTTAGAGGATTAGTTTTGGGTTCTATCTTGCTTGTATCTTTTTATTTTATTTTATTTATTATCAGATGACTGTACTAACATTTATTTTGTCTTTCTTTTTCGTTATTTTATTTTTTGTACCCTCTTTTCATTTTTAGTTATTTCTTTCCATTTCATGTGTTAACCTAACATACAGTGGGAATCTTAATGGTACACTGCAGCTGCTTTCTTTTTGTTGTTTTGTTCTATGTTGTAGATCAGAATTTCAGCAATAGGAATGGCATGCATTTCACATGATGGTGCACAATTTTCAGCTTGTGTGCACTTTTGCCTACAAAGGGGGTTTCCTTTACCTTTTCTTTCACATTGAGGACAATGCAATTTTTAAGTTGGTGGTGGAGGAAACGTATTTTTTTCATTGAAACTGCTTGGTGTTACTTTCCCTTTTTGTTTGTTTTTAGCATGCTTTGTGTTAGCCTTGGAGTTGATTCACATATCAATGATATGAACTTAATTGAGATAACATATAGCATTTAGAAGATGTTAAATGTTGCCTTGGTTTAAAAATATTTTAAGTGTCAATCTTCATTTGGTTTGAGATTCTAGTTTGCGGTAAGATTGTATGATTAGTCTAAAACATTTAGAGAAGTTTTCTGTGTGATTGTTTTATGAATACTTTTGCGGTCTCAACAAGCTCTAGAACTTATTTGATAATCACTTAAGGCGATTTCCTATAATGTACACTACTTAGGATATGATATAGGCCATTTTTGGACCATTTGAGCCTTTCAAACTTACCCTTGCTATATCTATCGCTAGTCACCTGTTTGAGTCTTTTTATTGAAAAAGAATTTGAGCCTTGTTTCTTTCAATAGCCCATTTACTCACCTTTATGAGCCTAAAAATATTTTATCCTTACCTTTCTTTTAAAAGAACTTAGTTATACACATTTGTTGAGAAGTACTTAAAAGGAGTAAGGATGGAAGTATGAAAAAAATATATTACTACCATAACCTAAGTACATTAAAGAAGATAAGTTGGGGGTTGTGGAAAGAGTAAAAAAAATGAAAAAATGAAGTGAATGGTCTTATGCCAAAATAGAAAAGAAAAAAAAAGTTAGAAAGAGAAGTGAAGTATGGCAAAGAAAGAAGAAAAGAAAAGAAAAGTGGTGACTTATCGAGAGATATGCTCTTATAAAAAAATTGTTGAAAGAGTTAGGTGTTGAAGTAAGGTTATCCAGTGCTTAAAAGAATGTTATGTTTAAAACTAAGAGATTAAGTTCTTTTATTGGTTGAATCCTTCCTGTTCTTTCTTAACCTTTACCTTAGCCTAATGTTACAAGCTTATTAAAGACCTATTGATCCAATGTAGTGTGACTTTTCTACAATAGTGGAGAGTGATTTGAAAAATAAGCATATGGAGCTTGATTTGTGATTGATGTCACGCAATTTATTATGTTTTTAGAGGCCAAGACTTGTATTCATGAACGTTATGCATAAAATCATCCGGGTGTTCGGATTAATGGATTGTGGTAAGATGGATGTTAAGAGTTGATAACAATTTTAAGATTGATGTTTGGATTACTTTTGTACTTGGGTGATATTTAATGATTCTATGTACCGTGTGTTATGTGCGATTTCTGAGACAAAAAGTGAATTGCTCCTAGTTTAACACTAACATTGCTTTACTTTGTCTTGATTCCTACCATAGAATTCATCTCTTGTTTTCGCTTGAATTGCTAAGGACTAGCAATAAGCTAGTTGGGGGTTGTGATGAGAGTCATAAAATGCATCTTAACAGTACTTAATTGTTAGCATTTTAGGGTTGATCTAGGTTTTAATTGCACTTTTATATGTTAACAACTCTAAAGTATCATTCTTGGATCATTAATCTATTTCAGTGCATTTTCAGGTACTTTAATTTCAAAAGAGGAGGAAAAGTTATCGTTGCTTGAAGCACAAAGACTCGAGGCATACTGAATTGAAGGCATGGTTGTGGAAGGACAAATGAAGAGAAATCAAGTCTTGAGTGTGTGCGCTGCGGCCTGAAAACATCCCAGCCTTGGCCTCTAGAATCAAGCCAAAAGAGCAAGAAAAAAGTATCAGTGGGAGCCGCGGCCTGGACTAGACAGGGTCATGGCCTCCAGAAAGTGAAGAAACCAAGACTAGGTAGAGCTGCAGCACAAGGAGGTGAGAGCCGCGGTGCGCACATGGTCCCCTTCTCCGAGTTATGACCTAATTAGAACTTTAATGATTGTCTAAACCCTAAAACAACCTTAGACCTTTTGTATTATAAATAGATCACTTAGGGTTTGAGAAGAGAACAATCATTAAGGTTGGAAAACACAAGAAGACTGCTATATTATCCTCCATCAAAGTGTTCAAGAATGAGCCCCATGGCCAACTAATCTCCAAGCAAGGCGAAGGGATGAATCCCTAGGTGTAGTTGTTCTTATTTTCCTTTATTGATTCAGTTGCAGTTGGGATTGTTGCGCGTTTATCTACCTAAATAAATAAGTAAATAATCATACAGTTTTACTTGCAAGTGCACAAGGTCAATGGTAGCATAGTGTGCAAGAGCGATATCATTTCCACAGGGATTGGTGAATTTTGTTTTAGAATCAGTTTCTTAATAAAAGAAGATCAAAATAACTGTTGAATGTGAATTAATAATAATGAGACATAGGGCTTTGATATCCACTACTAGTCATACTTTCCCAATGAGTAATAGGTCAATGCACTAGCCTTCCTATGAATACTTAATGGTTGTCAACCTAAGGGCATGGTATCTACTCCTTAAGCTATTGATTTCCCTAAGCGCCGAGTTAGGCATGGTATTTACTCTAACTTTTTTATTTCTTAAGGGATTCAGCATGGTATCTACTAAGTTGTTCCTTAAGAAAGCATAAGATTTATGGAAATCGACAACTACATGAGACCTAGGGTATGGTATCTACTCCCGGTTTCCCATGTTGATTAATCCAAGAATCCGGTGTGGATATCTTTTGTTACTATTGTTAGACCCAGGACTCGGTCATCCAAATTGGTCTAACTAACTAATCCATACCACATGCACATATTGATCAGACATACACATATGAGGAATGTAAATAAACATAAGCATTAATCAAGTTAAGCATCATGATCAAGGCTATTGCAAAGATAATCAATGAATGTATATATGGGAAAGCATAACTAGGGCTTCAATCAAGCCCTATAAAGAGTTAGTTACACATGTTGTCTAAGATAAACATCATAGCATAAACTAAACATAAACTGTAAAACTCGAAGAATACTGTGGAGATGGGTTGTCAATCCTCCCCAAAGCTTATAACTCCGAGTTAAGTAAAAGATAAAAGAAGTGATATCCTTTGTGTGTGTTTACAGGTGTATTTATAGGGGTTGAATAACCCTAGAAGACTTAGGAAACCCTAAACTTTCTAAAATGTAAAACCTCCTCAATTTCCAAAACTGGTTCTGCCGTTTTACTGTTCACACTTGTACATGTGCGCTCGATCGCATGCGTTTTGCACTCGATCTCAAGGCTACGCTCGATCCTTCTTGTGGGTCAATGCACTAGCCTTCCTATGAATACCTAATGGTTGCCAACCTAAAGGCATGGTATCTACTCCTTAAGCTATTGATTTCCCTAAGCACCGAGTTAGGCATGGTATCTACTCTAACTCTTTTCTTTCTTAAGAGATTCAGCATGGTATCTATTGAGTTGTTCCTTAAGAAAGCATAAGATTTATGGAAATCGACAACCATGTGAGACCTGGGGCATGGTATCTACTCCTGGTTTCCCATGTTGATTAATCCAAGAATCTGGTGTGGATATCTTCTGTTACTATTGTTAGGCCCAGGACTCGGTCATCCAAATTGGTCTAACTAACTAATCCATACCACATACACATATTGATCAGACATGCACATATGAGGAATGTAAATAAACACAGGCATTAATCAAGTTAAGCATCATAATCAAGGCTATTGCAAAGATAATCAATGAATTTATATATTGGAAAGCATAACTAGGGCTTCAATCGAGCCTTATAAAGAGTTAGTTACACATGCTGTCTAAGATAAACATCATAGCATAAACTAAACATAAACTATAAAACCCGAAGAATACTGTGGAGACGAGTTGTCAATCCTCTCCAAAGCTTACAACTCTGAGCTGAGTAAAAGATAAAAGAAGTGATGTCCTTTGTGTGTGTTTACAGGTGTATTTATAAGGGTTGAATAACCCTAGAAGACTCAGAAAACCCTAAACTTCCTAAAACGTAAAACCTCCTTAATTTCCAAAATTGGTTCTGCCATTTTACTGTTCACGCCTGTACATGTGCACTCGATCGCAAGGCTGCGTTCAATCCTTCTTGTGTGCACTCGATCGCACTAAATAGTGCGATCGTTCGCACTTTTACCAGTAGCTGTTCCAGGATTTCCAGATTTCTTCCTTTTGGTGCCAAAAACTGCTTCGTTTTCTCCAAGACCTAACAAAGACATGTAAAACATAGAAATGAAGTAAAATGGACTAAATTAACATAACTAAGGACTTAACAAATGCAAATAAGGAGGCTTAAATATGAATATTTAAACACCTATCACACCCCCAAACTTACATATTGTTAGTCCCTTAGCAATACAAAACTAAAAACTAAAATGAAAAATAACGACACACAGATAGATCCAATATTCATAGTGTCCACAAAAGTTTAGGTCTTCACACAAAACTATGATGTGCATTCATGAGCAAGCTTAACAAATATAAACATATCTTTGCAATGAATAAGAGTTTTGAATGCCAATCACTTTCATGAGACAGTTTAAGACATCACAAGTTTGACTTTAGTGTGTGGTAAACTAGCACATAAAAGATTAGGTTTCCAAATAATTCTAATGTGTAGCGTTTCGATGTCTCAAGATTCACTAAATTTCCTATTAGAATCAACAAAAATGGCATAGTTTTTCTCCTTTTCTTTTGTTTGTGAGATTTTTGCCAAGTGAGTTCCCTTAAACTTTCTATTTGACTCATATAACAAGCGTTTAGCTATTGACTCCCAAACCAGATGGCTTTAGGGCATTGGTTGTAAAGACACCCCTAAAGACTTACTAACTCGAGTCAAAAAGGCTATAAAACGAACTGGTCTTAATGCTACCAATCAGAATTTCCACCTTTTTACATGATTCTCACTGCTTACTGAGGCAAGAGGGCCAGTTACTCAGTGGAAAGTTATTTTTAATGATCATAGTGAGCAAAATTTTCACCTTTTGATATGACACTCACTGCTTACTGAGGCAATAAGGCCAGTTACTCAGTGGAAAGTTAATTTACTGATCTTTAGGCGCATTTTTTTTTTTAGTAATAACAATTTTTTTCTATTTATGCCAAAATGTTAATCTAACAGGTCATCTGGTTCATAGTCGAGCAAAAGAAACGTACAAATCAAAATTACATGTCATACCCCACACAACTATGTGCTAATGTGCTCGTGTTAGTTTAGGTCAAACTTGTGAATCCTTAAATGCCTAAAAGTAAGTGATCTATTTTCAAAACTTAATTATTGTCCTATATGTTCAAAGTGTTAAGCTCACTTATGAAGTCAAATCATATTGTTTGTTTAGATCACCCAAAATTTTTACAACTGAATGAACATGCATTTATCTATGAAAAACGACAAAACAAAAAAAAATAGGACATAGTGTGTGTGTGAGTGTGTCCCCATACCCCCAAACTTAAATTGCACATTATCCCTAATATGTGAATACCATGGAATGAGCTGACCTGGGAGATGGAGAACTATATGGCTGGCATGGCTCGTAGCACGCCCTGAAACTTCAACTGGATGCACTCACTCGATCCTTGAAAAAGAAAGACAAACAAACATAAAATGGAAAACAAGTAATAATAAATAGCTATAGAAAAGCAAAAAATAACAATAAAATAAAATACTAAAAAGGATATGCTTTGGGGTGCCTCCCATGAGGGTTAAGTTTAACGTCTTCAGCCAAACGGGGTATCCTCTTATTGTTGATCGTCGGCTGATGCAGTCGAAGAGGTATCGGCTGCCGGAGGTAGGCGATCAAGAATGGCCTGTAGCATCGCTTCGTATTGTGCAAACCGTGCCTCTAAACCATCTATGCACTAGTGCACGAGGGATGTGGCTGCAAGGACCTCACCTCGGAAAGAGGAGAACTCAGTGAGAAAGTGTTGGGACTCTGTGGGTCCTATGTCTGGATGGTCCTCCTCTCGTAATGGGCTAACTGCAAGGGTCTTTGTCTCCATATGATCCTCCTCAACCCTCTCAGCTGCAGGTGCAGGGGCTGGGAATCCTCGAGGTATATGGTAGAGGCTATATGTCCACTGAGCCTTCCCGAAGACGGAATGCTCTCGCACTAGTCCATCATTGGTGGTCCCCTTAATCCCTTTCTTCTTGAAGATGTACGAGAGTAGGAATGGGAATGGGAGCCCCCATTCATTGGCCGTGGTGGTCTGACGGCCATGGGCGTGATCCCAGAATTTATGCAGCTAGCTTCATATAACAACGGGAAGAGAGTACCAGTGACCTCTGTGGAAGGCATACAACGTCTGTAGAAACTGGTCTCTCCTTTGTGCTTTGTGCCCCAATGGACACACATTGCGCTGAAAGATAGTGTCTATAAGCCAAAGTCGTGGAGGCAACTTTGACCTACTTGCTGCATTTTTGTGTCTATCGGCGTACTGGCCAGCGCATATGTCCTCAATAATCGTGGACAAGTGAAAAGAGTCCGACTGCTCCTCGATATCAGTGTCCTCCTGCGGGGACTCATCACAGAAATGAAGAGCAGCAGCTATGTCGACAGTAGTCACCTCAATGGATGTGCCTTAAACTGAGGAAGTCAATACGCCCAATCTGCTGCAGTCAAAAGACAGGCTATCATAGAACTGGACTACCAACTGGGTGTAAGCAGTCGAGCAGACTGGTTTAAAGAGCCTCTTCAACCCCCGGTGTTTAAATGATTGGACTGCCCATTGAGTGGCATCTATTTACTTGAAGACTTCATCGATGGCGAAAGTGGTCTCAAATAAGAGTTCTCTCTGCTCAATCCTTAGTCGGGATGACTGGGCACGGCTACTCGAGGCACGGGAGGTAGAAGCGGATTGCTTTGACATATCGATCCTAGTTTCTGTCAAATTTTTGATCGATCACGAATATGTGCGCTCAATCATACAACGGACTATGCGCTCGATCGCAAATACCGTGCGCTCGATCGCACATGGTTAGTCTTTTTCTCGAACAGCTTATGGGCTACGAAAGACCAAGCTATGGTCTTGTGGATTCGAGTTGTTCCTAACCTCCTGTAAACATAAGAGCACCCAATCATACACAAGGTAATATATATATATATATATATATATATATATATATATATATATATATATATAAGTGAAAGTGTAAATAAAACATTAAAATTCGTGTGTGCGTGAACAAAATGGATATCTTGTGTATGGAGGGGATGTGTAATGGGGAGAGGGATGTGGCAGTACTGGGTGGTGGTGATGGGGCGAGGTGATGTTGGAGTTGAGAGTGTGAGTGGTTGTTTGTAAACGGGAGAGTGCGATTGAGAGGATTGGAGTGAGATGTGAATAGTGGGTGAGTGAGTGAGTAAGTGCGAAGAGTGAAATGTTTTAAGTTTATTACGTGATTATCTGCCACAAGTGCGCTCGATCGCACTCTTGCACTCAAGCACATTGAATGGTGCGCTCGATCATAAGCAGTGTGCATGGACAAAAATAAAACTTACCGTAGCTGAAATGACAAAGAACAATACAACCTTACCATGTGTTAGTGGCCTCAGTACCACTAACCTCAGTAGAGGCGCTTGAGCGAGATGATTGGTAAATGTGAAATGTCTCAAGTGCTCTCTTGATACAGTGCTACTCCTGTTGAATGGGGCACTTATAGCCCACATCAAGTTGTTCAAGTACCCTTGATAGCTGCTGCATCTTCAATCTTGGTGTCTGGTTAATAAAATAAGGAAAAACAGTATTAGTAAGTTCAGAATCTTCAATTCGAGGATTATACTTACTTGGAGGCTGTGATGTGTTCTTGATGGGGTGCATAGTTTGATTGATGTCTTTAATCACATCGTCATCCTCTGGCCTGATGTCCAATCTTGTGTTCTCATGGTTAGGGATGGTCTCCAATGGAACAATGTGATGGACCTGAGAAACTTTCTCAACAACACCTTGCATCAAGCTTACGTTAGAGTATGCATCATCACCTTTGGTTGATTTTAATGTATTAAATATTTGGAATTCTATTTCCTCATCATTTACTGTCATAGTGACAATTCCCCTTTTTACATTAATTTTGGTATCAGCAGTTATCATAAAGAGTCTTCCCAAAATGATGGGGAGGGGTGATAGCATATGACTTTCTTCCATATCTAAGATGATAAAATCAGAGGGTAAAATAAATTTACCTACTTTTACCAAAACATCCTCGAGGATACTTCTCGGTCGTTTGATGCTTCTGTCAGCCAATTGTAGAGTGATGGAGGTCGGTTGGAGCTCCCCCAAACCTAGTGTCTTGAATACACTGTATAGCAACAGATTGACGCTTGCTCCTAGATCCAATAGTGCATGCTCAAATAGCTGGTTACCTAGCCTGCAAGGAATGGTGAAACTACCCGGATCTGTTAGTTTTGGTGGTAGTTTTCTTAATAGTACAGCACTTACCTCTTCGGTAAAGGCTACTGTCTCATGTTCCTGAAACTTCCTTTTGTTAGTGCAATAATCTTTTAAAAACGTAGCATATGTAGGTATTCGTTTGATTGCATCTAATAAAGGAATGTTTATTTCCACCTTTTTCAAGGTTTCAAAAATATCAATCAGTTTAGTCTTTTTCTTAGGTTTCACCAACCTTTGAGAAAACGGTGGAGGTGCATTTACCCTTTCCATTTCAATTAACTTGGGTGTGGATGCTTTATCTGGAGATGCTTTTGCAGGCTCATCAGCTCTTATGATCTTACCATTTCTTAGAGTTGTCACGGCATTCAGTTGCTGATGTCCTTTTGGATTAGGTATTGGTTGGGCTGGAAGCTCACCTTGCTTTCTTCTACTTAGTTCCTTGGCCAATTGCCTCATTTATACTTCTAATCCTTGAATGGCTTGATCATGTTTTGCAGTGGTTTATCTCATTTTAGTCTGAAATTGTCTTGTTTCTTTTATGAACTGATTTTGTGAGGTCATTAATTATTGCCGTTAAGTTGCTAATTGCCTCACAAGACTTTCGATGTTGCTCTTCTTTGGTTCGGGAACAGATCGGGCTGCTGGTTGGAAGTTTCTTTGCTGCCCTTGACTGTTCTGATTATTGCTCCAAGAGAAATTGGGATGATTTCGCCATCCAGGGTTGTAAGTGTTTACATACGGGTTGTTCTTCGGTGGATAGTTGTTAGGTCCCACATAATTTGCTTGTTCCGGATCCATAGGTGAATACAAAGGGCAAGTATCAGTATTATAATCGAATTGGGAACATATCGCGCATACCTGGAGTGGTGTAGCTGGTAGGCTAGATGAGGAATTTTGAGCAACCATTGTTTTAACCAACAGGTCTAGTTTCCTCTCCACAGCAGCTATTTGAGGGGAAGATCCTCCATTTAAATTTACCTCATACATGCCCTTACTCTTGGTTACATATCTGCCTCGAGAGGAGAACTGCTGAGTGTGTTCACTTAGGGTTTCGAAAAGCTCCATAGCTTCTTCGCTGCTTTTCTCCATCAGCACTCCTCCACAACCTGAATCAACAATACTTTTGTTAGTATCACTCAAACCTTCATAAAAAGCTTGTACCAGCTCATCTTGAGGTAGGTTGTGATGTTGGCATTTGAGTAGCAACTCGTTGAAGTGTTCCCACGGTTCGAAGAAGAGGTCCCCATCCTTTTATTAGAAGGACTGAATCTCCTTCCTTATTTCCCTTGTCTTTTGGGCTGGGAAAAACTTCCTTAGGAATTTGCTAGCTAATTTAGCATTATCTTTTAAGGAAAAAGAGAAAAGAATTAACCTTATTCCTTCTTGGTCTAAGCCTTGGATGTGCTGGAACTTGCAAAGATCGAAAAATTCTTGAAGGTGCAAGTATGGATCCTTATTAGGAGTACCCCTAAAGTGAGTCAAAGCATTCAATATTTGCGGAGATATGTAATAGTTTCCTGCCACCTTAGGTTGATATGCAATACATGATGGCTGATCAATGTTTCGTGGGATGAAGGAATGCTTCATCGGTACTCGTGCTGGTGGTTGTTGGATTTCGAGCTGTTCCGCTATTGGTGCTTTGTTCTCGAATTATTCTTCATTCTCCTCGAAGTTGTTCCTAAGCCTTTGTCGGATGGTCCACTCAAGCTCGGGATTGTGGGGAAATAATGTTGGATGTCGGGATCGAAGTTCGTGCATAAATAAGGTAAACCAGCTTCAATGCAGTATTTCAACTCTGCTGCTCGGGTTACTCTCTGCCCTAATTTCACTCGATCGCACAGAAATGTGCGATCGATCACAAGTATCACAGAAAGTGTGATTAGGTTTTGATGTGCCTGAAAAAGAAAGGAAATCGATTAGGGTTTGATAAAAATAAAGGTGAAAAACATAAACTTAAAATTTTTAGAAAAATTAAAGCAAAATAAAATTAATGACGAAAATAATTCTAAAAGGAAATTTAGTCCAATCCCCGGCAACGGCGCCAAAAACTTGTTGTGCGTTTATCTACCTAAATAAATAAGTAAATAACCGAAAAATTTTACTTGCAAGTGCACAAGGTTAATGGTAGCATAGTGTGCAAGTGCGATATCATTTCCACAAGGATTGGTGAATTTCGTTTTAGAATCAGTTTCTTAATAAAAGAAGATCAAAATAACTGTTGAATGTGAATTAATAATAATGAGACATAGGGCTTTGATATCCACCACTAGTCATACTTTCCCAATGAGTAATAGGTCAATGCACTAGCCTTCCTATGAATACCTAATGGTTGCCAACCTATGGGCATGGTATCTACTCTTTAAGCTATTGATTTCCCTAAGCACCGAGTTAGGCGTGGTATCTACTCTAACTCTTTTCTTTCTTAAGGGATTCAGCATGGTATCTACTGAGTTGCTCCTTAAGAAAGCATAAGATTTATGGAAATCGACAACCACAGGAGACCTAGGGCATGGTATCTACTCCCGGTTTTCCATGTTGATTAATCCAAGAATCTGGTGTGGATATCTTTTGTTACTATTGTTAGGCCCAGGACTCGGTCATCCAAATTGGTCTAACTAACTAATCCATACCACATGCACATATTGATCAGATATACACATATGAGGAATGTAAATAAACACATACATTAATCAAGTTAAGCATCATAATCAAGGTTATTGCAAAAATAATCAATGAATGTATATATGGGAAAGCATAACTAGGGCTTCAATCGAGCCCTATAAAGAGTTAGTTACACATGTTTTCTAAGATAAACATCACAGCATAAACTAAACATAAACTATAAAACTCAAAGAATACTGTGGAAACGGGTTGTCAAACCTCTCTAAAGCTTACAACTCCGAGCTAAGTAAAAGATAAAAGAAGTGATGTCCTTTGTGTGTATTTACAGGTGTATTTATAGGGGTTGAATAACCTTAGAAGACTCAAGAAACCCTAAACTTCCTAAAACATAAAACCTCCTCAATTCCCAAAACTGGTTTTGCTGTTTTACTGTTCACGCCCGTATATGTGCCCTTGATCGCATGCGTTTTGCACTCGATCGCAAGGCTGTGCTCGATCCTTCATGTGTGCGCACAAGCGTTTATGCGCTCGATCGCACCTAATAGTGCAATCGATCGCACTTTTGCCAGTAGCTGTTCCAGGATTTCCAGATTTCTTCCTTTAGGTGCCAAAAACTGCTTCTTTTTCTCCAAGACCCTACAAAGACATGTAAAACACAAAAATGAAGTAAAATGGACTAAATTAACATAACTAAGGACTTAACAAATGCAAATAAGGGGACTTAAATATGAATATTTAAGCACCTATCACACCCGCAAACTTACATATTGCTAGTCCCTTAACAATACAAAACTAAAAACTAAAATGAAAAATAATGACACACAGATAGATCCAATATTCATAGTGTCCACAAAAGTTTAGGTCTTCACACAAAACTATGATGCGCATTCATGAGCAAGCTTAACAAATATAAACATATCTTTGCAATGAATAAGAGTTTTGAACGCCAATCACTTTCATGAGGCAGTTTAAGACATCACAAGTTTGACTTTAGTGTGTTGTGAACTAGCACATAAAAGATTAGGTTTCCAAATAATTCTAATGTGTAGCATTTTGATGTCTTAAGATTCACCAAATTTCCTATTAGAATCAACAAAAATGGCATAGTTTTTCTTCTTTTCTTTTATTTGTGAGATTTTTGCCAAGTTAGTTCCCTTAAGCTTTCTATTTGACTCATGTAACAAGTGTTTAACCAATGACTCCCAAACCAGATGGCTTTAGGGCATTGGGTGTAAAGACACCCCTAAGGACTTACTAACTCGAGTAAAAAAGGCTACAAAACTAACTGGTCTTAATGCTACCAATCAGAATTTCCACCTTTTGACATGACACTCACTACTTATTGCGGTAAGAGGGCCAGTTACTCAGTGAAAAGTTTTTTTTTAATGATCATAGTGAACAAAATTTTCACCTTTTGACGTGACACTCACTGCTTACTGAGGCAAGAGGGCTAGTTACTCAGTGGAAAGTTAGTTTACTGATCTTTAGGAGCATT
Organism: Bretschneidera sinensis; assembly: GCA_023935145.1. NCBI lineage: Eukaryota > Viridiplantae > Streptophyta > Magnoliopsida > Brassicales > Akaniaceae > Bretschneidera > Bretschneidera sinensis. The sequence goes on along the minus strand of CM043703.1, from coordinate 61,607,384 downwards.
TTTCTTTCTTTTTTTTTTAGCAATAACAATTTTTTTTCTATTTATGCCAAAGCATTAATCTAACAGGTCATCAGGTTCATAGTCGAGCAAAAGAAACGTACAAATCAAAATTACATGTCATACCCCACACAACTATGTGCTAATGTGCTCGTGTTAGTTTAGGTCAAACTCGTGAATCCTTAAATGCCTAAAAGTAAGTGATCTATGTTCAAAACTTAATTATTGGCCTATATGTTCAAAGTTTTAAGCTCACTTACAAAGTCAAATCATATTGTTTGTTTAGATCACCCAAAATTTTTGGAACCGAATGAACATGCATTTATCTATGAAAAACAACAAAACAAAAAAAGTGACATAGTGTGTGTGTGAGTGTGTCCCCATACTCCTAAACTTAAATTGCACGTTGTCACCAATGTGTAAATGGCATAGAAGGAGCTGATTTGGGAGATGGAGAACTATATGGCTGGCAAGGCTCGTAGCACGCCCCTAAACTTCAACTGGATGCACTCACCCTATCCTTGAAAAAGAAAGACAGACAAACATAAAATGGAAAAAAAAGTAATAATAAACAGCTATAGAAAAGCAAATACTAACAATAAAATAAAATACTAAAAAGGATATGCTTTGGGGTGCCTCCCATAAGCGCTAAGTTTAACATCTTTAGCCAGACGGGGTATCCTCTCACTGCTGATCGTCGGGTGGTGCAATCGAAGAGGTACCGGGTGCTGGAGGTAGGCAATCAAGAATGGCTTATAGCATCGCCTCCTATCGTGCAAACCATGCCTCCAAACCATCTATGTGCTGGTGCACGAGGGATGTGGCTGCAGAGACCTCACCTCAGAAAAAGGACAACTCAGCGAGAAAATGTTGGGACTCTGTGGGTCCTATGTCCGGATGGTCCTCTCGCAATAGGCTAACTGCAGGGGTCTCTGTCTCCACATGATCCTCCTCAACGCTCTCAGCTACAGGTGTAGGGGCTGGGAATCCTCGAGGCATGTGCGAGAGGCAATGTGTCCACTCTGCTTTTTCGAAGAAAGGATGCTCTCGCACTGGTCCATCGCTGGTGGTCCTCTTAATCACTTTCTTCTTGAAGATGTATGAGAGTAGGAATGGGAATGGGAGCCCCCATGCATTGGCCGTGGTGGTCTAACGGCCATGGATATGATCCCCGAATTTATGCAGTTGGCTCTATATAACAACGGGAAGAGAGTACCAGTGACCTCTGTGGAAGGCATACAACGTCCATAGAAACTGGTCTCTCCTCTGTATCTTGTGCCCCAATGGACACACATTGCACTGAAGGATAGTGTCTAGAAGCCAAAGTCGTGGAGGTAACTTTGATCGGCTTGCTGCATTGTTGTGTCTATTGACGTACTGGCCAGCGTACATGTCCTCAATAATCGTGGACAAGTCAAAAGAGTCTGGTTGCTCCTCGATATCGGTGTCCTCTGGTAGGGACTCATCCTAGCAATGAAGAGCAGCGACTATGTCGGCACTAGTCACCTCAATGAATGTGCCCTGGACTGAGGAAGTCAATATGCCCGGTCTACTACAGTCAAAAGATAGGTTCTCATAGAACAGGACTACCAACTGGGTGTAAGCAGTCGAGCAGACTGGTTTAAAGAGCCTCTTCAACCCCCCAATGTTTAAATGCTTGGACCGCCCATTGAGTGGCATCTATTTGCTTGAAGACTTCATCGATGGCGAAAGTGGTCTCAAATAAGAGTTCTCTTTGCTCGATGCTTGGTCGGGATGACTGGGCACGGTTGCTCGAGGCACAGGAGGTGGAAGCGGATTGCTTTGACATGTTGATCCTAGTTTCTGTCAAATTTGCGATCGATCACGAATATGTGCGCTCGATCGCACATTGGACTATGCGCTCGATCGCAAATACCGTGCACTCGATCGCACACGGTCAGTCTTTTTTCTCGAACAGCTTGTGGGTGACGAAAGACCAAGCTATGGTCTTATGGATTCGAGTTGTTCCTAACCTCTTGTAAACATAAGAGCACCCAATCATACACAAGGTAATATATATATATATATATATAACTGAAAGTGTAAATAAAACATTAAAATCCATGTGTGTGTGAACAAAATGGATATCTTGTGTATTGAGGGTATGTGTAATGGGGAGGGGGATGTGGCGGTGCTGGGTGGTGGTGGTGGTGGTTAGTGGCGATGTCTGGTGATGGTGGTGATGGGGCGAGGTGATATTTGAGTTGAGAGTGTGAGAGTGGTTGTTTGTAAACGGGATAGTGCGAGTGAGAGGATTGGAGTGAGATGTAAAGAGTGGGTGAGTGAGTGAGTAAGTGCAAAGAGTGAAGTGTTTTGCACTCGATCGCAAGGCTGCGCTCGATCCTTCTTGTGTGCGCACGAGCGCTTATGCGCTCGATCGCACCCAATAGTGCGATCGATCGCACTTTTGCCAGTAACTGTTCCAGGATTTCCAGATTTCTTCATTTAGGTGCCAAAAACTGCTTCTTTTTCTCCAAGATCCTACAAAGACATGTAAAACACAGAAATGAAGTAAAATTGACTAAATTAACTTAACTAAGGACTTAACAAATGCAAATAAGGAGGCTTAAATATGAATATTTAAGCTCTTATCAGGGATTTTTTGTCAAAACATTGTTATGATTTACTCTTTAATTTAATTAGAAGATTTTCTCTTAATCTGGTGATTATATCTTTCTTCTCGATATAAGTCTAGTCATGCTCTTCTTATGTCAAGATTGTTTGGATGTGATTGAGTCAGGTTGATTTTTCTTTTAGGTTTGTCCATTACTACGATATTGTCATTAAGATATATTGTCGTTTCTTGATAAATCTATAGGATAGGTCATGTGTGCTTAAATCAAAAGTAAAGAGTAATTCATATCAATTATATTAGGGTTTACATATTCTTTGATTGAATATTTGTCGATTGTCTGTTTGGGATGTGAAACTTGCAATTGGGATAAAAGCAACTTAATCAAGATCGGAATAAAGCAACGAACCTAGGGTGGATTCCCGGAACCTTGTTGTTCCTTTATTATATTCTTCAATCTACTTACATAATTTTCTCACAATTACTTCATTATCAAAATTCATATTTTCTCACTTAATTGTTATCGTTCGTGTTAAGGTTTTCACTTTTCCTTTGTAGATCGCTTTTCCTCATGGGATCTACACCTCAACTATACACAATAACCGCGTATTAGTTTGAGCGTAATCAGATCTCTGCAAATTCCAGCACATCCGAGGTTTAGACCAAGAAGGAATTAGGTTAATTCTTTTCCCTTTTTCCTTAAAAGATAATGCTAAACTGTGGTACAATTCATTGCCTGCAGTTTCTATCCACACTTGGGAGGAGTTTGCCAACAAATTAAATTTTCTGAGCCCAAAAGACGAGGCAAATGAGGAAGGAGATTCAGTTTTTCCAAAAAAAAGGATGGAGATCTATTCTTTGAGGCATGGAGACATTTCAATAAGCGGCTACTCAAATGCCCACATCACAAAATTGACCTCAGGATGAACTGGTACAAGCTTTCTATGAAGGTTTAAGTGATACTAATAAAGTATTGTGGATTTAAGTTGTGGAGGAGTGCTGATGGAGAAAATCAGCGAAGAAGCCATGGAGCTATTCGAGACCTTAAGTGAACACACCCACCAATTCTCCTCTCGAGGTAGACATTGAATGAAGAGCAAAGGTATGTATGAGGTGAACCTAAATGGAGGATCCTCTACCTAAGTAGCTGTTGTGGAAAGGAAACTAGATTTGCTAGTTAAAGCCATGGCTGCTCATAATGCATCACCTAATCCATTAGCGGCACCACTCCAGGTATGTGCTATATGTTCTCAATTTGATCACAATACTGAGATATATCCCTTGTATTCATCTGCAAACCCTGAGCAAGCAAATTTTGTGGGACCAAACAACTATCCGCCAAAGAACAATCCATATGCAAACACTTATAACCCTGGATGGTGAAATCACCCAAACTTTTCTTGGATCAATAATCAGAACAGTCAAAGGCAGCAAAGGATCTCCCAACCAACAGCCCACTCAGTTCTCGAAATAAAGAAAAATGACCTAGAGAGTCTTGTGAGGCAACTAGCAACGCAGCAACAGTAGTTAGTATCCCAACAACAATAGTTGATGAGTTCACAAGATCAGTTCATAGCAGATGAAAGGCAATTTTAGATTGAGTTAAGACAGACCACTGCAAAACATGAACAAGCCATTCAAAGGCTGGAGGTACAAATGGGACAACTGGCTAAAGAATTGAGTGGCAGAAAACAAGGTGAACTTCCAGCTCAAACACTACCAAACCAAGGGGGACACTAGCAACTGAAAGCTGTAACAACTCTAAAGAATGGTAAGGAGATAGGGACCGATGAATCTGCAACAGCATCTATAGAGAAACCATCGGCATCAAAGGTAAGTGAGACAGAGAAGGTGAATGCACCACCCTTCCTGCAAAGGTTAGTTAAACAAAAGAAAGAAAATAAATAGCTTGATATCTTTGAAACCTTGTGGAAAGTTGAAATAAACATTCCCTTATTAGATGCAATACAAGAAATACCTGTTTATACTAAGTTTTTAAAAGATTGTTGCACTCATAAGAGGAAGTTTCAGGAACATAAGATGGTAGCCTTAACTGAAAAGGTAAGTGTTGTGCTATTAAGAAAACTACCACCAAAACTGAAAGATCCGAGTAGTTTCACTATTCCCTACAGGATAGGTGACCAGTTGTTTGAGCAGGCATTGCTAGATTTGGGAGCAGGTGTCAATCTACTACCGTACATAGTATTTGAAACCCTATGTTTGGGGGAGCTTCAACCTACCTCCATCACTTTGCAGTTGGCAGATAAAATCATCAAAAGACCTAGAAGTATTCTTGAGGATGTCTTGGTAAAGGTAGGTGAGTTTATATTACCTGCTGACTTTATTGTGTTAGATATGGAAGAATGCCCTATGCCATTACCTCTGCCCATCATATTAGGAAGACCTTTCATGAGAACTACTGATACAAAGATTTGTGTGAAAAGAGGTATAGTAAGTATGAAGGTAAATAGTGAGAAAATAGAGTTTAAAATATTTGATGCATTAAAACTACCTCAAGATGACATGGAATGCTTTAATGTATGTATGATGCAAAGTTTTGTTGAGAAAGCTTTTCAGGTCCAACACATTGATTTATTGGAGACCACTATTACCCATAGCTTCACAGAAGTGGATATTGAGCAAGAACTTGAAGATGTTACTAGTGACATCATCAAAGCTGTGCACCTCCTTGAGGCCTCTCCAAAACATCCAAGTAAGCATGCTCCTCCATTTGATTCTATCATACCTACTAATACCACTCTTCCCCCTTCTATTGTCGAGGCACCAACCTAGGAATTGAAACAGCTACCAGAACATTTGACTTATGCATATTTGGGAGAAAAGAAGACATTACATGTGATTGTGGCTGACAATTTAAGTATTTTAGAATAAGAGAAATTGTTGAGAATTCTTAGGGAGCATAGATCTACCATTGGATGGACCATTGCTAACATAAAATGGATAAGTCCAGCTAAATGCATGCATCATATCTACCTTGAAGATGAAGCAAAACCCATTCGAGATGCTCAAAGAAGACTTAACCCACACATGAAAGAGGTAGTAAAGGTCAAGGTATTAAAACTATTAGATGTTGGCATTATCTACCCCATCTCAGACAATAAATGGGTAAGTCCGATCCAAGTTGTTTCTAAAAAGAGTGGGATCACAGTGATGAAGATTCAAGATGAGGAGCTCATACCTACAAGAAAAACAACTGGTTGGAGAGTATGTATTGATTACCGAAGACTAAACAAAGTGACCAGAAAAGATCACTTCCCCTCGCCATTCATTGATCAAATGTTAGAGAGATTAGCTGGCCATAGCTGTTATTGCTTCTTGGACGGGTACAGTGGATACAACCAGATTGCCAAAGCACCTAAGGATCAAGAAAAGACTACCTTCACCTGTCCTTTCGGCACATTTTCTTATTGAAGGCTGTCATTCGGTTTATGCAATGCACCAACCACCTTTCAAAGATGTATGATGAGCATATTTTTCGATATGGTGGAGAAATATATTGAGGTGTTCATGGATAATTTCAGTGTTTTTGGTTCTAATTTTGATGAATGCCTAAAACATCTAGAGAGTGTCCTAAAGAGATGTAAAATGAGCAACTTAGTGCTGAATTGGGAGAAATGTCACTTTATGGTCCAACAAGGCATTGTGTTGGGTCATTCCATCTCCAACAAAGGTATAGAGGTAGATAAGGCTAAAATAGACATCAATTCAAAGCTGCCTCCTCGTTTAACAGTCAAGGGAGTCAGAAGTTTCCTTAAACATACTGGATTCTATAGACGATTCATCAAGGATTTCTCCAAGATCTCTAGACATCTATGTGCATTGTTAGCTAAAGATACCAAGTTTGAATGGACTGATAACTGTATGACAGCTTTCAACACATTGAAGGATGTGCTCACTTCCGCCCCAATAATGATGGCACTAGATTGGAATCTTCTATTCGAGCTGATGTGCGATGCAAGCAACTTTGCCTTGGGAGCTATCTTAGGTCAGAGAATCAATAAGGTACCTCATGCTATTTACTATGCTTCTAGAACCTTAAATGATGCTCAACTTAACTATTCTACCACTGAGAAGGAATTGTTAGCTGTTATTTTTGCTTTAGAGAAGTTTAGATCATATCTGATTGGCTATAAGGTTCTTATATTTACTGATCATGCTGCTTTTAGATATCTATTTTCTAAGAAAGATGCAAAGCCTAGGTTAATCAAATCGGTACTCCTATTACAAGATTTTGATTTGGAGATCAAAGACAAGAAAGGCAGTGAGAATGTGGTTACAGATCATTTATCAAGGCTACCCTATGATGATGAAAAAAATGAGTTGCCTTTGAATGAAAACTTCCCTGATGAACGATTATTCACACTAGAGGTAACACTTCCATGGTATGCTGATATTGTCAATTATCTAACTGCTAAGGTTTTTCCTCCAGGTATGACCAATCAAGAAAAGAAGTGGGTGATATTTGTGTCTTGACACTACCATTGGGATAACCCCTACCTCTTCAAATTTTGTCCCGATCAAATCATCAGAAGGTGTGTCTCGGAAGAAGAACATTTGAGCTTATTACAACATTGCCATTCGTTTGCTTGTGGATGACATTTTGGGGCCAAGAAAACAACACTTAAGGTACTACAATCCGGTTTTTGTTGGCCTAATCTGTTTAAAGACCCCTTCTCATTCTGCAGCTCATGTGACAGATGCCAGCGGACAGGTAACATCTCCTCCCGAAATCAAATGCCCCTACAAAATATTCATATAGTAGAACTTTTTGATGTATGGGGCATTGATTTCATGGGTCCATTCCCCAATTCCTTTGGTTATTTATATTCTTATGAGTGTGGATTATGTGTCTAAATGGATTGAGGGTGTTCTTGATAGGTGTATTTAAGCACCTTTATTTACATTTGTTAAGTCCTTAATTATGTTAATTTAGTCCATTTTACATCATTTCTGTGTTTTATATGCTTTTATAGGGTCTTGGAGAAAAAAGAAGCATTTTTGGCACTTAAAGGGATAAATCTGGAAATCCTGGAGCAGCTGCTGGCTAAAGTGCGATCGAGCGCACCAGCACTCATGCGCACACAAAGAAGGATCGAGCGCAGCCTTGCGATCGAGCGCACATGTATGGGCGTGAACAGTAAAATAGCAGAACCAGTTTTGGAAACAGAGGAGGTTTTGTGTTTTAGGAAGTTTAGGGTTTCCAGAGACTTCTAGGGTTATTCAACCCCTATAAATATACTTGTAAACACACACAAAAGGACATCCCTTCTTTTATCTTTTACTTTGGCTCGAAGTTGTAAGCTTGGAGAGGAATTGACGACTTGTCTCCACAGTATTCTTTGGGTTTTATATTTTATGTTTAGTTTATATTACGATGCTTATCTTAGACAACATGTGTAACTAACTCTTATTAGGGCTCGAGTGAAGCCTTAGTTATGTTTTCCCATATATACATTCATTAATTATCTTTGCAATAGCCTTGATTATGATGCTTAACTTGATTAATGTCTGTGTTTATTTAAATTCCTCATATGTGTATATCTGATCAATATGTGTATGTGGTATGGATTAGTTAGTTAGATCAATTTGGATGACCGAGTCTTGGGTCTGACAATGGTAACAAAAGATATCCACGTCGGATTCTTGGATTAATCAACATGGGAAACCGAGAGTAGATACCATGCCCTAGGTCTCATTTGGTTGTCAATTTCCATAAATCTTATGCTCTCTTAAGGAACAACTTAGTATATACCATGTTGAATTCCTTAAGAAAGAAAAGAGTTAGAACAGATACCATGCCTAACTCGGTGCTTAGGGAAATCAATAGCTTAAGGAGTAGATACCGTGCCCTTAAGTTGGCAACCATTAGGTATTCATGGTAAGGCTAGTGCATTGACACACTACTCATTGGGAAAGTATGATTAGAGGTGGATATCAAAGCCCTATGTTCTTATTATTATTAAATCACACTCAACTGTTATTTCTATCTTCTTATATTGAGAAACTGATTCTAAAATCGAAATTCATCAATCTCTGTGGAAATGATCTCGCACTTGCACACTATGCTACCATTAACCTTGTGCACTTGCAAGTAAAACTGTACGATTATTTGCTTATTTATTTAGGTAGATAAACGCACAAGAAGTTCTTAATGCTGTTGCCGGGGATTGCGCTAAATTTCTTTTTGTAATTATTTTTGTTAGTTTTATTTTATTTTATTTTATTTCGTTACTCTGTTCTGTTTATATTTTCTTTAACAAAAACCTAATTTTTCTTCTTTTTGTTTTCTGTTTTCTTCTATTTTAGGTCTGCAGCAGTGCTGTTTCTGGCCTTGCAATCGAGCGCAAGCTAAAGTGAGATCGAGTGCACTGTTGCGATCGAGCGCAGTACCTTGTGCGCTCAAGCGCAAATAGTCCAGAGACTACCCGAGCAGCAGTACCGAAGTTATTGCACCAAAGTCTTCCAACTAATTCATGCACAGGCTTAGATATAGAAATCCAACCTTCTTTCAACTCAATACAGAGCATGGACTAAAGAGCAAGGACATGTATGAAGTGAACTTAAATGGTGGATTTCCAAATTGGTTGGCTGTTATGGAAAGAAAGATAGATATGCTTGTAAAAGCCATGACTGCGCAGAACGTCTCACCTAGTCCACGAGCCAAACAACTCTAGGTATATGCTATATGTTCTCGTTTTGATCACACTACTGACACTTTCCCTTTGTATTCATCTGCAGATCAAGAGCAAGCAAATTATGTGGGACCGAACAACTACAACATATATGCAAATACCTATAATCCTGGATGGCAGAACCACCCCAATCTCTCATGGAGCAACAATAAAAATGCCTTGAACCTTCAAGGACAGCAAAGAAACTCCCAACAAGCAGCTCAAACAGTTCCAAAATCAAAGGAGAGTGACCTAGAGAGTCTTGTGATACAATTGGCAACTAAGCAACAATAACTGATTGCTTCACAAGAACAGTTCATATCAGAAACAAGAAAATTTCGGATTGAGCAAAGGCAAAGCACTGCAAAGCATGAGCAAGCCATTCAAAGACTAGAAATACAAGTGGGTCAATTGGCCAAGGAGCTAAGTGAAAGAAAACAGGGAGAATTTCCAGCCCAAACAATACCCACTCTAGGTGTTGTTGAGCAAGCTTTTCAGTTCCATCACATTGATCCATTAGAGACCACCCCTACCCTTAGTTTCACAAGATCGAATATAAAGCCAACATCTGAGGATGTTATTGATGACATCGTTGAAACTGTACACCTCCTTGAGGCCATTCTAAAGCATCCAAGTTAGTATACCGATCCATTTGAAATTCTTGTGCCTACTAATACTACTTTTTTCCCTTTTATTGTCCAGACACCAAATTTGGAGTTGAAGCAACTGCCGAAGCATTTGATTTATGCTTATATGGGAGAGAATAAGACACTACTTGTGCTAATTGATGCCAATCTTAGTTTTGGGGAAGAATAAGACTTGGTCCAGCTGAAGACGTTAAACTTAGCGCTCATGGGAGGCACCCCACAGCTTATCCTTTTATTTTTTTTTATTGTTTTTCATATTTATTGTTATTTATTTATTTTTCATACTTTTTTTTTCCCGTATTATGTTAGTTTTTCTTTTTTAGGGACAATGTATACATCTGTTTAAGTTTGGGGATATGCTATGAGCCATGTCGGCCCAGCTAGTTCTCTATCTCCCAGGTCAGATCTTTCCATGTTATTAACACATTGGGGACAATGCGTAATTTAAGTTTGGGGGTATTGGAGACACATTCACACACTTGTCCCAGTTTTTTTGAAAAGATAAATGCATATTCATATTATGTTGAAAATTTTTGTTGATTTAAACGAATACTGTGATATGATTTCATCAGTGAGCTTAAAATCCTAAACACATTAGTTGATAATAGAGTTTTAAGGTGTAATTACCTACTTTTGGCATTTAAGAATTTCTAAAACTGACACGAGCACATTAGCACATAATGGTGTGAGGTATGACATATAATTTCTATGTATATGTTTCCATGACCTAATTGTAATCAGATAACTTGTTCGAATAACACTTTGGCATAGAAAAATAGAGAAGAATGTTATTATGAAAAAAAAAGAGAAAATAAAATGCTCCTAATGATCATTAAATATATTTTCCACTGAGTAACTGGACCTCTTGCCTCAGTAAGCAGTGAGTGTTCACGTCAAAAGGTGGGAATGATGCATATAATGATCATTAAATAAAGTTTTCATTGAGTAACTGGACCTCTTGTTTCAGTAAGCAGTGAGTGTTCACGTCAAAAGGTGGGTATTTTGCTTGGAAGCATTAAGACCAGTTAGTTTCATAGCCTTTTTGACTCGAGTTAGTAAGTTCTTAGGGGTGTCTTTACACTTAATTCCCTAAAACCATTTGGTTTGGGAGTCATTGGCTAAACACTCACTACATGGGTCAATTAGAAAGCTTAATGGAACTCAACATGGCAAAAAGCTCATGATAAAAGAAAAAGAAAAGAAATAGAACTATGCCATTATTGTTCATTCTGATATGGAATTTGATGAATGTTAAGACACCGAAACACTACACATTGGAATCATTTATAAGCTTCATCTTTTAAGTGCTAGTTCACCATACATTGATTCGGACTTTTGATGCCTTAGCCTACCTCTTGTAAGTAATTAAAATTTCTATTCATTGCGAAGATGAGTTTGTACTTTAAGCTTGCTCATGAATAAATATCATGGTTTGTGTGACCGGATACCATGAATGATGGATTTATCTTTGCGTTATTTTTATCTTCTTATATTGAGAAAATGATTCTAAAAACGAAATTCACCAATCCTTATGGAAATGATCTCGAACTTGCACACTATGCTACCATTGACCTTGTGCACTTGCAAGTAAAATTGTACGATTATTTGCTTATTTATTTAGGTAGATAAACGCACAACAAGTTTTTATAGATAATCAGCAACCACCTGAGCGAAGGCCGATGAAACAATCCTTCATCCCACACAACCTTGATCAACCATCGTGTATTGCTTATCAACCTGAGGTGGAAGGCAACTATTACATATCTCCGCAAATATTGAGTGCATTGACTCACTTTAGGGGTACACCTAATGAGGATCCACACTTGTACCTTCGAGAGTTCTTCAATCTTTGCAAGTTCCAGCACATCCGAGGCTTAGATCAAGAAGGAATAAGGTTAATTCTGTTCCATTTTTCCTTAAAAGATAATGCTAAACTGTGGTACAATTCTTTGCTTGTAGTTTCTATCCACACTTGGGAGGAGCTGGCTAGCAAATTCCTAAGGAAGTTTTTTCCAGCCCAAAAGACGAGGCAAATAAGGAAGAAGATTCAGTCCTTCCAACAAAAGGATGGAGACCTATTCTTCGAAGCATGGGGACACTTCAACGAGCTGCTACTCAAATGCCCACATCACAACCTACCTCAAGATGAACTGGTACAAGCTTTTTATGAAAGTTTGAGTGATACAAATAAAAGTATTGTTGATTCAGGTTGTGGAGGAGTGCTGATGGAGAAAAGCAGGGAAGAAGCTATGGAACTCTTTGAAACCCTAAGTGAACACACTTAGCAGTTCTCCTCTCGAGGTAGACATGTAACCAAGAGTAAGGGTATGTATAAGGTAAATTTAAATGGAGGATCAGCCACTCAGATAGCTACTGTAGAGAGGAAACTAGACCTGTTGGTTAAAGCCATGGCTGCTTAGAATGCCTCATCTAACCCACCAGCTACACCACTCCAGGTATGTGCAATACGTTCCCAATTTGATCATAACACTGACACTTGTCCTTTGTATTCATCTGCAGATCCGGAACAAGCAAATTACGTGGGACCTAACAACTATCCACCAAATAACAACCCATATGCAAACACTTACAACCTAAGATGGCGAAACCACCCAAATTTCTCTTGGAACAACAATCAAAATACCATTAACCAGCAAGGGCAGTAAAGGAATTCCTAGCCCACTACTCACTCAGCCCCCGAAACAAAGAAAAACGACCTCGAAAGTCTTGTGAGGCAGCTGGCCACTCAGCAGCAATAATTAATTACCTCACAAGATCAGTTCATGGCAGATGAAAGGCAATTTCGGACTGAACTAAGACAAACCATAGCAAAACATGAACAAGCCATCCAACGGCTAAAGGTACAAATGGGACAATTGGCTAAAGAGCTAAGTGGCAGAAAACAAGGTGAGCTTCCGGCTCAAACACTACCTAACCCTGGGGGGCATTAACAACTGAAAGCTGCCACAACTTTGAGAAATAGCAAGGTGATAGGGTCCGATGAGTCTGCAACAGCATCTAAAGAAAAACCATCAGCATCAAAGGTGAGTGAGACGGAGAAGGTGAATGCACCACCCTTCTCACAAAGGTTAGTAAAACAAAAAAAAAGAGAATAAATTGCTTGATATTTTTGAAACCTTATGGAAAGTTTAAATAAATATTCCTTTGTTAGATGCAATTCAACAGATACCTGCTTATGCTAAATTTCTAAAAGATTTTTGCACTCATAAGATAAAGTTTCAAGAACATGAGACTGTAGCCTTAACTAAAGAAGTAAGTGTTGTGCTATTAAGAAAACTCCCACCAAAACTGAAAGATTCGGGTAGTTTTACTATTCCCTGTAGGATAGGTGATCAGTTGTTTGAGCAAGCATTACTAGATTTGGGAGCGGGTGTAAATTTGCTACCCTACACAGTATTCGAAACCCTAGGTTTGGGAGAGCTTGTAATTGGCAGATAGAAGTATCAAAATACCTAGGGGTATTCTCGAGGATGTCCTAGTAAAGGTGGGAGAGTTCATTTTACCTGCTGATTTCATTATGCTAGATATGGAGGAATGCTCTATGCCATTACCTCTGCCCATCATATTGGGAAGACCCTTCATGAGAACTGTCGATACTAAGATTTGTGTGAAAGAGGGCATAGTAAGTATGAAAGTTAATGGTAAGAAAATAAATTTAAAATATTTGATGCATTAAAACTGCCTCAAAATGATATGGAATGCTTTAATGTATACATGATGCAAAGTTTTGTTGAGCAAGCTTTTCAGGTCCAACACATTGATCCATTGGAGACCACTCTCACCCATAGCTTCACGGAAGTGGAGATTGAGCAAGAACCTGAAGATGTTACTGATGATATCATCACAGCTGTGCACCTCCTTGAGGCTTTTCCAAAACACTCAAGTAAGTATACGTCTCCAATTGAATCTCTCATACCTATTAATACTACTCTTCTTCCATCCATTATCCAGGTATCAACATTAGAATTAAAGCAGATACCCGAGCATTTAACATATGCCTATTTGGGTGAGAAGAAGATTTTATTTGTGATCGTTGCTGCTAATTTGAGTAGTGGAGAAAAAGAGAAGTTATTAAGAGTTCTTAGGGAGCATAGATCTGCCATTGGATGGACCATTGCTGACATTAAGGGAATAAATCTATCTAAGTGCATGCATAATATCTACCTTGAGGATGAAGCAAAGCCCACTCAAGATGCTCAAAGAAAACTTAACCCACACATAAAAGAGGTAGTAAAGGCCGAAGTATTAAAACTCTTAGATGTTGGCATTATCTACCCCATCTCTGATAGTAAGTGGGTGAGTCTGGTCCAAGTTGTTCCTAAAAAGAGTCGGATCACTATAGTTAAGAATAAAAATGAAGAGCTCATACCTACAAGAAAAACAACTGGTTGGAGGGTATGTATTGATTACCGGAGATTGAACAAAGTAACCAGAAAAGATCATTTCCCCTTGCCATTCATTGATCAGATGTTAGAGAGATTAGCCGGTCACAGCTATTACTGCTTCTTGGATGGGTACAGTGGGTATAACCAAATTGCCATAGCACTCGAGGATCAAGAAAAGACTACCTTCACATGTCCTTTTGGCACATTTGCTTATCGAAGGATGCCATTCGGTTTATACAACGCACCAGCCACTTTTCAAAGATGTATGATGAGAATATTTTTGATATGGTGGAGAAATACATTGAGGTATTCATGGACAATTTCAGTGTCTTTGGTTCTAATTTTGATGAATGCCTAAATCATTTAGAGAGTGTCCTAAAGAGATGTGAAGAGAGTAACTTAGTGTTGAATTAGGAGAAATGTCACTTTATGGTTCAACAAGGCATTGTGTTGGGTCATTCCATCTCCAGCAGAGGTATTAAGGTAGACAAGGCTAAAATAGACATCATTTCAAAGTTTCCTCCTCCTCTCACAGTCAAGGGTGTAAGAAGTTTCCTTGGACATGCCGGTTTCTATAGACGATTTATTAAGGATTTCTCCAAGATCTCAAAACCTCTTTGTGCATTGTTAGCTAAAGATACCAAATTTGAATGGACTGATAACTGTATGAAAACTTTCAACACATTGAAAGATGTTCTCACCTCTGCCCCTATAATGATGGCACCCGATTGGAATCTTCCATTCGAATTAATGTGTGATGCCAGTGATTTTGCCTTGGGAGCTGTCTTAGGTTAAAGGGTCAATAAGGTACCTCATGTTATTTATTATGCTTCTAGAACTTTAAATGATGCTCAACTTAACTATTCTACTACTGAAAAGGAATTGTTAGCTGTTATTTTCGCTTTATAAAAGTTTAGATCATATCTTATTGGCTCTAAAGTTATTGTATTCACTGATCATACTGCTTTAAGATAACTGTTTTCTAAGAAATATGCAAAGCCTAGGTTAATCAGATAGGTACTTCTATTGCAAGAATTTGATTTGGAGATCAAAGATAAGAAAGGTATTGAGAATGTGGTCGCAAATCATTTATCAAGGCTACCCTATGAGAATAACGAAAATGAGCTGCCTTTGAATGATAACTTCCCTGATGAACAACTGTTCACACTAGAGGTAAAACTTCCATGGTATGCCGATATTGTCAATTATCTAACTGCTAAGGTTTTTCCCCCAGGTATGACCACGCAAGGAAAGAAGCAGCTAATATCTATGTCTAGACACTACCATTGGGACGACCTGTACCTTTTCAAATTTTGCCCCGATCAAATCATCCGACGGTGTGTCTCAGAAGAGGAGCACCTGAGCTTATTACAACACTGCCATCAATTTGCTTATGGAGGACATTTTGGGCCTAAGAGGACAGCTCTTAAGGTATTACAATCTGGTTTTTATTGGCCTAGTCTATTTAAAGATGCCTTCTCATTCTGCAGCTCATGTGATAGATGCCAGCGAACAGGTAACATCTCTTCCTGAAATCAGATGCCCCTACAAAATATTCATATAATAGAACTTTTTGATGTATGAGGCATTGATTTCATGGGTCCATTTCTTAACTCCTTTGGTTATTTATATATTCTTGTGGGTGTGGATTATGTGTCCAAATGGGTCGAGGTTGTCCCCTCAAAGACTAATGATCACAAAGTGGTTGTCAAGTTTCTACAGGCTAACATATTTACTCGGTTTGGGACCCCAAGAGCAATCATAGGTGATGGTGGCAACCACTTTCATAATCACTCTTTTACCGCACTACTCAGAAAATATGGGATCACTCAGAAAGTTGGCACTCCATATCATCCTCAAACCAGTGGCCAAGTGGAGATAAGTAACTGAGAGATAAAAGGAATCCTAGAGAGGACCATGAAACCTAATCGGAAGGATTGGTCTTTGCGCCTAAATGATGCTCTATGGGCATATCGGACAGCCTATAAAACTCCAATTGGCATGTCTCCATACTGCCTAGTCTTTGGGAAAGCATGCTATCTCCCAGTAGAATTAGAGCATTGAGCATATTGGGCCATAAAGCAGTTCAATTTTGGCATGAAACAAGCGGGTGAGAAGAGAAAGCTGCACCTAAATGAGCTAGAAGAATTAAGATATGATGCCTATGAGAATGCCAAGCTGTACAAAGAACAGACAAAATCTTATCATGACAAACAACTAGTAAGGAAAGAGTTTCATGTGGGACAAAAAGTGTTTCTCTACGACTCAAGGTTAAGACTGTTCTCGAGAAAGCTCAAGTCCCAATTGTATGGTCCTTATGTGGTCACCAAGGTCTTCCTTCATGGTGCTTTGGAGGTCCGTGGTCCCAACAAAAATCAGCCCTTCACGATAAATGGACACAAAGCCAAGCCATACCTTGATATTAATTTACCTCCGAGAGATGAAGACTTGGCACTTTAATCTATACAGTATACAGCTGAGCTACAAGCACTTGAGCCACAAAAGGTGGGCTCTAAGTGCCTCCTTCAAAAAGAGTAGCACTGCAGCACGAGAGTACTTGAGCAATTCATATTCTACTACCCATACAGCTCAAGCACCTCTATTAAGGTTAGTGGTACTGAGGCCACTAACTCACGATAAGGTTGTATTGTTCTTGCTTTATCATTCTAGCCTTGGTAAGTTTTTATTTTGTCCACACATACTGTTGTGCGATCGAGCGTACCATTCAGTGTGTGCGAGCGCACTCCAGTGTGATCGAGTGCACTTGAGCAAATAGTCACGTGATGGTTTTAAATCACACTCACCCCATCTCCTTCACCAAACACTCCCACCCACTCACTCTCTTTCCCTTACTCACTCGCACTCTCACTCACCTACCAATCTCAAACTCTCAACACTAGCACCATCACCACCTTGCTACCATCACCACCCTACTGTCACCACCACGTTCCCTCCCCATCGCACATTCATTCCATTTCTACATCCCCAAGGTAACCCATTTTGTTCTAATACACGGTTCTTGATCTTTAATTTACATTTTCGTATATGTGTTCTCTTGTGTGTGATTGGTTCTTATTTTGTTTACAGAAGTTTAGGAACATAACTCAAAACCACAACACCATAGCTTGGTTTTCTGTCGCACACCAGCTACTCAATAAAAAGCTTGACTGTGTTCGCTCGAGTGCAGAGTCCTATGATCAAGTGCAAGTTCCCCAGTGAGATCGAGCACACATATTTGTGATCGAGTGAAATTTTGACATACACTAGAATCAACATGTCCAAACAATCCACTTCCACCTCCCGTGCTTCAAGCAGTCGTGCCCACTCGTCCCGACCAAGCTTCGAGAGAAGAGAGCTATTGTTTGAGACCACTTTCAACATTGATGAGATCTTCAAGCACACGGATGCCACTCAATTGGCGGTCCCAGCATTTCGACACCGGGGGTTAAATAGGCTTTTTAAGCCAGTTTACTCGACTGCTTACACCCAGCTTGTAGTCCAGTTCTATGAGAGCCTGTCTTTTGACTGTAGCAGACCAGGAGTATTAACTCCTTCAGTCCAGGGCACATCTATCAAGGTGACTAGTGTTGACATAGCTGCTGCTCTTCACTGCTTTGATGAGTCCCCTCCGGAGGACATCGATATTGAGGAGCAGCCGGGGTCTTTTGACCTGACCATGATCATCAAGGACATGTGTGCTGGCCAGTACACTGATAAGCACAACAACACGGCAAGCCTGTCAAAGTTGCATCCACAGCTCTAGCTCGTGGACACCATCCTCCAGGAAAATGTGTGCCCATTGGGGCACAAGACACAGAGGAGAGACTAGTTTCTACAGACATTGTATGCCTTCCACAGAGGCCACTGGTACTCTATCCTAGTTGTTATTTGGAGCCAGCTGCATAAATCTTTGGATCATGTCCATGGCTATCAGACCACCACGGCCAATGCATGGGGGCTCCCATTCCCGTTCCTACTATCATACATCCTCAAGAAGAAATGGATTAAGGGGACCACCAGCGACAGACCGGTGCGAGAGCATCCCTTCTTTGGGAAGGTTCAGTGGACACAGAGCTTGTAGCACATGCCTCGAGGACTCCCAGCACCTACACCGGCACCTGCGCCTGCGCCTGAGAGGGTTGAAGAGGATCATATGGAGATAGAAACCCCTGCAGTTAGCCCATTATAAGAGGAGGACCATCCAGACAAAAGACCAACTGAGTCCCAGCACTTTCTCGCTGAGCTGTCCTCCTTCTGAGGCGAGGTCTCTACAGCTACATTACTAGTGCACCAACGCATAGATGGTTTGGAGGCATGGTTTGCATGACAGGAGGTGATGCTACAAGCCATCCTCGATCACCTACCTCCTACACCCAGTACCTCTTCGACTTCACCACCTGATGACCAGCAGTGAGAGGATACCCCGTCTGGCTGAAGACATTAAACTTAGCGCTCATGGGAGGCACCCCAAAGCATATTCTTTTTAGTATTTCCTTTTATTGTTAGTCTTTACTTTTATATATCTATTTATTATCACTTGTTTTCCAGTTTATGTTTGTTTTTCTTTTTCAAGGACACAGTCAGTGCATCCAGTTCAAGTTTGGGGGCGTGCTACGAGCCATACCAGCCATTGAGTTCTACATCTCCCAGGTCAGATCCTTCCATGCTTCTCACACATTGGGGACATTGTGCAATTTAAGTTTGGGGGTTATGGGGACACACTCACACACACATTATGTCCCAATTTTTGTTTTTATAGATAAATGCATGTTCATTCTGTTCCAAAAAAATTTTAGGTAATCTAAACAAACAATATGATTTGACTTCATAAGTGAGCTTAACAACTTGACCATATGGGCCAATAATTAAGTTTTGAACCTAGATCACTTACTTTTAGACATTTAAGGATTCACAAGTTTGACCTAAACTAACACAAGCACATTAGCACATAATTATGTGGGGTATGACATGTAATTTTAATTTGTATATTTCTTTGGCTTGACTATGAACCAGATAACCTATTAGATTAACACTTTAGCATAGGAAAATAGAAAAAAATTGTTATTTCTCAAAAGGAAAAGTGCTCCTAATGCTCATTAAACAAACTTTTCACTGAGTAACTGGCCTTCTTGCCTCAGTAAGCAGTGAGTGTCACGTCAAAAGGTGAGAATTTTTGCTCACAATGATCATTAAAAGGAACTTTCCATCGAGTAACTGGCCCTCTTGCCTTAGTAAGCAGTGAGTATCACATCAAAAGGTGGAAATTCTGATTGGTACCATTAAGACCAGTTAGTTTCGTAGCCTTTTTTACTCGAGTTAGTAAGTCTTTAGGGGTGTCTTTATACCTAATGCCCTAAAACCATCTGGTTTGGGAGTCATTGGCTAAACACTCACTATATGAGTCAAATAGAAAGCTTAAGAGAACTAAACTTGACAAAAATCTCACAAATAAAAGAAAAGAAGAAAAACTATGCCATCTTTGTTGATTCTAATAGGAAATTTGGTGAATCTTGAGACATCGAAACACTACATATTAGAATTATTTAGAAACCTAATCTTTTATGTGCTAGTTCACCACACACTAAAGTCAAACTTGTGATGTCTTAACCTACCTCATGAAAGTGATTTACGTTCAAAACTCTTATTCATTGCAAAAATGTGTTTATATTTGTTAAGCTTGCCCATGAATGTGCATTATAGTTTTGTGTGAGACCTAAACTTTTGTGGATACCATGAATATTGGATTTTTCTGTGTCGTTATTTTTCGTTTTAGTTTTTAGTTTTGTATTGCTAAGGGACTAGCAATATGTAAGTTTGGGGGTGTGATAGGTGCTTAAATATTCATATTTAAGCCCTTTTATTTACATTTGTTAAGTCCTTAGTTATGTTAATTTAGTCCATTTTACTTCATTTCTATGTTTCACATGCTTTTATAGGGTCTTGGAGAAAAAAGAAGCATTTTTGGCACTTAAAAGGATAAATCTGGAAATCCTGGAACAGCTGCTGGCTAAAGTGCGATCGATCGCACCAGCACTCATGCGCACACAAAGAAGGATCGAGCGCACAAAAAATGCGATCGAGCGCACATGTACGAGCGTGAACAGTAAAACGGCAGAACTAGTTTTGGAAATAGAAGAGGTTTTGCGTTTTAGGAAGTTTAGGGTTTCTAGAGTCTTCTAGGGTTATTTAACCCCTATAAATACACTTGTAAACACACACAAAAGGACATCCCTTCTTTTATCTTTTACTTTGGCTCGAAGTTGTAAGCTTAGAGAGGAATTGACAACTCGTCTCCACCGTATTCTTCGGGTTTTATATTTTATGTTTAGTTTATATTACGATGTTTATCTTAGACAGCATGTGTAACTAACTCTTAATAGGGCTCGATTGAAGCCCTAGTTATGCTTTCCCATATATACATTCATTAATTATCTTTGCAATAGCCTTGATTATGATGCTTAACTTAATTAATGCCTATGTTTATTTAAATTCCTCATATGTGTATGTCTGATCAGTATTTGCATGTGGTATGGATTAGTTAGTTAGATCAATTTGGATGACCGAGTCCTGGGTCTGACAATGGTAACAAAAGATATCCACGCCAGATTCTTGGATTAATCAACATGGGAAACCGAGAGTAGATACCATACCCTAGGTCTCATGTGGTTGTCGATTTCCATAAATCTTATATTCTCTTAAGGAACAACTCAATAGATACCATGCTGAGTCCCTTAAGAAAGAAAAGAGTTAGAGTAGATACCATGCCTAACTCAGTGCTTAGGGAAATCAATAGCTTAAGGTGTAGATACCATGCCCTTAGGTTGGCAACCATTAAGTATTCATGGTAAGGCTAGTGCATTGACACACTACTCATTGGGAAAGTATGATTAGAGGTGGATATCAAAGCCCTATGTTCTTATTATTATTAAATCACACTCAACTGTTATTTCTATCTTCTTAGAAACTGATTCTAAAAACGAAATTCACCGATCCCTGTGGAAATGATCTCGCACTTGCACACTATGCTACCATTGATCTTGTGCACTTGCAAGTAAAACTGTACGATTATTTGCTTATTTATTTAGGTAGATAAATGCACAACAGTCCTCTCAAAGACTAATGATCATAAAGTAGTGGTGAAGTTTCTACAGGATAGCATTTTTACCCGGTTCGGGACACCAAGAGCGATCATCAGTGACGGTGGCAGCCAGTTTCATCATCATTCTTTTGCCGTACTCATCAGAAAATATGGGATCACCCATAAGGTTGGCACCCCATATCACCCTCAGACTAGTGGCCAAGTAGAGATAAGTAACCGAGAAATCAAAAGCATCCTAGAAATGATCGTGAATCCTAATAGGAAGGATTGGTCTTTGCAACTAAATGACACTCTATGGGCATATAGGACAGCTTATAAGACACCAATTAGGATGTCCTTATACCACTTAGTCTTTGGGAAAGCATGCCATCTACCGGTAGAGCTAGAACATCGAGTATATTGGGCCATTAAACAATTCAACTTTGATATGAAACAAACAGGTGAGAAAAGGAAGCTGCACTGAAATGAGCTAAAAGAATTAAGGTATGATGCATATGAGAATGCCAAGCTTTACAGAGAAAGGACGAAAGCCTATCATGACAAATAACTAGTGAGGAAAGATTTTTATGTGGGACAAAGGGTGCTACTCTACAACTCAAGATTAAGACTGTTCCCAGGCAAACTAAAGTCCCATTGGTC
Source organism: Bretschneidera sinensis (assembly GCA_023935145.1). Lineage (NCBI taxonomy): Eukaryota > Viridiplantae > Streptophyta > Magnoliopsida > Brassicales > Akaniaceae > Bretschneidera > Bretschneidera sinensis. The sequence continues at coordinate 61,585,311 of CM043703.1, read as the reverse complement.
TGGTCCATATGTGATCACCAAGGTCTTTCCTCATGGTGCTTTTGAGATTCATGATTCCAATAGCAATAAGACATTCATAGTCAATGGACACCGAGTCAAACCATACCTTGATCTCAACATGTCTCCTCGAGATGAAGACTTGGCACTTCAAACTGTTCAATATGCAGCTGATCCAAGGACACCTGAACCACTTGAGCTTCCAGCTTCTGTCTCACATAACTTCATTGCCTGAAGCATTGCGATCGAGTGCAAGGCTCTTGTGATCGAGTGCACCTTAATGCGAATGAGCGCACACATACTTATGATGTAGCACATTTACTCCAGAAACTACACCACAATGCCTAAACAAGTAGACTGAACCACCCGATGACCAGCAGTGAGAGGATACCTCGTCTGGCTGAAGACGTAAAACTTAGCACTCATGGGAGGCACCCCACAGCATATCCTTTTCCTTATAGTATTTTCTTTTCTTGTTAGTATTTATGTTTATTTAACTGTTTATTATCCATATTTCTTGTTTTCTGGCACAACATTTGTTTTTCTTTTTCAAGAACACAGTGCGTGCATCAACTTCAAGTTTGGGGGCGTGCTACGAGCAATGCCAGCAGTCTAGTTCTCCATCTCCCAGGTCAGATCTTTCCATGTCACTCACACATTGGGGACAATGTGTATATTAAGTCTGGGGGTAGGAGGAAACACATGCACGCACTATGTCCCAGTTTTTTTTTTTTAAAGATAAATGCATGTTCATTTTGTTTTAAAAATTTTGGTTTATTTAAAAAAAAATATGATAAAACTTCATTAGCAAGCTTAAAATCTAGAGCACATTGTCTAGTAATAAAAATTTTAAAAGTTTAGTTACCTACCTCAAGGCACTTAAGAATTCACAAAGTTTGATCTAAATCTGACATGAGCACATTAGCACACAATTGTGTGGGGTATGACATTTAATTTTTATGTATATCTTTCCATGACCTAACTATAATCAGATAACTTGCTAGAAGAACACTTTGGCATAGAAAAATAAAGAAAAAAATGTTTATCATGCAAAAGAAAAAAATAAAATGCTCCTAATGATCATTAAATAAACTTTCCACCGAGTAACTGGACCTCTTGCCTCAGTAAGCAATGAGTGTTCACGTCAAAAGGTGGGAATTAAGCATTTAATGATCCTAAAAATTTCCACTGAGTAATTGGACCTCTTGCCTTAGTAAGCAGTGAGTGTTCACGTCAAAAGGTGAGAATTTCACTTGGTAGCATTGAGACCAGTTAGTTTCGTAGCCTTTTTTACTCGAATTAGTAAGTCCTTAGGGGTGTCTTTACACTTAATGCCCTAATACCATCTGGTTTGGGATTCATTGGCTAAACACTTGCTACAAGGGTCAATTAGAAAGCTTAATGGAACTCAACATGGCAAAAATGACGTGATGAAAGAAAAAGAAAAGAAGTAAAACTATGCCATTTTTGTTCTGTCTGATAAGGAATTCAATGAATGTTTAGACACCGAAAACACTATACATTATAATTATTTGGAAGCTCCATCTTCTATGTGCTAATTTACCACACACCAAATCAAACTTGCGATGCCTTAAACTAACATTGGGTAAGTAACATGAACTTTTAAAATCCTTATTCATTGCAAAAATTTGTTTCTATTATAAGCTTACTCATGAATAGTCATCATGGTTTTATGTGCAACCCACATTTTTGGATATCATGAAGAATGAATTTATCTTTGATTTTGTTTTTATATAGTCTTTCATTTTGTATTGCTAAGGGACTAGCAATATGTAAGTTTGGGGGTGTGATAAGTGCTTAAATAGTCATATTCAAGCCCCTTAATTTACACTTTTTAGGCACTTTATTTATCTATTTTAGTAGATTCTACTTCATTTTTGTGTTTTCTGTGTTTTTCATAGGTCTTTGAAGAAAAGAAGACATTTTGGAGCTCTAAGGAATAAAAAATGAAGATCTGCAAACCAGCAAAGTGTGCTCAAGCGCACAGGCACTCGTGCGCACACTTAGAAGGCTTGAGCGCACCATGCGCTCGAGCGCAAACTCATGTGATAGAGCGCACACACACCAGAAGTGGCAGAGCCAATTTTGGAAAAAAGTGTTCGAACCTTAAATTGGAAATTAGGGTTTTGGGGCACCCTTAGAGCCCTATATATAGACTTGTAAAACATAGAAAACATACTGGGGATTTTACTTTTTGATTTTGCTTGAAGTTGTAAGCTTTGGAAGAGAATTGACGACTCTTCTCTCGGGTTTATTCCTTCCCCTTTATTTTTATTTTATGAATATGTTTAGCATCACAACCATGTGTAACTAAACCGTAGTAAGGGCTTGGTTGAAGCCCTAATTATGTTTAACGAATAATTCAGTATTGGCACCTTTGCAATATTTATGCTATGATTCTTGATTTGATTAATGTTTGTTTTTATTTAAATTCCTCATATGTGTGTGTCTGATCAACGTATGTATGTGGTATGGATTAGTTAGTTGAATTAATTTGGATGATCGAGTCCTGGGTTCAACAATAGTAACAAAAGATATCCATGCCAGATTATTGGGTTAATCAGCATGGGAAACCGGGAGTGGACCAAGCCCTAAGTCTCCTGTGGTTGTTGATTTCAACAGATCCTATGCTCTCTTAAGGAACAACTCAATATACACCATGCTGAATCCCTTAAGAGAGAAAAGAGTTAGAGTATACACATGCCTAACTCGTTGCTCAGGGAAATTAATAGCTTAAGGAGTAGACCAAGCCCTTAGGTTGACAACCAGCAGGTATTCATAGCATGAGTAGAGCATTGGCATATTGTTTTATTAGGGTAGCATGATTAGTGGTGGATACCAAGTCCCTACGCCTCTATCATTATTGTTAATCTAGACTCAATATTTATTTCTATCTATTTTTACTTTGTGAAATTAATTCTGAATCAAAATTCACCAATCCCTGTGGAAATGATCTCGCTCTTGCACACTATGCTACTGTAAACCTTGTGCACTTGCAAGTAAAATAAGTTTGATTATTTGCTTAATGATTTACATAGATAAATGCACAACACCAAGGGATCTGTGATAGTGATCAAAGCAGCAATAAAAGACGGTCTCTAAGAGATGATTGGAAAGATGGACATCAAGGATCAAGCAGCAAGCTTAATGGCTGAGATGGATAAGGTGGTTCTTTGGCACAATTGCTTGGGATATATGAGCGAAAAGGGCCTGCAAGTTCTCAGCAATGATGGTTTACTTGATGGTGACAAGGTAGAGAAACTTGATTTCTACGAATGTTGTGTTCTTGGGAAGTAACATCGGGTTTGCTTCAACACCGGAGTGCACAAGTCTAAGGGTATTCTTGACTACATTCATGCGAATCTTTAGGGGCCAACAAGAACACCAACACAAGGAGGTAATCTTTACTTTCTTTCTCTAATTGATGATTATTCTAGAAAGGCTTGGGTTTATTTGTTTAAAAATAAATCAGATGCTTTGAATAAATTTGTGGTGTGGAAGAAGTTGCTGGAAACCCAAACGGGTAAGGTAGTTAAGATTTTAAGAACCGATAATGGCTTAGAATTTTGCAATCAAGATTTTGACAAATTCTATGAGTTAAATGGGATTCTAAGACATAAAACGGTTGTGAAAACCCCTCAGCAAAATGGAGTTGCTGAGAGGATGAATAGGACCCTTGTTGTGAGTTTTAATTTACTTGCAAGCGCACGAGTCGTTTGCAGTATAGCGTTGTGCAAGTGCGAGGTCGAATCCACAGGGAATTGCGTTGTGAAAGTATATTTTCAATCTAAACTAACTCTATCTTAACCTAGTTCTGAATTTCAGATGACAATTTGCAAAAGAAATTAAAATTAAACTAAATTGATTTTTAAAAATTAATAATTAAAACACTAAGGTTTCCAAATCCACCCCACCGAAGTTAAGCATATATGTTCTAAAAATATAGCCTATCAAAACATTCCATGAATCCAACTATAAGACAAAAAACAAAGAATATCCCAACTAAACCAAAAGCATCCAATGTATCCGCTCTCAACAAATCACAAAGGAAACCCAATTTAATCGAAAAGCATTCAATGTATCCATCAGATGAAACACAAGGAATATCCAACAGAAAATTTAAACTCAATCAATTATAAGATTAACTCAAATAATTGACATAACATTTATACTAAAAATTGTCAGATTTGTACAAGCAAATCTGAACTACTACGCCAAACAACGGCGGGGCTTCATCTTCAACCTTAGCTGAAGAGTCTAGCCACTCATAACTATGAAACTATAATTAGTAAAAAAAGTGCTAAACATTTAAACTAAAACAACTAAATGTAAAGAAATAAATAAATAACTTTACATGGGAGAAATTCCACTTGCTGACGGGCGGCGCTTCCCCTCGTGGTGACAAAGCCTTCGAGATCCACCAGAATGCTAGCGGACGTCCACCGGTAAACACCAAAGTGGCACAGGAATTGTACATTAAAGATGAAGTGAAGAAGGGCTTATATAGAAAAATATTACAAGTGCAATATGCTTCCAATCCGATGTGGGATATTGCAGATTCCAGTTTTTGCTCTTTGACTTTTGTCTACTAAAACTGCTATAACTTTCTCTAGAAAAATCATTTTATTGATCCGTAAAATTCTCCAGAAAATAGACATCGAGATCTTTCCAAGAATATATGGCTCATCTCGTGGTTCTTCCTTAATCAATACAGTTAAATCCTCAAAAATGGCTGATCTGTCACGCTGAAATCATGCACAGCCTTACCTTTGTCTACTAAAACTGCCATAAATTTCTCTAGAAAAATCATAACTTTCTCTAGAAAAATCATTTTATTGATCCATAAAATTCTCCAGAAAATAGACATCCGGATCTTTCCAAGCATATATGGCTCATCTTCTGGTTCTTCCTAAATCAATACAGTTTAATCCTCAAAAATGGCTGATCTGTACGAGCAATTTCTGGAAATTTAGTGAAACTTCTTTCCAAGCTTGTAAACCTGTAAAACAACGAAAACAACTCAAAGTAACAAATTCCTAAGCTAACAAATGTAAATTAAAGGGCAAAAATATGCAATATTTGGCACTTATCAAATACCCCCAAACTTATAATTTGCTAGTCCCTTAGCAAAACAAAATAATAATAAAAAAAAACCTAAATGAAAAACAAAGAACATAAAGATAAGTTCATCACTCATGGTATCCAAAAATTTAAGGAGCACACATCACCATGATATTCATTCATGAGCAAGCTTAAAAAGATAAACCCATCTTCGCAATGAATAGAAAAGTTAAAATCTAATTACTTACAAAATGTAGGTTAAGGCATCACAAGTCTGACACTGTGTAAAGTGAATTAGCATATAGAAATGAAGCTTCCAAGTGACTCCAATGTGTAAGGTCTCCATGTCTCAAGATTCACCAAATTTCCCATCAGAATGAACAAAAATGGCATAGTTTTTATCTTCTTTTTTTTTATATATAAAAGGCTCTGCTATGTTTAATTCCCTTAAGCTTTCTAATTGACCCATGTAGCGAGTGTTGAGTCAATGACTCCCGAACCAGATGGTTTTAGGGCATTAGGTGTAAAGACACCCCTAAGGACTTACTAACTCGAGTCAAAAAGACTACAAAATTAAACCGGCCTTAATACTACCAAACAAAATTCCACCTTTTGACGTGAACACTCACTGCTTACTGAGGCAAGAGGTCCAGTTACTCAGCGGAAAGTTTATTGATAATGAATTTTTTTTATTATGCTTTTCTATGCCCAAGAGTTCATCCAACAAGTCATCCAGTTTCAGTTAAGATAAGGAAAAATACACATTAAAATCACGTGTCATACCTCACATAATTTGTGCTAATGTGCTCGTGTTAGATTAGATCAAACATGTGAATTCTCAAAATGCCTAAAGTAAGTAATTAAATTTTAAAAATTTATCACCAGATCATGTGTTCAAAATGTTAAGCTCACCAATGACATCACATCACAGAAAATGTTTAGATCAACCAAAATTTCACGATAACATGAGCATGCATTTATCTCTACGACGAAAAGACAACAAATTAGGACAAAGTGTGTGATGTGTCTCCCATACCCCCAAACTTAAATTACACATTGACCCCAATGTGTGACTAATATGGAAAGAGCTGACCTGAGATATGGAGAACTATCTGGACTGGTATGGCTCATAGCATACCCCCAAACTTGAACTGAAGTACGCATTGTCCCTGAAAAATTAAAAAAAAACTGGAAAACAAAAAATACTGGAAACAAACATTAATCATAAAAATGCGAAATAATAAATAAACAGAAACGATAAGCTGTGGGGTGCCTCCCATGAGCACTAAGTTTAATGTCTTCAGCCAGACCTAACATTAGTAATCGTGCCCAACGAAACGCTCCGCCATCTGATCAATAAATGGGAATGAAAAATGATCAGGCCTAGTGGCAGCATTCAATTTACGGTAGCTGATACACACTCTCCAAATTGACTGAACATGAGTTGGAACCAACTCGTCGTCCTTATGCTGCACTACCGTTAATTCAGCACGTTTGGGCACAACATGAATCTGGCTCACCCACTTGCTATCAGAGATGGGATAAATGATCCCTGCCTCTAACAACTTAATATCTTCTACCCTCACAATCTCTTGCATAGCAGGGTTGAGCCTTCTTTGTGGCTCCCTCGATGGCTCAACATCCTCCTCCAAATGTATCCTATACGTCACCACCGAGGGGCTGATTCCTTATGCTCTCTTAAGACGTCCAATAATTTCTCCTTTAGAGCATCACCCAAATCGGAAGGTATAATCACAGGCAAACTATCGGCTGAACCTAGGAACTTATACTTAAGATTAACTGGTAAAGGCTTAAGTTCCTTCTTGGGGGTTTCAGGTGAGGCGGTCTCCTCCTTCTCATTGCTTTCTCGAGGATTAGACTCCAAAATGACATTTACTTCATCGAGTAACTTATCTAAGCCCAAGTCCTCTCCAAAGTGAGCAAAGCATGCCTCCAAGGAATCCTCAACACGGGATTCATCCATAGTCTCCTCTATCCTACTACTCTCCCGAGGAGCAGACTCCACGATAGTATTTGCTTGCTCAAGTAACTTATCTAAATCCAAATCCTCTTCAAACTGAGCAAAGCATGCCTCCATAATGTCCTCAGACTTCATTTCTTTCTTGGACGCTTGTAGTCTCTCAGGGTAAGGCGCTTTAGGTAAAAACGACCTAGAGAGATCCTTAATAATACGAGTGGCTGTAGATGGCTCAGCATTTCTCTTCTCACTGTTGCCACTCTCTTGCCCTTGGTGCATAGCAGGGTTCTCTTCCACTTGATTGTCCACTTGTCTCCCAAACAAGTATGGGACAGTTGATTGCACTTGTTCCTACCAATGCATGGGAGTTGAAGAATTTCCCACCACAAATTGTTCCTTTGGGTTAGGCTCAGGTTAACTGGGGAACTCTCCTTCCTCTCCTTCACCCATGTAACTTACGATTTGATCAATTTGACTCTCTAGTGTGGCAATCGCTTGGGTGTTTTCTATTGTTGCACTCATCACTTCACTCATAAATTGGCTAGTCATTTTCATGAAATCATTGAGAGCGTCCTCTAATGACTGCGAAATCGACACTGGCGCTTGAATGGGAGCTTGGTAAGCGGGTGATGGTGCTGGATAAGCTGAGTGACTATAACTTGGAATTAGTGGAGGAAATTCGAGAGTGTATTGATTGTGAGCATGGTAAGGGGCTCCTCCCTGATTCATTAATTGGTTTTGCTCCCATGAAAAATTAGAGTGGTCCCACCACCTTGGATTGTATGTTTTGGAGCAAGATCCATTTGATTGCCAACAACAATCATTGAAAGCATTCATTTGTTCCATAGGATACTCGGCACAAACCGGCATTGATGGGCAATTTTGTGCTAGATGCATGGGACTAGCACAGATGGAACAGCTTTCAACATTGAAAGTGTTGGCAGCATTGAGGGACGGGCCGGTCATTTTCATGAAATCCTTGAGGGCGTCCTCTAAAGACTGTGAAACCGGCGCTGGATTCATCCACATTTTTTTTTAAATTAAATTAAATTAAATTATTTTTTTAACTAACTAATAGAAAAATAAAATTAATTCAGACCAAAAATTTTCACAAACCAAACAATTTCCCGGCAACGGCGCCAAAAACTTGTTGTAAGTTTTAATTTACTCGCAAGCACACGAGTCGTTTGCAGTATAGTGTTGTACAAGTGCGAGGTCGAATCCACAGGGAATTGCGTTGTGAAAGTATATTTTCAATCTAAACTAACTCTATCTTAACCTAGTTCCGAATTTCAGATGATAATTTGCAAAAGAAATTAAAATTAAACTAAATTGATTTTTAAAAACTAATAATTAAAACACTAAGGTTTCCAAATCCACCCCACCGAAGTTAAGCATATATGTTCTAAAAATATAGCCTATCAAAACATTCCATGAATCCAACTATAAGACAAAAACCAAAGAATATCTCAACTAAACCAAAAGCATCCAATGTATCCGCTCTCAACAAATCACAAAGGAAATCCAATTTAATCGAAAAGCATTCAATGTATCCATCAGATGAAACACAAGAAATATCCAACAGAAAATTTAAACTCAATCAATTATAAGATTAACTCAAATAATTGACAGAACATTTATACTAAAAATTGTCAGATTTGTACAAGCAAATCTGAACTACTACGCCAAACAACGGCGGGGCTTCATCTTCAACCTTAGCTGAAGAGTCTAGCCACTCATAACTATGAAACTATAATTCATAACAAAAGTGCTAAACATTTAAACTAAAACAACAAAATGTAAAGAAATAAATAAATAACTTTACATGGGAGAAATTCCACTCGCTGACGGGCGACGCTTCCCCTCGTGGTGACAAAGCCTTTGAGATCCACCAGAATGCTAGCGGACGTCCACCGGTAAACACCAAAGTGGCTCAGGAATTGTACATTAAAGACGAAGTGAAGAAGGGATTATATAGGAAAATATTACAAGTGCAATATGCTTCCAATCCGATGTGGGATATTGCAGATTCCAGTTTTTGCTCTTTGACCTTTGTCTACTAAAACTGCCATAACTTTCTCTAGAAAAATCATTTTATTGATCCGTAAAATTCTCCAGAAAATAGACATCGAGATCTTTCCAATAATATATGGCTCATCTTGTGGTTCTTCTGAATCAATACAGTTAAATCCTCAAAAATGGCTGATCTGTCACGCTGAAATCATGCACAGCCTGACCTTTGTCTACTAAAACTGCCATAACTTTCTCTAGAAAAATCATTTTATTGATCCGTAAAATTTCCTAGAAAATAGACATCTGGATCTTTCCAAGCATATATGGCTCATCTTCTGGTTCTTCCTAAATCAATACAGTTTAATCCTCAAAAATGGCTAATATGCACGAGCAATTTCTGGCAATTTAGTGAAACTTCTTTCCAAGCTTGTAAACCTGTAAAACAACGAAAACAACTCAAAGTAACAAATTCCTAAGCTAACAAATGTAAATTAAAGGGCCAAAATATGCAATATTTGTCACTCATCAACCCTTATGGAAAAGGTTAGGTGCATGTTAATTGGTTTTGGGTTACCCAAATGTTTTTGGGGGGAAGCTGTGCCTACTGTTGCATATTTGGTTAATAGATCACCCTCTAGAGCTTTGGATCTCAAGACTCTCGAGGAGATGTTGAGTGGTAAACCCCCTGAGTTAAACAACCTTAGGACTTTTGAATGTGCTGTGTTTGCACATCAAAATGATGATAAACTTAGCCCAAGGTCTAGAAAATGTGTGTTTCTAGGATATGGTGAAGGGGTTAAGGGGTATAGGTTGTGGTCCTTAGAGCAAAAAAGAACTAAACTCATAATAAGTAGGGATATCATTTTTAATGAGCTATTATTTCCCTATTTGGAGAAAACTAACCTTGCAAGGGATAGTGGGCAAACCAGCCCGGTTTACATGGAGCATAACATCAAAGAAAATTTAGTTCAGGTAGAGCAAGGAAGGCAAGAGGGTTCGGACCAGGTAGAGCCCATTGATGAAGGCCAAACTCAGGACACTCAAGAGAAGGCTGAACTAAAAGGGGATGATGCTACAAATCAGAATGATTATCAGCTCACAAGGGACAGGGAAAGGACCGTCAGACCACCTTTGAGATATGGTTTTGCGGATGCTAATGTAGCAGCTCCTTATTCAGAAGGAAGGATAAGTGAACCAGAAACTTACATTGATGCCATGGAATGTAAGGATTCATCAAGATGGAACCTAGCTATAGAGGAGGAAATGCATTCTTTGAGGAAGAACAACTCTTGGGAATTGGTGCCCAAACCAGAAAAACAGAGAGTTTTGGATTGTAAGTGGATTTACAAGATCAAAGAAGGGAACACCCCAGGGGATAAAGTCTGGTCTAAGGCTAGGCTGGTGGTGAAGGGGTTCACACAAAGAGAAGTGATGAGAGTCATAAAATGTAACTAAACAATACTTAATTGTTAGCATTTTAGGGTTGATTGAGGTTGGAATTACACTTTTATACCTTAATAACTCTAAAGTGTTATTCTTGAATCGTTGACTTATTTTAGTGCATTTTCAGGTACTTTAAGCTTAAAAAAGAGATATAAAAGCTATCATCATTTTAAACACGAAGCTTCAATGAATACTCGAGTGAGGTAATGGTCGTGGAAGAGCCAAGATGAAGAGAAACCAAGAAAGGAGATTTACTAAATTGCCAAAATTGCCCGTACAGATCAATCATCTTTGAAAATTAAACTGTACTGATGCAAGAATAACCAGGAGATGAGCCATATATGCTTAGAAAGATCTGGAAGTCTATTTTCTGGAGAATTTTACGGTTTATAAACATGATTTTTCTAGAGAAAGTTATGGCAGTTTTAGTAGAAAAAGGTCAGGCTGTGCGGGCTGTGCGAGATTTCAGTGTGATTTTGGGCTTAAATCCCACATCCCACATCGGTTGGAAAACACATTTTTATATCCCACATCCCACATCGGATTGGAAACACATTGCACTCGTGGTATTTCCTTATAAAATGCCTACTCCACTTCAGCTTTGAGGCATGAATCGGAGCTCATCTGAAATCATCAGAGAGTGACTCCAGATGGCCTTTAGGAGCAATCCAGAGGGCCGTTAGGAGGAATCTGAAAGTATAAATTTAGAGGGCAAGCTGAGGATGATCGTTGAGAGGCCGGAGGCAACTCAAGGAAGCATAAGCCCCATGGCTGGCTAGTCTCCAAGCAAGGCGAAGGGATGAATCCCTAGGTGTAGTTGTTCTTATTTTTCTTTATTTGATTCGGTTGTAGTTGGATATTATTTTCGTTAAACATTGTTATGTTTTATTATTAATTTAATTAGTAGATTTATTAGTACTCCAGTGATTGCATGCTTCTTTTCCATATAAGTTCAGTCATGCTTTTCTTATGTGTACCTGTTTGGGTGTGAATGAGTCTGATAGATCTCTTTTATAGATTTGTCCATTGCTGTGGTATTGTCATTTAGATATATCATAGTCTCTTGATAATTTATAAGTTAGGTCATGTGTGCTTGAAAGTAAAGAAGATTTCATAACAATTACATTAGGATTTATAAATGTGCTTTAATCGAATATTTGCCGATTGCCTGTTTGGGATGTGAAACTTGCAATCGAGATAAAAATAACTGAATCAAGTTAGGATTAGGGCAACAAACCTAGGGAGGATTTCCGGAACCTTGTCGTTTCTTTATTATATTATTCAATCATTAACATAATTTTCATTAAATCAAAAATTCAGATTCTTTCAATCAGTCTTTTATCGTTTGTGTTCAAGTTTACACCTTCTTCTGTAATTAACTTGTTTCCCTGTGGAATCGACACCCCAAAGCTGTACTACAAATAACCACGTTATACTTTGGGCGTAATCAAATTTTGGCGCCGTTGCTGAGGAAACACGCTTAAGTACAAAGATGATTGTCAACTTTTGATATGACGGTAGAAGAACTGTAAATAGTTTTTCTTTTCAATAGTTTGTAAATGCGGTAACTTCGTTCCCTCTTTTAGCTTGCTATATGAATTTTATTTTATTTTATCTTTTTCTTTCTTTTTATAATAATTTTTTTTCATTATTTTGTTACCTTGAATGCAAAGACATAGAGATGCTTGTAGGCCTATGCTAGAGTCAGAATTCAATTCATTTCTAAATCCTTTATTTAACAGTCCATCTAGTCCCGAAGAAATGAGTGAACATGAATATCAACCCCCTAGGACCCTTTAGGATTACCTCAACCCTACACGCACAGCCACACCATCATGCATCATATTTCCAACCAATACTCGCCTATTAGAGTTTAAAACAGGGATGATATATTTACTGCCTACATTTCATGGCTTGGATAATGAAAACCCATATGTGCACATTAGAGAGTTTGAGGAAGTAGTCGCGACTTTTCATAGTCAAGACGAAACCGATGACATTATGAGACTTAAGTTCTTTCCTTTCGCTTTGAATGATAGAGCTAAGAGTTGGCTATACTCACTTAGACCACGATCTATTTGGTCGTGGACTGAGATGACTCGAATTTTTTTTAATAAATACTTTCCCCAACATAAGACCAATGCTTTAAAAAGGCAAATCTCCACCTTTGCACAAAAAGACAGCGAGACTTTGTATCAGTCTTGGGAGAGATTTAAAGAGTTATTGAGTATATGCCCTCACCATAGGTATGAAAGTTGGCGCTTAGTGAGCTATTTTTATGAGGGACTTACATATAGAGAGTGCCAATTTGTAGAGATGATGTGTAATGGTGAGTTTTTATAGAAAGATCCTGATGAGGCCATAGAGTACCTCAATGAGCTTGCTGAAAAAGCTCACATTTGGACTGGACCTAGTGCTACTGAAAACACAAATAGGTCACGACCTGCAGGAAACCCAAATAGTGGTGGAATTTACCATCTTAGGGAAGAGGATAACCTAAAAACTAAAGTCGAGATGCTCACTAGGGAGCTAGATGTGTTAAAGACTAAGGGCTCAAAGCCAACACACGTGGCTAACCATGCCGAATCTTTGAAACCATATTTTGTGTGTGGTGGGGTAGGTAATCCTGCTCAAGAGTGCCCCACATTTGTTGATATGAGAGGGATGTATGAGGAACAATGTAATGCCTTAGGCATGTACACGAAGCCTTTTACACCTTTCTCTAATACCTATAATCCGAGATGATGCAATAACCCCACCTTCAATTGGAAATCTGAAAATCAGCAGCTTGCACAACCCCCTAGCTCATATTCTGCACCATATCATACACCTTCATCTTCTAGGAGTCCTTTAGAAGACATTTTGCATGCTTTTATTGAGGCACAGGGTAAGACTAATCAAAGACTTGAATATTTGATTATGCAGGTTGTTGAAGAACATAAGGAGATAAAGAGCCAAGTGTCCAAGTTGATGAGCTACTTGAGTGTGACTGAGCGAGGTAAGTTCCCTTCTCAAGCTCAGTCCGCACCCCATGGTCAGCACCTAGCACAAAAGAATTTGAAGGAGGTGAATGCCATTGAGACACTGAGGGGTAAGTCATTACACATCCCAACAACAAAAAAATCAGAGGATGTGGATGAAAGCCATCAAGCACAAGCATACATGATTGACTTATTCATGGAAAAGGTCCAACACCTTAATCCATTTGAGTCCACCCTCATCCATGGCTTCACCAAAGCATACATCGAGCCAGAATTTGCGGATGTTACTGATGACATCCTTGAGGCCTCCCGAAAGCATAGAAGCACCAAATTTGGCAATGAAGCAGTGGCGGATGCATTCAACCTATGTTTTTCAAGGAGAGAATAAGAGTGTCTGGCTGAAGACATAAAAATTAGCGCTTATGGGAAGCAACCCACAACGTATCCTTTTATTTTTATTTTTATTTATATTTCTTTTTTTATTGTTTATTATTATTAACTTGTTGTTTTCCAGTTTTACTTTCGTATTTCCTTTTCAGGGACAAAAATATGAAGCAGTTCAAATGGTGGAGCACAATTTTTAGCTTCTGTGCACATTTGGTTACAAAGGGAGTTTCCTTTATTCTTTCTTTTACATTGAGGTCAATGCAATTTTTAAATTAGGGGTGGAGGAAACGCATCTCTTTGTTTCCATATTCTTTATTTCCATACATTTTTTTTCTTTTTCCATTGAACTGCTTGGTGTCATTTTCCCTCTCTTTTTGTTTTAAGCATGCTTTGTGGTAACCTTGGAGTTAATTCATATGTTAATGATATAAACTTAATTGAGATAGCAGATAGCATTTAGAAGGAGTTAAATTTTGTTTCGGTTTGAAATTAATTTAAATTTCAATCTTCATTTGGTTAGAGACTCTAGTTTGTGGTAAGATTGTATGATTAGTCTTAAACATTTAGAGAAGTTTTATGTGTGATTATTTTGTGAATATTTTTGCGGTCTCAACAAGCTCTAGAACTTACTTGATAACTACTTAAGGCGAATTCCTATAATGCACACTACTTAGGATATGATATAGGCTATTTTTTAACCGTTTGAGCCTTTCAAACCTACCATTGCTATATTTATCACTAGTCACCTATTTGAGCCTTTTTCTTGAAAAAAAAATTGAGCCTTGTTTCTTTCAATAAACCATTTACTTACTTTTATGAGCCTAAAAATATTTTTATCCTTACCTTTCTTTTAAAAGAACTTAGTTATACACATGTTGTGAGAAACACTTAAAAGGAGTAAAGGTGGAAATATGAAAAAATATCACTACTGTAACCTAAGTACATTAAAGGAGATAAGTTGGGGGTTGTAGAAAAGAAAAAAAAATGAAAAAGAAGGTGAATGGTTATGTGCCAAAAATAAAAAATAAAAAAAAAGAATTATAGCAAAGAAAGAAAATAAAAAAATGGTGATTTGTTGAAAGAAATGCTCGAAAAATGGTTGAAAGAGTTGGGTGTTGAAGTAAGGTTATCCAGTGCTTAAAGAGTTGTGTTCAAAACTAAGAGATTAAGTTCTTCTACTTGTTGAATCCTTCCCATTCTTTCTTAACCTTTACCTTAGCCTAACGTTACAAGCTTATTAAAGACCTTTTTGATCCAATGTAGTGTGATTTTTCTACAATAGTAGAGAGTGATTTGAAAAGTGAGCCTATGGAGCTTGTTTTTGTGATTGATGTCATGCAATTTATTATGTTTCTAGAGGCCAAGACTTGTATTCATGAATGTTATACATAAAATCATCCGGGTGTTTGGATTAATAGTTTGTGGTAAGATAGATGTTAAGAATCAATAATGATTTTAAGATTGATGTTTGGATTACTTCTGGACTTAGGTGAAATTTAATAATTTTATGTGCCGTATGTTATGTGCAATTTTTGAGACCAAAAGTGAATTACTCTTGGTTCAACGCTAGCATTGCTTTACTTTGTTTTAAACTCCTACCATAGAATTCATCTCTTATTTTCGCTTCAATTGCTAGGGACTAGCAATAAGCTAGTTGGGGGTTGTGATGAGAGTCATAAAATGCATCTAATCAATACTTAATTGTTAGCATTTTAGGGTTGATCGAGGTTGGAATTACATTTTTATACCTTAATAACTCTAAAGTGTTATTCCTGAATCGTTGACTTATTTCAGTGCATTTTCAGGTACTTTAAGCTTAAAAAAGAGATAGAAAAGCTATCATAATTTTAAACACGAAGCTTGAATGAATACTCGAGTGAGATAATGGTCGCGGAAGAGCCAAGATGAAGAGAAACCAAGAAAGGAGATTTACTAAATTGCCAGAATTGCCCGTACAGATTAATTATCTTTGAAAATTAAACTGTATTGATGCAAGAAGAACCAGGAGATGAGCCATATATGCTTAGAAAGATCCGAAAGTCTATTTTCTGGAGAATTTTACGGCTTGTAAAAATGATTTTTCTAGAGAAAGTTATGGTAGTTTTAGTAGACAAAGGTCAGGCTGTGCGGACTGTGCGAGATTTCAGCGTGATTTTGGGCTTAAATCCCACATCCCACATCGGTTGGAAAACACATTTTTATATCCCACATTAGATTGGAAACACATTGCACTTGTGGTATTTTCCTATAAAAGGCCTACTCCACTTTAGCTTTGAGGCATGAATCGGAGCTCATCTGAAATCATCAGAGAGTGACTCCAGAGGGCCTTTAGGAGCAATCTGAAAGTACCAATTTGGAGGGCAAGCTGAGGATGATCGTTGAGAGGCTGGAGACAACTCAAGGAAGCATGAGCCCCATGGCTGGCTAGTCTCCAAGCAAGGCGAAGGGATGAATCCCTAGGTGTAGTTGTTCTTATTTTTCTTTATTTGATTTGGTTGTAGTTGGATATTATTTTTGTTAAACACCGTTATGTTTTATTCTTAATTTAATTAGTAGATTTATTATTACTCCGGTGATTGCATGCTTCTTTTCCATATAAGTTCAGTCATGCTTTTCTTATGTGTACCTGTTTGGGTGTGATTGAGTCCGGTAGATCTCTTTTATAGATTTGTCCATTGTTGTGGTATTGTCATTTAGATATATCGTCGTCTCTTGATAATTTATAAGTTAGGTCATGTGTGCTTGAAAGTAAAGAAGATTTCATAACAATTACATTAGGATTTATAAATGTGCTTTAATCGAATATTTGCCGATTGCCTGTTTGGGATGTGAAACTTGCAATCGAGATAAAAACAACTGAATCAAGTTAGGATTAGGGCAATGAACCTAGGGAGGATTTCTGAAACCTTGTCGTTTCTTTATTATATTATTCAATCATTAACATAATTTTCATAAAATCAACAATTCAGATTCTTTCAATCAATCTTTTGTCGTTTGTGTTCAAGTTTACACCTTCTTCTGTAATTAACTTGTTTCCCTGTGGAATCGACACCCCAAAGCTGTACTACAAATAACCGCGTTATACTTTGGGCGTAATCAAGAAGGCATAGATTTCACAGAAATTTTCTCACCAGTTGTGAAATACAAGGCAATAAGGATAGTGTTAGCTACGGTGGTCTAATTTAATTGGGAGATCGAGCAAATGGATGTGAAGACAGCATTCTTACATGGAGAGCTTGATGAGACCATCTACATAAGGCAACCTAAAGGCTATGAGGAAGGAAGGCAGGGAGATTTGGTGTGCCAATTGAAGAAACTCTCTATGGCCTGAAGCAATCACCTTGGCAATGGAATAAGAGGTTCGATTCCTTTATAACCAGCTTGGGTTTCATAAGAAGCTACTATGATTCGTGCTTGTACTATAGAGGTCACAAGGTGGAGGAAATGGTGATTATCCTTATCTATGTTGATGATATGCTGTTGGTTGGTAACAGTAGGGAGAGGATAGAAAAGTTGAAGTCTCAACTCGGTTCGGAGTTTAAGATGAAGGATCTTGATCATACACAAAAGATCTTTAGTATGAGTATAATCCGGGAAAGGGAGAGAAACAAGTTGAAGGTTTCTCAGTCTTCCTACATAGAAAAGATGATGTCTAAGTTTTCTATAGAAGATAGTAAACCAGTGAAGATTCTTCTTGCTGGTCATTTCAAGTTCTCCAGCGATTAATGTCTGAGATTGGATGCGGAGAAGAAGGAAATGGAAAAGGTCCCTTACTCTAGTGCAGTTGGATCAGTCATATTCATGATGGTAAGCACTAGACCTGACATTGCTCATGTAATTAGTGTTCTTAACAGGTTTATGAGTAATCTCAGAAAGGAGCATTGGCTTAGGATGAAGTGGTTGCTGAGGTATTTGAAGGGAAGCCCAGATGTGGGGCTTGTTTACAAGAAAAGGGGCAAGTCGATCTGTCTAAAGGGTTATGCTGATTCGGACTATGGAGCAGACCGGGATAAAAGAAGATCGATTACCTCATACTTCTTCAATTTAAACGGATGTTGTATAAGTTGGAAGGCTCAGTTACAGCCAGTGGTAGCACTCTCAATAACCGAGGCAGAATACATAGCAGCAACGGAAGCGATTAAGGAGGTTATGTGGTGCAAAGAGTTGTTGGAAGAGTTGAAGGTCCTAAAAGAGCAGGTGATGGTGTATTTAGATAGCCAAAGTGCGTTGCATTTGTATGAGAATCCGGTGTTCCATGAGAGGACAAAGCATATGGATGTTCAATATCATTTCATTCAGGAAAATGTTACAGAAGGATGCATTCATGTGGACAAAGTGGCCATGGAAGAAAATCCTGCAGATTTAGGCACTAAAGTTCTACGTCTAAGCAAGTTCAATCATTGTCTTGGACTTTTTAGGATTGGAGTCGGATGATTTGGTGACTCATGTTGAGTTTGGATCCTGATTTCTCTGCACAATAGGTTCGAGTTTAACTGCTTAGACAAATGTAGAGTTTGTTGGGAATTTGTCTAAGAATTAAATGGTTAAAGATTGAAGCTTCAGTAGTCTTTGAGCCACGGCACAGGCTTGGTACGCTGTGGTCTCCAACAAAGTCAGAAAGTTCCTCTACCAGGTGTGCACTGCGGCACAGGCTAGTGTGCGCCGCGGCCCAGGCCTTATGCGCCATGGCCACCAGCATAGGAGGCTTTCTTCCCTAGTGTGCACTGCAGCCTGCCCTGTTTTAGGTCGCGGCGCCAGGCACACCTGACACCTTATGTTCTATTTTTCAGCTAGTGCATTAGGACTTGGTTAAAACTCACAGGATCACTTAGACTCTTAGAGAGCCATGAGTCTTTGGTTCTTGAGATCTAAGGGTTGAGATTAACTCCAAGATTGGTTAAAGAAGCTATTGCTCTATATAAAGAGTCATTTAGGAGCAATAACACATATCAAGTGTGAGAGTGCAAAGACACAAAACACAAGAAGATGACTCATTTCAACAGTGGCTGATGTTGAGAGATATAGGCTCTCAAATCTTTAGAGGTGTTTCTAGTGAGAGAAAGTATACAAGATTAGGGGTTGAAGGGCTTTGTAATCGGAATTTTCTTGGGGAAAATTCTAGGGAAACACTTAGTTCTTATCTCTTTCTTTTCTTGTCTTTCATTCATCATGAACATGAGGGTTCTTAAGGAGGTGTTGCTATAATTGTAAGAACTCTATTGATTTAGTGCAGAGAGCTCGGAGGAGCTCACGGGGACGTAGACAAATTGCCGAACCTCGATAACAATTGCTTGTGTTTTCTCTTTTATGTTTTGATTCTTGTTTTAGTACAAATCATTCTAAATTTGGGGGTTTGGAAAGATCACAACCTGGGATTCTTGCAAAGATGATTTTCCAACACATATAATAATTCAATCCTTCAAATAATCTTCCAATATTCATTCATTCATTATCTCATATAATTCAATAATAACATTCTATTATCACCACTCATATCATATTCCAACCATTTATCAATCTCTTCTTAAATTAATCATCAAACATATCAAATTTTAAATTATATATTTAATCGTCTCGAGATTATCAATTCAACATCATTATTTACCTTGTTACAAGGTTCACAGCATATAATCAGCCAATCAAATAATTTTTATCATATCTTACTTTCATATTTTTTTTTCATCATATTTGTTTCTCTGTAAGACTCATTTTCTATCAATAATTTCACAATCGAGTTTGATACTTTAGCATTTCAATCAATAATAATAATATTTAAAACAAATATAATGCATGAATTTAAATTTTCTTTCTTTCTTTCTCATTAGATCATTTCATATTATTATCTAGGAACGTCTTCCCACATGTTGACATGTTTCAGCCAGACCAGCTGCCTTCTGGTCATTTTGGCAAGACTGACTGCCTTCCCGGTTTTTTATTTTTAGTTAGATCGGCTGTCTTCTCGGTCTTTTATTTTCAGCTAGACCAGCTGCCTTCCTGGTATTTTATTTTTAGCTAGACCAGCTGCCTTCCCGTTCTTTTATTTTATGCATATAAGTAATAATATGAAAACAAGCAGACCAGTTGCCTTCCTGGTCTTTTATTTTATGCATATGAGCAATAATATGAAACAAGCATACATTCAAGCATTCAATTTAACTATCCAGCTCTTTCTCAAAATTTTTATTTTTATCATATTCATTAAATTATCTCCTCATATATCATATAAATTTTTCAATCATATTTTTCAGAAATTCTTTAAACTTCTCAATATATTTTTCATTCATCCATCCTTTTTAAAATATAAATTCTTAGATAATTAATATTCAACATACTTTCCAATTCCTAATCAATAAATTTTTGTATATAACAGAAAATATCATATATAATAGAAAATTTTCACCCATTTATTCAAATATCATAATTTCATATTTTTATTTGTTTTGATTACTAAAAGTAAATCTAACTCACCACGTAGCACTTAAAGCTACCCGTAGATCACTTCCTTGTCTTTCTTGCTCCTTTCAACAATTTCTTGAGATTGCTAATTATCAGCACCTCAAATATGATGAAGTTGTGCTATTGTAATTAAATGACTGTACTACCTCTAATATTAGAGAAATTTTCTTTATAACTTTTTGCTAAGAAATTTGAATTGAAGAAATAAGAGAAACAAACAGGATTTGGTAAGAAATAACAAAACAAAATAAAAAAAATTAAATTTTTATACCAAAAAACCGTCCACACCGCCACCCCTTGTTCTCTGTGTTTTTTTGTTTTCCAACATGCAATCTTTACATGTTGGGCAGCCAACACCTGAACGTCCAGGTGTTGGTTCCCTTTTTTTTCTTGGCAGCAACGGCTACACTTTTTTTTTTCTTTCTTGTGACACCAAATGTCCGTCTTTTTTTTTTCTTCCTTCCTTTATAACTACACGTGGATGCTTCCAGGTTCTTTTTTTCAAAAGAATTATTTCATTCAATAGTAAATCTTTCATGTATATATATTACTTTAATTCCATTTAATATTTATCAAATTACTTTTTTACTCTTACTTTAAGAAGACGAGTATTACATGTAGAGTTACACCTTACTAGGAATAATGATCCTACAAATTACAAGGAAGCAATGCCAGACATCAATTAGGGAAAATTTCTTGAAGTCATTAAATCTGAAATGAAATCCGTGTATTCTAACCAAGTTTGGAATTTGGTTAACCCTCCTAAAGGTATTGTACTTATTAGATGCAAATGGGTCTATAAAAGAAAGATGGGTGCCGATGGAAAACTAGATACCTTTAAAGCAAGGCTAGTAATGAAAGGTTACAATGAAAGACAAGGAGTTGACTTTGATGAAGCCTTTTCTCCTGCATGTGAGTGTACAATAAGGGATCTATCGCTCCTAAGTAAAAGGAGAGAATGTCGTACATGATCAACTAAGATATAATTTAAAAAATTCTTTGGCTAAGACAGGGTGAGAATTCGAAGGAGTTTCTAATTTCACCATAAGAATTATATTCTTGAGATACTACATAGTATTAATGCTAAGGGTTTCACAGTAATTTCATATCCAAATAAGCTTAATATGGACATTGCATGATGTAAGGATTCAATTGCGTGGTAACATATAATAGAAAGGTTCAAGGTTTCACAACCAAATTCACACTATTTGGGTGGTCATGATTTGTTTCTAGGTATCACTCATGATTGTAGAAGCCCTAATAATTAATTTAACAAAAAAATTATTTAATTTTTATAAAAGGGAGAATAAAAAAAAGTTTGGATTCAAAATAAATTAGAAGGAGTTCTAATTAATTGGAAAGGGTTCCAATTGAAATTACATAAAAGTTGTGGCAAAAACAGACTAGTTTGAATCTAAAGGGTAACACACAAAAGGGGAAATGTATAATTAGGAAATAACTATATGGGTTTAGTTCACAATTAATGGTTAGCTGCACCTAACCCCAATACTATAAATAGTTTATTAGTATAAAAAATTTTCTAGCACATCATTCTACACATAAGTTTCTCCTAAGAGATTTTAGACTCTTTTATTCCCAAAGAGAGAAATATCATAGAGATAAATCCTAATTCAAGATAATTCAAGATCTGCCATGTGTGGACTTTTTTTAGAGATCAAATACTTTTGTGATTGTTGTGGATTCAAGTATGCAAGAATTTGGATTTAGGCATCTTGATGAATTCGACCATATTGTAGAATTCAAGCACAACAAATGCAGGAACTCAATATTACAAAAAAATCAAAGGTAATATTTCTATCCTTGAATGTTCTTGATGTTGTATATAAATCATAAGATAATTAAGGGTTTATAGGAATCAACGAAAAATTTTAAATTTCCGTTGCGTTTTCTACATTGATCTCCTTCAGTGATTGGGTATAATGGGTTGTATATTGAGATACGTGAATGTACAATAAGAGATCTATCATTCATAAGCAAAGAGAGAGAATGCCTTGTGTGATCTACTAAGAATAACTCAAGAAGTTCCTTGGCCAAGGCAAGGTGAGAATTAGAAAAAAAAATTAATTTCATCATTAGAGTTGTAGTTTTGAGATCTAGCAACATATAATTAATGCTAAGGGTTTGACAGTAATTTATTACCATAATTCGCTTAATTGGGACATTTCATTATGAAATGATTGATTTGCGCTGTAACTGATAACAAAAAATGTTCAAGGTTTCACAATGCCACTCATGATTATAGAAACCCTGAGAATTAATTTATGAAAAATTAATTAATTCTCATTAAAGAGAGAATCAAAAGGGTTTTGATTCAAAATAAATTAGGAGGAGTTCAAAATTAATTAGAAAGGGTTCCAATTACAATTACATAAAGGTTATGACCTACAACCATATTAGTTAGAACTAAAGAGGTCACACATAAAAAGGACAATGCGTAATTAATAAATAATTGTAGGAGTTTAGATTACAATTAATGGTTAATTGTAAATAACTCTAACACAATAAATAGTTTATTAGTGTGCAGATTTTTGCTAGCACAAATTCTACACACAAGTTTCTCTTAAGAGATTTTAGTCTCTTTATTCCCAAAAGAGAGAAAAATCATAGAGGGAAATCTTAATTCAAGATTTTCTCTGTGGACTTTCTTTAGAGATCACATACGTTTGTGATTATGTTGAATTCAAGAACACAAGAGAATTTGGATTCAAGTACGGGAGAAATTGGATTCAAGAGTGCATGAGAATTCAACTACAACAAATTAAAAGAATCAAGAACGCAACAAATAGAAGGTAATAAATCTATCCTTGTATGTTCTTGTAGTTAATTATGTGTTCCATGTAAATTATAAGATGATTAGAGTTTAGAGGAATTGAAAAAAAAAAATCATTGCATTTTCTATATTGATTTCCATCAATATAAATTAAACAAATAACTCATAGGAATCGAACCTAAGATCTTATAGTCTTAAGATCTCAACATTGACCATTCATTAAGCCAAGACCTTATCGTTGATATCTTGAAAATTTTGTAACCTTCGTAACCAAGGCTTTGATACATATGCTCTCACCAAATCCTTGCACTGTTTTTTTCTTCATGCAATTAGTTGGAAGTTAAACAATTAATTATTAATTTATCAAAAATTGTTGCTGCAAGGATAGAAAAACCCAAAAAAGAAGTTTTCAATCAGTAATAAACATTAAACAATTATTGTTAGTGGATGAATATTTTCGTTTTACTTATATAAAGAAAGAAAATTGTTGGGAAAAATTAAAGTTCAATGCATCAAACATGCATTAAAAATTATGATTGGGTGGAGCCTATGGTGCCTTGAGACAAAAAAAGACAATTTGTCATATTTATACATTTTGTGATAAAACATATATTTTTTTGTATTAATTCTATAATTTTGAGAAATTAAAAATATTAATAATAAAAAAAATAATTTATTGGGATTTGTCTAAGAATTAAACAAGTTAGAGTTCAGCATCAGGTCTGGTTGTGCGCCGCGGCCTCCAGCATGTCCGGGAGTTCAGCTCAAGGTGTCCATGCCGCGGCTTAAGGTGTCTGCGCTGCGGCCTCTAGCAAGGCACAAAGTTCTGAGCCTCAGCACGCCCTGTTCTAAGCCTCAGCACAAAGGCACACCTAATGCCAATTTTCAACACTCTTCTCCTGGTGCATGGGGCTTAATTAAAATGCACAAGATCACTTAGACTTGTTGGAGGGCTATGATTGATTGGTCCTCAAGATCTAAGGGTTGAGATTAACTTCAAGATTGGTTCAAGAAGTTGGTGCACTATATAAAGGGTCATCTAGCTTCAATCAAAAAGAGTGAGAAAGATAACATCATCATACAAGAGAATTCAAGTGCAAGTGTGAGAGTGTAAAGACATAAAACACAAGAAAGGCACTAGAATAGATCTCATTCAAGAGTGGCTGGGATTGAGAGAGAGATAGCATACAAGAAGAGGGATTCAAGGGATTTGTAATTGGAATTTTCTTGGGGAAAATTCCAAGGAAACACTTAGTTCTTATCTCTTTCTTTTCTCTTCTTTCAAGTATCAAGAACAAGAGGGTTCTTGAGGAGGTGTTGCTATATTTGTAAGAACTCATTGATTTAGTGCAGAGAGCTCGGAGTAGTTCATGGGGACGTAGGCATTTGCCGAACCTCGATAACAATTGCTTGTGTTCTTTCTTTGCTTGATTGTTGCATATGTTCATTAGAAGTCATTCTAGACTTGGGTGTTTGGAAGATCACCACTTGGGCACCTTGAAGGTGATTTCCAACAGTGGTATCAGAGCTTTGGTGAGCGGGTATCGGAGCTGGAACAAAAGGTATCAGAGCAAGACTCTAAGAATCAAAGGTGACTTCTTGGGTGATTCAAGAATGGAGTAGAGATCAAGATCTGATTGGGTTCTTGAAGGTGATTCAAGAACGGTGCTGGGATCAAGATTCGATCGTGTTCTTGAGATTTAGAAGTTGGAAAGCAATTGTGGGTGCTGCATAAATCTTGGAATTTTCTCCGCAAGATAGGTTCAAACTTCATTGTTGAGAAGTTTGATGGAAAGGGAGACTTTGCCCTTTGGAAGCGAAAAATCAAGGCTGTTCTTATGCAACAAAAGATGGACTTGGCTATTGGAGAAGATGACGCTTTTCCAGCAAGTATCACAGAGGTCCAACAGATTGAGATGAAGAAGATGGCTTATAGCACCATCTTTCTGCACATGTCAGATAGTGTCACAAGGGAGTGTGGAGACTCAGAAGATCCAACTGTCATATGGAAAAAACTAGATGAGTTTTTTCTTACCAAAACTCTCCCTAATAAGATTTATCTTCTTAAATTAATCTTTGTTTTTAAAATGTATCCTAATAAAGAGTTGCAAAATAATCTTGATGTGTTTAATAAACTAGTTCAAGATTTGGCCAGTTGTAGTTTAACATTCCCGGATGAACAATTGGCTGTTATGTTATTGAATTCTCTTCATGATTATTTTGAAAGTTTGATTAATGCTATTAAATATGGAAGAGATACACTAACCAAGGAAATTGTGATCAATGCTATAAGGGCTCATGATTTCAAAGCCAAGATGAGGGAAGCATCAAGTGGAGAAGGGCTATTTGCTAGAGGAAGGCTAGCAACTCGGAATGGCAGTAGCATCCATAGCAACTACCGGAAGAAATCAAAGGGTAGAGGGCAGAGCCATGGGAGAGCGCTCTCCAAACCAAGATTTGGAGGAAAGAGATGCTGCTGCTATAATAAGGAGGGTCATTTCAAGAAAGATTGCAAGAAGAAGTTGTGGGATAAGAGAGAAGGAAGCCATACCAACAATGGAGAGGCTTCGATTGCCAAATGAGAGCAGCAAGATGATGTTCTTGCTGTGTGCTCAAAAGTGAGCAGGAGCCAAGGCAGCGAGAAATGGATCTTGGATTCCGGGTGCATTTATCACATGTGCCCTCTGTTGTGAGTTTTAAATTACTCGCAAGCGCACGAGTCGTTTGCAGTATAGCGTTGTGCAAGTGCGAGGTCGAATCCACAGGGAATTGCGTTGTGAAAATATAATTTAATCTAAACTAACTCTATTTTAACCTAGTTCCGAATTGTGAATGATATTTTAGAAAACAAATTAAAACTAAACTAAGTTGATTTAAAAACTAATAATTAAAAGCACTAAGGTTTCCGAATCTACCCCACCGAAGTTAAGCATACATGTTCTAAAAATATAGCCTATCAAAACATTCAATGAATCCAACTATAAGACAAAAAACAAAGAATATCCCAACTAAACCAAAAGCACCCGATGTATCCGCTCTTAACAAATCACAAAGGGAATCCAATTTAATCGAAAAGCATTCAATGTATCCATCAGATGAAACACAAAGAAAATCCAACAGACAATTTAAACTCAATCAATTATAAGATTAACTCAAATAATTGACAAAACATTTATACTAAAAAATTGACAGATTTGTACAAGCAAATCTGAACTACTACGCCAAACAACGGCGGGGCTTCATCTTCAACCTTAGCTGAAGAGTCTAGCCACTCATAATAATAAAACTATAATAAAAAGTGCTAAACATTTAAACTAAAACAACTGAATATAAAGAAATAAATAAACAACTTTACATGGGAGAAATTCCACTCGCTGACGGGCGGCGCTTCCCCTCGTGGTAGCAATGCCTTCGGGATCCACCGGAATGCTGACGGACGTCCACCGGTAAACACCAAAGTGGCTTAGGAATTGTACATTGGATTATGAAGCTAAATGGTGTTTATATAGGGGGAGACCCGGAGTAAAACAGGTTGCAGAAACGATGTGGGATACAGGCCAGTGTGCGCTCGATCGCAGTGTGGTGCGATCGATCGCAGGTACGATCGATCGCATGTCTTGTGCGCACGATCTCATGTGCGCTCGATCGCATGTCTGCTGCGATCGATCGCAAATGCACTGAACTTCAATTATTTCGATGTGGGATGTTGACCATGCGCTCGTTCAAAGGCAGGTGCGCTCGAGCGCTGGTGCGCTCGATCGCATATCTGTTGCGATCGAGCGCAATGTCTCCAGAAGCTTCAAATCAACCTGAAATGCTGCACTTTCTCCACAAAGCTGTAAAAACACACAAAACACAAGAAAAACGTAAAATAAAGTAAAATAATACTAACTAAGAGCATAACAAATATAAGTTAAGGGTCTAAAATATGCAATATTTAAGACTCATCAAATACCCCCAAACTTATATTTTGTTAGTCCCTTAGCAAAACAAAATAAAAGACTCAATGAAAAACAAAGAAACATAAAGATAAAGTCATCACTCATGGTATCCAAAAATTTAAGGAGCACACATCACCATGATATTCATTCATAAGCAAGCTTAAAAAGGTAAACCCATCTTCGCAATGAATAGAAATGTTAAAATCTAATTACTTACAAAAGGCAGGATAAAGCATCACAAGCTTGAATCAGTGTAAGGTGAATTAGCATATAAAAATGAAGCTTCCAAGTAACTCTAATGTGTAAGGTCTCCATGTCTCAAGATTCACCGAATTTCCCATCAAAAATGAACGAAAAGGCATAGTTTTTATTTTATTCACTTTTTTTTTTTATTATTATTAAGGCACGGCTATGCTTAGTTCCCTTGAGCTTTCTAATTGACCCATGTAGCGAGTGTTAAGTCAATGACTCCCAAACCAGATGGTTTTAGGGCATTAAGTGTAAAGACACCTCTAAGGACTTACTAACTCGAGTCAAAAAGGCTACGAAATTAAACCGACCTTAATATTACCAAGCATAATTTCACCTTTTGACGTGAACACTCACTGCTTACTGAGGCAAGAGGTCCAGTTACTCAGCGAAAAGTTTATTGGTAAATTTTTTTTTTTTTTTTTTAATTTTCCTATGCCCAAGAGTCCATCCAATAAGTCATCCAGTTTCAATTAAGATAAGGAAAAATACACATTAAAATCACGTGTCATACCTCACATAATTTGTGCTAATGTGCTCGTGTGAGATTAGATCAAACATGTGAATTCTCAAAATGCCTAAAGTAAGTAACTAAATTTTAAAAATTTATCACCAGATCATGTGTTCAAAATGTTAAGCTCACCAATGACATCACATCACAGAAAATGTTTAGATTCAACTAAAATTTCACGATAACATGAGCATACATTTATCTCTATGACGAAAAGACAACAAGTTAGGACAAAGTGTGTGATGTGTCTCCCATACCCCCAAACTTAAATTACACATTGACCCCAATGTGTGACTAATATGGAAAGAGCTGACCTGAGATATGGAGAACTATCTGGACTGATATGGCTCATAGCATACCCCCAAACTTGAACTGAAGTACGCTTTGTCCCTGAAAAATAAAAACTGGAAAACAAAAAATACTGGAAACAAACATTAATCATAAAAATGCGAAATAATAAATAAACAAAAGAAAAGATAAGCTGTGGGATGCCTCCCATGAGCGCTAAGTTTTACGTCTTCAGCCAGACTCTCCCTAGAATACTACACTCAATCTGAGTAACTAGGATCCTCCAACAGTATCGTCTCAATGTCCGGACTCCTCAACTCTAAGAACGGTTTCAGCCTCTGTCCATTTACCTTGAAAGTATTACCATTCTTAGGATCCTCAATCTCGATGGCCTCATGAGGAAAAACCGATCGAATAATGAATGGGCCTGACCCTCGGGATTTGAGCTTGCCTGGAAAAAGATGCAGGCGTGAATTATAAAGAAGAACTCTCTGACCCGGCTCAAAAGCTCGTCTCAAAATATTTTGGTCATGAGTCTTCTTCATTTGTGCTTTGTATGATCGGGCACACTCATATGCATCATTCCGCAGCTCCTCCAATTCATTGAGTTGGAGCTTCCGTTGTGAGCCAGCCTTGGAAAGATTGAAATTTAGTTCCTTGACAGCCCAATACGCACGATGCTCTAATTCAACCGGAAGGTGACATGCCTTTCCGTATACAATGCGATAGGGAGACATGCCAATTGGCGTCTTGAAGGCTGTCCGATATGCCCATAGTGCATCCGTCAATCGTAGAGACCAATCCTTTCTAGTAGGGTTCACAGTCTTTTCCAAAATATGTTTGATCTCGCGATTTGAGATTTCCACTTGACCACTCGTCTGTGGGTGATATGGGGTGGCAACTTTGTGCGTGATACAATATTTCTTCATCAACTGCTCAAAGATCTTGTTGCAAAAGTGCTTACCTCCATCACTTATGATTGCTTGAGGCGTACCAAAACGAGCAAAAATAGTGTCTTTCAAGAACTGGACCACAACTCTGTGGTCATTGGTCTTGCACGCAACGGCCTCCACCCACTTGGACAGATAGTCCACAGCAACTAGAATGTATAAGTAGCCAAAGGAGTTTGGGAATGGTCCCATGAAATCAATGCCCCACACATCAAAAATCTCAACAATCAGAATAAGGTTGAGGGGCATCATATTTCTCCTAGAAAAACTCCCTAGCTTTTGGCAACGCTCACAAGATATACAGTAGGCATGAGAGTCCCGAAACAGGGTAGGCCAATAAAATCCACACTGCAAAATCTTTGCAGCGGTCTTTTTAGCACTAAAATGGCCTCCACATGCATGATCATGACAAAAGGCGATGACATTAGATTGGTCATGCTCAGGAATACATCGTCTAATGATCTGATCAGGACAATACTTGAACAGGTAAGGATCGTCCCAAAAAAAATGTTTTACCATGGCCAAAAATTTTGATTTATCTTGCCTCCCCCAATGCAAGGGCATGTGTCCGGTGACAAGATAGTTCACTATGTCAGCAAACCATGGTGCGGGACTGTGAGCAATGTGCATCAATTGCTCATCAGGAAAGGTCTCAGAAATGGGAGTGGCAGCCTCACTGAATTCCACAATCAATCTAGACAAATGGTCCGCCACCACATTTTCCGAACCTTTCTTATCCCGAATCTCAATGTCGAACTCTTGAAGTAGCAAGATCCATCGGATAAGACGAGATTTAACATCTTTTTTAGAGAAAAGATACTTCAATGTAGCATGGTCCGAGTAGATAATGACTTTAGATCCTAACAAGTAGGATCCGAACTTGTCTAGTGCAAAAACGACTGCAAGCAACTCCTTCTCTGTGGTAGAATAATTGAGTTGTGCGTCGTTTAGAGTTCGACTTGCGTAATAGATAGCATGGGGAAGTTTATCAACACGCTGCCCCAAAACAACTCCAACAGCATAGTCTGATGCGTCACACATAATCTCAAAAGGCACACCCCAGTTAGGTGGCTGAATAATGGGTGTGGACGTCAGAATTTCCTTCAGATCCCCAAATGCTTTCTTACAATCCTCATCAAATAGAAATGGGGCATCTTTTTGCAACAACTTGCACAAGGGCCTGGCGATCTTGCTGAAATTCTGGATAAATCGCCTATAGAAACCTGCATGGCCCAGAAAAGATCGAACCTCTTTCACCGTACGTGGGGGTGGAAGGCTGGAAATCAAATCCACCTTCGCTTTGTCGACCTCAATCCCTCGATGAGATACGATATGCCCCAGTACAATTCCTTGCTTGACCATAAAATGGCACTTCTCCCAATTAAGCACCAGGTTCTTCTCCTTGCACCGTACCAAAACCAAAGAGAGACGGTGCAGGCACTCCTCAAATGTTGAACCGAAGACGGAGAAGTCGTCCATGAAAATCTCCAAGAACCGCTCTACCATGTCAGAGAATATACTGACCATGCACCGCTGAAAAGTGGCAGGTGCATTGCATAACCCAAAGGGCATGCGACGGTAGGCGAAGGTCCCAAAAGGACAGGTAAATGTCGTCTTCTCCTGATCTTCAGGGTCCACGGGGACTTGGTTATATCCAGAATAACCATCCAAAAAGCAATAATACTCGTGCCCAGCCAAACGCTCCACCATCTGATCAATAAATGGAAGTGGAAAGTGATCCTTCCTTGTGGCAGTGTTCAGCTTACGGTAGTCTATACACACTCTCCACCCAGACTGCACACGAGTTGGCACCAACTCGTCGTCCTTATTCTTTACTACCGTTAACCCAGCTCGCTTGGGCACGACATGAATGGGGCTCACCCACTTGCTATCAGAGATGGGATAAATGATCCCTGCATCTAATAGCTTAATAACCTCTGCCCTTACAACCTCTTGCATAGCAGGGTTGAGCCTTCTTTGCGGCTCCCTCGATGGCTTAGCATCTTCCTCCAAGTGTATCCTGTGCATCACAACCGAGGGGCTGATTCCTTTAATATCCTCAATGGTCCAGCCGATAGCTTCCTTGTGCTCTCTTAAAACATCTAATAATTTCTCCTCTTGAGCCTCTCCCAAATCTGAAGCTATTATCACAGGCAAACAGTGTGCTGGACCCAGGAACTTATACTTAAGATTATCCGGTAAAGGCTTAAGTTCCTTCTGTTGAGGTTCGGGTGACACCTTCTCCTCCTCCTCCTTGCTTTCTTGAGGATCAGACTCCAAAATGGCATTTACTTCCTTGAGTAACTTATCTAAACCCAAGTCCTCTCCAAAGTGAGCAAAGCATGCCTCCATGGGATCCTCAATGCTTGATTCATCCACAGTATCCTCAAGAATCTCCTCTATCAAGCATACATCTCTCATTTCATCATATTCCAGTGGTTGCCTAGTGATATCAAAAATGTTCAACTCCACTGTCATATTTCCGAAGGAGATCTTCATCACCCCTGTCCTACAATTGATTAGGGCGTTAGCCGTGGCTAAGAATGGTCGCCCTAGAATCACCGGTATTTGAATCCCTACATTCTGAACCGGTTCTGTGTCAAGCACAATAAAATCCACGGGGAAATAGAACTTATCCACTTTTATCAAAACATCCTCAACTATCCCCCGTGGTCTTTTCATTGACCTGTCAGCCAATTGAAGCGTCGTGGTTGTGGGCTTCAATTCTCCTAACCCCAACTGCACATAGACTGAGTAGGGTAGAAGATTCACACTCGCCCCTAGATCCAAAAGGGCCCTCTCAATATGGCTGACTCCTATTGTGCAAGAGATGGTAGGACACCCCGGGTCCTTATACTTGATAGGTAACTTGCATTGAAGGATTGAACTGACCTGCTCGGACAAAAATACCTTTTTTGGGACATTCGTCCTCCTCTTGATAGTGACCAAGTCCTTTAAAAACTTGGCATATGATGGCACTTGATGGATGGCATCCAAAAATGGGATATTGATATGGACTTGCTTGAATACCTCCAGAATTTCTTCATACTTCCCTCATTTCTTGGGCGCCTGTAATCTCTCGGGGTAAGGCACTCTAGGTACAAACGACCTAGGAGGGTCTTTCTCAGTAGGTGTGGCTGTAGATGGCTCAGCATCTCTCTTCTCTGTGTTGCCACTCCCTTGCCCTTGCTGCATAGCAGGGCTCTCTTCCACTTGATTGTCCACTTGTCTCCCAGACCTTAGTGTGACAATCGACTGTACTTGTTCCTCCCCGTGCGTAGGAGTTGATGAACTCTCAACCATAAATTGTCCTTTTGGGTTTTGCACGGGCTGACTGGGGAACTTTCCTTTCTCTCTCTCACCCAAATGACTTGCAATTTGCCCTATTTGACTCTCCAGCTTGGCAATTGCTTGGGTGTTTACCATTGTTGCACTCCTCACATCGCTCATATTTTGGCTAGTCGCCTTCATGAATTCCTTGAGGGTGTCCTCAAGCGACTGTGAAACTGGCGCTGGTGTTTGAGCGGGTGCATGGTAAGCAGGTGAAGGTGCTGGATGGGCAGAACGACCATGATTAGGAATTTGTGGGGCAAATCCGGGAGGATATTGATTTTGAGCATGATGAGAGGATCCTCCCTGATTCATTGGTTGGTTCTGCCTCCATGAAAAATTTGGGTGGTTCCGCCACCCTGGATTGTACGTCTCGGAGTACGATCCATTTGACTGCCTTCGAAAGTCATTGAAAGCATTTACTTGTTCCATAGGATACTCGGCACAAGCCGGCATTGATGGGCAATTCTGTGCTAGATGCATGGGACTAGCACAGATGGAACAGCTTTCAACATTGAATGTGTTGGCAGCATTGATGGATTGGCTCACAGTGAGAGCGTCAATCTTCTTAGTGAGGGCATCTAACTTTATCCTCAAATCAGCGTCCTCTCGGACCTCATAGATGCCTCCCCTCTTAGGAGCACGAATGGACTTATCTCGACAGCTTGAAAAATCCCACTGCTGTGAGTTGTCAGACAACTTGTCCAACGCCATATATGCTTCGTCTCCTGTCAGACTCAAGAATGCCCCCCTATTCATAGACTCGATCATGCTACGGTTGGGTTGAGTTAACCCTTGGTAGAAGAATTGAACGAGTCTCCACTTCTCATATCCATGTGGAGGGCATCTGATCAGTAACTCTTTAAAGCGCTCCCAGCTTTCAGAGAACTTCTCATCCTCGTCCTGAGTGAAAGAGCTAATCTCCTTACGGTACTCATTCACTCTAGACATTGGGAAAAACTTATGGTAAAATTTGCTAAGTAGGTTTTCCCAAGATGTGATAGATCCGGACGTGTTGGAGTCCAACCACGCCCTAGCTCTATCGTGAAGAGAGAAAGGGAAGAGTCGAAGATGGACTGACTCCTCAGAGAAGTTCTGGAATTTGAATGTACCACAAATGTCTTTGAACTTCTTCACATGACTATAAGGATTTTCAAGATCTAAGCCATGGAATGAGGGTAGGAGTTGGATAACATGTGGCTTCAAATCAAAGTGTGTGGCATTGGTTGGTGGCAACACTATGCAGGAAGATGAGTTAGTCGCAACGGGTGCGAACAAATCCCTAAGGGATGTAGTGGAGTCCACGTTCCAAGCTCTAGGTTGCTCTACATGTTCAGGTTGATTAAAATTTTCTCCCATCTCAACAGTCTCTCTCTCAACTAGTGCTCTTTTCTGCCTCCTAAGAGTTCTTTCTAAGTCGGGATCTAAATGTGTCAAATCTAAGTTCAAGGATCTCCGACCAAGCATACACTAACAGAAAAATAGTGAGGTACTAACCAGCAGAAGCAACAGAATAAATCAAACACAAAACTCAAAAAAAAAAATTTAAATTAAATTAACTAGTAGAAAAATAAAATCAATTCAAACCAAAAATTTTCACAAACAAAACAAATCCTCGGCAACGGCGCCAAAAACTTGTTGTGAGTTTTAAATTACTCGCAAGCGCACGAGTCGTTTGCAGTATAGCGTTGTGCAAGTGCGAGGTCGAATCCACAGGGAATTGCGTTGTGAAAATATAATTTAATCTAAACTAACTCTATTTTAACCTAGTTCCGAATTGTGAATGATATTTTAGAAAACAAATTAAAACTAAACTAAGTTGATTTAAAAACTAATAATTAAAAGCACTAAGGTTTCCGAATCTACCCCACCGAAGTTAAGCATACATGTTCTAAAAATATAGCCTATCAAAACATTCAATGAATCCAACTATAAGACAAAAAACAAAGAATATCTCAACTAAACCAAAAGCACCCGATGTATCCGCTCTTAACAAATCACAAAGGGAATCCAATTTAATCGAAAAGCATTCAATGTATCCATCAGATGAAACACAAAAAAAATCCAACAGACAATTTAAACTCAATCAATTATAAGATTAACTCAAATAATTGACAAAACATTTATACTAAAAAATTGTCAGATTTGTACAAGCAAATCTGAACTACTACGCCAAACAACGGCGGGGCTTCATCTTCAACCTTAGCTGAAGAGTCTAGCCACTCATAATAATAAAACTATAATAAAAAGTGCTAAACATTTAAACTAAAACAACTGAATATAAAGAAATAAATAAACAACTTTACATGGGAGAAATTCCACTCGCTGACGGGCGGCGCTTCCCCTCGTGGTAGCAATGCCTTCGGGATCCACCAGAATGCTGACGGACGTCCACCGGTAAACACCAAAGTGGCTTAGGAATTGTACATTGGATTATGAAGCCAAATGGTGTTTATATAGGGGGAGACCCGGAGTAAAACAGGTTGCAGAAACGATGTGGGATACAGGCCCGTGTGCGCTCGATCGCAGTGTGGTGCGATCGATCGCAGGTACGATCGATCGCATGTCTTGTGCGCACGATCTCATGTGCGCTCGATCGCATGTCTGCTGCGATCGATCGCAAATGCACTGAACTTCAATTATTTCGATGTGGGATGTTGACCATGCGCTCGTTCAAAGGCAGGTGCGCTCGAGCGCTGGTGCGCTCGATCGCATATCTGTTGCGATCGAGCGCAATGTCTCCAGAAGCTTCAAATCAACCTGAAATGCTGCACTTTCTCCACAAAGCTGTAAAAACACACAAAACACAAGAAAAACGTAAAATAAAGTAAAATAATACTAACTAAGAGCATAACAAATATAAGTTAAGGGTCTAAAATATGCAATATTTAAGACTCATCACCCTCATAGGGATTGGTTCAAGAATTTCAAGGAAACCAATGATAGAAAGGTTTTCTTGGGGAATGATACTTCTTGCCAAGTGAGGGGGATAGGAGACATCCAATTGAGGATGTTTGATGGAGTCACAAGGCTTCTGCGGAATGTGAGGTATCTTTCGGATTTGAGAAGAAATTTGATCTCATTGGGGCAGCTAGATTCCATGGGTTACACGTACTAAGTAGAGGGGGGAAAGATCAAGGTAACCAAGGTATCTTTGATAGTGATCAAAGCAGCAATATAGGATGGTCTCTATGAGATGATCGGAGAGACTAAAATCAAGGATCAAGCAGTAAGCTTGATGGCTGAGATATATAAAGCGGTTTTTTGGCACAATCACTTGGGACATATGAGCGAAAAAGGCCTACAAGTTCTCAGCAAGGATGGTCTACTTGGTGGTGACAAGGTAGAGAAACTTGATTTCTGCGAATGTTGTGTTCTTGGGAAGCAACATCGGGTCATCTTCAACACCGGAGTGCACAAGTCTAAGGGTATTCTTGACTACATTCATGTGGATCTTTGGGGACCAGCAAGAACACCAACACAGGGAGGTAATGTTTACTTTTTGTCTTTAATTGATGATTATTCTAGAAAGGTTTGGGTTTATTTGCTTAAAAATAAATCAGATGCTTTGAATAAATTTTGGTGGGGAAAAAGTTGCTGGAGACTCAAACGGGCAGGGTAGTTAAGGTGTTAAGAACCGATAATGGCTTAGAATTTTTTAATAAGGATTTTGATAAATTCTGTTAGTTAAATGGGATTCTAAGACAAAGAACGGTTGTGAAAACCTCTAAGCAAAATGGAGTTGCTGAGAGGATGAATAGGACCCTTATGGAAAAAGTTAGGTGCATGTTAATTGGGTTTGGTTTACCAAAATGTTTTTAGGGGGAAGCTGTGTCTACTGCTGCATATTTGGTTAATAGATCACCCTCTAGGGCTTTAGATCTTAAGACTCCTGAGGAGATGTGGAGTGGGAAACCCTCTGAGTTGAACAACCTTAGAACTTTTGGATGTGCTGCATTTGCATATCAAAATGATGATAAACTTAGCCCAAGGTCTAGAAAATGTGTCTTTCTAGGGTAGAGCATAGCATCAAGGAAAATTCAGTTTAGGTAGAGCAAGGAAGGTAAGAGGGTTCAGACTAGGTAGAGCCCATTGACGAAGGCCAAACTCAGGACACTCAAGAGGATGCTGAACTAAAAGGGGATGATGCAGCAAATCAGAATGATTATCAGCTCACAAGAGACCGGGAAAGGAGGGTGGTCAGACCACCTTTAAGATATGGTTTTGCGGATGCTAATATAGCAGCTCCATATTCAAAATGAGGGGTTGAACCAGAAACTTACATGGATGCCATGGAATGTAAGGATTTTTCAAAGTGGCAGCTAGCTATGGTGGAAGAAATGGATTCTTTGAGGAAGAACAACTCTTGGGAATTGGTGCCCAAACCAGAAAAATAGAGAGTTGTGGATTGTAAATGAATTTACAAGATCAAATAAGGGAACACTCTAGGGGATGAAGTCCGGTATAAGGCTAGGCTAGTGGCAAAGGGGTTCATACAAAGAGAAGGCATAGATTTCACCGAAATATTCTCATCAGTTGTGAAATACAAGATGATAAAGATAGTGTTAGCAAT
Source organism: Bretschneidera sinensis (assembly GCA_023935145.1). NCBI lineage: Eukaryota > Viridiplantae > Streptophyta > Magnoliopsida > Brassicales > Akaniaceae > Bretschneidera > Bretschneidera sinensis. The sequence continues at coordinate 61,548,341 of CM043703.1, read as the reverse complement.
GGTGGTCTAATTTAATTGGGAAATCAAGCAAATGGATGTGAAGACAGCGTTCTTACATGGAGAGCTTGATGAGGCCATCTATATGAGGCAACCCAAAGGCTATGAGGAAGGAAGGCAGGGAGATTTGGTGTGTCAATTGAAGAAATCTCTCTATGGCGTGAATCAATCACCTCGGCAATGGAATAAGAGGTTTGATTCCTTTGTAACTAGCTTGGGTTTCATAAGGAGCTACTATGATTCGTGCTTATACTACAAGGGGTACAAGGTGGAGGAAATGGTGATTATCCTCATTTATGTCGATGATATGTTGTTGGTTGGGAACAATAGGGAGAGGATAGAAGAATTGAAGTCTTAACTCAGTTCGGAGTTTGAGATGAAGGATCTTGGCCATGCATAGACGATCCTTGGGATGAGTATAATGAGGGAAAAAAAGAGAAACAGATTGAAGATTTCTCATACTTCCTACATAGAAAAGATAATATCTAAGTTTTCTATGGAAAATAGCAAAACAGTGAAGGTTCCCCTTGTTGATCATTTCAAGTTCTCCAGTGATCAATGTCCAAGAACGAATGAGGAGAAGAAGGAAATGGAAAAGGTCCCTTGCTCTAGTGCGGTTGGATCTGTAATGTTCACCATGGTAAGCATTAGACCCGACATTGCTCATGCAATAAGTGTCCTCAGCAGGTTTATGAGTAATCCTGGAAAGGAGTATTAACTTGGGATGAAGTGGTTGCTGAGGTACGTGAAGGGAAGCCCAGATATGGGGCTGGTTTATGAGAAGAGGGCTAAGTCCATCTGTCTTGAGGGTTATGCTGATTCGGACTATGGAGCAGACTAGGATAAAAGAAGATTGATTACCTCCTACTTCTTTAACTTAAATGGATGTTGTATAAGTTGGAAGGCTCAGTTGCAGCTGGTGGTAGCACTCTCAATAACCGAGGCTGAGTACATAGTGACAACGAAAGCCATTAAGGAGGCTATATGGTGCAAAGGGTTGTTAGAAGAGTTGAAGGTACTAAAAGAGCAGGTGGTAGTGTATTCGGATAGCCAAAGTGCGTTGCATTTGTGTAAGAATCTGGTGTTCCATGAGAGGACAAAGCATATGGATGTTCGGAACCATTTCATTTGGGAAAATGTTACGAAAAGATGCATTCATGTGGATAAGGTGGCCACTGTTGTGAGTTTTAAATTACTCGCAAGCGCACGAGTCGTTTGCAATATAGCGTTGTGCAAGTGTGAGGTCGAATCCACAGGGAATTGCGTTGTGAAAATATAATTTAATCTAAACTAACTCTATTTTAACCTAGTTTCGAATTTCCAATGATAATTTGCAAAAGAAATTAAAATTAAACTAAATTGATTTTTAAAACCTAATAATTAAAACACTAAGGTTTCCAAATCCACCCCACCGAAGTTAAGCATATATGTTCTAAAAATATAGCCTATCAAAACATTCCATGAATCCAACTATAAGACAAAAAACAAAGAATATCCCAACTAAACCAAAAGCATCCATTGTATCCGCTCTCAACAAATCATAAAGGAAATCCAATTTAATCGAAAAGCAATCAATGTATCCATCAGATGAAACAAAGGAATATCCAACAGACAATTTAAACTTAATCAATTATAAGATTAACTCAAATAATTGACAGAACATTTATACTAAAAATTGTCAGATTTGTACAAGCAAATCTGAACTACTATGCCAAACAACGGCGGGGCTTCATCTTCAACCTTAGCTGAAGAGTCTAGCCACTCATAACTATGAAACTACAATTCATAATAAAAGTGCTAAACATTTAAACTAAAACAACTAAATGTAAAGAAATAAATAAATAACTTTACATGGGAGAAATTCCACTCGCTGACAGGCAGCACTTTCCCTCGTGGTGACAAAGCCTTCGAGATCCACCAGAATGCTAGCAGACGTCCACCGGTAAACACCAAAGTGGCTCAAGAATTGTACACTGAATGATGAAGTGGAGTGGGTCTTATATAGGCAAATACCACGAGTGAAATGTGTTTCCAATCCGATGTGGGATGTGGGATATAGAAATGTGTTTCCAACCGATGTGGGATGTGGGATTTAAGTCTTCACATGCCCTTCAAAACTTCTGTTCACGCTGAAATCCCACACAGCCCGCACAGCCTGACCTTTGTCTACTAAAACGGCCATAACTTTCTGTAGAAAAATCATTTTTACGAGCCATAAAATTCTCTAGAAAATAGACTTATGGATCTTTCTAAGCATATATGGCTCATATCCTAGTTCTTCTTGAATCAATACAGTTTAATTTTCAAAGATGATTGATCTGTACGGGCAATTCTGGCAATTTTAGTGAAACTCCTTTCCTAGTGCTTGTAAACCTGAAAAACAACGAAAACAACTCAAACTAACAAAATCCTAAGCTAACAAATGTAAATTAAGTGGCCAAAATATGCAATATTTTTCTCTCATCAAATACCCCCAAACTTACATTTTGCTAGTCCCTTAGCAAAACAAAATAAATAAAAAAAAACTAAATGAAAAACAAAGAACATAAAGATAAGTTCAGTATTCATGGTATCCAAAAATTTAAGGAGTATTCAAAATCATGAGATTCATTCATGAGCAAGCTTAAATAAGTCCAACCCATCTTCACAATGAATAAGAATTTAAAACCTAATTACTTACAAGAGGCATGGTGAGACATCACAAGCTTGAATTAGTGTAAAGTGATTTAGCATATACAGATGAGGTTTCCAAATAACTTCAATGTACAAGGTAATCAAGTCTCAAGATCCACAGAATTTCTCATCAGAAAGAACAACGATGGCATAGTTTTTTTTTTTTATATATATATAAGGCTCTGCTATGTTTAGTTCCCTTAAGCTTTCTAATCGACCCATGTAGCGAGTGTTGAGTCAATGACTCCCAAACCAGATGGTTTTAGGGCATTAGGTGTAAAGACACCCCTAACGACTTACTAACTCGAGTAAAAAGGCTACGAAATTAAACCGGCCTTAATACTACCAAGCAAAATTTCACCTTTTGACGTGAACACTCACTGCTTACTGAAGCAAGAGGTCCAGTTACTCAGCGAAAAGTTTTGCAATGATCATTATGAATAAAATTCCCACCTTTTGACGTGAACACTCACTGTTTACTGAGACAAAAGGTCCAGTTACTCAGTGAAAAGTTTATTGATGATGATCATTATAAATATTAGTAGTATTAGTTGTTTTTTTTTTATATATATATATACCCAAGTGTTTATCCAACAAGTCATCCGGTTTCAGTTAAGACAAAGAAACGTATACATTCAACTCACTTGTCATACCTCACACAAATATGTGCTGATGTGCTTGTGTTAGATTAGATCAAACATGTGAATTCTCGAAAATTCCTAAAGTAAGTAACTAAAGTTTAAACTCTATCATCAGATCATGTGTTCAAAGTTTTAAACTCACCAATGAAATCACATCACAATTTTTCAGAACAACCAAAAAAATTTTAGACGAACATGAACATGCATTTATCTTTACGACAAAAAGATAACAAATTAGGACAAAGTGTGTGATGTGTCTCCCATGCCCCCAAACTTAAATTACACATTGACTCCAATGTGTGACTAATATGGAAAGAGTTGACCTGAGATATGGAGAACTATCTGGACTGGTATGGCTCATAGCATACCCCCAAACTTGAACTGAAGTACACATTGTCCCTGAAAAATAAAAAAACTGGAAAACAAAAAATACTGGAAACAAACATTAATCATAAAAATACGAAATAATAAATAAACAGAAAAGATAAGCTGTGGGGTGCCTCCCATGAGCGCTAAGTTTAACGTCTTCAACCAGACCCAACATTAGTAAACATGCCCAACTAAGCGCTCCACCATCTGATCAATAAATAGGAATGAAAAATGATTAGGCCTAGTGGCAGCATTCAACTACGATAGTCTATACTCACTCTCCCTCCTGACTGAACACGAGTTGGCACCAACTCGTCGTCCTCATTCTTCACTACCGTTAATTCAGCATGTTTGGGCACGACTTGAATCAGGCTCACCCACTTGTTATCAGATATGAGATAAATGATCCATACCTCTAACAGCTTAATATTTTCTGCCCTCACAACCTCTTGCATAGCAGGGTTGAGCCTTCTTTGTGGCTCCCTCGATGGCTTGGCATTCTCCTCCAACTGTATCGTGTGTATTACCAACGAGGGGTTGATTCCCTTGACATCCTCAATAGTCCAGCCTATAGCTTCCTTATGCTCTCTTAAGACGTCCAATAATTTCTCCTCTGGAGCATCACCCAAATCTAAAGCTATAATTATAGGCAAAGAATCTGCTGGACCTAGGAACTTATACTTAAGATTGTCCGGTAAAGGCTTAAGTTCCTTCTTAGGGGGTTCAGATGTTGTTGTTTCCTCCGTCTCATTGCTTTCTCGAGGATCAAACTCCAAAATGGCATTCACTTCCTCGAGTAACTTATCTAAGCCCAAATCCTCTCCAAAGTGAGCAAAGCTTGCCTCCAGGGGGTCCTCAATGCGGGATTCATCCATAGTCTCCTCTGTCTTACTACTCTCCCGAGGAGCAAACTCGAAGATAGTATTTGCTTGCTCAAGTAACTTATCTAAGTCTAAATCCTCTCCAAACTGAGCAAAGCCTGCCTCCATAATGTCATCAGACTTCCCTTCTTTCTTGGGCGCTTGTAGTCTCTCAAGGTAAGGCACTTTAGGTAAAAACGACCTAGAGAGATCCTTAATAATAGGTGTGGCTATAGATGGCTCAGCATCTTTTTTTTCCTTGTTGCCACTTTCTTGCCCTTGTTGCATAGCAGGGTTCTCCTCCACTTAATTATCCACTTGTCTCCCAGACAAGTATGGGACAGTTGATTGCACTTGTTCCTGCCAATGCATAGGAGTTGATGAATTTCCCACTGCAAACTATTCCTTTGGGTTAGGCTCAGGTTGACTGGGGAACTCTCCTTCCTCTCCTTCACCCACGTAACTTGCAATTTGATCAATTTGACTCTCTAGCTTGGCAATCGCTTGGGTGTTTTCTATTGTTGCACTCATCACTTCGTTCATGGATTGGCTAGTCATTTTCATGTACTCCTTAAGGGTGTCCTGAAGTGACAGTGAAACTGGTGCTGGTGTTTGAATGGGAGCTTGGTAAGCAGGTAATGGTGCTGGATATGCTGAGTGACTATAACTTGGAACTGGCGGAGGAAATTCGGGAGGGTATTGATTGTGAGCTTGATAAGGGGCTCCTCCCTGATTCCTCAATTGGTTCTGCGTCCATGAAAAATTAGAGTGGTCCCACCACCCTGGATTGTATGTTTCGGAGTAAGATCCATTTGATTGCCAACAACAGTCATTGAAAGCATTCATTTGTTCCATGGGATACTTGGCACAAACCGGCATTGATGGACAATTCTATGCTAGATGCATAGGACTAGCATAGATGGAACAGCTATCAACATTGAATGTGTTGGCAGCATTGATGGACGGGCCGGTCATTTTCATGTACTCCTTAATGGTGTCCTCTAAAGACTATGAAACCGGCGCTGGATTCATCAACATATATATATATATATTTTTTTTGGATAACTAACTAGTAGAAAAATGAAATCAATTCAGACCAAAAATTTTCACAAACCAAACAATTCCCCGGCAACGGCGCCAAAAACTTGTTATGAGTTTTAAATTACTCGCAAGCGCACGAGTCGTTTGCAGTATAGCGTTGTGCAAGTGCGAGGTCGAATCCACAGGGAATTGCATTGTGAAAGTATATTTTCAATCTAAACTAACTCTACTTTAACCTAGTTCCAAATTTCAGATGATAATTTGCAAAAGAAATTAAAATTAAACTAAATTGATTTTTAAAAACTAATAATTAAAACACTAAGGTTTCCAAATCCACCCCACCGAAGTTAAGCATATATATTCTAAAAATATAGCCTATCAAAACATTCCATGAATCCAACTATAAGACAAAAAAACAAAGAATATCCCAACTAAACCAAAAGCATCCAATGTATCCGCTCTCAACAAATCATAAAGGAAATCCAATTTAATCGAAAAGCAATCAATGTATCCATCAGATGAAACACAAGGAATATCCAACAGACAATTTAAACTCAATCAATTATAAGATTAACTCAAATAATTGACAGAACAATTATACTAAAAATTATCAGATTTGTACAAGCAAATCTGAACTACTACACCAAATAACGGCGGGGCTTCATCTTCAACCTTAGTTGAAGAGTCTAGCCACTCATAACTATGAAACTACAATTCATAATAAAAGTGCTAAACATTTAAACTAAAACAACTAAATGTAAAGAAATAAATAAATAACTTTACATGGGAGAAATTCCACTTGCTGACGGGCGGCGCTTCCCCTCGTGGTGACAAAGCCTTCGAGATCCACCAGAATGCTAGCAGACGTCCACCGGTAAACACCAAAGTGGCTCAAGAATTGTACACTGAATGATGAAGTGGAGTGGGTCTTATATAGGCAAATACCACGAGTGAAATGTGTTTCCAATCCGATGTGGGATGTGGGATATAGAAATGTGTTTCCAACCGATGTGGGATGTGGGATTTAAGTCTTCACATGCCCTTCAAAACTTCTGTTCACGCTAAAATCCCACACAGCCCGCACAGCCTGACCTTTGTCTACTAAAACGGCCATAACTTTCTGTAGAAAAATCATTTTTACGAGCCATAAAATTCTCCAGAAAATAGACTTATGGATCTTTCTAAGCATATATGGCTCATATCCTGGTTCTTCTTGAATCAATACAGTTTAATTTTCAAAGATGATTGATCTGTACGGGCAATTCTGGCAATTTTAGTGAAACTCCTTTCCTAGTGCTTGTAAACCTGAAAAACAACGAAAACAACTCAAACTAACAAAATCCTAAGCTAACAAATGTAAATTAAGTGGCCAAAATATGCAATATTTTTCTCTCATCAGCCACGGAAGAAAATCCTGCAGATTTAGGTACTAAAGTTCTAACTCTAAGTAAGTTCAATCATTGCCTTGGACTTCTTAGAATTGGAGTTGGTTGGTATGGTGACTCAAGTTGAGTTTGGATCCTGAGTTCTCTACACAATGGGTTTAGGTTTAATTGCTTTGACAAAGGTAGAGATTTGTTGGGATTTGTCTAAGAATTAAACAAGTTAGAGTTCAGTATCAGGTCTGGTTGTGCGCCGCAGCCTCTAGCATATCCGGGAGTTCAGCTCAAGGTGTCCGCGCCACGGCCTCCAGCAAAGCACCAAGTTTTGAGCCTCAACACGCTTTGTTCCATGCCTCAGCACGAAGGCACACCTGATGCCAATTTTCAGCACTCTTCTCCTAGTGAGTGGGGCCTTGATTAAAACGCATAGGATCACTTAGATTTGTTGGAGGGCTATGATTGATTGGTCCTCAAGATCTAAGGGTTGAGATTGACTTCAAGATTGGTTCAAGAAGTTGGTGCACTATATAAAGGGTCATCTAGCTTCAATCAAAAAGAGTGAGAAAGATAACATCATCATACAAGAGAATTCAAGTGCAAGTGTGAGAGTGCAAAGACACAAAACATAAGAGAGGCACTAGAATAGATCTCATTCAAGAGTGGCTGGGATTGAGAGAGAGAGAGAGAGAGAGAGAGCATATAAGAAGAGGGATTCAAGGGCTTTGTTATTGGAATTTTCTTGGGGAAAATTCCAGGGAAACACTTAGTTCTTATCTCTTTCTTTTCTCTTCTTTCATGTATCAAGAACAAGAGGGTTCTTGAGGAGGTGTTGCTGTATTTTAAGAACTCATTGATTTAGTGCAGAAAGCTCTGAGTAGCTCACGGGGACGTAGGCATTTGCCGAACCTCGATAACAATTGCTTGTGTTCTTTCTTTGCTTGATTGTTGTATTACAAGTCATTCTAGACTTGGGTGTTTGGAAGATCACCACCTTAGCATTTTGAATGTGATTTCCAACATAATTTTACCATAAAAAATATGTGAAAAGTATGTGTTTACTATTAGAATAATGAATTTTATCACCAAAAGCATATGTGTAATTTTCTTCTCTTGTCTCTTGTTTGTTTTTCTTATGATGCACGATAGGGAGATTTATTTTTTGTTGGGATAGTCTGAAATCCTGTTTTAAGTAAGGTTGGGCAAAAATAAATGATAACCATAACCAAACTTGAACCATTTCATAACTGAACAAAAAACGCGGTTACCAGAAAAAATGATTAGATTTATGGTTTAATTTTTTTATTATTGTTATGGTTATGATTATTGATTTTTAAATATGTCGGTTAACTGCCAAACCAAAATTATATATATATATTAATTATTTTTATATATAGACCTAATTAAAATTTTATTTTTATAGCAATAAATTAATTTGTTTTAAGACGAAGGTTATAATGGTAAAAATGCTTAGTATAAATTGAGTGGGCAAAAATATTTTGTTTATGTAGCAATAATTAAGCATTTTTTAAGTATTTTAATTTGCATTGAATTGTGTTAAGACTTTTAATATGTATTGATTAATGTTGATTGAATGAGATTGTAGTATTTTAACTTTTAAATTATATTATGCTTTGATTAGTAATAATTTTCATGATTTGGTAATTTTTTGGGGTAAATTACACTACACTACCTCAAAGTTTGCTAAAATGACACTAATGTACCAAATCTTTTTAAACCCCATGATTCATCCCAAAACACCAATTTCAATCATCAAGCATTTCCAAAATGAACTTTTTTTGAAGAATCAATATTTTAATTGGATATTAATTTTGATGATGACCAAAGTACTCTTCAGTATCATAAAGGTTAATTTTTAAAAAATAGAAGTATTAAGGATGAAACATATTAAATAAAAAATTTTTAGAGTTTTTTTTAAAAAAAAAGAAAATCATTATCATTCTTTTTTGACAATTGTTAAAAGTATATTTTAACGGAATTTATATTCTATTATATGGTATAAAACAAATTTTACTTCATATATTTTATATTTAAAAAAATATTACGGTATTGTTTCCTATTGCATCCTCAAATAGATAAATATCAAATACCGTCATAAAAAAATACATTTTAAATGAAAAGTTAATTGATATGTTTTTTTTTTATAAATTTAAATAGTCTAACATCTCAAATGAAATAAATATCAAAGACTATCATAAAATAAAAATCGAAAACAAATTTTTCTATTTGAAAATAATACTGCATGTTTTTATTTTAAAAAAAAATATGAATTCAAATTACCTAAAAATTTGTGTTAAAAACAATTTTGAGATAAATAGAGTTATTAAATTTATCATAATCACTTGAACATATTTTAACATTAAGGGTATTTTGGTTATTATGAAAAGTAATATCTAATTAAAATTTTGATTCTTAAAAAAAAAAACTTATTTTAGGTTACTTAATGGTGAAAATTGATATTTTAGAGTAAATCATAAGTTTTAATGATGTTTAGTAAGTTAGTGATATTTCAGCAAACTTGAAGGTAATACAATATAATTTACCATATTTTTTATTAATCGTGATTAATTATAAAATTTTAATAACCAAAGCAAATCTAAAATTTAAATACCAAAAAAAATAATTTTATATATGATCATGATTTTAAATAAAATAAAATTTTGGTTATAATTGTGGTTATTATTTATTTTCTTTGATAAACAGAGACTAACTATTTTCAGGGAGAGTTTTTTTTTTTTCTCGTTAGACAAATAACGGCTCTGATAAAAGCATTAAATTCATGAACAGTTTTAATAGATTGTTAATCAAATATCTCTCTCTCACCTCGAAGTTGTGAGGATGTTAATGCGAACTCTGATAAACGCCGCGATCCCTTCGCTTCCTGGTTCCTTAAAACCCAACACTCTAAACCAGAAACCTGTTAAGCCTCGTGGAATTTGTTGCTTAAGGTAAATTTCTCAAACTGAACTCCACTTCTGTTTTACGGTTCCCTCATTTCACTTAATCTGATATTGGATTAACTGTTAGTAGTCGCTAGTGCCCAAATGCTGCCTTTTTAGACACCAAATTTTGGTTGCATTGAATTTATAGCATTGTTAGCTGATTACAATTTCGAGCAAAATGCAAAATAGAGGATTTCAAGAATTTGAGTTTTTTGAGTGGTGAACGTTTAGGTGCTTTTAGTTTCACGAATCTCGAACTGGTTTCATTTTAATGTTGCACTGATAATTGTGTATTTCTTCCGAACTTCTGTATGGTGATGTCTCGTGTACTTTGGTTTCCAATTTTAGATGCTTTGCATCCTTATCTTTCGTAACTTCTGTGTATCATTTTAAAGCATTTTTTCTTAAATGATATCCAGTTGAAATTTCGATCATCAGAGGATGGCTTATGCATTTGATTCATGAGAAACGGAGAGACCCAAACTTTGGGTTTCCTTTTGATTGACTTTTAAATTTACCGGAAAGTTCCTCATAGAATTTTCTCATGATGAATTATTGATACTAGTTTATGTAGCTGGTTCACATCTTTTTCTCTCTCCATAACTGAGGCGGTTGTTACCATTTTCCTTCAAGAAAGTGATCACTTGATCTTATTTGCAGGACGAATGGGGAGATCAATGACTTATTTAGTGCAACCCCACAGATGGAGTATTTGGTTTCTTTGTTATTCAATTTTAAATTTCGTTAGTCTTTGATTTTCACATGTGCAACATCTCTTTGAACAATGGTTTATTAATTTTTATTCCAGGTTAGAAGGGCATGATAACACCAACATGTATCAGGTATGTCTAGGTTGTTTGACATAATGACTTTAATGTTCTCTTCTCATTGGCACTTATCAAAGAAAGATATGCTTTCTCCTCATAGGCACATGGCATATGCCTTTTACTTACGGCTTTGTTGCTATTTTATAGGAAGGTTTTCAGCCATCCAATGTTGAATCAGAAGGAAAACACAATGACATATGGCGACTCTTTAGGGAAGCTCAACAGAGTAAGCTTCCATCAGACTACGTTTATCTTCTTTTTTTCTTTCTGTTATACAATATCGCTTTAATTTGACATTTCCCATAGTTGATTTGATATCTGCATCACAAATAAATTGACATAAGGTATATTCTGATGCATAATGTGATATATTTTAGACATTCTATACTTGAACAACCAACGCCTCATGGCGGTTGAGGAGCTGAAGAAATCAAACGAAGAGAAACAGTTATTGCTTGATAGGATAGATCAATTGAAGGCAGAAAAGCAAGGAGGAGCTGGAAAAGGTGATATTACCTAGAACCTGTGCTTTCTTTGGTTGAATTAATTAATTGTGACAGACCCATTTTCTTTGGACTTCAGTTCGTGAAGTTTTATTTTATTTTATTTAACTATCAGTTTGTGAAGTTTTATATTCTTAAAGACAAGAAGATTTTACTTGAAACTATTTAGGAGTTCAGGTTAAGGGATGTCTCTTAATGTGTGTCCTACATTGACCAGATAAGCTTTCAACGTGCTGGGAGTTGCTTTTTCGTATAGACTCAATGGTCCTCACTGGCTTAATCAACACTGCAGAGGCTTCTGATTTGAGAATGCTAGTCATAGAACACAAAATTAGCATGGCTGATGTTTTCTCTGATATCCTGCAAAAAAGAGATGCTGAGATTCTAGCAGAACTCCGCCATTTCTCATATGGAAGCAAACGGTAACGTCATTGAGAAAAAGTTACCTTAAATTATACTCATTATGGATACTTTGGGATCTATGTACCAAATTATGGTACACGTAAACAGTTGCATGCGTGCACACATGAACACAATATAGGCGCTTGCGTATGTGCGTGCGCACACACAAAGAGTCAGACATTATGTATGTAACATTTTATGTTAACAATTCACTTTCCTTATAATTGTGTTTCCTATTTTGTAGTTTCCTGGTTTCCTTTATTGTAAGATAATACAATATAACACTTTAAAAAAAAAGATAATACAATATAACACTTACAAAAAAAGGATAATACAATATAAATACCAAGGGGGAAGAGTAACAAATTAGTTTTTTTTCTCATAACCCATTCTCCTAAAACTTTTCTCTCCTCTCCCTTCTTTATTTTCAACTTGGTATAAGAGCAGGTTTTTTTCCTTAGGGTTCTTAAAAAAAAACTGACGTCATCATGATGTTAGTGTTGTAAAATGGGGTTGAGAGTCTACCAGCAGGAGCGACTCTTTAAGAGGAATAAAACTCATTAATCAATTTCATGATCCGATTACTCTAGACCCATCAATTTGAGTTTTTCCTCTTACAATTTTCCTTCGTTTTTATGTGGAATTCTGCTTGATATGTTAAATCAGAGGCTTGAATCATGGTTTAGCCACCACAGAATGGTGCGTTTAGGGCATGGGTATGTCTCCACAAATTGTTTTTACACTTGATTGTGATTTGGAAGCTTTTTAGTGGTTGTTTGGCTTTTTTTTTTCCTGATCGGTGGTGTTGTTTTTCGAGCTGTTTGGCTATTTTTATGATCAGTGAAGCTGTAATCAGGTATATTTTGCTGTTTCTACTTGTTCTTGTGGTTTTGGAGTGGTTCGTTAGATCTTTGTTAGGTATTTTCACAGTTCAGCAGCATGTATTACTTCATCAGAGCTTAATATGATCTTTATTTGAGTTTTATTTCCTTTATTTTGGTGGCTGATCTGGTTTATGTAGTTTTTGATTGGTTGTTGTGAAATCTGCTTTTTTAGGCTAATCCTAATGTTTGAGGATAGTTCAGTCCACTGAGTTTAATGGGGGTCTAAGCCTGGGCACTGTCCCCAAGGATACACCCACTCTACAGATTACTTCAGTCAAGCTAAATGAAAAAGACTACATTCCTTGGTCGCGATTAGTTACTCTTTTCCTTAAAGGAAAAGGAAAAATGGGATATCTTACTGATAGCATTAAGGAACCAGCCGAGGATGATCCACTGTAGGGGAAATGAGAATCTGAAAATTCCATTATCATGTCTTGGTTGTTGAATGCCATAGAACTTGATATTAGTAGTTGTCTCATGTTCTTAGACTCTGCTAAAGATATTTGGAATGCTGTTTCTGAGGCTTATTCTAAGATTGAAAACTCTACCTAGATATTCGAGTTGAAGCGGCAGATATATGACATGACTCAAAAGAAATTATCAGTCTCTATTTATTTCATCCAGCTTCGTAAATTATGGCATGAATTGGATCTCTATGGGGATCTCCATATGGTGTACACTGCAGATGCACAAAAGGTCTAAAAACAGTTAGATCAAGAAAGGGTGTTTGAATTTGTTGTTGGGTTACGACCTGAGTTTGATTAGCTTCGGGTTCAGATTCTAGGTAAAGGACATTTGCCATTCCTTTCAAAGGTCTTTGCCTATGTTTAGAATGAGGAGAGTCGACAGAGTGTGATGCTTCCTCTTGTGTCTCTTTCTATATCTCATGCCTCTTTAGCACTGGTTTCATCTTCCTATCGCCCCTCACAGATTGCATAAGTGGATGAGAAAGATAAATTATTTTGTGATCATTGTAAAAAGTCCCGTCATACGAGGGATACTTGTTGGCAGCTTCATGGTCGTCTAACTAATAGAGGTAGAGGTGGTGGTCGCGTTAGTGGTATTTCTCGACAAGCTAATAGTGTAAATGAGACTCATTCTGATGGTCTTTTTATGGAATTTAACTCTAGATCCTTTAGTTAAGATGAGATTCACACTATTAGGCGTTTGGTGTCTAAATTGGATTTGTAGCGACTTCTTCTTATGCTCATTCAGGTAATTGTGCTGTGGCTCTCAAAGCATCCTTTAATTCCTATGAATCATGGGTCATTGACTAGGGGCCACTGATTATATGACTGCTTAGTTTACTGAATTTATTTCCTATACCACTTGTTCGGGTAAAGATAAAATTAAACTTGTTGATTGTTCTTTATACCCCATTTCGAGCAAAGGCTCAATTCTTGTTCGTCCTACAATGATGTCTAAATCCCCTTTAGTGGTTGAAGAGGTGAGCAATGAAAAACCAGAATTACCTGCCACTGTTAAAGAAATTGATAGTGAGAGTGAGCCAATCAATCTGGAGCCCAAGGTATATTCAAGGAGACAGAAGGATAAGATCATTCCTCATACTCTCACTTGCCAATCAGAATCCCTGGAACCAGGTGAGTCCTTTAAAGTACTTGATTCTGATCCTAATCTCGACGCTCTTATTGCTCTTCGTAAAGGTACTAGGGCTTGTACTTAGCATCCTATATCCAATTTTGTTTCATATTGTCATTTTTCATCATTTTATTGTGCTTTTGCATCCTAGTTGTCTTCTGTTTGTATTCCTCATAATTGGCATGATGCTTTGAGAGATTTTAGGTGGAGAGATGCTATGTCTGAAGAGATGAAAGCTCTTAAGAAAAACAATACTTGGTATCTCACTTAATTACCTAATGGCAAAAAGATTGTTAGTTGCAAGTGGGTGTATACAGTGAAGCATAAGGCTGACGGTCTGTAGAACGATACAAGGTCAGATTGGTAGCTAAAGGGTTCCTCAGACCTATGGAATTGACTATCAAGAAACTTTTGCACCAGTGGCCAAGATGAACTCTATCAGGCTCCTACTATCTTTAGCTGCAAATAAAGGTTTTCCATTGCTACAACTTGATGTGAAGAATGCATCTTGCATGGAGATTTAGAGGAAGAAGTGTATATGGACATTCCTCCAGGTTTCTCCACTACTTTAGACTCAAGAAAAGTGTGTCAACTGAAAAAAGCTTTATATGGGTTAAAACCATGTCCTAGGGCATTGTTTGAGTGGTTTTCCTGAGCTAAGCGATCACATCTTATTCATTAAGCATTCACCTCAAGGAAAGGTAACTGCTTTAATTGTTCTTGCATGGAGATTTAGAGGAAGAAGTGTATATGGGCATTCCTCTATGTTTCTCGACTACTTTAAACTCAAGAAAAGTGTGTTGACTGAAAAAAGCTTTGTATGGGTTAAAACAGTCTTCTAGGGCATGGTCTGAGCGGTTTTCTCGAGCTATGCTGAGATATTGCTATCTGCAAAGTCAGAGTGATCACATCTTATTCATCAAGCACTCACCTCAAGGAAAGGTAACTACTTTGATTGTTTATGTTGATGGCATTAGCGTAACAGATGACACAGAAATGACTAAACTCAAGGCTTATTTATTGAAGGAGTTTGAAATCAAAGATTTAGGGAACTTAAAGTATTTTCTTGGCATAGAGGTAGCCAGATCAAGGAGAGGTATCTTCATTTCGCAGTGGAAGTATGTTCTTAATCTTCTCCAAGAAACATGTACACTGGGTTGTAAACTAGCTGACATACCAACAGAGCATAATCTAAAACTAGGAGAAGACAGTGATGGTGTTACTGCTCATAGAGGAAGGTATCAATAGTTGGTTGGGAAGTTGATTTATCTTTCTCAGACACCTCCAGATATTGCTTATACAGTTGGAGTGGTCAATCAGTTTATGCATGCTCCAAGGGAATCCCACATGGAAGGTGTCTATTGCATTTTTCGATACATAAGAGTGCTCCTTGGAAGGCTCTTTTGTTCTTTAGACATGATCACATGCGGGTGGAATGTTATGCAGATGCAAATGGAGATGCAGATTGGGCTGGATCAGTGACTAACAAAAAATCAACTTCTGGGTATCTTACTTTTGTGGGTGGTAATATGGTGACGTAGAGGAGTAAAAAACAAGCGGTTGTGGTCCGATCTAGTGCAGAGGCAGAATTCCGGGCTATGGCCCACGGTATTTGTGAGTTAATTTGGATTTGTATGCTGCTACGGGAACTTAAGATTCAATTTGATGTTGTATTATGATAATAAGGCAGCAATCAGCATTGCCCATAATCCGGTTTAGCATGACCGTGCCAGATGTTTTAACTAAAGGAGTAGCAAGCAAAATGTTTTATAGTATCTTAGGAAAGTTGGGCATGTGTGATATCTATGCACCAACTTGAGGGAGAATGTTAACAATTCGCTTTCCTTATAACTGTGTTTCCTATTTTGTAGTTTCCTGGTTTCCTTTATTGTAAGATAATACAATATAAATACCAACGGGGGAGAGTAACAAATTAGTTTTTTTCTCTTATAACCCATTCTCCTACAACTTTTCTCTCCTCTTCCTCCTTTATTTTCAACTTTTTATCTATATATATTCTGCTACTAAAACGTTACCTTTCGCTTTCAAACTGCTCGAAAACTGTATTAATTCTGGTCTTGTATGTTTTATATTTCTAGAATTTGGAAATACCATATATGAAATTGTCTCTTATTTGCTAGTGTAAGTATCCTGTATAATATTTCATATCTACTTGTATCTAGTTTTTTTTTTTTCTCTTTGCATGGAAGTTTTGACTGAGATTCTTCATTGGCCTCTATGGTAGAGTAAACTTTGAACTGCAGTGAACTTTCAAAATGTGCATGCATGTGCATGTCTTATGATGAGATTACCATTTACTGTACTGATGGATAAATAGTGGGATGTCCAACAACAACATTGACAAAATCGAATGTGCTTCATTGTGCAAAATTTCGTTTGATAACTGCGATTATTGCATTTTTCTGGGGAAGCTCAGTTGTATAAACCCTTGTTAATCATGCACAGTAGTATCTCAAAAGTTTATGATATTCTTGCTGTTTATCTCTCCTTTTACTTTATTTTATTTTTCTTTTTAAATTTTCTTTATTCTAACAATTACGTTATTTATCATTACAATTTTCAGGAATGGTTTTCACATTGTCCATATTTGCACTGAAATGGCACCATTGGTTTCTGTTGGACCCTTGGCATCATATGTGACAGGGTTATCTCGTGCACTACAAAGAAAGGGCCACTTAGTGGAGGTTATTTTACCGAAGTAATGAATAGACCCCCTTTTTAATATTTACTCAGTTTGCTTGCAAAAGAGTTTAGCATTGGAAGAAGTAGATTACATTTTTGTCATGTTCATTTGGAAATTGTCTGAATAATGTAATCTATTTGTTTGTTGAAAAAGATAAAAGAAAGAAACTGAAATTGCTTATAATTTTAAGGCACTGGATTTGGTCTCTCTCATGAAATCCATGAAATTTCTTAAGAGTTTATCTCACCGTATTCTTCCCTTCATTGTTAGTTGCGCTGATGGAAAAACTCCATGTTGTTTTACTCTTTACCATGTAACTTCTAATTGTTGGCAGTGGCACCACATGTATAGCATCTGGATCTGTCAAGTGCTTAAGAAATCATCCCAATTTAAGCACTTTTCTGTCCTTTTTCCCCCATTTTTTTTAATTACAATCAGATGGAACTTTAAGTTCTATTTTGAGCTTGGGAGAATGGTCATAAGTCAATGTGTGGACAAATAGAGTAAGCTGTGAAATTATAAGTTGCTGTGGAAAATATGTTTGAGACAATTTACTCATAAAACATGCAAATAATCTCTCACACAATATAACTTTTCTTATTTACAAATGAAAAAAAATATTCTGTCGACTGTAGTGGGAAGAGAATTAATATCTGTTGGCTTTTTTTATAATAGTTTGCATCAAGTTGAAAGATTTATTAATTTTTTTCTGTTCCGTTGACAGTTTGTCTACAATTTAGGTCACAAACATATAGTGTCTGATTAATTAACTTAAAAGAATCAATCCTTTTAATAGGTATGCCAACGTTGAGCTGGATGAAGTTCAAGGCCTACGAGAAATTGAGGCAGAGGGTTATTCGTATTTTAATGGTCAATTGCATGGAAACAGAATTTGGACTGGGTGAGTATTGGTTGTTTCTTTATGCTGCAACTTTATGTTAGTTGGAGATTTTCTTTTAGTGATGTGAGAAAAGGATTAGCAAAGTGAGTCAGAAATTGCATTTGCAGTGTCCCTATTATATTATGCTTGTCATATTGGTCTTACATCCCATGCTTGTTATGCAGTGTTGTCTGTGGAATTGGAGTTACTTTTATTCAGCCCTTGTACTACTCATCATTTTTCAACCGCGAGAAGGTATATGGCTACTCAGACGACTTTGAACGGTTAGTATAAGTATCTTCATAACTTGCTATTGATCTAGCTCAAATTGTGCTTTGAAAATTTTTGCCCTTCATGGTAAATAAAGAGAAACTCCCTTCCCCTCTTGGCTGAGGATCATGAGAAACCAAAATCAATTAAAAAATTGTATGTTCGATGTGGATTAGCAGTATTCTAGTGGTTCAATCAGAAGTTAATATTCATCCACAGGAGAGTTATATGCCTTGCTTTTTACTGTATTAGAAAGGGTTGTACAATACATAAAAGAAGGGTCTTATCAAAAAATAAAAAAAAGAAGTTTGTGATGTTGTGTTTTCTGTGATCTACCAAGATGATTCAAACTGAATATTGAAGACATTACAGTGTTAGGTTTTAACAGCTTACTTTGCCCCATTTAGAGTTACCATTTGGGAATATGATTTGTTACACTGATCAATGACTGAAATTCTAGATTGGTTTAAGAGTGGATGGATGTTTCCTGACTGGTGACATGGAGAGGAAGGAATAACTTTGAGAAAGATATCTAGTCAGAACTTTAGGCGGGACTATTGACTATTCCCTTCAGTTAATGCCTGTTAAATTAGTGTTGTTATCTATAGATATAACTTTCTTTTTAATGGGTTATCTGTTTGCTGCTTTCAGATTCACTTATTTCTCTCGTGCTTCATTGGATTACATAGTAAAATCTGGAAAACAGCCAGATGTGTTACACATACACAACTGGGAGACTGCAATTGTTGGACCACTTTTCTGGGATATTTTTGTTAAACAGGTTCAACTTAAACCTTTTTCTTTAATCAAGTTGAATCAATTAATTAATTAGTCCTCCAGCTCTTGTTTTGTAACCTATTCTCCCTCTCTCTTTATAATCTGTTTACAGTAGGTGGTAGCCATTCTTAATTCTTATGAACCTTCATATATCTTTGAAATGATATGAAAAAGATGTGATGAGCCTAAACTTTGACAGATGCTTGGCTTGTAGACAGAGCTATACTTAACATGCTTTTCAGTATAAAATTTATTTTTGCCAAAACTTTGTTCCAGTCCATTATTTCCTTTTGTTTTGAGATGAAACTCTCTAAGGATTGGTTTGGTTGAAACATCCATTGGTGAGTGGCTGAAGGGAAATGTTTCATAGTTTTGGTCATCCTCATCATATTACTTCCTGCTCTAATGTATAGGGACTTGAAGGCACTAGATTATTGTTGACATGCCAATGCTTTGATTCACAGGCAAGTTACTCTGCTCCTCCCTTTCTGGCTTTTCATTTTTTATCAGGGTATTTGGACCATGACATATAATACTTTATGATTAATTCATTTTATATTTTAGTGTCTGGAGCAACCTGCTAAGCTAGCACTATGTGGACTTGATCCTGCTAGACTTCACCGTCCTGATCGTTTGCAAGATAATGCAAAGACACATCTTGTCAATATTTTGAAGGTACACAGAAGCTCATTAAGAGTTGTCTCCTTATGCAGTGCTTTTTACTTAAGTAATTTAAAAAGAAAAACCTATACATACCTTAAAATTCATTATAGATGCTTTCTGCATAAATTGCTGCTATTAGTGATATCTTTTGCCCCTTCTTTTCAAATGTGTACTGATGAGATATGGCAATGGACTGAGGAGTGATGACTTGAGTTGAGCGAACCATCAAACTGTGCAACCCTAAGTGTTTTCGGCTATATATCTGAGAAGGATTTATTTTGTATAGCCTTCACACTGAAGTTATCGTGCTAAAGCATATGCAGAATTGTCCACGAATCAAAAGTAGAGGACTCCCCTCAGAATTTAAGAAAGCCAGAATATCACATTATTGGTAACTGTGATATGTTTCAAGATGATCCGGCAAACAGGTAGATTGGCTATATTTAAGAACAGAACAAAAGCACGGGATGAGTTACAAAGGGGACAGTTTTTCTTTTCTGTTTTTAGTCAACAGCTGAACTTGCAATGTAAAACAATTACTTTCTAATTCTCCTCAATCTATGGCGGATGCGGCTAAATTGTCATCAATCAAAAGTTAAAAGTAGATATGGATTTAAACAATTATTTTAGCCCAAGTTTGACCTGGAATAATGAACACTTAGTAGCTTTGGTTGGGGTGAAGTTGATAAAAGTTTTATAATGTTTCATTGAAATGTATGGTAGCATGGTAACTAGAATGCACTTCTTATTCTTGAGATTTTATGAGAATCGTTAGATCCCTCTGAGAACATGATTAGATTGAAATTGTTTCATTGTGATTTAATTGAAACATATGATTTAAGAAGGTGAAGTTTCAAGTTTCTTGTTGGTAATACTAGAATTATGCAGTACATGAGCTCTTCTCCTCGTGCTTTGGCATCATGACCTCAAAGTTCATCTTTTATATCTGCCAATTGTCACGATGCCCTGATTTTTCTACCTTGTAAATTCATATTTGATGATACATGGGCATTGCAAAACCCCTAAATTATTAGAACTGTCAGCTTCTTTTACCTTTCTAGCATCACTTGAATATTCCATTTTCTTCAAATTTCCAGGGTGGGGTTGTTTACTCCAATAAAGTTGTAATGATGTCATCAGTGCATTCTAAAGGAAGGATAATTAATAGTTCCAGTCATGGATTGGAACCTACCTTAGTCATTCACAAGTAAGTAAACTCATATATGCCATTAGAATGTTGCATGATGTATCGTTTTATTGTTTTCCTTTTCTCCATGCAAACTGGAACACAGCAGAAATTTTGGCTGCATGAGATTGATTGGTCGATTATTGTTTTCCTCTCTTTCTCTCATGTTTATGTTCTTCTGTAGGGACAAGTTACTTGTTGCTCCATTTGGATATGACAACTCAACCTGGGATCCTTCTAAGGACAAATTCCTTCCAGAAAATTATAGTGCAGAGGACATGAAGGGGAAATCTGTCTGCAAAGTTGCATTGCTGCAGCAGCTGGGATTACCTGAGCATGCTTATACTACTATTGTATGTGTTTCTTATAGAAGGTTTTAACTTTTTTCTGATGTGTGCCAAGTGATCCACAAGAATGGGATATTTCATAGCATTCACTTGTGACAGAATTTCAGTTGTGCCTAAGTGGCTATATTGGAAAGATACTGGTGAAACATACTCTTAGTACTTCTACCAGGAAAATCGGCATCTAAATGTTACAAGACATCATATGATCCATTTTCAAGATAAAAATTCTAGAGTGATCCGGTCTGCACGGGTTTGGGTTATCTCTACTAGAAATGTATACCTATTTTGAAGGAGTTTTTATCTATGAGGACGAAGTGATGGGATAAAATTGTCTTACTGTATATGTTGAGTGTTTCAATATGTGATATATTCATGCTTATGTGTATAGCTGGTATTGCCTTTAAGTTGTGTAACAATCTGAAGCTAGTATAGTTGCTTGAATGTCTGCATAAGTGGATCTGCTCTTAAGATTTACATTGACAAATATACATAGGAACTTCCAGTTTTGACTCGAGTCCTAGAATTTCTGAGGTAGGACTACTAATCCTGTAGACTGGATAGCATTGTTAACCTGAACTTGACCTACAATTTGGTTTGTTATTTCTTTTCATCCTTTGGCAGAGACTCCGAGAGTATAATTTTTGTTTTCCTTCAAATCATAGTGAGGCTGAAGAATCCACTGATTATGCGTGGCTTAAGAATAGGTGAATTATTTCAGTTCTGCATGATAGATGAAGACTGGTGATTTGATGCTTTTGGAATTTGGACGTGTTTATTTTGTTCTTTTATATCGCTTAGTAGTAGTTCTGATATTGTTCTACACATCTTTGAAGGCTTATCGTTTGCACTAGCAAGGAATGTGCAAAAATGCTTAAATATCCTAAAACTGTTAGTGGCCGTTTAAATGTTCCTATGTGTATATTTCTTTTGAGAAGGGAAGTCATATTAAGGACTAAATTATATTATTAAATGAGATTTCTATTACCATTATATGTGATAACCTGAATTTTTTCTTTGACACTGTCACTGATATGGTACTTTTTAGGTTGGATTTATCTTCTCAGAAGTATCAGGTGCTGATCTGGAGAACCTGAAGGCAATTGTTCGGAATATCCCCAGGATGGGTATCCAGGTTTATATTTCTTTTAATGCATGGCTTGGTGACCAAAGGTTGATCAATATTATTTTGAAAGTTGTATCACTTAGTAAATAGTTTCTATAAATCTCTCTGGTTTGTTCTTCGTTTCTTCTTCCAGAGAAACTGTGCATCTGATTTTATTTTTTCTGTACTTTTTCACTACAGTTTATCATCATGGGCATTAGCAAAATGCCAAACATAAACAGGGCACTGGAATCTATTCAGGAAGAAGTCAAGGTACAGGCCTGGCTTGCTTTTCTATGTTTCGTTACTTGACATGAAATCATCCATATACAACATGCATTCATTACAACTAAGACAAAACATGAGAGGGCAGTTGATGGGAAACACGAGGAAGATTAGGATTAGAGATTTTAATTTAAGAATTGAGGGATATGGAGATAATTATGTAATTGGAAATATTAAGAATTATTATCTTAGTTAGCTTCCTTGTTTGAATAGGATTAGGATTAGATTTAATCTTTTTCCATTGTTATCTGATCTGTTGTTCTTATCTTTTTAAGATTTAGTCTATATCTTTATGTTAGGATTTTCATATATATATGGGAGATTCATTTGTTATTGAACAGCTTTTGAATGAATTCAGATTAAATTATCAATTTTCATAGTCTGTGATTGAGTGTTGAATTGTCCATGTGATTTAAACTACTATTCCATGTGATTTGGATCAGTGTTCCCATGTGATTTGGAAGATCCATGTGATTAGGATCGTATTTATCTTTAACTTCATGTTTCTTTACAATTCTTCTATACTGTACTGCATCAGCAGTGCTCTTGTATTTGAAACTTCTTCGAAGAGGTGTTCCCATCATATATGCTCTTTTTGAATGAAACTTAAAAAGAATTTAATGATTGTCAGGTTATTAAGCAGTGTAATTGTTGATTTGATGTCAGTAAACAGTTTGTTTCATGAAGCTCCTACTTGCAGTTATATCTATTTTGTTTTTCTCTTTCTTCTCTTTATGCTGAGCCTTGAGAATATATTTTTGTTTTCCCATGCGCACAGGATGGAAATACAACATTCATATATAGCTATGATGAAGCTCTATCACATTTGACTTTCGCAGGATCTGATATTATCTTGTGCCAATCTTTCCATGATCCCATGCTCCAAGTTCCGGTGAGTTGAGCACAATTGTTATGTAAACCAAAATCCGAAGCCCTTCTACCATCAGTATATTAGTTTTTTTATTTTAAAGCACTGTTATCTTAGGATGGTCTGCATCAGAATTGTAGCTATCTCCTACCCTAACCTTTCTCTCTGTACAATAACTTTCAATATAATTCCACTCATGTATCTAAAAATGACTACTCTTTTCTTTTTCATACATATGTATTCAGACTGCACAACCAAGCCATACATTCATCCGCTCGTGTCAGTCATAGTCTCTAATTTCATAATATTACGATTTTAATCCTTTTTCTGTTGCCACGACCAATATTAGCAATCTCTTGTTCTTTTAGCACTTTTAATATGTATCAGATCATTTCTCCATGTGTGGGAGATTGCAGTCATTGGTCTTCTTTGAACTTCAAATTATCTTATACCACCATGTTGTAAAATCGCTTTATATTTGTTAGTTATTATCGATCCCCAAAGCTTGGGCTCATAGGGAATAGGCCAACAATATATATCAAGCTTGTATACATTTTAACAATTATCTCATGACTTCCTCTCTTCCCTCCACCTCCCACCCAATATATATATGGCCATGCTATATTGTATTTGTGTATTAAAAATGTTGTTTCCTTGTCTGAAAATTCTATATGATGGAAAATGTAGCTAAAGGCCTTAAAATATGGAGCTGCTCCAGTTGCAGTTACCTCCAGTGAAAACATTTTCAGGTAACCATAACCGAATTTGCTAGCTATATTTTTGCCCAAGGAAAATGATTGTCTAGCATGCAATATGTTGTATCAGGCATTTTGTTGATCATGACCAAGAGAGCACTAGATTCTCTCAGTTTATCAGCTCTACATTTGGAAGTATGTCTCTTGGCCAGGCCTTGGATCAAATTGTGAGTATTTTGTTGTCATGAATCTTCCCTCTCTACTTCTTCCTTTGATGGTGGAAATTCAATATTTTTAAAATATGAGTATTTAGTTGTAATGTCATTTTGGTAGAAGAACAGCCCATCCACGTGGAAACGAAAGATAACGGATGCAATGGCAAAGGACTTCTCATGGGATGCAGAGTGCTATGACATTCATGTTTCTGCATACACAGCCATAAAATATTTGTGAAGGCGTTAGTGTACATATAAGTATATATTTATGCGTCACTCATGTAGACAGACATGTAAGTAATGTATCCATCTATGAGGATGAGGGGTAGTGTACACTTACTAGGGCAAGAAGCTTAGTTTGGCGGGCTATTTCCAGAGCTGGAGGGAATAAAAGGTTGATTAATAAGAAGCTTAAATCCTATTCTATAAGTGTTTTAGAGTCTGGCCTGTGACACATCTCGGCAGGCTTATTTTATTATTATTTTTAATTCATGTTAATGTGGTTGTTGCTGAAAATGGGTTGGAGGAGACTAGGGAAAGTGGCCCATGAGTTGGGAAATGGGCCCTTTAATATTGACTGGCAGCCTATATCCTTCAGTTTGGTTTGGGGTACCATAAATTTTTTTTATAAAAAATGTCATAAATATATTTCAGATCATCATATGAGCTGCAGATCATCATAAATATATTTCACACACACGGTTGCTTATAACAAAAAGTGCAACGTATTATTCTGTCTGCAGCTCATCTGATGATTTGAAATATATTTATGACTTTTTTTATAAAAAAAAATTATATACAAAATATTCAAATTTGTCAATGTGATATTTAATCTCATTATGAACTTGATTTTCATTTTAATTCTTAAACGGAGAGGATCGTAGTCCTAAATATGTAGTTTGTTGTTTAGTCTTTGATGCATAATGTTTATGATTTATAATATTATATTCACAAATAATTATAAAGTGAAAAATATTAATTATTGTTTTCCAGATTTAGCATATGATCAATAAATTTATCTTTTAACATATTCAAAATCTAATGCCCTTAACTATCTATATCTATAAATATAAGTATGTGAGAAGATTTCTTGAAAAGCCTTATTAATATGATATGCATTTTTTTTTAAATTCAAAGCATGAAACTTCGTAGGTTTAAAACTAAAAAAAGAAACTACATAGATTTGATTTTATAATTAATTGGAATATAAAATCAAATTTATAAACTTTATAAAGGTCTAAAATAATAAAGCTCATTAAAAGTAGTATTGGTTTTATAATTAAGTGTAATATAAAAACTATGAAAGTATAAAATTATAAACCCAATAAACTAAAACTAGATATCAAGATTTTTTTTAATAAGAATTCAATATAAAAATTATTAAACTAAGAAAATTAAAATTAGATATTCAATAAAATTAAATTATAAGTTTGCATCATAGAAAGGAAAAGAAAATGAATTTACATGATACTTTTTTTTTCTAAACATTTTTTCAGCGCAACATAATTTTGGCATTTGTAGTCATGCGAGCTATATAAATAAAAACTAAAAATCTTATAAATGTCTAAAATAATGAAGTAAAATTTATAAAACGTATAAAATAAATAATATAATAAAGTTAAGTTATAAACTAAGTTATATTAAATATCCAAAAATGAATTTATTTAACAATGTTTTATAATAAGGGGTTTCATCATTGACCATTCATGTGCTTTTATATTTATATTTATATTTCTATTGATTGGAATTAATCTAATTAGATATATCATGTAATTATAAAATAATATTATTGGTTGGTCTTTTGCATGGGATATATTTATATTTATTTTGATTGAAACTCAGTTGGATATACTAAGTAATCATAAAATATTGTTGTTGAATGCTTTTCTACATGAATTTGATTGTTCATGTCATTCTTCTTACAATAATTTTTTTACATTTTATTTGATATAAAACCTCAAATATAATATTATATGTCAGTTGATTAGATTACCTTCAACTCTAAACATGTAAACTTGATTAATAAAATAAAACAAATTTAATAAAAAAATAAAATTATAAAAAAAGTGTATTCAATTGCAACAATCCTTAATATTTATGCCTTTTTCTTTTCCTTTCTAATACTATATAGTTTTAATAATTGTAGTTATGTGAGACAAAATCTAATATATAAACCCTGTAAAAGTCTAAAATAATAAAATGCAATTTATGTAAGACTTAAAATAAAGAATGCAATCAAGTTATCTAGTAAACTAACTTAAATTATTTAAAAATTTGAATATCAAGCAATTTTTCCCCAAAGAGGGTTCCATCATCGATTATAAACGTGTTTTTGTCTTTATAATTTTTTTTAGTGAAATCAATTGGATATATCAGGTAATTATAAAATATTGTTGTAATATACTCTTTTGCATATGGATTTGAATATCTATGTCATTTTTCTTATAATAGTTTATTCTTTACTCTCACTTATTTGATAAAAAAATTCCCACCTACAATATCATAAGCACTAATTGAAATACTTTAGATTTAAATCTAATAATTATTTTTTGATTAAAAAACAAATCAAATATCTTAATTTAAAAAAAATAATATTCAATTGTAATAATAATTAATGTCCAATTAACTACATGAGACTACAAATTTATATCTATCTAATGAAGTCAGTTAACCATATGACTATAAAACTATAATTATATAAAGAGTAAATTACATTAACCTACCTGAGGGTAGTCTATGGTTACATTTATCTCATCTAAATTTTAGAATATACACTTACCTACCTGTAGTTAGCTTTCTGTTAGCTTTTTCGTTAGTCAATTGTTCAAAATCCAGTCAAACCTTATGCCAACTAATCAAAACTTATTGAAAACCTGACTTTACCCTTAATAATTTCAAAATTTACTCAAAGTTTGGATGTTACTTCGGTAAAAGATTTGGCTGAATTATGAAATTATTTAAGGGAAAGTCGGGTTTCCAATAAGTTTTGATGAGTCTGCATAAGGTTTGATTAGATTTTGAACAATTGACTAACAAAAAGCTAACAACAGGTAGGTAAGTGTATATTTTAAAAACTAGGTAAGGTAAGTGTAACCATGGACCAAACTCAAGTAGGTTAATGTAATTTTCCCTTATATAAATACCAAAGCATTTGAACAGCGAAAGATTTAAAAAAATCACCTGATAAGCCAATAAAAAAACAAACATCCAATATAAATATATACATATGTAGCAAACTATAGCTTAAATTACGATATAATTAAAAGTGAATTTATCAAATAACAATTCACCATAAAAGCTTTCATTGTTAACTATGTTTTTGCATTATATTTCTTTTAATCCAGGATATATGAAGAATTATAAAATATTGTTATTCCTTATTCTCTTGCATGAGGATGTGAGTATCCATATCATTTGTCTTATAATAATTTATTCTTTAACCATATTTTTTTTTCTATTTGATAACAAACCTCAAGTACAATATTATATGTGTTAATTAGATTACATTCAGTTTCAATATTATAATCTTGATTAATAAAGACAAATCAAATTTCATGATAAACAAAATTTTAAAATACCTTCAATTGCAACAATCCTTAATATCCAATTAATTACACTGCAAATTTATATATATTCAAATAATCAACTTAACCAGATGACTATAAAACAATAGTTATATAACTAACAAAGCGTTTGATGAAGAAAAAAATGAGTTATGAAAATGAAATGATAAGCCACTTTCTAATTAAATACTATAAATGTATAAATTAATAGTTGCTTACTATCAAATAATATAAATAAAATTATTTTAAAGGAATTTCTAAATACCATATGTTTAATTTGGAACATGAGATTAAATGTTAAAATAAAAAAATATATTGGGTAAAAATAAGGTATATACAATATAATATTTTTTAGTAGTATGCCCTACAAGCCAATGATATTTGATGTTTAGAGATATTATTTGTAAAACGATCTTCTTCAAATTGTTATTGATGAGTAAAAAATATTGCATATTTTGGCCACTTAATTTACATTTGTTAGCTTAGGAATTTGTTACTTTGAGTTGTTTTCGTTGTTTTTCAGGTTTACAAGCACTGGGAAAGGAGTTTCACTAAAATTGCTAGAATTACCTATGCAGATCAATCATTTTTGTAGATTTTACTATATTGATTCAGGAAGAACCAGGAGATGAGCCATATATGCTTGGAAAGATCCGGAAGTCTATTTTCTGAGAAATTTTACGGCTCGTAAAAATGATTTTTCTAGAGAAAGTTATGGCAGTTTTAGTAGACAAGGATCAAGCTGAAGATGTCTAGTGCGCTTGAGCGCACCAGACCTGCGATCGATCGCAAGTGCGCACTCGCACATCCCACATCGGTTAAAAATGCTTTGTAGTGCACCAGTATGCGCTCGAGCGCACCAGACTGCGATCGAGCGCACTCAAGCAGTATCCCATATCGAATTTGAAACACATTGTACTCAGGGAATTCCCCTATAAAAGGCAAATCTCCCTTCATCATTCGATGTGCAATCTTGAGGACTTCTGCTAGCATTCTGGTAGATCTCGAAGGCTTTGCTACTACGAGGGGAAGCGCCGCCCAACAGCGAGTGGAATTTCTCCCCATGTATAGTCAGTTTTTAATTTACTGCTTTTGTTAGTTTTAAAATTTATTGTTTAGCACTGTTATTGTGAACTTTAGTTTCATGATTATGAGTAGCTAAAATCTTCAGCTAAGATTGAAGATGAAGTCTCGTCGTTGTTTGGCATAATATTTTCAGATTTGTTTATACAATTCTGATGTTTTTTAGTATAAATGTTCTGTTCAATTATTTGAGTAAAATCTTATGATTGGTTGCGTTTAAATTGTTCTGTTGGATATTCCGTGTGTTTCATCTGATGGATACATCGAATCGTTTTTGATTAAATTGGATATCCTTTGTGATTTGTTAAAAGCGGATACATTTGATTGTTTTGGTTTAATTGGGATATTTGTTGTGATTTGTTTAAAGTTGGATTCATGGAATGTTTTGATAGATTATTTTTATATAGAACATGAATATATATGCTTTACTTTGGTGGGGTGGATTCAGAAACCTTAGTATTTTTATCATTAGTCTTTAAATCAATTTAGTTTAGTTTATATTTGTTTTGCAAAAGACAATTCAAAACTTGGAACTAGGTTAAAATAGGCTTAGTTTGGATAAAAATATTTTCACAATGCAATTCCCTGTGGATTCGACCTCGCACTTGCACAACACTATATTGCAAACGACTCGTGCGCTTGCGAGTAATTTAAAACTCACAACAAGTTTTTGGTGCCGTTATCGGGGAGTTGTTTG
This sequence comes from Bretschneidera sinensis, assembly GCA_023935145.1. Classification (NCBI taxonomy): domain Eukaryota; kingdom Viridiplantae; phylum Streptophyta; class Magnoliopsida; order Brassicales; family Akaniaceae; genus Bretschneidera; species Bretschneidera sinensis. Next base: position 61,518,868 of record CM043703.1, on the reverse strand, counting down.
ATTTGTGAAAAATAAATTTTTGTCTGAATTAATTTTATTTTTCTACTAGTTAGTTAGCATTTTTTGTTTGATTTTTTTTTTCTTTTTGCAATTTTATTTTACTTTATTTTGTGAGCAGTGTGTTTTCTGTTTTTTGCATTTATTTTACTTTATTGTTATTTTGTTTCTGCTAGTTAATTTTAGTGCTTTTTGTACGGTGTATGCTTGGTCGGAGATCCTTGAACTTAGAATTGATACATTTAGATCCCGACTTAGAAATAACTCTTAGGATACATAAAAGAGCACTAGTTGAAAGAGAGACAATTGAGATGGGAGAAAATTTTAGGAATGCAAATCTACTGGAGCATGTAGAGCAACCTAGAGCTTGGAACGTGGACTCCACTACATCCCTTAGGGATTTGTTTGCACCCGTTGTGACTAACTCATCTTCTTGCATAGTGTTGCCACCTACCAATGCCACCCATTTTGATTTAAAGCCACATGTCATCCAACTCCTACCCTCATTTCATGGCTTAGATCTTGAAAATCCTTACAGTCATATGAAGAAGTTCAAAGATATTTGTGCCATATTCAAGTTCCAGAACTTCTCTGAGGAGTCAGTCCATCTTCGACTTTTCCCTTTCTCTCTTCACGATAGAGCTAGGGCATGGTTGGATTCCAACATGCCCGGGTCTATTACATCTTGGGAAAATCTGCTTAGTAAATTTTATCACTTGTTTTTCCCAATGTCTAGAGTGAATGAGTGCCGAAAGGAGATTAATTCTTTCACTCAGGATGAGGATGAGAAGTTTTCTAAAAGCTGGGAGTGCTTCAAAGAGTTACTGATCAGATGCCCTCCACATGGATATGAGAAGTGGAGACTCGTTCAATTCTTCTACCAAGGGTTAACTCAACCCAACCGTAGCATGATCGAGTCTATGAATGGAGGGGCATTCTTAAGTCTGATGGGAGATGAAGCATACAAAGCATTGGACAAGTTGTCCGATAAATCGCAGCAGTGGGATTTTTCAAGCTGTCGGGATAAGTCCACTCGTGCTCCCAAGAAAGGAGGCATCTATGAGATTAAGGAGGACACAGACTTGAGGATAAAGTTAGATGCTCTCACTAAGAAGATTGACACTCTCGCTATGGGTCAATCCATCAATGCCGCCAACACATTCAATGATGATAGTTGTTCCATATGTGCTAGTCCCATGCATTTAGCACAGAATTATCCATCAATGTCGGCTTTTGCTGAGTATCCTATGGAACAAGTGAATGCTTTCAATGACTATCGGAGGCAGTCAAATGGATCTTACTCCGAGACTTACAATCCAGGGTGGCTGAACCACCCTAATTTTTCGTGGAAGCTGAACCAACCAATGAATCAGGGAGGAGCCCTTCATCATGCTCACAATCAATACCCTCTCGGATTTGCTCCACAAATTCCTAGTCATGGTCGCTCAGCCCATCCAGCACCATCACCTACTTACCAAGCTCTCACTCAAACGCCAGCACCAGTTTCATAGTCTTTAGAGGACACCCTTAAAGAGTTCATGAAGATGACTGGCTAATCCATGAGGGAAGTGAGGAGTGCAACAATGGTAAACACCCAAGCAATTGCTAAGCTAGAGAATCAAATAGGGCAAATTGCAAGTCACTTGGGTGATAGAGAGAATGAGAAGTTCCCCAGTCAGCCCGTGCCCAACCCGAAAGGACAGTTTGTGGTTGGAAATTCATCAAATCCTACGCACGGGGAGGAACAAGTGCAATCGATTGTCTCATTGAGGTCTGGGAGACAATTGGACAATCGAGTGGAAGAAAACCCTATTATGTAGCAAGGGCAAGGAAGTGGCAACAAGGAGAAGAGAGATGTTGAGCCATCTACAGCCACACCTACTGTGGAGGATCCTCCTAGGTCGTTTGTACCTAAAATGCCTTGCCCTGAGAGATTACAAGCACCCAAGAAAGGAGGGAAGTATGAGAAAATTCTGGAGGTATTCAAGCAGGTCCAAATCAATATCCCATTTTTGGGCACTATCCATCAAGTGCCGTCATATACCAAGTTTTTAAAGGACTTGATCACTATCAAGAGGAGGACGAATGTCTTGAAGAAGGCATTTTTGACCGAGTAGGTTAGTTCAATCCTTCAGTGCAAGCTGCCCATCAAGTATAAGGATCCGGGGTGTCCTACCATCTCTTGAACGATAGGAATTAGCCAGATCGAGAGGGCTATCTTGGATCTAGGAGCAAGTGTGAATCTTCTGCCTTACTCAGTCTATTTGCAGTTAGGGTTAGGAGAACTGAAGCCCATAACCACGACGCTTCAATTGGCTGACAGGTCAGTGAAAATACCAAGGGGAGTAGTTGAGGATGTTTTGATAAAAGTGGATAAGTTCTATTTCCCTGTGGATTTTATTGTGCTTGACACAGAGCCGATTCAGAATGTAGGGATTCAGATACCGGTTATTCTAGGGCGACCATTCTTAGCCACGACTAATGCCCTGATCAATTGTAGGACAGGGGTGATGAAGATTTCCTTCGGAAATATGATAGTGGAGCTGAATATCTTTGATATTAGTAAGCAACCACTAAAATATGATGAAGTGAGAAATGTATGCTTGATAGAGGAGATTCTTGAGGAGACTGTGGATGAATCAAGCATTGAGGACCCCTTGGAGGCATGCTTCGCTCAATTTGGAGAGGATTTGGATTTAGATAAGTTACTCGAGCAAGCAAATGCCATTTTGGAGTCTTCTCATCGGGAGAGCAATGAAATGGAGGAGACCGTAGCACCTGAACCTCCCAAGAAGAAACTTAAGCCTTTACAAGATAATCTTAAGTATAAGTTCCTAGGTCCAGCAGATTGTTTACCTGTGATTATAGCTTCAGATTTGGTTGACACTTAAGAGAAGAAATTATTAGATGTTTTAAGAGAGCACAAGGAAGCTATCGGCTAGACTATAGAGGATATTAAGGGAATCAGCCCCTCGGTGGTGATGCACAAGATACATTTGGAAGAGAATGCCAAGCCATCGGGGGAGCCACAAAGAAGGCTCAACCCAAATATGCAAGAGGTTGTGAGGATAGAAGTAATTAAGCTATTGGATGCAGGGATCATTTATCCAATCTCTGATAGCAAGTGGGTGAGCAAGATTCATGTCATGCCCAAACAAGCTGGATTGACAGTGGTGAGAAATAATGATGACAAGTTGGTGCCAACTCGTGTTCAGTCAGGATGGAGAGTGTGTATAGACTATCGCAAGTTGAATGCTGCCACAAGGAAGGATGATTTGCCACTCCCATTTATTGATCAGATGGTGGAGCGTTTGGCTGGGTACGAATACTATTGCTTTTTGGATGGTTATTCTGGATATAACTAGGTCCCTGTGGACCCTGAAGATTAGGAGAAGATGACGTTTACCTGTCCTTTTGGGACATTCGCCTACCGTCGCATGCCCTTTGGGTTATGTAATGCACCCGCTACTTTTCTTCGGTGCATGATCAGCATATTCTCTGATATAGTAGAGTGGTTCTTAGAGATTTTCATGGATGAATTCTCCGTCTTCGATTCATCATTTGAGGAGTGCCTGCACCGTCTCACTTTGGTTTTAGTGCAGTGCAAGGAGAAGAACCTGGTGCTTAATTGGGAGGAGTGCCATTTTATGGTCAAGCAAGGTATTGTACTGGGGCATGTCGTATCTCATCGGGGGATTGAGGTCAACAAAGTGAAGGTGGGCCTAATTTCCAATCTTCCACCCCCATGTACAGTGAAGGAGGTTCGATCTTTTCTGGGCCATGCAGGCTTCTACAAGCGATTTATCCAGAATTTCAACAAAATCACCAGGCCCTTGTGCAAGTTATTACTGAAGGATGCCCTATTTGTATTTGATAAAGATTGTAAGAAAGCATTTGGGGATCTGAAGAAGATTCTGACGTCCACACCCATTATTCAGCCACCCAACTGGGGTGTGCCTTTTGAAATTATGTGTGACACATCAGACTATGTTGTTGGAGCTGTTTTGGGGCAGTGTGTTGATAAACTTCCCTATGTTATCTATTATGCTAGTAGAACTCTAAACGACGCGCAACTCAATTACTTTACCACTGAGAAGGAGTTGCTAGCAGTCATTTTTGCATTAGACAAGTTCAGATCCTACTTGTTAGGATTTAAAGTCATTATCTACTTGGATCATGCAGCATTGAAGTATCTTTTCTCTAAAAAAAGATGTTAAATCTCGTCTTATCCGATGGATCTTGTTACTTCAAGAGTTCGACATAGAGATTCGGGATAGGAAAGGTTCCAAAAATGTGGTGGCGGACCATTTGTCTAAATTGATTGTGGATTTCACTAAGGCCACCACTCCCATTTCTGAGACCTTTCCTAATGATCAATTGATGCACATTGCTCACAATCCCGTGCCATGGTTTTCTGATATAGTGAACTATCTTGTCACCGGTCAAATGCCCTTAAATTGGGGGCGACAAGATAAATCAAAATTTTTGGCCTTGGTAAAACATTTTTTCTGGGATGATCCTTACCTGTTCAAGTATTGTCCCGATCAGATCATCAGAAGGTGTATTCCTGAGCATGACCAATCTAATGTCATCGTCTTTTGTCATGATCATGCTTGTGGAGGCCATTTCAGTGCTAAAAAGACTGCTGTGAAAATCTTACAGTGTGGATTCTATTGGCCCACCTTGTTCTGAGACTCTCACACTGACTGTGTATCTTGTGAGTGCTGCCAAAAGCTAGGGAGTCTTTCTAGGAGGAATATGATGCCCCTCAACCCTATTCTGATTGTTGAGATTTTTGACGTGTGGGGCATTAATTTTATGGGACTTTTCCCAAACTCCTTTGGCTATCTATACATTCTAGTTGCTGTGGACTATCTGTCCAAATGGGTGGAGGTCATTGCATGCAAGACCAATGACCACCGAGTTATGGTCCAGTTTTTGAAGGACACTATCTTTGCTCGTTTCGGTACGCCTCGAGCAATCATAAGTGATGGAGGTAAGCATTTTTGCAACCGGATTTTTGAGCAGTTGATGAAGAAGTATTTCATCACACACAAGGTTGCCACCCAGTATCACCCACAGATGAGTGGACAAGTGAAAATTTCCAATCGCGAGATCAAGCAAATTTTGGAGAAGACTGTGAAACCCAGTAGAAAAGATTGGTCTCTGAAATTGAATGATGCACTGTGGGCATATCGAACAACATTTAAGACGCCAATTGGCATGTCTCCATATCATAACGTGTTCGGAAAAGCCTGTCACCTTCCGGTTGAATTAGAGCATAGAGCCTATTCGACTATCAAGCAGCTGAACTTCAATCTTTCAAAGGCTGGCTCACAAAGGAAGCTCAAACTCAATGAATTAAATGAGCTGCAGAATGATGCATACGATTGTGCACGGTCATACAAGGCATAAATGAAGAAGACTCATGACCAAAACATTTTGAGACGAACTTTTGAGCCGGGTCAAAAAGTTCTTCTTTATAATTTACGCCTGCATCTTTTTCCAGGAAAACTCAAATCTCGATGGACAGGCCCATTTATTATTCGGTCGGTTTTTCCTCATGGAGCCATCGAGATTGAGGATCCAAAGAATGGTAACACTTTCAAGGTAAATGGACAGAGGCTAAAACCATTTTTGGAGTTGAGGAGTCCGGACATTGAGACGATATTGTTGGAGGATCCTAGTTACTCAGATTGAGTGTCGTCTACTATAGAGAGTCTGACTGAAGACTTTAAACTTAGCACTCATGGGAGGCACCCCACAACATATCCTTTTCGTTTGTTTATTATTTTACATATTTAATGTTACTGCTGATTTCTAGTGTTTCTTTTGTTTTTCAGTCTTTATGTTTCAGGGACAATGCGTACTTCAGTTCAAGTTTGGGGGTATGCTATGAGCCATACCAAGTCCAGATAGTTCTCTTTATCCCAGGCCAGCTCTTTCCATATTATTTACACATTGGGGTCAATGTGTAATTTAAGTCTGGGGGTATGGGAGACACATTACACACACTTTGTCCTAATTTGTTGTTGTTTTTTTTCTTCGTTGTAAAGAAAAGATAAATGTATGCTCATGTTATTTTGAAATTTTGGTTGATCTAAACAAATTCTGTGATGTGATGTCATTGGTGAGCTTAAAATTTTGAACACATGATCTAATGATAAAGTTTTAAAATTTAGTTACTTACTTTAGGCATTTGAGAATTCACATGTTTGATCTAATCTGACACGAGCACATTAGCACAAAATTGTGTGAGGTATGACATGTGATTTTAATGTGTATGTTTCCTTGTCTTAATTGAAACTCGATGATTTGTTGGATAAACACTTGGGCATAGAAAAAAAAAATATTTATAATGATCATCAATAAACTTTCCACTGAGTAACTGGACCTCTTGCCTCAGTAAGCAGTGAGTATTCACGTCAAAAGGTAGGAATTTTATTCATAATGATCATTGCAAAACTTTCTGCTAAGTAACTGGACCTCTTGCCTCAGTAAGCAGTGAGTGTTCAAGTCAAAAGGTGAGAATTTTGCTTAGTAGCATTAAGGCCAGTTTAGTTTCGTAGCATTTTTTACTCGAGTTAGTAAGTCCTTAGGGGTGTCTTTACACCTAATGCCCTAAAACCATTTGGTTTGGGAGTCGTTGACTCAACACTCGATCCATGGGTCAATTAAAAAGCTTAAAGGAACTAAACATAGCAGAGCCTTATAATAATTAAAAAAATATATAAAAAATAAAAATAAAATAAAACTATGCCATTGTTGTTCATTCTGATGAGAAATTTTGTGAATCTTGAGACTTGGAGACATTGTACATTGAAGTTATTTAGAACCCTCATCTGTATATGCTAATTCACTTTACACTGATTCAAGCTTGTGATGTCTTAGCCTGCCTCTTGTAAGTAATTAGGTTTTAAAATTACTATTCATTATGAAGATGGGTTATATCTTTTTAAGCTTGCTCATGAATAAATATCATGGATTTGAGTGCTCCTTAAATTTTTGGATACCATGAGTGATGAACTTATCTTTATGTTCTTTGTTTTCCATTTAGTTATTTATTTATTTATTTTGTTTTGCTAAAGGACTAGCAAAATGTAAGTTTGGGGGTATTTGATGAGTGAAAAATATTGCATATTTTGGCCACTTAATTTACATTCGTTAGCTTAGGAATTTGTTACTTTGAGTTATTTTCATTGTTTTTCAGGTTTACAAGCACTTGGAAAGGAGTTTCACTAAAATTGCCAGAATTTCCTGTACAGATTAGTCATTTTTGTGGATTTTATTGTATTGATTCAGGAAAAACCAAGAGATGAACCATATATGCTTGGAAAGATCTGGAAGTCTATTTTCTGAAGAATTTTATGGCTCGTAAAAATGATTTTTCTAGAGAAAGTTATGGCAGTTTTGGTAGACAAGGGTCAAGCTGAAGATGTCTAGTGCGCTCGAGCGCACCAGACTTGCGATCGATCGCAAGTGCGCACTCGCACATCCCACATCGGTTAAAAATGCTTTGTAGTGCACCAATATGCACTCGAGCACACCAGACTATGATCGAGCGCACTCGGGCAGTATCCCACATTGAATTTGAAACACATTGTACTCCGGGAATTCCCCTATAAAAGCTCCATCTCGCTTCATCATTCGATGTGCAATCTTGAGGACTTCTACTAGCATTCTGGTAGATCTCGAAGGCTTTGCTACCACGAGGGGAAGCGCCGCCCAACAACGAGTGGAATTTCTCCCCATGTATAGTCAGTTTTTAATTTACTGCTTTTGTTAGTTTTAAAATTTAATGTTTAGCATTATTATTGTGAACTTTAGTTTCATGATTATGAGTAGCTAAAATCTTCAGCTAAGGTTGAAGATGAAGCCTCGCTGTTGTTCGACATAATATTTTCATATTTGTTTATACAATTATGATGTTTTTTAGTATAAATGTTTTGTTCAATTATTTGAGTAAAATCTTATGATTGGTTGCATTTAAATTGTTCTGTTGGATATTCCATGTGTTTCATCTGATGGATACATCTAATCGTTTTTGATTAAATTGGATATCTTTTGTGATTTGTTAAAAGAGGATACATTGGATTGTTTTGGTTTAATTGAGATATTTGTTGTGATTTGTTTAAAGTTGGATTCATGGAATGTTTTGACAGATTATTTTTATATAGAACATGAAGATATATGCTTTACTTTGGTGGGGTGGATTCAGAAACCTTAGTGTTTTTATCATTAGTTTTTAAATCAATTTAGTTTAGTTTATATTTGTTTTGCAAAAGACAATTCAAAACTTGGAACTAGATTAAAATAGGCTTAGTTTAGAGAAAAATATTTTCACAATGCAATTCCCTGTGGATTCAACCTCGCACTTGCACAACACTATATTGCAAACGACTCGTGCACTTGCGAGTAATTTAAAACTCACAACAGTTATCATAATTTATGACAAGTTTATTTATCATGGATATTTCTTTAATTACTTTGTCATGATTAAGTCCATATGGTAAGCAATGGAGATAGGATTATAACGAGATCATAATTTTGAAACCTAGTCTTCTTGAAAGCTTTTATCTTAAACATTCATAATCGTAGGATACTAATTGAAAAATTAGTAATTCAGTTATACTGGTACATACTATGTTTGCTCAATTGGAAGGGTGATTGATCTCCATGTCACTTGTATGGTAGACACTAAAACAAATATGTGGGTGCTTATTGAAGAATAAGTCCACTTAACATGACTCGACTTAAGAACACTTGATGGAGTTTTACTTGCCTATCAATAAGTAGTTATTGTATTATAGTTGTGCATGTGATCCTTATACCTGAGGCACCATAGTTATATTGTATAGGACTTATTATACTTTGATGCTATTTAATATAGTTATATTAATGGATCATTAATTAGTAGTAATTGGATATAATGAGTTTCATATTAAGACATGTAAGTATCAGTGTTTTTAGAGACGAGGGCGTTTGACAAAATGTTTTGCCCCAAATAGGCGAGACGTAAGCCTTGAGGCATTGGAGCGTAAGTCTTTTGAAACATTGAGGTGTTTTAAATAAAATAATAACAATTAAATAAAATGATAAAAATAATAAATAAATAATATTTAAATAAATACAAATAAATAAATTGCCAACCAATTTTAATAATTTAAAACTTAAAAATGAACATTAATTACAAATTCACAAAAACTTCTCAAAAATACCGTTAAGTATTACACATTATTAAACATTATTAAGACCAAAATATAGTGTGTAAATATTTAAAACTCCATAATTTAATAAGCAAAAATCAGTAAACTTATCTACAAGCCACGTGTAAACATGTTAACAACACAAGATCACCATTTATCCAACCTTACACTGACATAAGCAAAGAAAAAGAAGCAACTAGAAAGCTTTGTGTGTAGTTTTTCAATAAAAAAAAAAAAATAGTGAACCCAACATCTCCCCTCTTCTATCAACAACTGTAGACCCCCATCCCCATTTTCTTTTTGACCCTTTTGATCGCCATACACAAACCTCAATCCCCACAAATTTGTTCAAAAACAGAATTCATAAACCTCTACAAATAAAGCTCAATTCCCACAATGGTTTGACCAGAGAGATTTAAATCACCCTTAAACTCTCTATTGGGGAGGCAAAAGCAAAAGTCAAAACTCTCAAAATGGGTCTCTGCAACTCCAAACCATCATCAAACCCAACCTTTCCCAAATCAAACCCTATTTCGTTCGAGCTTTGTCAATGGGTAAATTCTTAGTTGTAATTGTCAAAGCAAAGAAAACACCAACAACAAAGAAAACAACAGTATTAACAACAATAAAGGGAGGAAATTGTCGTTTTCCCCTATTCTACAGTCTAAGTCCAGCTCCCTATTTCTTCTCAAAGAAGTCCTCGACGAGATCTCCGGCAAATACGAGCTCCAATTCGACTCCCTAAGCAGTTTTTCAAGCGTTTTTTCTTGGCTCCGTACCCTGCAAAAAAATACCATGAGGCGTATGCCTCACCGTCCTGGGTGTGAAATATGTATGTCTCTGGTCGGAGTGTACGCCCCAACTCTAAATACTTATGCTTTCGGAATAGAACGCCTTAATTTTGATGCCTTGAGGTGTTTTGTGTGCGTTTTGCCTCTAAGCGTGCCCAGTCTCGCTTAGAAAACGCACTTGAAAACCCAAGTATACAATAAGGTATCTATCACTCCTAAGTAAAAGTAGAGAATGTCCTATATGATCTACCAAGATAAAATTCGGGAGGTTCCTTAGCCAAAGCAGGGTGAGAATTAGAAAGGAGTTTCTAATTTCACCATTAGAATTATGTTCTTGAGATTTAGACACATAGAATTAATGTTAAGGTTTTGACAATAATTCTATGCCCTAATTATTTTATTTGGGACATTGCATGATGGAAGGATTGAATTACACATTAACTGATAACATAAAGGTTCAAGATTTCATAACAAAATTCACACTGTCCGGGTAGTTATGATATGTTGCTAAGTGTCACTCATGATTGTGTAAGCCCTAAAATTAATTTAATAGAATATTAATTAATTCTTATAAAATGGAGAATCAAAAGGAGTTTTGATTCAAAATAAATTAGGAGTTCTAATTAATTTGAATGGGTTATAATTTCAATTATATAAAAGTTATGGCCTACAATTAGATTAGTTTGAACCTAAGGGATCGTACACAAATGGAGTAATGTGTAATTAAGAAATAACTACAGAGGTTTAGTTTATGGTTAGTTACACTTAAACCTAACACTATAAATAGTTTATGAGTATACAGAAATTTGCTAGCACATAATCTACACACAAGTTTCTCCTATGATTTAGTTCTGCTTCTTCCACAAATGAGAGAGAGCTAAATGAGAGAGAAATCATAATTAGTGATTTGCCCTGTGTGGACTATCTTTAGAGATCACATAATTTTGCGATTCTTGTGAATTCAAGAATGCAGGAATTTGGATTTGAGTATGTTGGTGAATTCAGCAATAGCAACTTCAAGGAGAAAAAAACAACAAATCTAAGGTAACAATTCTAAACCATGAATGTTCTTGTTCAATATATGTTCCATGTAAATCATAAGATGATTAGGGTTTAGGGTTTATGGGAATCAATGAATAATTTTAAATTGGCTGTGTTTTCTACATTGATTTTTTTTCAAGTGGTGTCAAAGTTATCCTTATGATTTACGTATGACATGGTAGTTTATTGTTATGGCTATAAAAGATTTGATTTTTAAATTCTATAGATTGTGCATTCATAAATCTAAAAGTTAGATTAGGTTTTATGAAATCCTAGGTCAAAGAATTCAAGAAAGTTTTCTTGAATTGTTTATTATCATATGATGATAATGAAATTGTTTTAGATTGTTTTTCAAACGAATTAAATCAATAAAGATTGATTATAAACAATTTAGTTGATCAAAATATGATTTTGAATCAAAAGGAAATAGTTTTAGGAAATAAATTCTCGTGAAAAAATGTAGAAATCGAAGGGATAGTCGATTGTGCCCTCACAGACCTAATTGAAAATTAGAAAAAAAATTTGGACAATCAACTACCCCTGAGGGGACAATCGACTATGCCATCAAGACCTGATGAATTTTTAGACAAAGACTTTTGATAGTCGACTGTCCAAGGGCACAATCGACTGTCAAGATGTGAAAATTTATTTTCAACGGTTTTTTCAAAATATTTTGAAATTATTTTCATTTAAAAAAAAAATTAAAACTCGATTTTAATTAAAATAATTTATTTAATTTTTTATTCTCAAAATTTTAAATTAAATTACCTTTATTAATTAAGAAATATTCTTAATTTTAAAATCAAAGGTTTTAATAAATTTGAGTTTGATTTGGAATTGGAAACCTAATTTGATTAGGATAAGAAATCTTGAAATTAAAACCATAATTAGAATAAATTATATTTAAATTTATATGTGCAATATGATTGTATGTATGTTTAAGGATGGGTCATTATGGACTTAAGACCAAATAATTAAGCTATGCGATTGGTCATTATTCAATGTTATTGAATGTATGATTGTAATTTTATGGGTTGTAATATTTAATTCTCTATTTCTGGGATATATAATTTTAAATAGGGTTTGCATACCTTGACTCTCTTTTATCTCTAGCTATAAAATTCTATATCCCTCTTATTGTAACTCCCATTGATTTTGACTCGAGGTTTCTTATTGATTATGTAACGTAATTAGTTAGAATAGTTTAATAGGAGTAATTTGATAGGAGTAAATAAGAATGTTTCATGTAAAGTTGGAGGATGATCGAGTGCGTAAGGAAATAATGGAGGTCCATTATGTGGGAATTAGTGAAAGATATTATAGAACCCTAAATTAAGACCAATGATTCACTTAGTGATTCGAGTGAATCATGCACAAAAGTCCATAATCACTAGGAGTCATATTTTATTTATTATATGATATATGATATGTATGTGATACATATTCAATTAATGATGAGACTAAAGAGCAATTAAACTCTCTCATGAAAGTAATTGCTATGAAGTTGTAATGAAGAGACATTACGAATATCTTATCGTGACCTTTCACCATTGTAGGGATATACAAGATCTACTGTTCTAAGTAAGTTTTTTCGTAGATATATGGGATTTACATTATAGGAGATTCATGATGCCCTATTAAATAAATGATATAACGAAGTAGGAAACTAATGGGTCCAAAAAACTATTATGTGAGGGCTCAATGATTCAATCACATACACTTGTGAAAATAGTATGTCTGACTTAACTAGAATATATTATCCAAGAAACTATCATGCGAGGATGATATATTTTAGAAGTCGAATGAATGATTGGGAATTACATGAGATGTAATTGACAAGTGTAACAACCCATCCCAAGTGGGCCCTACGTGAGATGGATTCTTCATCTTTAAGTACCAAACACTAACTTGACATGTCAAACACACATTACATCACTAAACACATTTCAACTATTATCAATTTATACCTCGTAAAATAGACTTCATACAGTTAAGGCTATTCCTTTACCATTTTAAAAACTTTTTAATTTACAAGCTTTACATCAAACCGTACATTCATAAAAGGATAAATTTTTAACTAAATACAAACTCCAGTCAGACGCTAAGGATGTTGTTTTCCTAAACCTCTTGTGACTTAGCAATTTTCCAACTTTCCACTAGAGCTCGTCCAACACTACTTAACATCTAGGGGAAAATAGAACAAATGAGGAGTGAGTTTTAAAAAGCTCAGTGAGATTCATATTACCAAAAGTAATAAATTTTTGAAATTTCAATTGCTGATTTTATTATATATTTATCTAGTTATCATCTAGATGTTTTTATGTAGTTACATTTCCTAATGAATTTACTTCATTTGTTCAATTTTCATTCCTTTAAGAAATACACATAACATAGAACACAATAGAATTCTTCCATACAATAACATCCAATTAACCACAATCACTCTCATCATTCCACATCCCAATCAATTCAATATGTATACATCATCACATCACAACAATTAACATCATAATGAAAATGCAATGCAATGTATCAAAAGATTTCAACTCATCTCATCTCATACCACTTTTCATAATGAGGATGTCTCCCATGTACCGGTACGTCAACATCTACTCATTTATCCACGGATCCCCTTCACCCTTTCTGGACGGGTCCTACGATTCACTTTTATCCCCTTTCACCCTTTCTGGACGGGTCCTATAATTCACTCATGTACTCCCAATCATTATAACACAAAAAAAAAAAATGAGAAGAAAACAAAATTCATTGCATCCACATCCATAACCATCCATTTTATTTCAATTAGAGCACTTTACAAAAAAGAAACAAAAATTATCCACGCATTCAGACCACAACAATCTGAATCACAATTCATTTAATTAATCACACTGTTTAGTTCAAATATATACAATTTCATCCTATACAAGCATATATTCGTACACATTTGTATATACTCACATATAATCACAACATACATTCCTAACATATTCAAGTTTTAAAATTTCTAATTTCCTTCTGGCTTACTAGACGTAATATGTACTCACTATAACCACCCATCCCCGGGTGGGCCCTACCCGAGGCGGTATCATTACATTTAAGCTCTAAGCACCCCGACCTATATGCAAACAAACAAATTCACATAAACATTTTCATTCAAATCATCATCAAATTATGCAAATATATATATTTTACATATACATACTTTCACAATACAACTTGGTAAGGTTTACATGAGACATAAAATGAAAATATACTTTCCTCTATCATCTAACTTGCACACTTTTACAAAAATTTATGTTATAAAAAATTATCTAGACTCCCAAAGGACTAAAAGAGCGAGGATGCTGTGGATGAGGACTTTGATAAGGATCCTTTTCCTCCCTAATCATCTTAACTTCGTGTTCAAAGCTTTCCAACACTTTCCTGAAATGTTAGTAAAAATGGAGGGGGTGACCTAAAAAGCACAGTGAGTAAACATCTTATTAGAAGTAATTGTTTTGGGGTTTAAGTTCTTTAATTCCAATTCCTTTCATATAAATCTCTTTTTACATGTATAAGTATCATAATACTTTTATTTTATTTTATTTTAAGTTTTGGTTTACTTTCTTCATTTCTTAACCCAAAGGAAACAATCATTACAACATTGATATTTCTAATTTATTTCATAATTCATAATCCATATCTTAATCCACACACAACATAAAAATCAACCATTCATAATCCACATCCATCTGATAGTTTTCAATTCACAACAATTGATATTTTAGTACCTTTTACCAGGTCATTCACATCTCATGCCCTTCTTGGGCCAATTACAGCACATACTCCTCATGGGTCAATCCTATCAAATGTCCATCATCCATGGAATGAATGTAATGCATAATCATTTCTTTATTTTATTTCATTTCACTTTTCTTTGCTCATTTCATTTCACTGCCCTTCATTGGGCTCATCATAATATAACAACGGGGATGTCTCCCCACATATCGGTACATTTCTCAATAATATCAACATTCAATAATCAAATTTAGTTCCATTTTTGACCTCACTCAACACTCCCCCTCGTTAGACAGATGTTTTTGGCCTTACACAACACTCCCTCTCGTTAAACGAAGCATTGCCTTACGCAACACTCCCCCTCGTTAGACGGATCATGCAACGCTTTATGCAATGTGAAATGCAATCATACAAAACCTTTCAATTACACAATCATCAACAAATCATACCACTAAATTCATAACTATCCACCAACCATTTTCATTACAACAACAAGCATCATAGTTTCTCAAACATAACTACATCAAGTCATTTTCGTACAAAAACTTTATATATAATCACAATTTCTTATCATATGTATAATTTTCTTATAACTATATTATTTATGATTTCATAATCAATCATATCTTCATACTCTTAATTCTATTACATTCATCACAAGGAATTATATCAACATATTGTACGACTAAACATATATATGAATATTTAAACATCTTATACTTACCACATATTTTACATACTTTTCCATAGTATAATCTTAGTAATATAATCACTTTCTTCTTTTAAGTATTTAACATTTTATCTTTGTTATTTGTTCCAACATTTACTAATAGTAAGGTGGAACTCACCTCACTACGCGATCCACAACTAGTTCCAACTACTCCTTTGTCTCTCAAAGATTTTCCACTAGTACTTAGGGGTGTTCAACACTTAATCCAATTACTTTAAATCATTTAAAAGTATACCAAATAACCCCAAAATATTTTTTATACTTTAAAAATCATGTACACATTTTGAGTGCAAGAAAAATCAAAGGAATCTAAATATTATACCCTTTTCCTTCTTTTTTCAAATAATTTATTTTGGGTCCCAAGAAAATTTTAACTTCTTGAATACTAGGAATTTCAAAGGTGTTTTAATAATGTTTTAAATACATATAAATATTAAAATCAATTTGGGAAAGTTTCACATTCAAAAACTGAAGGAAAAAGTCAATTTTTTTTTCAAAAATCAGCATGATACAGTCGACTGAATGCTTGATTCAGTCAACTGAAAAGTGTCCAAAAACTCTAAATCCTTCACTTAATCAACTGAACACTTCATTAATTCAACTAAATGCCTTGGTTCAGCTATGTTTTGAAATCAAAAGCTTCATCCAGTCGACTAGGCACCGATCCAATAGACTAGGTCTCCGTTTTTCAACAAAAAACTTTTCGAAAATTCAATTTTTTCTCAAAAAATCTTCTTGATTCATATAGATCCTTTAAAATATTCAAATATATAAGCTTATAATAGTTTTATAAACAAAAACCAACATTAGCCACACCAAAAATCAAATCCCAAACTTCAAAAGCATAACTTTGGTTCAAAAGCCGTTTTTCTTGAAACTACTCTTTTATCAAACTTTTCTTAAGTAAAAATTCAAATTCTACTTTAAAAAACTCAAATCTTTGGTTTAGTAAAAAATCTTGATGATTTAAGAGTAAAGAAGGTCAAGGTGTTACCTTGATTTACCAAAATCTTCCCATTCTTTCCTTTCTCTTCCTCTCCTCCTTCCCATTTCTTCTATTTTCTTTCTTTTTCTCTTCTCTTTCAGTTTCTCTAGAAGGATCCAACATAAATGCTAGTCTTTCACTCCCACACTCAACCTATTTATAGTAAAAGTCTCCCTTAATTGTGATAGGAACACTTTGTGTGACATTTTTAATGCCTTTCCTACCCTATTTGGCTTTGTAATTCTCCTAACTTTGTTATTTTGAGCTTAGTTTCTATTTTTAGTGTTTAGAGAGCTTGTGAACGTGGGAATGATAAAAGAAGGTGCAAAAATGAGTTTTCCTAATTACTTTAAGAAATCTAAGTGGATCAAGAAAATAATCTTATCATTCTAAGAAACTTTCCTAATTTGGAAACTTTCCTTTTTGATATATTTCCTTTTCTAATTTTGGAAACTTTCCTTATTTATTATTTTCTGATTTCTTTGTAGGGAATTTCTACCTTGGAATTATTTGGATGATATGTCAAAACATGAGAGAATATTGGAGTCCACTAGGGATCCTATACGGGCCATTTGTGTAGAAGAACCCTAATGCATACATTTCTACTTGATTGCAAGTATCTGGACATGTTTAGAAGCTTGAGGAGTTTTTGGTTTAGTTTGGGAAGAGATCTTTGTGCATAAGGAAAGAAAATCAAGCCAAGAATTCGGCCACTGCAATTGTGCTTGAAATTTAAAAGCCGAAAACCCTAGTTTCTCTTCTACTTGTGCACAGCCGAAAACCCTAGTTTCTCTTCTACTTGTGCAAAGCCAAAAGCCCTAGTTTCTCTTCTACTTGTACATAGCCGAAAACCCTAGTTTTCTTTCAAATTAAACCCAGCAAAAAACCCTATTTTTCCTTCTATAAAAGCACAACCGAAAACTCTTTTTGGGGATCATTTTTCTCTAACCGGCGGCAGAGCTCTCTACTCCAAATTCAAGAAGCAAGAGGCTGAAACACTCCACCATTCCATCTCCAATTGTGAGCATATAAGGACTTCTCCAAATTGTGTTCTCCTTCATCCATCATCATAGCCATGAGGATCATCACCATTAACATCTCAAGCTTCCTTGAGTGTGTTAAAAAAAGTGTAACCCTTATGACTATTCTTTTTAATTGTTTCAAACCTGGTTGTTATTGGATTAAAAAATACTGAGTTGGATTCTTATGTTGGAGATTATTATTAATTCAATGAGATTTATTTAATTTTTTTATGTTTTCAAATTGTTCATGATATGTAGATATATGAATTCGTGATCTTTATTACATATGTTGAATTTTCAGTTCTGTTATATTGAAAACTTTGATATTGCAATTCATTAAAGCCATAATCGCACTTCCTTTCATCTAGTTGATCTGGAGTACAATTTAAAGTGGTAAAAGCTATAACTTTGATATTGCAAATCATTGAAGCCATAATCGCACTTCCTTTCACCTAATTGATATGGAGTATGATTTAAAGTTGTAAAAGCTATGAACAATAACCAATGATCTAGAAATTGCATGTTCTTTATTCATGGATTTTTTTCATAGGAATAAGGAACAGGTTATTGAATCATAGTTCCTTTTTATCTTAATGATTTGTTTAAGTAATTGTAAGGATGCGCTGAGTATTAACTTGATTGCTTAAACAAAATAACTAGCTGATGAACTTTTCCTAAGCTAGGGATTATCTAAGAAGGAATTTATAAAATGCATGATCTCTTTAGGCTTGCACTTAGATTCAATTCTGATATGTGATTGAGGCATGAATTCGTTGTCTACATTGAACCAATTTGATTAGTCATTTAATAAATTTGATTTTCTAAATTGTGAGAGAAAATGATCAATTGTAAATAATTGTTCTTTAATTTCCTTAGTGAAATTCTTAAAAAAAAAAAATTAGATCATGAAAACCCCTTAATTTTGTGTAATATGTTAATAGATGTAGATTTATATTTGTCTATAAACTGCTAATTAAACCAACATTTTTTTATGACTCTTTAGTATAGGAGTACTCGCAATCCCCGGCCAATAATGATACCCTACTAATCACTTTACTACAATCTTCTGCAGGGTTTGTTGATGACTAAATCAATGGTCTATCAAATGGCGTCGTTGCTGAGGATTGCAAAATCCCTATATTTTAGTGTCATTTAGCTTGTTAATATTTTGCTTACTTGTAAAATTTGCATGTAATATACCTTGTGTTTTACTTGATTGAAATTTTAGCATGTGACTTCCTTAAAACCATTTGTAACGATTGTATGAAGGGCAACTCATTATTATTTGTATTTCAAACTTTAACTTATATATTGATGCCTTTGGTTTTGTTGTTTAGGTCCATGAATGTCAGCGGTCAATAGAAAGACTCAGGAACTTTCAAAACACTTGGCTTTGCTAAAAGAAGTTACATTTTCTACAAATCAACCCCCACCTAACCAAATAGGGAGGGTAGAGTCGGAGGAGTCAGATAACTCATCACATCACTTGTCAGACGAGGAATAAGACATACCTGACTTAGAAAACGCAAATGAGGAAGATGAATTACCAATGGCTGAAACTATTAGGCAAATGTCTTCTTCAACTGATGGGGGAGCTGCACCAACTTGTATTACTTAGCTAGAACCAACAGTTGGCAAGGTAGCTGAGTTCGAGCTGAAAAGTGGGTTCTTGCACCATTTGCCCAAATTTTATGGGCTCAGTAACGAAGATCCTCACATAAATCTCAAGAAGTTTCAGTTTGTGTGTTCAAGTATGTGCCAATAGAATGCGGATCTCATCATTTTGAAGATGAAGTCATTCTCTTTTTCACTTGAAGATAGGGCAAAAACTTGGTTGTTTGATTTAACCTCAGGTTATATCGACATATAGGAGAAGTTGATGACTGAGTATCTGACTAAGTACTTCCCTGCCTCAAGGATTACTATCTTGAGGAAGCAAATAACTAGAATTGAGAAAAGGAAGGATGAGGCGTTCTGTGCCTACTATGAGAGATTCAAGAGCTTAGTTGCATCATATCCTCCACATGGGATAAAGGAAGGGAATTTCCTCACTTACTTTTATGTGGGACTTCTCCCTCTTGAACGTCAATTGTTAGATGCTGCTGTTGGAGGTTCTTTTGTGGATAAGACACCTGAAGTTGCTAAGGAGTTGCTCGCCCAATATGCTCTTAATTATCAACAATACGAGAGAGTGTTAAACTCCACTCGTGGGGTGAATGAGGTATCTTCTAACTCTGCTCTTGAGGGAAAAGTTAATAAAATGTCTACTCTTCTATCTCAGGTACTGAACATGAATGGAGCACAAGTACAACAAGTTGCTCAAGTTTGTGGTGTGTGCTGTACTCAAGGGCATCCAACTGGCCAATGTCCCCAACTGATCAACAATGGAGGATGGGAGTCTCTTAATGCTGTTGGGTTTCAAGGTAATCAAGGTGGACAAAGGTATAACCCTTTCTCTAACATATAAAACCCTGGGCTTAGAGATCACCCCAATTATCATTGGGCCAACAATGATAATGCTCAGAACCCTGAAGGTCAAGGGCAAGTGTTTCCACGCCCTCTAGGTTTGTTTATGAGGCCTCAAGTACCTCAAAACTTTGTCCCTATTC
The DNA here is from genome assembly GCA_023935145.1 of Bretschneidera sinensis. NCBI lineage: Eukaryota > Viridiplantae > Streptophyta > Magnoliopsida > Brassicales > Akaniaceae > Bretschneidera > Bretschneidera sinensis. Next base: position 61,498,710 of record CM043703.1, on the reverse strand, counting down.
CTCTTGTGCCCTCAAATTCTGCTGCTACTAATTATGATGAAATTTTAAAGTTCCTTGCTCAAGGGCAACAGAATTTAACTACTGCTACTCAAGCTCTTGTTATAGGTTAACAGGCTCACACTAAGGATATTGCAGAGCTGAATAAGCAATTAGGACAAGGGTTGGACTTCATGGGGAAGATAACTGAGAGTAGAAAATTGCCTAGCAACACTGTTCCCAACCCAAATATCGAGTAAGCTAAAGCTATTACCACAAGGAGTGGTAAGACCCTTGTGGATGTTTCTAAAACTCAAAAGAAAGCCTAAGTGACCCACGATGAGGAAAAAGACGTTGAGAGCACCAAGAAGGAAATAAAGAACGATCCTGCACCTCAATGGCAGAAGTAATTGGTCCTTCATCATCTGAGAATGCTTTGAAACCTCGAGGTAACGAACAAAACCCTAAACACTCTTTTGATTCTAATCCTTTTGCTCGTGTACCTTTTCCTAGTAGGTTTTCCAAAACCAAGAAGGATGAATCTGATTAGGCCATCTTGGAGATTTTTAAGAAGGTATAAGTTAACATGCCTTTGATTGAGTGCTTGAAGCAAGTGTCAAGATATGCCAAGTTTCTGAAGGAGCTTTGCACTATAAGGAGGTAGACTCGTGAGAAGGAGGTGGTGAAGATGAATGAGACAGTCTCTACTGTCATCCAAAGGAAATTTCCACCAAAGCTTAATGATCCAGGGAGTTTTTCTGTTCCTTGTGTGATTGGTACCAACAAATTTGATAATGTCATGCTAGACTTAGGAGCTTCAATTAATGTGATGCCTTATAGTCTTTATGCTTCTTTAGAGCTAGGTGTACTTAAAAGTGATAATGTAGTTATCCAATTGGCTGATTAATCTAATAAGTATCCTAACGAATACGTTGAGGATGTTCTTATGCAAGTGAATCAACTCATTTTTCCTGCTGACTTCTATGTCCTTGATATGGAAGATTCACCCCTAAATTCCACTCCATTGCTTTTAGGGCGCCCATTCATGAGGACCGCAAGAACAAAGATCGATATTTATGAGGGAACACTGACCATGGAATTTGATAATGAAGTTATATGCTTCAATATCTTTGAAGCCATGAGGTATCCATTAACTAACATTAAACCCTGTTTTTCTATTGATGATATTGATTCACTTGCGTAGAGGTTTATGGAAGCAATGGAAGAGGATGAGTTGAAAGTAACGCTCTCTCAAGGAGTTGGTTATATTGAGAATGGAGAACCCATTTCTAGGGCTGAGTTGGAGAAGGCTAAAGAGCCCATTGTGATCAAAACCATAGCCTCCCTTGAGGCCCAACCCATATTACCAAGGTTTATGCTTCCTTTATCCCTTCTTATTAGCACTAACAAAATGTTACCTTCAATGATACAAGCCCCTACATTTGAGCTTAAGGTTTTGCCAAATCACTTGAAGTATGTCTTTTTGGGGGACAAGGAGATGCTGCCTGTTATTATATCCTCGAAGTTGGAGGAGGACCAAGAGAAGAAGCTTGTGGACGTTTTGAAGAAGTACAAGACCGCCATTGGTTGGACTTTGGCGGATATCAAGGGAATTAATCCAACCATGTGCATCCATAGGATCTTGTTGGAGGATGGTGCCAAACCCACCAGAGAGGCCCAAAGACGTCTACATCTGCCTATGATGAAGGTAGTGCAAGATGAGGTGATTAAGTTACTTGATTGCGGCGTTATTTACCCTATTTCAGATAGCAAGTGGGTGTCTCCTATTTAAGTTGTGCCAAATAAGTCAGGAGTTACCGTGGTAAAGAATGAGGAGAATGAGCTTGTATCTCAAAGAGTAGTGACTGGTTATCGAGTTTGCATAGACTATAGGAAGCTCAACGCTTCAACAAGGAAGGATTATTTCCCTCTGTTCTTCATCGATCAGCTACTTGAGAGGTTAGCTGGTTATCCTTTTTATTGTTTTTTGGATGGATATAGTGGGTACAACTAGATCTGTATAGCTCAAGAGGACCAAGAGAAGGCCACCTTCACTTGCCCTTTTGGCACTTATGCCTACAGACGTATGCCATTCGGATTGTGCAACTAGGTACGTTTCAACGTTGTATGCTTTCCATTTTCTCTAAATATATTGAAAATATCATTCAGGTCTTTTTGGATGATTTTAGTGTCTCTAGTAGAGGTTTCTATGCATGCTTAGGAAATTTGGAACTTATTCTGAACCATTGTGTTGAAACTAACTTGGTTCTAAATTGGGAAAAGTGTCACTTCATGGTGACTCAAGGGTTTGTTTTAGGACATATCATATCTACTAAGGGGATTGAGGTTGATAAATCTAAGGTAGATCTTATGCGTTACTTACCCTCTCCTACTTGTGTGAGAGAAGTTCGTTCATTTCTTGGTCATCCAGGATTTTACAGGTGGTTTATCAAGGATTTCTCTAAGGTATCAAGGCCCTTGTGCCGTTTGCTCTAGAAGGACACTCCCTTTGAGTTTAATGAGGAGTGTAAGAAAGCTTTTGAGAAGCTGAAGGAGTTATTGACTACTGCTCCCATCATGTCTCCAACTAATTGGTCCTTACTTTTTGAATTGATGTGTGACACCTCAGATTACGCTGTTCGGGCTATTTGGGGACAAAGAACGAACAAAAAGCCATACACCATCTACTATGCTTGTAGGACGCTCAATGATGCTCAACTGAACTATTCCACAATTGAAAAAGAGCTCCTTGCTATCATTTTTGCCTTAGATAAATGTCGCACTTATTTACTTCAAACAAAAGTTGTTGTTTATACTGATCATGCAGCTTTGAAGTATCTAATGACAAAGAAGGAGGCCAAATCGAGGCTGATTAGATGGGTGCTTTTGCTTCAAGAATGTGATTTGGAGATTAAGGACAAGACGGGGAGTGAAAACTTGGTAGTTAACCATTTGAGCAGACTTGTTCATGAGGAGGATGTCCTACCCCTGCAAGAGTCATTCCCAGATGAGCAGCTCTTTGGGATTGAGGTAAGCGAGCCTTGGTATGCTGATATGGTGAATTATTTAGTTACTAGGCAATTTCCTGACACTTTACCTCGTTCTAATAAAGAAAAGCTTAAGAAAATGGCTAGGCATTACATATGGGATGAACCTTATTTGTGGAAGCATTGTAGTGATCAAATCATTAGGAGGTGTGTCCCTGAATCTGAGCATAAATCGATACTTGCCTTTTGTCATTCTGAGTCTTGTGGTGGACATTTTGGTGCACATAGGATAGCCCGTAAGGTATTAGATTGTGGTTTCTTCTGGCCTTCTATTTTTAAGGATGCATACTTGTATTGAATGACTTGTGACAGGTGCTAGAGAATAGGTAACTTAGGCTCTAAGGATCAGATGCCTATGGCCCATATTATAACTGTTGAGATTTTCGATGTTTGGGGCATTGATTTCATGGGGCTGTTTCCTTCATCTAATGGTTTTCTTTACATTCTTGTGGCTGTTGATTATGTGTCCAAGTGGGTGGAGGCTAAGGTCACCAGAACTAATGATTCTAAACTTGTTGTAGATTTCTTGAGATCTAACATATTTGCTAGGTTTGGAATGCCTCGTGTGATTATTAGTGATGGTGGATTACACTTTTGCAACCGTACGATTGATGCCCTGCTCAAGAAGTACAAAGTGACTCATAAGGTGGCAACACCTTATCATCCTCAGATGAGTGGACAAGCAGAGGTCTCAAATCGTGAGATTAAGGGGATTTTGGAGAAGACTATGGGCCCTACACGCAAGAATTGGAGCAAAAGACTTGATGATGCACTTTAGGCTTATAGGACAGCTTACAAGACGCCAATTGAGATGTCTCCATTTAGACTTGTCTATGGTAAGGCGTGTCACTTAGCAGTTGAACTCGAGCATAGGGCATGGTGGGCTGTTAAGTCTTTCAACATGGACATTGATGAGGCTGGTTTACATAGAAAACTCCAACTGAATGAACCTGAGGAAATTAGAAATGAGGTGTATGATAGTTGTTGTGAGTTTTAAATTACTCGTAAGCGCATGAGTCGTTTGCAATATAGTGTTGTGTAAGTGCAAGGTCGAATCCACAGGGAATTGCGTTGTGAAAATGTAATTTTATCTAAACTAAACTTATCTTAACCTAGTTCCGAGTTTTGAATTATATGTTGTAAAACAAATAAAAACGAAACTAAATTGATTTAAAACTAATAATAAAGGCACTAAGGTTTCTGAATCCACCCCACCAAAGTTAAGCGTATATCTTCATGTTCTAAAAATAGCCTATCAAAACATTCCATGAATCCAACTTAAAACAAAAAACAACAAATATCCCAGTTAAACCAAAAGCATCCAATGTATCCGCTTTTAACAAATCACAAAGGAAATCCAATTTAATCAAAAACAATTTGATGTATCCATTAGATAAAACACATGGAATATCCAACAGAATAATTTAAACGCAATCAATCATAAGCTTTTACTCAAATAATTGACAGAACATTTATACTAAAAAAACATCAGAATTATATAAACAAATCTAAAACTATTATGCCAAACAACGGGGAGGCTTCATCTTCAACCTTAGTTGAATATTTTAGCCACTCATAATCATGAAACTAGAGTTCATAATAAAAGTGCTAAACATTAAACTAAAAAAAACAGTAAATTAAAACTGACTATACATGGGAGAAATTTCACTCGCTGTTGGGCGGCACTTCCCCTCGTGGTAGCAAAGCCTTCGGGATCCACCAGAATGCTAGCAGACGTCCACCGGATTACACCAAATGGCACCAGGAATTGGACACTAAAGATGAAGTGAAAAAAGGCTTATATAGGGAAACATCACAAGTGCAATGTGTTTCCAATCCGATATGGGATACTGCAGATTCTAGCTTTTGCTCTTTGACCTTTGTCTACTAAAACTGCCATAACTTTCTCTAGAAAAATCATTTTATTGATCCGTAAAATTCTCCAGAAAATAGACATCCGGGTCTTTCCAAGAATATATGGTTCATCTCCTGGTTCTTCCTGAATCAATACAGTTAAATCCTCAAAAATGGCTGATCTATCACGCTGAAATCATGCACAGCCTGACCTTTGTCTACTAAAACTGCCATAACGTTCTCTAGAAAAATCATTTTATTGATCTGTAAAATTCCTCAAAAAATAGACATCCAGATATTTCCAAGCATATATGGCTCATCTCCTGGTTCTTCCTGAATCAATACAGTTTAATCCTAAAAAATGGCTGATCTGTACGAGTAATTCTGGCAATTTAGTGAAACTCATTTCCAAGCTTGTAAACCTGTAAAACAATAAAAAACAACTCAAAGTAACAAATTCCTAAGCTAAAAAATGTAAATTAAGTGGCCAAAATTTGCAATATTTGGCACTCATCAATAGTGCATGGATCTACAAGGAGAAAACTAAAGCTTTTCATATAAGATGATCCGTGGCAAGGCCTTTGTTGTTGGCCAAAAAGTTATTCTCTTCCATTCGAGACTTAAACTTTTTCCTGGTAAGTTATGTTCTAGATGGGTGGGTCCCTTCATTGTCACTAATATTTTTCCTCATGGTGCTGTGCAGATAAAAAGTGACAAAACTAGAAATGAGTTCAAGGTGAATGGCCATCGTTTGAAGCCTTACTATGAGGCTTTTGAGGAGCACACTGTGGAGGATATACCCCTCCTAGAGGTGCCACTCACAAAGGACTAAAAATGAGGTACAAAGTCTAAGCTGAAAGACTATAAACATTAAAGCACTGTTTGGGAGGCAACTCAATTCAACCGAAGCTGTGGAGGAGCCATCAACACAGATTTGCATTCTCTTTCTCTCTTCCATTTACTTTGGTTGATCTTTATATGTTATTTGTTTTGTGTGATTTCGTAAATACCTTGGCCATGTTTATATCCTATATTACATGCTTATTCTGATATACATTGAGGACAATGTAGGATTTAAGGGTGGGGGAGGGATTTACATCTTTTTGAGTCATATCGTTGCCTTTTAGGACCCCTTCCAACTCAATAATGAAATTGATTCTTAAGATGGTTTTTAAAAGAGTTTGAGCATACTTTTAAAGATAAAACAAGAAATGGAGTTAATTTGCTTATATTGTAGTCATACTTGGAAAGTTTGATGCACATTAGCCTTGATTTGAGTAATCTGTTGTCTTAGAGTGAAGCATGGAGACATATTGAATGATACTTGCATAATTCCACAATAGTTGTGAGTTTTCCGAGCCTTATAATTAACTCATTATGCATATCAATTCAAATTCTCTTCTGAGTGCATCTTGTAAATTGATTACGCCCAAAACATAACGCGGTTATTGTAGTATAGTTTTGGGGTGTCGATTCCACAGGGAAACAAGTTAATTACGACAGAAGGTGTAAACTTTAACACTAACGATAATGATTAGATGAGAGAATATGAGTTTTGATAATGCAATATTGTGTAAAAGAGTTGTGCGAATATAAATAAGAAATAACAAGGTTCTGGGAATCCTCCTTAGGTTCGTTCCCAATTTCCACTCTTGATTCAAATTTTTATCTCGATTGCAAGTTTCACATCCTAAACAGGCAATCGGAAAGTATTCAATCAAGCACGTTTATAGCTCTAATATAATTGCTACAAATTACTCTTTGATTTCAATTCAAGCACACATGATTTATCTTATAGATTAGCAAGAAACGACAATATATTGCAATAATGATATCACAGTAATGACCGATCTATAAGATAAATATACCGAAATCAATTACATCCAAACAACTTGATATAAGAAGAAGAATATAGAATACAGCTATCACAAGAACTCAAATCCTTCTTAATTAATCAAAGAGTAAATCATAGACAATGTTTTAACAATAAGTCCATACAAATGAATCAAGAACAGGAAATAAGGAACAATAAAACCCTAACGATTCATCCCTTTCCCTTGTTTGATGATTAGTTAGCCATGAAACTCAAGGTAGAAAAACAATATAGATGTTCTCCCCTTGATTTCTTGGCCATGGGGCTCAAGGTGGAAGAACAATGTGGATGTTCTCTCCTTGATTTCCAACTAATGAAAACTTAAACAGAATGCTAAAAACTTCTCTAATTTGTATCTACCAAAAAAACTGTCTTTTTTTCTCTTCGTGCTAGCCCCTCCCCCCCCCAGTTGCAAACCTTAAGCATATATTTGTAGCCCACGAGGGAGAACTGTCTTTGCACAGCCTTAATTTGAGTCCAGAAGCATGTGCGCACTGCTGGCTTTGTCTGAGCGTGCCCCTGAGTGCTGGAAAGTGAAGGCTGGAATGTGAAGGTGGGTCCAGTAGAATGTGCGTGCAGTTGGCTTTGTCTGAGTGTGCAATTGGGTGCTGGAAAGTGAAGGCTGGAACGTGAAGGTGGGTCCAGCAGCATGTGCGTGCAGTTGTCCAGGTGTGCGCCTAGGTGCTGGAAAGTGAAGGCTGCAGCGCTGGTTGGCGAGGGGCGCAGCACTGATGGGCCAGGGGTGCAGTGCTGGGCTTTAAGGGGTGAGGCGCTGGGCTTCCAGGGGCGAGGTGCTGGGCTTTGATGGGTGAGGTGCTGGGCTTCCAGGGGCGAGATGCTGGGCTTTCAGGGGCGAGGTGCTGGGCTTTGAGGGGTGAGGCGCTGGGCTTCCAGGGGTGAGGTGCTGGGCTTTGAGGGGTGAGGCGCTGGGCTTTGAGGGGTAAGGTGCTGGGCTTCCAGAGGTGAGGCGCTGGGCTTCCAGGGGCGAGGCGCTGGGCTTTGTTCTGGAGGCCTGAACTGTTTCCGCTAAAACTGCCATAACTTTCACTAGAAAAATCATTTTTCCAAACCGTAAAATTCTCCAGAAAATAGACTTCCAGATCTTTCTAAGCATAATATGTCTCATCTCCTTGTTCTTCCTACATCAATACAGTTTAATCTGCAAAGATGATTGATCTGTACGGGAAATTCTGGCAATTTAGTGAAACTCCTTCAGCTTGTATGCAAAAGTGCACACACTAGTGTGCCTACCCTTAACTTGTTCCAAAGTGATGCACACACTTGTGTGCAGTCTTTTAACTCGATTTAATTTATTGCTCCAACCTTGGTTTAGACTTTTAATCATCTTTAAATTATTTTTGGAAATGTCTAAACCTTGGACAAAAACAAGCACCGACACCAAAGATCTTTTGGCGCTTTAAACATGGATCGCTTTATCATCTCTTTTGTACTCAAAGTACCTGAAAATGCATCGAATTAAGTCAATGATTTATGAATAACACTTTAGAGTTATCAACATGTAAAAGTGCGATTACGACCGAGATTAACCCTAAAGTGTTAACAATTAAGTATTTGTTAGATGCATTTTATGACTCTCATCACAACCCCCAACTAGCTTATTGCTAGTCCCTAGCAATTCAAGCGAAAGACATGAAATGAGTTCTTTATTTAGAAATTAATGCAAAATACAACAATGCTAGTGTTAACCAATAGTAATTCAAAAATTTTGTCTCAAAAATCATGCGTAACATATAGCATATAGAATCATTAAATTTCACTCAAATCCAAAAATAATTCAAACATCAATCTTAAAATCGTTATTGACTCTTAACATCTGCCTTACCACAATCCATTAATCTGAACATCCAGATGATTTTATGCACAATATTCATGAATACAAGTCTTGGCCTCTAAAAAAAATAAATCGCGTGACGTCAATCACAAAAACAAGCTCCATAAGCTTACATTTCAAACCACTCTCCACTATTGTAGAAAAATCACATTGCATTGGATCAATAGGTCTTTAATAAGCTTGTAACGTTCGGTTAAGGTAAATCTAAGAAAAAATGGGAAGAATTCACAAGTAAAAGAACTTAATCTCTTAGTTTTGAACATAGCTCTTTAAGCACTGGATAACCTTACTTCAATACCCAACTCTTCCAACCATTTTTATTTATTTTTTATATATTTTTTTTTCTTTTCGAGGATTGTTTTCTCAACAAATCACCATTTGTTTTTCTTTTCTTTTGTATTTTGGCATAAAAGACAATTCACCTCATTTTTCATTTCTTTCTTTTCCACAACCCCCAACTTATCTCCTTTAATGTACTTGGGTTGTGGTAGTGATATTTTTTCATATTTCCACCCTTACTCATTTTAAGTGCTTCTCACAACATTTGTATAGTTAAGTTCTTTTTAAGAGAGAGGTAAGGATAAAATATTTTCTTTAGGCTTATAAGGGTAAGTGAATGGGTTTTTGAAAGAAACCAGGCTCAACTTCGTTTTCAAGAAAAAGGCTCAAATAGGTGACTAGTGATATATATCGCAAGGGTAGGTTTGAAAGGCTCGAACGGTTCAAAAATGGCCTATATCATATCCTAAGTAATGTGCATTCTAGGAATTTGCCTCAAGCGGTTATCAAGTAAGTTCTAGAGCTTGTCGAGACCGTAAAAATATTCACAAAATAATCACACATAAAACTTTTCTAAATGCTTACGATTAATCACACAATCTTACCACAAGCTAGAGTCTCTAACCAAATCAAGATTGATACTTAAATTAATTTCAAACCGAAGCAAGATTTAAGTTCTTCTAAGTGCTATATGCTATCTCAATTAAGGTCATATCATTGACATGTGAATAACTCCAAGGCTAACACAAAGCATGCTAAAAACAAATTTTTTTTTAAAAATTATCCTAACAAACAAAACGTAGAAAAGTGACACCAAGCAGTTTAATGGAAAAAGGAAAGAAATGTGTTTCCTCCACCCCCAACCTAAACATTGCATTGACCTCAATGTAAAAGAAAAAGGAAAAGAAACTCCCTTTGTTAGCCAAAAGTGCACAGAAGCTAAAAATTGTGCACCACCATTTGAATTGCTTCGCATATTTGTCCCTGAAAAAGAAACACGAAAGTAAAACTGGAAAACAGCAAAATACTAATAATAAACACGAAAAATAATTATGAAAAGAAAAGAAAAAAATAAATAAATAAAAAGAATATGCTTTGGAGTGCCTCCCATGAGAGCTAAGTTTTACGTCTTCAGCCAGACGATGCACCACTCTCACTGATGGCCTCATTGTGGTGCTGAAAATGAGGCTCCAAACTCAATGGCCTCAGTGTTAATCTTTTGGCAAGGAATACTTAAAGTCCACCACATATGGCTCAAGTGTTCTTAGTGTTGCCCATTTACAATCAGCAGTAGGGTATTTGATTCCCGCATCCATGTGACTTCTCTCAAGCAACTCCTCAAAGCATGGTTGCCCAGATTTCTTAATAAATCCCTGTGACTTATCACAAATATCAATAACGTTAACGGCATGGGGATAAATTGAAGAATCATTGAACTCGAAATTATTAGGAGGGAATTCCAAAGAGTTAAAATTATCTTCAATGTTCTCATCCTCTAAATTAAGCTTATCAATCATATAAGTGTTGAAACACTCATCCTCTTCAATTGGCTGCCTTGAGATTCGGAAAACATTTACCTCTAAAGTCCTATTTCCAAATGATAATGTCATTAGGCCATTCCTACAATTAATGAGGACATTAGCAGTGGCAAGGAATGGTTTTCCAAGTATCAAAGGAATTTTGGACTCCGTATTTACCATAGAAACAGTATCTAAAACCAAGAAGTCAACAGGATAATAGAAATTATCAATTTGTAACAAAATATCTTCTATAATACCTCTTGGTTTTCTTACCGATCTATCCGCTAGTTGAAGTACCATGGAGGTTGGTTTAATCTCACCTAAACCGAGTTGCAAGTACATGGAGTATGGCATGAGGTTCACGCTAGCTCCCAAATCTAGCAATGCTTGGCCACAAGATTTGTTTCCAATTTGGCAAGCCACTGTTGGACAGCCCGAATCTTTATATTTGGGCGGTGTCGTGCTATCAATTACCGCACTTGCTTGCTCCATTAAGAATGCAGTCTTCTTAACATTGTGCCTCCTCTTGAGTGTGCATAGATCCTTGATGACTTTAGCATAATTGGGAATCTATTTTATAACATGAAGAAGAGGGAGGTTAATTTTAACATTCTGAAGTTGTTCAAGGATCTCACCTTTTAATGCTGAATTCCTCTCCTTAGGCTTAAGGAGTGCTTGAGGGAAAGGCACCGGTGAAGGGTCGATATGAGCATATTGTTCCTTGGGAGCTTCATCCTTGTTGCTCCCGGCGTTGGGACTCAGATTTGGTGATAGAGTGGGTCCATCTAGTTTCTTACCATTGCGGGTGATCATGGCATTAACCTCTTTAACATTATGATTTTCAGGATCGGAGGTTTGTGCCATATGTTGTCCCCGTGGATTTTGTTGTGGTTGCGAAGGGAACCGACCTTGCTCTTGAATTGTCAAGAAACTAGTTAACTTGGTAAGCTGACTTTTTATCTCCTTTTGCTCCTCTTGATCCCCTGTTGCTTCTCTAGCAACCATTGATTTATCTTGACTTGTTTTTCTGCACTCTTGGCATGTACCTACAAAAATGACTTAAAAGCATCTTCCAAAGGTAAAGATTGTTATGGTGCACTAGATGAAGTCGCTTCCGGTCTCCAATGGGTACTAGAATGGGGATGAGGTTGTATATCGGATCTCCAACGGGTGCTAGTTTGGGCTGAGGGTTGTGTATCGGGTCTCCAATTAAAATTTGGGTGATTCTTCCAACCGGGATTATAGGTGTTAGAATAGGGTGAGTATGGTTTGCTAGAGGATATACCTAAAGCATTACACTCTCCTTTCATCTCAAAATAGGTTGGACAATCCCTAGGCACATGATCTACCCCATTACACATGAAACAAGGCTCACGGGACTCTACCCTAGCAACTGGTTCGGGGGCTCTAGAATCCTTGGCTCTTAAGACTTCAATTTCCTTAGTTAGGGCCTCTAAACAGGCTTTAAGGCTATCATCTTCCTTAAGTTGGTAGATTCCAGTGGGTTGATTTCTCCTAGTATTTTCCAAGACACTTGGTCCTGTCTAAGTATGGGCTTTTTCTGATAGGTCATCTAGGAAATCTATGGCTTGATTAGGATCTTTTTGAAGAAAATCCCCATTACACATCATTTATATGAATTGCCTCTCCCTACTTAGGATTCCATCATAGAAATAGCTAACTACCCGCCAACTTTCATACCCATGGTGTGGACAAGAATTTAAAAGGTCTTTGAAACGTTCCCAAACTTGATATAAGGTTTCACTCTCCTTTTGTGCAAAGTTTGAGATTTGTCTCTTAAGGTTATTGGTCTTATGGGTTGGGAAGTGTTTTTGGAAGAAAACTCGGGTCATCTCATCCCAACTACCAATAGACCTAGGCCTTAACGAGTACAACCAAGTCTTGGCTTTTTCCTTAAGTGAAAAAGGGAAAAACTGGAGTCTGACAGTGTCCACCATATCAGCCCTATTTTGAAAGGTTGTTACTACTTCCTCGAATTCCCTAATGTGGATGTAGGGTCTTTCATTCTCAAACCCATGGAAAGTTGGTAGCAATTGTATCATGCCCGACTTAAACTCAGCTTGTGGGGTATTAGGGGGGAACATGATACAAGAGGGTGTGGCCGTTTGGCTAGGGTGCAAATAGTCTTTAAGTGTCCTAGCAACATTTTCATTGTGATTGTCGGCCATGTTATCAAAATCCTCTAAATTTTCGGATGGGGGTGCACTATGGTATGATCTAGGCGAGGTTTCACTAACGGATGTGGAAGGAGAGGGTGACTCTAATTCGGGTCCTCTAATGAATCTACCTCGCGAATCTCTCGGTTTAAGCATGCACCAATTAATTTAGAGGGGAAATAAAATATGTAAAACAGAATAATAAATAATTAAATAAATAAATAAAACAGAATAATAAATAATTAAATAAATAAACAGATAAATAAAACAGAATAATAAACAAATAAAACAAAATAATAAACAAATAAATAAAACAAAATAATAAACAAATAAATAAAACAAAATTAGAAAATAAAAGTAAAGGAACAATATTATGGTATTTACAAAGTGCTGAAAAGAAAAATATTTACAATTTTTTTTTTTTGTACTTAAAGTTGACAAGCTTCCTTGTACTTAAGCGCGTTTCCCCGGCAACGGCACCAAAATTTGATTACGCTCAAAACATAACGCGGTTATTGTAGTATATTTTTGGAGTGTCGATTCCACAGGGAAACAAGTTAATTACGACAGAAGGTGTAAACTTTAACACTAACTATAATGATTAGATGAGAGAATATGAGTTTTGATAATGCAATATTGTGTAAAAGAGTTGTGCGAATATAACGAAGAATATAAATAAGAAATAACAAGGTTCTGGGAATCCTCCTTAGGTTCGTTCCCTATTTCCACTCTTGATTCAAATTTTTATCTCGATTGCAAGTTTCACATCCTAAACAGGCAATCCGAAAGTATTCAATCAAGCATGTTTATAGCTCTAATATAATTGCTACAAATTACTCTTTGATTTCAATTCAAGCACACATGATATATCTTATAGATTAGCAAGAAACGACAATATATTGCAATAATGATATCACAATAATGGCCGATCTATAAGATAAATATACCGAAATCAATTACATCCAAACAACTTGACATAAGAAGAGCTTGACTAGACTTATGTGGAGTAGAAGGATGCAATCACCGGATTGAGAGAAACTAAAAGAAGAAGAATATAGAATACAGCTATCACATGAACTCAAATCCTTCTTCATTAATCAAAGAGTAAATCATAGACAATGTTTTAACAATAAGTCCATACAAATGAATCAAGAACAGGAAATAAGGAACAATAAAACCCTAATGATTCATCCCTTTCCCTTGTTTGATGATTAGTTAGCCATGAAACTCAAGGTGGAAAAACAATATAGATGTTCTCCCCTTGATTTCTTGGCCATGGGGCTCAAGGTGGAAGAACAATGTGGATGTTCTCTCCTTGATTTCCAACTAACGAAAACTTAAACAGAATGCTAAAAGCTTCTCTAATTTGTATCTACCAAAAAAACTGTCTTTTTTTTCTCTTCGAGCTAGCCCCCCCCCCCCAGCTGCAAAAATTAAGCATATATTTATAGCCCATGAGGGAGAGCTGCCTTTGCACAGCCTTAATTTGAGTCCAGAAGCATGTGCGCACTGCTGGCTTTGTCTGAGCGTGCGCCTGAGCGCTGGAAAGTGAAGGCTGGAACGTGAAGGTGGGTCCAGCAGCATGTGCGTGCAGTTGGCTTTGTCTGAGTGTGTGCTTGGGTGCTGGAAAGTGTAGGCTGGAACGTGAAGGTGGGTCCAGCAGCATGTGCGTGCAGTTGTCCAGGTGTGCACCTAGGTGCTGGAAAGTGAAGGCTGCAGCGCTGTTGGGCGAGGGGCGCAGCGCTGGTTGGTGAGGGGCGCAGCGCTGATGGGCCAGGGGCGCAGTGCTGGGCTTTGAGGGGTGAGGTGCTGGGCTTCCAGGGGTGAGGTGCTGGGCTTTGAGGGTTGAGGCACTGGGCTTTGAGGGGTGAGGCGCTGGGCTTCCAGAGGTGAGGCGCTGGGCTTCCAGGGGCGAGGCGCTGGGCTTCCAGGGGCGAGGCGCTGGGCTTTGTTCTAGAGGCCTGAACTGTTTTCGCTAAAACTGCCATAACTTTCACTAGAAAAATCCTTTTTCCGAACCGTAAAATTCTCCAAAAAATAGACTTCCGGATATTTCTAAGCATATATGGCTCATCTCCTGGTTCTTCCTACATCAATATAGTTTAATCTGCAAAGATGATTGATATGTACGGGAAATTCTGGCAATTTAGTGAATCTCCTTCAGCTTGTATGCAGAAGTGCACACACTAGTGTGCCTACCCTTAACTTGTTCCAAAGTGATGCACACACTTTTGTGCAGTCTTTTAACTCGATTTAATTTATTGCTCCAACCTTGGTTTAGACTTTTAATCATCTTTAAATCATTTTTTGAAATGTCTAAACCTTGGACAAAAACAAGCACCGACACCCAAGATCTTTTGGCGCTTTAAACATGGATCGCTTTATCATCTCTTTTGTACTCAAAGTACCTGAAAATGCATCGAATTAAGTCAATGATTTATGAATAACACTTTAGAGTTATCAACATGTAAAAGTGCGATTACGACCGAGATTAACCATAAAGTGTTAACAATTAAGTATTGTTTAGATGCATTTTATGACTCTCCTCATGAATATAATGTTTTTTAGAACTTGATTTAAAACTGCTTGAGAAGATTGTGCATGTTTAGATTTGGAGAAGACAGAGGTAAATTAGGATTTTACCACCACGACGAAATGGCCTTTTTCCTGATCGTGGTTTGACTCTTAGATAGCCTTTTGAGCCTGAATTAGCCTATTTTCTTCATTAACCCACATTCACTTACCCTTATGAACTTAAACACTTTACCTACCTACCTTTTTTCCTTGGAACTAGTGAGCTTGGATCTTGTTTATGTTGATTTCAAAAGCACAAGAGTGGGGGAATTTCATGTGGTTTTAAGGTGGTTGTGAAAAAAAAAACGAGATAAAAAAAGTAGTAAGGACATGAAAAAATAAAAGTTCTGAAGAATTGGGAGCATTATGAGTCTTTAAAGTAAGTTGAAAGCCAAAGTGATGAAACCGGCCCTAGAGTGATGGAAACGTGGTACTTGATAATGATGATCAATTTATGACATTTTTGAATGCTTTCTAGTTCTGAGGAAATTTTGTGATATCCTTTCTCTTCTTTCTTATAAAACCTTGACCCCTTAGCCCCATTACAACCTTTCAAAGACCTCCTGATCCTTTGATGTTCTGTTTTTGATGTGGAGAGTGGGTGCACAAGCAAGCCTATGGTTTAAACTATTTTCACAAGAGTTTGAGTGATTAGTATAGTTAGCACCACATTTAATTGAGTGAAAACCATAGTGATGCATTGTGAGAAGTAAAATTTGATTCTATTTGTGCATTAACTTGAGAGTGGCATATTACACTTATACTTGGCTGATTATTTCACACACACACTCAAAGTACGAATGCTATATAATCTTAATAACTCCGTGGCTTATTTTTGAGGTAAACTTGTGCTCTCCCTACTTTATTATGCCATATTGCCTAGAGGATCTTTGAGATGTAAGTTGGAAGGATCAGAGTCATTTAATTTGTGTTATGTCATTGTAGTGTCATTTAGTTAGTTTCTACCATTTCCCTTGAGATTCTACTTGGCTACATACTGTTTTCTTTTGCTAAGGGACTAGCAAAAGCTAAATGTGGGGGAATTTGATAGGAACACTTTGTGTGACATTTTTGATGCATTTCCTACCCTATTTGGCTTTGTAATTCTCTTAACTTTGTTATTTTGAGCTTAGTTTCTATTCTTAATGTTTAGAGAGCTTGTGAATGTGGGAATGATAAAAGAATGTGCAAAAATGAGTTTTCTTAGTTACTTTAGGAAATCTAAGTGGATCAAGAAAATAGTCTTATCATTCTAAGAAACTTTCCTAATTTGGAAACTTATCCTTTTGATATCTTTCCTTTTCTAATTATGGAAACTTTCCTTATTTATTATTTTTTGATTTCTTCGTAGGGAATTTCCACCTTGGAATTATTTGGATGATGTGTCAAAACACGAGAGAATATTAGAGTCCACTAGGGATCCTATGCGGGCCATTTGTGTAGTAGAACCCTAATGCATGCATTTGTACTTGATTGCATGTATCTGGACATGTTTAGAAGCTTGAGGAGTTTTTGGTTCAGCTTGGGAAGAGATCTTTGCGCATAAGGAAAGAAAATTAAGCCAATAATTTGGCCACCTCAATTTTGCTTGAAATTTAAAAGCCAAAAACCTTAGTTTCTCTTCTACTTGTGCACAGTCGAAAACCCTAGTTTCTCTTCTACTTGTGCATAGCCGAAAACCTTAGTTTCTCTTCTACTTGTGCACAGCCAAAAACCCTAGTTTTCCTTCTAATTAAACCCATCCAAACACCCTAGTTTTCCTTCTATAAAAGCACAGCCAAAAACTTTTTTTGGGGATCTTTTTTCTCTAATCGGCGGCTGAGCTCTCTACTCCAAATTCAAGAAGCAAGAGGGTAAAACACTCCACCATTCCATCTCTAATTGTTAGCACATAAGGACTTCTCCAAATTGTGTTCTCCTTCATCCATCATCATAGCCGTGAGGATCATCACCATCAACATCTCAAGCTTCCTTGAGTGTGTTAAAAAAAGTGTAACTCTTATGACTACTCTTTTTAATTGTTTC
Source organism: Bretschneidera sinensis (assembly GCA_023935145.1). Taxonomy (NCBI): domain Eukaryota; kingdom Viridiplantae; phylum Streptophyta; class Magnoliopsida; order Brassicales; family Akaniaceae; genus Bretschneidera; species Bretschneidera sinensis. The sequence continues at coordinate 61,481,533 of CM043703.1, read as the reverse complement.
AAACTTGGTTGTTATTGGATTAAAGAATACTGAGTTGGATTCTTATATTGGAGATTATTGTTAATTCAATGAGTCGGTTAATTTTCAGATTTTTTTTTTTAATGTTTCAAATTGTTCATGATATGTAGATATATGAATTCATGATCTTTATTACATATGTTGAATTTTCAGTTCTGTTATATTGAAAACTTTAATATTGCAATTCATTGAAGCCATAATCACACTTCTTTTCACCTAGTTGATCTGGAGTATGATTTAAAGTGGTAAAAGCTATAACTTTGATATTGCAAATCATTGAAGCCATAATTGCACTTTCTTTCACCTAATTGATCTGGAGTACGATTTAAAGTGGTAAAAGCTATGAACAATAGCCAATGTTATGAAAATTGCATGTTATTTATCCATGGATTTTTTTTCATAGGAATAAGGAACATGTTATTGAATCATAATTTCTTTTGATCTTAATGATTTGTTTAAGTAATTGTAAGGATGCACTGAGTATTAACTTGAATTCTTAAACAAAATAACTAGTTGATAGACTTTTCTTAAGCTTGGGGATTATCTAAGAAGGAATTTATAAAATGCATGATCTCTTTAGGCTTGCACTTTGATTCAATTCTGATATGTGATTGAGGCATGAATTCGTTGCCTACATTGAACCAATTTGATTAGTCGTTTAATAAATTTGATTTTCTGAATTGTGAGAGAAAATAATCAATTGTAAATAATTGTTCTTCAATTTCTTTAGTAAAATTCGTAAAAAAAAAAACCAGATCATGAAAACCCCCTAATTTTGTGTAATATGTTAATAGATGTAGATTTATATTTGTTTATAAATTACTAATTAAACCAACCAAATATTTTTTTTATTGACTATTTAGTATAGGAGTACCCGCAATCCACGACTAATAACGATACCCTACTAATCATTTTACTACAATCTTCTACAGGGTTTGTTGATGACTAAATCAATGGTTTATCAAATTGCACAACCACTCGTCCACTTAACATCTCTTCCACAAACTACCCAATAAGACTTTAAAATTTTAGTAACTACACTAAAACATATTTTTATCACTCAAATATTATTTTATTTACTTGTTTCCAAATTTCACAAATCGCAGAACAAATAAATTATAAGCTAAATCCAAACAAACATAATGAATACAAGTCGGAGTGCAACCCAAAATTTAAAATAGTCTAATTAAATAACAGGCTCTACACTCACATTGTCACATGACTAACAAATTTAACCTCGAACATTTTCCTTTGTCCTTCATGTTGTTCATCGCAATACCTTGATTTTGGGAATTTTTCCTTCATATTTTTCCACTTATTCCTCTCTTTTCTCTCTTCCTCTTCTCTCCTCCTTTTCTTTCTCTTCTTCTTTTCATCATCCTCTTCTCTCTCTCTCTCTCTCTCTCTCTCTCTCTCTCGTTGTCTTCTCTCCTTTCTCTTCCTCTTCTTCTTCCTCTTTTTCTCTTCCCCTTTATATTTTTCTCCCTTTTCTCTCTTTCTTTCTCTCTTTATCACGAACCTTTTGGAGATTTCTAAATAAAATATTTGTTGCCTCTTCTATTTATAAGCATTTGCACTCCACTTTTATCATTTTTCCCTTCTCTAACCATTTTTTATTTGATTTAAATCAACTCCTTTTTAGTAACTTCAAAGAAATTATATTTAGTTTCATAAAATTCCATAGTGAAATTTATATTCCCCCCTGACATAATTTTCTTAAATTAATTATTGTTTTATTTATCCATTTACCAATTTACACACTTTAAAATGAACAAAAAATAATTATTTCCAATAAACATACAAATATGTTTTAAACAGTGCACTCCCACAATTAAATATATAATTAACTAAATACTAGGCTCTCTAATTCTCTCCCACTAATAAAATTTCATCATTGAAATTTTCTTGACTAGGGTCAGCAAATTGCCAAGATTATTGTTCTCCCATGTCTGCCTTACATTCTTAGTTACACTTCTCAACTTCTTCACTTCTTCAAAATTTCTTTGCTAAAATGTTGAACTTTATCTTGACCAATAACTTGATTTTTCTTTAAACTGTTTCCAACCAACTGTCTAATTACTGGAATGATCTAACATATTGTTTTAATAAATTTCATCCGATCTAGTTAAAGACCTTATTTATTTACTAAGAGGTGCTCACCCTTCTATCATTTACTCATTCTTATTTTTTGTTATTTATCCTCCATTAAATTCTTCAAATCACCCAACTAACCTTTTAAAGCACACATTCTTAATTTTTACTCAAATCACCCGTTTTTGCATATTTAATTTCTTCTTGTACACTAAAACTAAATTTCTCACCATCCCACACTCCTCTCTGAATCTTTATATTTTTGTCTTCACTTAATGCTTCATGGGTCTCAATATATGGTGCAACTTTATTCATACATCTCTCCCAAAACACCTCTCCACAAAAAGGTCACTCACCAATTATTCATTTTCTCTTATCATTCAGTAACTCCTTTCCCAAATAGATACAATACTTAGGATATGTCCACATTGTTACCATAAGTTTTAAACTTAGTTCAACTTAAGTCTTTAATCAGCTTCTCAAATTGTTAACTTCATAGTTTTAATTTACCAAAGGAAATAAATTAGTCATTGAGCCTCTACAGCTCAACTTCCCATTCACTCACATAGTTTCTTGGCATCCTTCAATCAATTTAATTCATTCGGTAATTTATTTCTTTTTGCTTAACATATCTCTTAGTTCTAGCTCAATTTCCCCATTATTATTTCCATCTAAACTCTAATTTGTCAATCTCCAATTAGGGTATGTTTACCAAGAAAAACTCATATAATCCACCATTATAATAGTAACAATTATGCACCTTATTTGCCACTACAACTCCATCTTGATTAGTGTCTCTTTAATCTAAAAATATATTTACTAATTCATTTCACAACATCACTTGGGTATTAGATAAGCCAGTTATTCTCAATCAGAGCTAACAAACTCCATTCTCCAACTTCGTCACTTATAGTTGTTCTTTAAACATAATTTATTTAATTTGTCTTTAGTCTCCACTTCAAATTCTAAGTGATGTTACCCACATAAAACTTTCCTTTTGTTATTGATTATAATTAAAGGTTATCATTCTTCCAAAATCATTCCACTATTTCACATACCTTCCTAGATCAAATCTACCATTCATTTTCCATGTTATATGCTTTATACTTCATGCCAAATCAGTATTTATCTTCCATAGAAAACTCTTAAAAGCAAACCTTAGATAACTCTCCGCTTCAATTTTTTTTTGAGTGCTTCTACGTATCATCTCTGTAGCTATCATAATTTTACATTAATTATCTCTCACTTCAACTTCTCAAACAAAAAATTTCCCCAACTCTCAACCTTCTATTTGCTCGTACATGTATCATCTCAATTCATATTTAGTGTTTCTCTAAAACTTGTATTTTTATCTCTTTCCCAACTTGTCTTTTTTTATTTACTTCAACCATTCAATCTCTAGTTATCGATAGCCTCACTAAATTCAAGATTACAAAATGTATGGATAATCTCCAATTGAACATCAACGAGACACTAATCCATAAACTCTTATATCTAATTTAATATAATCTCAACATTTTGTTTTGTTATGACATTTATTATCCTTACCTATCTGGGTCCGGGGAAACCAGAAACAAAATTCATGCTCACATTCTCCCATGGCCATTCAGGTACTGGAAGAGGTTGTAATAAACCTGCTGGATGTCTACTCTCAGACTTAACCTGTTGACAAATCAAACATCTTAAAATATACTCAACTACATCCTTCTTCATCCCTGACTACTAATAATTCTGTCTCAACCCTCTATACATCTTATTATTACCCGAGTGCATAGAATACATAGAATCATGAGCCTCTCTTAGTATCTCCTTTATCATCTCAACATCATTGGGAACATAAACTCTATATACCAATACCATCATACCATATTCTCTAATTCTAAACCTAGTCGGCTTCCCACTCAATATTTCCTGTCTGATCTTCTCTATCCCTTCATCTCGACTCTACATCTGTAACAAGCAATCAATAATAGAAGATTGTACCACCATGTTTGCCATCAACACTCCTCTATCATTGATAGTCAACTGCATTCTCATTTCTCTTAGTCCTATCATCAAGCTAATATCATGACTCCTAATAGCTGCTAATCTCTCTATATACTTTCTACTCAATGCATCAGCTACTATATTAGCCTTCCCTGGATGATAATGAATTGTACAGTCATAGTCACTAATACACTCTATCCACCTCCTTTGCCTCAAATTCAACTCTTTCTATGTAGGTAAATGATTCAAACTTTTATGATCAGTAAAAATTTCACAAGTGGCTCCATACAGATGATGTCTCCAAATTTTCAAAGCAAAAACTATGGCAGCTAAATCTAAATCATGGATCGGGTAATTCCTCTCATGGTTCTTCAATTTCCTAGAAGCATAAGTTATAACTTTTCTATGTTGCATCAACACACATCCTAACCTCTGATGTGACATATCATTATATACCACAAATCCTTCATCACCAAAAAGAAGCACTAATACCGGAGTAGTAGTCAATTTCTCTTTTAATAGCTAGAAACTCCTCTCACATTCTTCTGACCACATAAACTTTGCTTCTTTATTGGTCAATCTGGTCAATGGTCCAGTAATCATAGAAAATCCTAGATATACCTCCTATAATAACCAGCCAACCTCAAAAAAAGCTTGTAATTTCAGTCACGTTAGTAGGTCTTTCACAATTCAACACTGCCTCTACTTTCTGTGGGTCAACTGTTATACCATCTCCTAGAACAACATACCCCAAGAAAGATATTTTACTCAACCAAAACTCACACTTAGAGAGCTTTCCATACAATTTCTCTCTCCTCGGAATTCCCAACACTATCTCTAAATGTTGCACTGGCTCCTCTTCATTCTTGAAATATACCAGAATATCATCAATAAATACAATCACAAATCTGTCTAAGAATGGTTTTAAAAACCCGATTCATTAGGTCCATAAATATTGCAGGAGAATTAGTCAACCCAAATGGCATCACAAAGAACTCATAATGGCCATAACGTGTCCTAAAAGCAGTCATAGGCACGTCCCCCTCCTTTATCATTAACTGATGATAACCTAATATCAAGTTTATCTTAGAAAACACCCTAGCCCCTTGTAACTACTTGAATAAATCATTATAGACTGAGGTTCCAACCCAAGAGGGGGGTGAATTAGGGTTTTAAAAACTTTTGCTAATTACTTGCAAGTTTATAAAAATAGTTAAATGCACAAGCATACAAACAAGCAATGTGCTTTAAGTAAAAGAGTTTAAGGAAGAGAAAGTACAAACTCAGTTTATAGTGGTTCGACAATATCAGATTTTTTCCGACCCTCCACTCTCTTCAAGGAACCTTTTTGAAGTGATCCATTAAAACTTTTAGTCGTACAACTTCATGGGTGTTGTACAAACCTTACAACCAATCCCTTCCTCTCGGAAGCGATTCTCTTCCTCTCGGAAGCAATTCCCTTCCATGCGGAAGCTAATCCCTAACTCTCGGAAGTTAATCCCTTTACAATAAATGTGAGTTGCTATAAAGTAAATGGTAAAGAGATAGCAATGAATGCTTTTACAAATGAACAATATCTATTTTGTTGGAGTTTGTCTAAGATTTAAACGGAAGAAGAAGCATGAAGGTCAGCAAAGAGTGCGCACCAAGTCAGGCCACAGCCCAACCTTGTCAAGGCTATGGTGAACAGTAAAAGAAGATGCTGGAGGAGGGCCAGGCCTCGACACTGCCTATCTAAGGCTGCGTCACCCAGAAGAGGAGGAATGTGTGCTTTGCCCTGGGCCACGACGCCAGGCACACTAATGCACACATGTTTCAGCCTTTTAAATGGTTCTTGAGACATGTTCAAAATGCATAGGATCACTAAGGATTGATTAAGGGCCATGGTTGATTAGTCATCAAGATCTAAGGATGGAGATTGACTCTCAAGATTGGATAATAAGTTGGTGCACTATATAAAGGGTCACCTAGCTTCAATCTAAAATAATGTGAAAACTTGTGATTGAAAGGGAGATCAATTGTAAGAGTGCAAAGACACTAAACTCAAGAGAGACTCATTTATAAGGCTGGTTGTTTAAAAAAAGAGAGGGTAGAATAGAAAGGGATTCAAGGGCTTGTAAGGGTAATTTTCTTAGGAAAATTCCAGGGTTAGTTCTTATCACTTTCTTTTTCTTCTTCTTCTTTTGTTCTTCAAGAACCTGTGAGTTCTTAGAAGAATGTTACTGATTGCAAAGAACTCCATTGATAAGATAGTGCAAAAAGCTCGGAGGAGCTCATGGGGACGTAGGCATTTTGCCGAACCTCGATAACAAATTTCTTGTGTTCTTTTCTTTCTTGCTTTGATTGGTTGCTGTGTATTTTCTTTACAAGTCATTCTAGACTTGGGTGTTTGGAAGACCATCACCTGGGCATCATCCAAGGTGGTTTCCCAACAGTGGTATCAGAGCTTGCACAGCTGGGTATCGGAGCAAAAACAGAAGGTATTAGAGCAAGACTCCAAGAATCAAAGAACAAACTTCTTGGGTGATTCAAGAATGGAGTAAAGATCAAGATCAGATTGTGTGCTTGAGGGTGATTCAAGAACGATATTGAGATCAATCTTCGATTATGTTCTTGAGTTTTTAGAAGAAGTTGGAAAGCATTTGTGGGTGCTGCACAAATCTGGGATCATCTCCGCAAGATAGGTTCAAATTTCGTTGTTAAGAAGTTTGATGGAAAAAGAGATTTTTCCCTGTGGAAGCGGAAGATCAATGTTGTTCTTATGCAACAAAAGGTGGACTTGACTATTGGAGAAGATGATGCTTTTCCAACAAGTATCGTAGAGGACCAGCGGATTGAGATGAAGAAGATGACATACAGTACCATCTTCCTACACATATTGGATAGTGTCACAAGGGAGTGTGGAGACTCGGAAGATCCCGCCGTCATATAGAAGAAACTAGATGAGTTATTTCTTACCAAAACTCTCCCTAACAAGATTTATCTTCTTAAAATAATTTTTACTTTTAAAATGGATCCTAATAAAGAGTTACAAGATAATCTTGATGTCTTTAATAAACTAGTTCAAGATTTGACTAGTTGTAGTATTAAATTCCCGGATGAACAATTGGCTATTAAGTTATTAAATTCTCTTCCTGATTGTTTTGATAGTTTAATTAATGTAATTGAATATGGAAAAGATACATTAACCAAAGAAATTGTGGTCAATGCTATAAGGGCTCATGATTTCAAAGCCAAGAGTAGGGATGCATTAAGTGGGGAAGGGCTGTTCATAAGAGAAAGGCCAGCAACTCAGAATGGCAGTAGCATTCATGGCAACTACCAGGAGAAATCAAGAAGTAGAGGGCAGAGCCATGGGAGAGCATATTCCAAACCAAGATTTAGAGGAAAGAGGTGCTTCTACTGCAACAAGGAGGGTCACTTCAAGAAAAATTGCAAGAAAAGGTTGTGGGATGAGAGAGGGAGAAGCCATACCAACAATGGAGAGGCTTCGGTAGCCAAAGGAGAACAACAAGATGATGTTCTTGTTGTATGCTCAAATGAGAGAGGGAGAAGCCATACCAACAATGGAGAGGCTTCGGTAGCCAAAGGAGAACAACAAGATGATGTTCTTGTTGTATGCTCAAATGTGAGCAGGAGGCAAGGCAGTGAGAAATGGATTCTGGATTCTCGGTGCACTTATCATATGTGCCCTCATAAGGAATGGTTCAAGAATTTCAAGGAGATCAATGATGGAAGGAGAATGATAATTCTTTCCTAGTGAGGGGGATATGAGACATCCAATTGAGGATGTTTGATGGAGTCATAAGGCTGTTGCGAAATGTAAGGTATCTCTCGGATTTGAGGAGGAATTTGATCTCATTGGGGCAGCTGAATTCCATGGGGTATACATACAAAGTTGAGGGAGGAAAGATTAAGATAACTAAGGGTTCTTTGATAGTGATCAAAGCAGCAATCAAAGATGAACTTTATGAGATGATCAGTGAGACAAAAATCAAGGATCAAGCAGTAAGCTTGATGGCTGAGATGGATAAGGCAGCACTTTGGCACAATCGTTTGGGATATATGAGCGAAAAGGGGCTGCAAGTTCTCAGCAAGGATGGTCTACTTGTTGGAGACAAAGTAGAGAAACTGGATTTCTGTGAGAGTTGCATTCTTGGGAAGCAACATCGGGTCAGCTTCAACACTGGAGTGCACAAGTCTAAGGGGATTCTTGACTACATCCATGCGGATATTTGGGGACTAGCAAGGACACCAACACAGGGAGGTAATCGTTACTTTCTGTCTTTAATTAATGATTATTCAAGAAAGGTTTGGATTTATTTGCTTAAAAATAAATCGAATGCTTTAAATAAATTTGTGGTGTGGAAAAAGTTGCTGGAGACTCAAACAGGCAGGGTGGTTAAGGTGTTAAGAACTGATAATGGCTTAAAATTTTTTAATAAAGATTTTGATAAATTTTGTGAATTAAATGGAATTCTAAGACATAGAACAGTTGTGAAAACCCCTCAGCAAAATGGAGTTACTGAGAGGATGAATAAAACCCTTATAGAAAAGGTTAGATGCATTTTAATTGGGTTTAGTTTACCAAAATATTTTTGGGGAGAAGTTGTGTCTATAGCTACATACTTGGTTAATAGATCACCCTCTAGGGCTTTAGACCTTAAGATTCCCATGGAGATGTGGAGTGGAAAACCCCCTGAGTTGAGTAACCTTAGGACTTTTGGGTATGCTGCATATGCACATTGAAAGGATGATAAACTTAACCCAAGGTCTAGAAAATGTGTGTTTCTAGGGTATGGTGATAGGGTTAAGGGGTATAGGTTGTGGTCCTTAGAACCAAAAGGAATGAAACTCATAAAAAGTAGGGATGTTATTTTTAATGAATTATTATTTCCCTACTTGGAGAAAACTAACCCTGCAGGGGCTAGTGAGCAAACCAGTCCAGAATTTGTGGAGTATCGCATCAATGAGAATTTGATTCAGGTAGAGTAAGGAAGGTAAGAGGGTTCAGACCAGGTAGAGCCCATTGATGAAGGCCAAGCTTAAGAAACTTAAGAGGAGGCTGGACTGGAAGGGGTTAATGTAGCAAGTCAGAATGACTACCAGCTCACAAGAGATCGGGAAAGGAGGGTGGTTAAACCACCTTTAAGATATGGGTTTGCGGATGCTAATGTAGTAGCTCCTGGGATAGAAGGAAGGATGGTTGAACCAAAAACTTACATGGATGCCATAGAGTGTAAGGATTCATCAAAGTGGCAGCTAGTTATGGAGGAAGAAATGGATTCTTTGAGGAAGAACAACTCTTGGGTATTGGTGCCCAAACCAGAAAAACAGAGAGTTATGGATTATAGATGGATCTATAAGATCAAAGAAGGGAACACTCCAGGGGATGAAGTCCGGTATAAAGCTAGGCTGGTGGCAACAGGGTTCACACAAAAAGAAGACATAGATTTCACCGAAATATTCTCACCGGTTGTGAAGTACAAGACGATACAGATAGTATTGGCAATGGTGGTTCAATTCAATTGGGAAATCGAGCAAATGGATGTGAAGATAGCGTTCTTACATGGAGAGATTGATGAGACCATCTACACGAGGCAACTCGAAGGCTATGAGGAAGGAAGCCTTGAAGAGTTGGTGTGTAAATTGAAGAAATCTCTCTATGGCCTGAAGCAATCACCTCGACAATGGAATAAGAGGTTTGATTCCTTTGTAACCAGCCTGGGTTTCATGAGGAGCTACTATGATTTGTGCTTGTATTACAGGGGGCACAAGGTGGAGGAAGTGGTGATCATCCTGATCTATGTTGATGATATGTTGCTGGTTGGGAGCAGCATGGAAAAGATAAGAAAATTGAAGGCTCAACTCACTGAGGAGTTTGAGATGAAGGATCTTGGCCATGCATAGAAGATCCTTGGGATGTATATCATCCGAGAAAGGGAGAGAAACAGATTGAAGATCTCTCAGACTTCCTACATAGAGAAGATGATATCTAACTTCTCTATAAAAGATAGCAAACATGTGAAGGTTCCCCTTGCTGGTCACTTCAAGTTCTCCAGTGATCAATGTTCAAGATTAGATGTGGAAAAGAAGGAAATGGAAAAGGTCCTCTACTCTAGTGTGGTTGGTTCAGTCATGTTCATGATGGTAAGCACTAGACCTGACATTGCTCATGCAATGAGTGTTCTCAGTAGGTTTATGAGTAATCCTGAAAAGGAGCATTGGCTTGGGATGAAGTGGTTACTGAGGTACTTGAAGGGAAGCCCAGAATTAGGGCTGGTTTATGAGAAGAGGGGTAAGTTCATCTGCCTTAAAGGTTATGCTGATTCAGACTATAGAGCAGACCGAGATAAAAGGAGATCGATTACTTCCTATTTCTTCAACTTAAACGGATGTTGTGTAAGTTGGAAGGCTCAGTTGCAGCTGGTGGTAGCACTCTTAACAACCGAGGCTGAGTACATAGCGGCTACGAAGGCCATCAAGGAGGCTATGTGGTGCAAAGGGTTGCTGGAAGAGTTGAAGGTACTAGAGGAGCATGTTGTGGTGTATTCAAATAGTCAAAGTGCATTGTATTTGTGCAAGAATCCAGTGTTCCATGAGAGGACAAAGCACATGGATGTTCAGTACCATTTCAGTTAGGAAAATCTTACGAAAGGTTGCATCCATGTGGATAAGATAGCCACGGAAGAAAACCCTACGGATTTAGGTACTAAAGTTCTACTTCTAAGTAAGTTCAATCATTGCCTTGGAATACTTAGGATTGGAGTCGATTGATATGATGACTCAAGATGAGTTTGGATACTTTGTTCTCTGCACAATGGGTTCGGTTTAAATGCTTAGACAAAGGTAGAGATTGTTGGAGTTTGTCTAAGATTTAAACGGAAGAAGAAACATGAAGCTCAGCAAGGAGTGCGCACTAGGTTAGACCATGGTGCACAACAAGGGAAGATGCTGGAGGAGGGCCAGGCCACGGCGCTGCCTAACCAAGGCTGCAGTGCCCAGAAGGGGAGGAATGTGTGCTTTGCCCTGGGCCGCGGCCCCAGGCACACTAATGCACACATATTTAAGCCTTTTAAATGGTTCGTGAGACATGCTCAAAATGTATAGGATCACTAAGGATTGATTAAGAGCCATGGTTGATTGGTCATCAAGATCTAAGGGTGGAGATTGACTCTTAAGATTGGACAAGAAGTTGGTGCACTATATAAAGGGTCACTTAGCATCAATATAAAATAATGTGAAAACTTGTGATTGAAAGGGAGATCAATTGTAAGAGTGCAAAGACACTAAACTCAAGAGAGACTCATTTGTAAGGCTGGTTGTTTAAAAAAAGAGAGTAGAATAGAAAGGGATTCAAGGGCTTGTAAGGGGAATTTTCTTGGGAAAATTCCAGGGTTAGTTCTTATCACTTTCTTCTTCTTCTTCTTCTTCTTTTTTTCTTCAAGAACCTATGAGTTCTTGGAAAGGTGTTGCTGATTGTAAAGAACTCCATTGATAAGATAGTGCAGAAAGCTCGAAGGAGCTCACGGGGATGTAGGCATTTTTTCGAACCTCGATAACAAATTTCTTGTGTTCTTTTCTTTCTTGCTTTAATTGGTTGCTGTCTATTTTCTTTACAAGTCATTCTAGACTTGGGTGTTTAGAAGACCATCAACTGGGAATCATCCAAGGTGGTTTCCTAATAGTGGTATTTGAGCTTGCACAACTGGGTATCAGAGCAAGAATAGAAGGTATCGGAGCAAGACTCCAAGAATCAAAGAACAAACTTCTTGGGTGATTCAAGAACGGAGTAAAGATCAAGACCGGATCATGTTCTTGAGGGTGATTCAAGAATGGTATTGAGATCAATCTTCGATCGTGTTCTTGAGTTTTTAGAAGAAGTTGGAAAGCATTTATGGGTGTTGCACAAATATGGGATCACTTCCGCAAGATGGGTTCAAATTTAGTTGTTGAGAATTTTGATGGAAAGGGAGATTTTTCCCTGTGGGAACTGAAGATCAAGGCTGTTCTTATGCAACAGAAGGTGGACTTGGTTATTTGAGAAGATGATGCTTTTCTAATAAGTATCACAGAGGACCAACAAATTGAGATGAAGAAGATGGCATACAACACCATCTTCCTACACATATCGAATAGTGTCACAAAGGAGTGCGGAGACTTGGAAGATCCTGCTGTCATATGGAAGAAACTAGATAGTTGTTTCTTACCAAAAGTGCATCATCTAGTTTCTTCTATATGATAGCAAGATCTTTCGAGTCTCCACAATCCCTTGTGACACTATCCGACATGTGCAAGAAAATGGTGTTGTATGCCATCTTCTTCATCCCAATCCGCTGGTCCTTCGTGATACTTGCTGGAAAAACATCATCTTCTCCCATAGCCAAGTCCACCTTCTGTTGCATAAGAATGGCCTTGATCTTCCACTTCCACAAGGAAAAATCTCCCTTTCCACCAAACTTCTCAACAACAAAATTTGAACCCATCTTGCGGAGATGATCCCAGATTTGTGCAGCACCCACAAATGCTTTCCAACTTCTTCTAAACCTCAAGTACATGATCGAAGATTGATTTCAATATTGTTCTTGAATCAACCTTAAGAACATGATCTGATCTTGATCTTTACTCTGTTCTTGAATCACCTAAGAAGTTTGTTCTTTGATTCTTGGAGTCTTGCTCCGATACCTTCTGTTCTTGCTCCGATCCCCAGCTGTGCAAGCTCTGATACCACTGTTGTGGTATATTCTCTAGCTCTAATACCACTGTTGGGAAACCACCTTGGATGATGCCCAGGAGGTGATCTTCCAAACACCTAAGTCTAAAGTGACTTGTATAAGAAAAGAAACAGCAACCAATCAAAGCAAGAAAGAAAAGAACACAAGAAATTTGTTGACGAGGTTCGGTAATATACCTACGTCCCCGTGGGCTCCTCAAGTACACGATCAAAGATTGATTTCAATACTGTTCTTGAATCAACCTCAAGAACACGATCTGATCTTGATCTTCACTCCATTTTTGAATCACCCAAGAAGTTTGTTCTTTGATTCTTGGAGTCTTGCTCTGATACCTTCTGTTCTTGCTTCGATCCCCAGCTGTGCAAGCTCTGATACCACTATTGTGGTATATCCTCTAGCTCTGATACCACTGTTGTGGTATCTCCTTTAGCTCTAATACCACTGTTGGGAAACCACCTTGGATGATGCCGAGGAGGTTATCTTCCAAACACCCAAGTCTAGAGTGACTTGTATAAGCAAAGAAAGAAAAGAACACAAGAAATTTGTTGACGAGGTTCGGTAATATGCCTACATCCTCGTGAGCTCCTCCGAGCTCTCTGCACTATCTTATCAATGGAGTTCTTTACGATCAGCAACACCCTTCCAAGAACACACAGGTTCTTGAAGAACAAAAGAAGAAGAAGAAGAAAGTGATAAGAACTAACCCTGGAATTTTCCTAAGAAAATTCCCTTTACAAGCCCTTGAATCCCCTTTCTATTCTACTCTCCCTTTCTATACAACTAGCCTCTCTATAATGAGTCTCTCATGTGTTTAGTGTCTTTGCACTCTCACACAACTCTCATTCATATATCACACTTGTGTTTCACACACCTTTATCACATTGACACCATATGTTACTCTTTGACACACCTCTCTTTGAAGCTTGGTGACCCTTTATATAGTGCACCAACTTCTTGTCCAATCTTGAGAGTCAATCTCCACCCTTAGATCTTGAGGACCAGTTCACCATGGCCCTTCATTAATCCTAAGTACAGCTGTGCATTTTGGACAGCCCCACGCACCTTTCAAAAGCTGAAACCAAGTTGACCATGTGTGCCTTCAAGCTGCGGCCCAAAACAGGGCAAGCCGCGGCTCAAAGCAGGGCTGAACATCACCATGTTTACCTCCATTTTGGGCACTGCGGCCTGGGGGAGGTTGACCTGCAGTGCACACCTGCTCCAGCACTTCTCATTTGCTGGGTGCCGCACCTTGGAATGAGCTGGGCCGCGGCGTACACTGGTGCTGAACATGCTGATTTTTCTTCTTTCCTTGCAACCGTTTAATGCTTAGACAAATACCAACACATGCTAAAGTAATTCCAAAATGCCCAACAAAAAGTGCGATAACCTTCCCGAGAACCAGTTCAACTTTTGTTTGTAAAAGCATAGAACATTGGAAATATATGTTTAAAATAAGACAACATGATGTGCTACCATTAGGGGTGAGCATGGAACCCGGTTGACCCGTGAACCCGACCCAAACCAGTATAATGGGTTGGGTTGTGTTGTTTCTTTTTGGAGATTGGGTTGGGTTGGTTTGAAAATATTTTGAACCCGGTGGGTTAGGTTGGGTTATAGGTTCCAAATTTTCAATCCGACCCAAACCAGTAACTCGGTCAAATATATAATTATATATTTTATATTTATTGAATATAAAATTGCATATAAATAATTATAGTATAATTATAAAATATATAATTATAAAATATTCATTCTAATTACTACTAATATGTAAAATTAAATTTAGTAGATACTTCAATGTCCAAACAAGTCTCATACTTTCCAATTACCCAGATTTTAGTTTCAAATATTTATATTAGAAACAAATACTGATTTCAAGTTATGGAATAGTTTTCATAATTATTCTTAAGCATAACTTCAATCATAATAAATAGATGCACAATTAACTTATGCCAACAAAATTTTGATTTCTTGTAACGTTGTAACTATAAAATAAACATAGAAATTAACACTCTAACCTATAAGATTCCAGTCGAGATCAATGTATACAGATAAACTTATGTTCCAAAAAGATGTACCATAATGTTGATGGAAGAAATGGTGAATGCATGATAAAGTTTAGTAATACCAACTTGCTGGAAGCCTTTCATGCAAACATTATTGAACTATTCAATTTGCATCTCTGCGACCTTTTTAAGAGCCCCCATATCGCTTCCAAGTGCATTAAAGCATAATCCAAAAATTAGACTGATTAGTGAGAAAGCATTAGCACGACCAACAAATGTTGAGTTATTAAAATATATTATTAGCAATTGTGCAGAAATCCAAATTTCCTTCGTAATTAAACAGTATTCTAAAGTCAAATTCATGTCAACTAAAGCAGTTCCTAGCGCAACATTCAGACGAAGATTGTGTTTTTCAATATAACGATGAATCCATATTCTAACATCAATGGCTCCAAGTTGTGAGCATGGAGATAAGCAATTGACTATGGTCACTTCATCAGACTTTATATTACTCGCTTGGATTTCATAAAACAATCCCAAAGCATCCTTACCAAGTTTGGCTTCAATGTAGCCTCCAATTATGGCATTCTATGGCACAAAATCCTTCTTTTGCATGTCATCAAAAAGCTTCTTTAGCAGTATCCAAAAAACCAAATTTAACATAGCCTACAACCATTATAGTCCATGAGACAATTGTTCTCTTTTCTATGTTATAAAATATTCTTTGTGCTGTCAGACACACATATTTTACTTGTAATATGAATAGATTTAGATTTGGATTTAATAGAATATTTTTTTTCTTATGTAATATGTATGGTTTAATTATTTAGTAAAAAAATATATCAACCCAGTGATTCAAACCGATTAAAATGGATTGGGTTGAGTTGAGGTTGGATGGGTTCATGGGTTGGGTTGGGTTGAGATTTTTTCAACCTGATATGAATGGGTTGGGTTGAAATTTTAAGATAACCCGACCCAAATATATGTTTAAAATAAGACAACATGATGTGCTAGCATGTTTAATTCATCTATTGGACTGACACAATGAAATGCATGCAGTGAATTTGGTAGCTCAGGAGGTGTAATAGAATCATAAGAACCTTCTTCTGGAGCCCTCATCCTCATTAGAAGATGCTAACTAGACAAAATATGCAATAACTATATTATAAATTTATTAGAAGAAAGAAAAACATGGCGAAACAAAGTATGCGTTGATTTGTCATTATTCTACGATAAAGAATGAGGGGGAAATGAGAGACAAAATGTAGGGCTGAAAGAGAACATTGGTTCATAAACATATTATAGGTATAAATAAAAGTATGCACAAATTTCAAGTGGCAATGAATATCATAGTACTGCATTGCAATTTGGGAACCAAGCTGCATTGTTAGTTTGCTATAAGGTGATGCTTCAACTTAGACTTCTTGAGAAAGAGAAAACAACAGAAAAGGGTAAAATAATTATGAAAAAAGAGCTGATTTACAAATTCAATAGTGAATTTAAGAAGGGTTGAAGAGATCATGTATATCCGTTTTGAAATTATTTGCAATTGTTGGGCTTGTGGGGTCCAGCCAATAAGCAAGCTAAAATAAGAAATAAAAGAAAGCTAAATGTAATGGCTGATGTATTCCTTATAGGACTCATAATTCTATGCCTATTAGAAGAGAATATCTTCTATTTTCTATGGTGAGTTACAGAGAGAGTAGCTAGAGAAATAGGCACAGTGTTAGGACAAAAATTGAAAGCAAAGTGTTTTCTTTCTATTTACTGGAAGAGTAAAAGGAGAAAAGGTACAGTAGCTTGAGATTTTCTCCAGGGTATTACTCAGGGAGTTTGGTCACAGAGAATCAATCTACTCGGGTTTGCATTTTCTATCACGGTGTTCGATTTTGGTGAAGCTAGAGAGGTAATTTTGTAATATTACCAAATTGTTGTGGGTCTCAAGTTTGGGCATAAACTTGGGATATAAACTTTGTAATTGTTATTTACATAGTGGATTTATTTTTGCCCCGTGATTTTTTTCCCTTTACAGTGAAGGGTTTTCCACGTAAATTCTTGTGTTATTGGTTTATTGCTTTATTTGGTGCTTATCATTTTATTTCTGCACTAGGTTTGGAGATTATTATATTTAATCTATGATCTTTGGTTTGAATTGTGGCAATTAATTAATAGTTGATGGTGGGTAATTGATTACGCCCAAAACACATGCGGTTGTTGTAGCACAGCTTTGGGGTGTCGATTCCACAGGGAAACAAGTTTAACTATAAAGAGAGATGTAAACTTTAATATGAGACAATATAATAAGTAAAGAATCTGAAATTGATGATGAAGTAATTGTGTAGGTTTGTGAAATATAATAGAGAGGCAACAAGGATCCGGGAATCCTCCCTGGGTTCGTTGTCCTAATCCTAACTTGATTCAATTGCTTTTATCTCGATTGCACGTTTCACATCCCAAACATGCAATCGGCAAATATTCAATGAGAACATGTGTAAACCCTAATATAATTGTAATAAAATACTTCTTATTTCCGATTCATGCATGTATGATCTATCCTATAGGTTTATCAAGAAACGACAATATATCTTTGTTGACAATATTGCAGTAATGGACAAACCTAAAGGCTAGACTTACCGGACTTAATTATACCCAATAATCTTGACATAAGAGAAGCATAACTAAAGTTATATCAAGGAAAAGATACAATCACCGGAATAGATAAAATCTTATAATTAGATAAAGAAGTAAATCATGACAATGTTTGATAATAAATTCTTATTACAACTGAACCGAATAAGGATAGATAGGAACAACTGCACCTAGGGATTCATCCCTTCACCTTGCTTGGAAATTAGTTAGCCATGGTGTTCATGGCTATACTCTTTTGTGGATGAAAGTTGCTGTCTTCAACTTCTGGGTCTTTGCTCACAGCCAAGATGTCTTCTCTTAAACCCTAAGTGTCTTATTTATAGTACAAAAGACCAAGGGTATTCTTGGGTTTAATCTAGTGTTTAAAAACCCTAATTAAAGTCTAATTCGGAGATGTAAATATGTGTGTGCGCTGCGGTGCTGCTGGGGAGCACTTCGGCGCTAGGCATAAGCTGGAATGGGCATCCTTCTGGGTGCCCCGGTGCTGTTGAGGAGCACCGCGATGCTAGCTGGTGGGTTGTGGGTTGTCTCCCATGAGCACTAAGTTTTACGTCTTCAGCCAGACGCTTTTGTTCCCTCTTAAAAAAATATAGGTTGAATGCACCAGCCACTGCTTCATTGCCAAATTCGATGCTTGTATGCTTTGGAGAGGCCTCAAGGATGTCATCAGTAACATCCATAAATTCTGGCTTGATATACGCTCTTGTGAAGCCATGGATGAAGGTGGACTCCAATGGATTAAGGTGCTGGACCTTTTCCATGAATGAGTCAATCATGTATGCTTGGTGGGTTTCGTCCACATCCTCTGATTTTTTCGTTGTTGGGATGTGTAATAACTTACCACTTACTATCTCAATGACATTCACCTCCTTCACATTCTATTGCACTAAGTGTTGACCATAAGATGTGGACTGAGCTTGAGAAAGGAACTTACCTCGCTCAGTCACACTCAAGTAGCTCATTAACTTGGACACTTGGCTCTTTATCTCTTTATGTTCTTCAATAACCTGCACAATTAAAAATTCAAGCCTTTGATTAATCTTCCCCTGTACTTCAACAAAAGCATGTAAAATGTCTTCTAAAGAACTCCTAGAAGACACGGGTGTATGATATGGTTCAAGATATGGTGCAGGGGGTTGTGCAAGCTGCTGGTTTTCAGACTTCCAACTGAAATTGGGGTGATTTCGCCATCCCAGATTATAAGTATCAGAGAAGGGTGTCAAAGGTTTCTTGTACATGCCTAAGGCATTACATTGTTCCTTATACATCCCTCTCATCTCTGCAAATGTGGGACACTCTTGGGCAAGATGATCTACCCTGCCACACACAAAACATGGTTTCAAAGACGCTGCATGATTAGCTACTTGTGTTGGCTTTGAGCTTTTAGTCTTTAACACCTCTAGTTCCCTAGTAAGCATCTCGACCTTGGCCTTAAGGTTATCCTCTTCCCTAAGATGGTAAATTCCACCACCATTTGGATTCCCTATAGGTCGTGACCTATTTGTGCTTTCAGTAGCACTAGGTCTAGTCCAAGTGTGAGCTTTTTCAGCAAGCTCATTGAGGTACTCTATAGCCTCATCAGGATCTTTTTCCAAAAATTCACCATTACACATCATCTCTATGAATTGACGCTCTCTATATGTAAGTCCCTCATAAAAATAGCTCACCAAATGCTAACTCTCATACCCATGGTGAGGGCACATACTCAATAACTCTTTAAATCTCTCCCAGGACTGATACAAAGTCTCGCTGTCCTTTTTTGCAAAGGTGGAGATTTACCTTTTTAAAGCATTGGTCTTATGTTGGGGGAAGTATTTATTAAAAAAAATTCGAGTCATCTCAGTCCACGACCTAATAGATCGTGGTCTTAGTGAGTATAGCCAACTCTTAGCTCTATCCTTCAAAGCGAAAGGAAAGAACTTAAGCCTCACAATGTCATCGGTTTCGTCTTGACTATGAAAAGTCGCGACTACTTCCTCAAACTCTCTAATGTGCATATATAGGTTTTCATTGTCCAAGCCATGGAATGTAGGGAGTAACTGTATCATCCCTGTTTTAAAATCTAGTTGGTGAGTATTGGCTAGAAACATAATGCATGATGGTGTGGCTATGCATGTAGGGTTGAGGTAATCCTGAAGGGTCCTAGGGGGTTGATATTCATGTTCACTCATGTCTTCGGGACTAGATGGACTGTCAAATAAGGGATTTAGAAAGGAATTTAATTTTGACTCTAGCACAGGCCAACTAGCAAATCTACCCAAAGCATCTCTATGTCTTTGCATTCAAGGTAACAAAATAATGAAAACAAATACTATAAAAAGAAAGAATAAAATAAGATAAAATAAAATAATAATAAAAATAAATAATAAATAATGCAGCAAGCTAAAAGAGGGAATGAAGTTACCATCTTTACAAATTGCTGGAAGAAAAAAAACTATTTACAATTCTACTACCATCATGTCTTAGAGTTGACAACTTCCTTGTAAGTAAGCGCGTCTCCCCGGCAATGGCACCAAAATTTGATTACGCCCAAAACATACACGGTTGTTGTAGTACAGCTTTGGGGTGTCGATTCCACAGGGAAACAAGTTTAACTATAAAGAGAGATGTAAACTTTAATATGAGACGATATAATAAGTAATGAATCTGAAATTGATGATGAAGTAATTGTGTAGGTTTGTGAAATATAATAGAGAGGCAACAATGATCCGGGAATCCTCCCTAGGTTCATTGTCCTAATCCTAACTTGATTCAGTTGCTTTTATCTTGATTGCACGTTTCACATCCCAAACATGCAATCGGCAAATATTCAATGAGAACATGTGTAAACCCTAATATGATTGTAATGAAATATTTCTTATTTCCGATTCATGCATGTATGATCTATCCTATAGATTTATCAAGAAACGACAATATATCTTTGTTGACAATATTGCAGTAATGGACAAAACTAAAGGCTAGACTTACCAGACTCAATTATACCCAATAATCTTGACATAAGAGAAGCATGACTAAAGTTATATCGAGGAAAATATACAATCACCGGAATTGATAAAATCTTATAATTAGATAAAGAAGTAAATCATGACAATGTTTAAAAATAAATTCTTATTACAACTGAACCCAATAAGGATAGATAGGAACAACTACACCTAGGGATTCATCCCTTCACCTTTCTTGGAAGTTAGTTAGCCATGGTGTTCATGGCTATACTCTTTTGTGGATAAGAGTTGCTGTCTTCAACTTCTGGGTCTTTGCTCACAGCCAAGATGTCTTCTCTTAAACCCTAAGTGTTTTATTTATAGTATAAAAGACCAAGGGTATTCTTGGGTTTAATCTAGTGTTTAAAAACCCTAATTAAAGTCTAACTCAGAGATGTAAATATGTGTGCACACTGCGGTGCTGCAAGGGAGCGCCACGGCGCTAGGCATAAGCTGGAATAGGCGACCTTTTGGGCACCGCGATGCTCGCTTGCTGGTGGTTCATAATATGCATGTCTCAGCAGCACCGCGGTGTTGGCCTTTTTGCTGATAATCTTCATGCTCCGTAGCCATTCTTCTGTTTCATCGTGCATAGACCCGTGGTGCTTTTAAACAACGATCACTTCTTCTCTTCTTTGGACTCAAAACACTTGAAAATTTACTTGAATAAATTAGTAGTCCAATGATATTACTTAAGAGTTATCAACACATAAGAGTGCAATAAAGACCTAGAAGAATCATAAAATGCTAACAAGTAAACATCTTTGAGGTGCATTTTATGGCTCTTATCAGTAATTTTCCCAACAAGTGGTATCAGAGCTTGGCTGCTTGTGTTGGTCAACATGGGTGAAAAATCTAGTACTATGATTTTATTGACAACTTCTAATTATTCAGTATGGAAACTGAAGATGGAAGATTACCTTTATTTCAAAGATTTGTATGATCCTGTTGAGGGTGATGAAGCCAAGCCAAAGGGCAAGATCGATAAAGAGTGGGAAAGAATGAATAGGAAGACAGTTGGTGCCATTAGACAGTGGGTAGATCTTAGTGTGTTCCATCATGTGGCCAAAGAGACTAATTCCAAATCTCTTTGGGCAAAATTAGAGACGCTTTATGAAAGAAGGAAAACTCATAACAAAGCTTTTGTGATGAGAAAGCTTGTGAATTTAAAGTACATGGAAAAACATTCCATTGCCAAACACTTGAATGATTTTCAAGATCTTGTGAACCAGTTGTTTACAATGAAAATAGTGTAAGATGATGAGTTACAAGCACTATTTCTTTTGGGTACTTTGCCTAACAGCTTGGAGACTTTGGTAATGTTACTTAGTAACTTTGCTCTGAATGGTGTGCTCAGTTTGTTTATGGTGAAAGACAGTATCTTCAACGAGGAGACTTGTAGAAAAGATTTGGGCATAGATAGTGGTCAAGCTCTTGTCACAGAGAACAGGGGAAGAAGTAAGAGTAGAGGTCCTAAAGGTCATGGTAAATCCAGAGACATATCAAAATCTAGAGATAAGGTGAAATGTTATCACTGTAATAAATTGGGTCGTACGAAGAGCAATTGCTGGGTCTGGAAACAAGAACAACAGGATAAGAAAAACCAAAAAAAGACCAATGATAAGAACACAACAGCAGTTGTTTCAGATGAAGAAAAAGTTGTGTTACTTGCTTGTGAGTTTGAGGAGTGCAATCATGTTGCAGATTCTGGTACTGACTAGGTGGTTGACTCAGCTGCTTCTTACCATTGTATTCCAAATCGAGATTGCTTTACAATGTACACAGTAGGGGACTTTGGTACAGTGAAGATAGGTAACTCGAGTTTTACTCCAATTAAGGGGATTGATGATGTGCACATACAGACAGATGTAGGGTGCACTATGACTTTGAAAAATGTGTGACATGTTCCTTAATTGTGTCTCTATCTAATTTCAACTAATGTCCTAGATGAAGAAGGGTATGAGTACTACTTCAGTAATAGAAGGTGGAAACTGACCAAGAGATCATTGGTGGTTGCGAGAGGAAATATGTGTTGCAACTTATACAAGACACGCGTGAAAGTGTGTGGTAATGAGCTTAATGCAGTTGAAGATGAAGCTTCTCCAAACTTATGGCACAAGAGACTAGCACATATGAGTGAGAAAAGGTTGCAGATTTTGGTTATGAAGTCATTCATTCCTTCTTCCAAAGGTATATCTCTGAACCTATGTGATTATTGTTTATTTGGTAAGCATCATAGAGTTTCTTTTAGTAAGTCATCTAAAAGAAAACAAAAGAAATTAGAATTGGTATATTCTGATGTTTATAGTCCTATTGAAGTAGACTATTTGGGTGGTAATAGATATTTTGTTACTTTTTATTGATGATGCTTCACGAAATGTGTAGGTTTATTTGTTGAAGAACAAAAGCTATGTATTTCAGTATTTTCAGAAGTTTCATGCTATGGTGGAGAGAGAGACAGGGGATCAATTGAAATGCATCCGTACTGATAATGGTCGAGAGTATACCACCAATGAGTTTGCAGGTTATTATTCACAGTTTGACATTAGGCATGAGATGGCAGTTCCTGGTACCCCACAACATAATGGTGTGGCTGAGAGAATAAATCGTACCATTTTGAAAAGAGTTAGATGCATGCTAAGAATGGCTAAGTTGCTTAAGCCATTTTGAGGTGAAGCAGTTCGTACAGCATGTGTTGTGTGATTATCTACCTAAATAAATATGCAAATAATTGTACTTGTTTTACTTACAAGTGCACAAGGTCAATGGTAGCATAGTGTGCAAGTGCGAGATCATTTCCACATGGATTGGGGAATTTCGATTTAGAATTAATTTCATAAAGTAAAAATAGAAATAAATATTGGGTTTAGATAATAATAATAAAGGCGTAGGGACTTGATAACCACCACTAATCATGCTACCCAACAAAACAATATGCCAATGCTCTACTCATGCTATGAATACCTAATGGTTGTCAACCTAAGGGCTTTGTCCACTCATTAGGCTATTGATTTCCCTAAGCAACGAGTTAGGCATGGTGTACACTTTAACTCTTTTCTCTCTTAAAGGATTCAGAATGGTGTATACTGAGTTGTTCCTTAAGAGAGCATAAGATCTATGAAAATCGACAACCACACGAGACCTAGGGCTTAGTCCACTCCTGGTTTCCCATGTTGATTAACCCAAGAATCCGATGTGGATATCTTTTCTTACTATTGTTGAACCTAGGACTCGATCATCCAAATTGATTCAACTAACTAATCCATACCACATGCATACGTTGATCAGACACACACATGTGAGGAATTTAAATAAACACAGGCATTAATCAAGTTAAGAATCACAACATAAATATTGTAAATGCACCAATACTGAATTATTGGTTAAACATAATAGGGTTTCAATCAAGCCCTTACTAGGGTTTAACTACACGTAGTTGTGATGCTAAACATCTTAAATTAAAATAACAAAGGAAAGAAGAAACCTGAAAACACTATGGAGAAGAGTCGTCAATTCGTCTCCACAATCTCTTCTCCAGGCTCGTCCAGCCTCCGACCTCCCTGAACAAAAACTAAACTAAAAGGGAGATAGTGTTTCTGTGTTTTACAAGTATATTTATAGGGTTCTAAGGACACTTGGAAACCTTAATTTCCAAAACAGGTCTCTAACCCTACTTTCCAAAATAGGAACTGCCGTTTTGATGTTTCATTGATGTGTGTGCGCTCGATCGCATGAGTTTGCACTCGAGCGCAAGGTTGCGCTCGAGCTTTCTCCTTGTGCGCACAAGTGCTTGTGCGCTTGATCGCACTCAGTGCTGCGCTCGATCGCACTCTTCTGCAGCTCTTAGTTCCAGTTTTGCTCTTTGAGTTCCAAAATGCTTCATTTCTTCAAAAAACCTATAAAAACAAAGAAAACACAAAAAGGAAGTAAAATGGAATAAAATACGCAAACTGAGAGCTTAACAAATGTAAATTAAGGGGCTTAAATATGAATATTTAAGCTCCTATCACACCCCCAAACTTACATATTGCTAGTCCCTTAGCAATACGAAACTAAAAACTAAATGAAAAACAAAGATGCAAAGATAAATTCATCTTTCATGTTATTTGAAAATTTGGGTTGCACATAAAACCATGATGTTTGTTCATGAGTAGGCTTAAAATATAAACACATCTTCACAATGAATAAGGGTTTTAAATTCTAATTACTTACATAAGGCTGGTTTAAGGTATCACAAATTTGACTTAGTGTGTGGTGAATTAGCACATAAAAGATGAAGCTTCCAAATAATTCCAATGTATAGTGCTTCGGTGTCTTAACCTTTATCGAATTTCTTATTAGAATAAACAATAATGGTATAGGTTTATTTCTTTTCTTTTTTTTATTATGAGATTTTTGCCACGTTGAGTTCCCTTGAGCTTTCTAATTGACCCATGTAGCGAGTGTTTAGCCAATGACTCTCAAACCAGATGGCTTTAGGGTATTAGGTGTAAAGACACCCCTAAGGACTTACTAACTCGAGTCAAAAAGGCTATGAAACTAACTGGTCTTAATGCTGCCCAGCAAAATTCCCACCTTTTGACGTGAACACTCACTGCTTACTAAGGCAAGAGGTCCAATTATTCAGTTGAAACTTTATTTAATGATCATTATGAGCACAATTTCCACCTTTTGACGTGAACATTCACTGCTTACTGAGGCAAGAGGTCCAGTTACTCAGTAGAAGGTTTATTTAATGATCATTAGGAGCATTTTATTTTCTCTTTTTGTGCAATAAAATTTTTCTCTATATTTTTTTTTCTATGCCAAAGTGTTCATCTAACAGGTCATCTGGTTACAGTTAAGCTATGGAAACACATATATTAAAGTTATATGTCATACCCCACACAATTATGTGTTAATGTGCTCATGTTAGATTTAGCTCAAACTTGTGAGTTCTTAAATGCCAAAAGTAGGTAACTAATCCTTAAAACTCTATTATCAACTAATGTGTTTAGGATTTTAAGCTCATTGATGAAATCATATCACAGTATTCGTTTAACTCAACAAAAATTTTCAACATAATATGAATGTGCATTTATCTTTTCAAAAAAAAAAAAAACAACTGGGACAAGTGTGTGAATGTGTCTCCCATACCCCCAAACTTAAATTACACATTGTCCCCAATGTGCGAATAACATGGAAAGATCTGACCTGGGAGATGGAGAACTAGCTGGGCCAGTATGGCTCATAGCACACCCCCAAACTTGAACGGATGCATACATTGTCCCTAAAAAAGAAAAACTAACGTAATCCGAGAAAACAAAAAGTACGAAAAATAAATAAATAAAAATAAATATGAAAAACAATAAAAATAAAAGGATAAGCTGTTGGGTGCCTCCCATGAGCGCTAAGTTTAACGTCTTCCATCGGACCGTTCCTTATTCTTCCCCAAAACTAAGATTTGCAACAACTAGCACAGGTAGTGTCGTATTCTCTCCCATATAAGCATAAGTCAAATACTTCAGCAATTGCTTCAACTCCAAATTTGGTGCCTAGATAATAAAAGCGAAAAAAAATAGTATTAAAAGGCACAAGAGTGTCAAATGGATTGGTGTACTTACTTGGATGCTTTGGAGGGGACTCAAGAAGGTGCATAGTTTCAATGATGTCATCAGTAACATCCTCACATTCGAGCTCGAAATTCGATCTTGTGACACTATAGGTAAGAGTAGTTTCTAATGGATCAACGTGATGGGCTGGAAATTCTCCCTGTTTTCTTTCACTTAGCTCCTTAGCCAATTGCCCCATTTCCACCTCTAGTCTTTGAATAGCTTGCTCATGCTTGGTATTGATTTGTCTTTGCTCAGTTCGAAATTATATTTCCTCTGCCATGAACTGTTCTTGTGAAGTTATCAGTTGTTGTTGCTGAACTGCCAGTTGCCTCACAATGCTCTCTAGGTCAATACCCCTTGATTTCGGAACTGATTGGGCTACTAGTTGGGAGTTCCTTTGCTGTCCTTGAAGGTTCAGGGCATTTTGATTGTTGTTCCATGAGAAGTTGGGGTGGTTGCGCCATCCAGTATTGTAGGTATTTGCATATGCATTGTTCTTGGAATGATAGTTGTTTGGTCCCACATAGTTTGCTTGCTCTGGATCTGCAAAGTAATACACAGGGCAAATTTCAGAAGTGTGATTAACATTAGAACATATAGCACATACCTGGAGTTGTGTAGCTTGTAGACGAGGAGGGATGTTCTGCGTAGTCATGTGTTTTACAAGCATACCTATCTTTCTTTCCATAGCATCCAACCAATTTGGAAATCCACCATTTAGGTTCAATTCATACATGCCCTTGCTCTTTTCTCCTTGCTCTGTATTGAGTGGAAAGAAGATTGGATTTTTGGATCGAAGCCCTTGCATGAATCAGTTGAACCACTTCAGTGCAGCAGTTTCAGTACTGCTGCTCAGGTACTCTCTGGACCTTTTGCGCTCGAGTCCACCTTCAACTGTGCTCGATCGCTGTTCTTCCTGCGCTCAAGTGCTATACTAGTGCGCTCGGTCACAATGAGGATAGAAACTCCTCTGCTGCACACCTAAACAAAAAACAGAAAACGAAAAAGATGAAAAAAAAAAATTTGGGTTGTTTGATAAAGAAAATATAAACAGAACAAAAAAAAAATTACTAACAAAAATAATTCTAAAAATAAATTTAGCGCAATCCCCGGCAACGGCGCCAAAAACTTGTTGTGTGATTATCTGCCTAAATAAATATACAAATAATCATACTTGTTTTACTTGCAAGTCCACAAGGTCAATGGTAGCATAGTGTGCAAGTGCGAGATCATTTCCACAGTGATTGGTGAATTTCGATTTAGAATTAATTTCACAAAGTAAAAATATATAGAAATAAATATTGGGTTTAGATAATAATGATAAAGGCGTAGGGACTTGATAACCACCACTAATCATGCTACCCCAACAAAACAATATGCCAATGCTTTACTCATGCTATGAATACCTAATGGTTGTCAACCTAAGGGCTTGGTCCACTCCTAAGGCTATTGATTTCCCTAAGCAACAAGTTAGGCATGGTGTATACTCTAACTCTTTTCTCTCTTAAGGGATTGAACATGGTGTATACTGAGTTGTTCCTTAAGAGAGCATAGGATCTGTGGAAATCGACAACCACACGGGACCTAGGGCTTGGTCCACTCCCGGTTTCCCATGTTGATTAACCCAAGAATCCGGTGTGGAAATCTTTTGTTACTATTGTTGAATCCAGGACTCGGTCATCAAAATTGATTCAACTAACTAATCCATACCACGTGCATACGTTGATCAGACACACACATATGAGGAATTTAAATAAACATAGGCATTAATCAAGTTAAGAATCACAACATAAATATTGTGAAGGTGCCAATACTAAATTATTAGTTAACATAATTAGGGCTTCAATCAAGCCCTTACTAGGGTTTAGCTACACATAGTTGTGATGCTAAATAACATCTTAAAGTAAAATAACAAAGGAAAAAAGAAACCCGAAAACACTATGGAGAAGAGTCACCAAATCGTCTCCACAATTTCTTCTCCGGGCTCGTCTGGCCTTCGACCTCCCCGAACAAAAACTAAACTAAAAGGGAGATAATGTTTCTGTGTTTTACATGTCTATTTATGGGGTTCTAAGGACACTTGGAAACCTTAATTTCCAAAACAGGTCTCTAACCTTACTTTCCAAAATAGGAACTACCGTTTTGATGTTTCACTGATGTGTGTGCGCTCAATCGCATGAGTTTGCGCTCGAACGCAAGGTTGCGCTCAAGCTTTCTTTTTGTGTGCACGAGTGCTTGTGCGCTCGATCGGACCAAGCACTGCGCTCGATCGCACTCTTTTATAGCTCCCAGTTCCAGTTTTACTCTTTGAGTTCCAAAATACTTCCTTTCTTCCAAAAACCTATAAAAACACAGAAAACACAAAAAGGAAGTAAAATGAAATAAAATACGCAAACTAAAAGCTTAACAAATGTAAATTAAGGGGCTTAAATATGAATATTTAAGCTCCTATAAGCATGCTACTTGATTAATAGATCTCTATTCGTTCCTTTGAGTTTTGAAATTCCAGAAAGAGTTTGGACAGGAAAATATGTTTCTTATTTTCACTTGAAGATGTTTGGTTGCAAAGCATTTGAACATGTTCTCAAGGAGAAGAGGTCAAAACTTAATGACAAAGTAGTTGCTTGTGTGTTTGTTGGTTATAGGGATGCTGAGTTTGGTTACAACCTTTAGGATCTAGAAAAGAATGAGATTATCAGAAGAAAAGATATTGTCTTCCATGAAAATGAAACTTTGACTGACATTGAAAAGAGTGTGAAGACAAAGCATGGTATAAGTAGAAGTGAAGACTTTATACCAGATCCTACTTCTTCAGATAGTGCCATAGATGAAGGAGAAATACACGAAGAAGAATATATGGGTAATGAAGAGCCAGCGATAATTAAAGATGATTTTATGCATGATACATAGCTTATTGAGCAGGGGGAGCAACCCTGGACTGTAGGGCATCAATTGAGAAGGTCTACTAGTGTAATACCCAAAATCGTAAAGTAAGGGTAAAGAAGTAATTTATTAAATATGAAATGAAATTAAAATAATAGATTTACGCAAAGGATTAGTATTGAATAAAATAATACTTTTCAAAAAAAATTATAAAGTAAAACATGCCACCTATTGCCAAATTTATTTGGTGGCCTTGCATGTTCTCCAACAAGGCGAAACATGGAGGCCTTATGGAGTTAGCTGTTTTTGCAAATTGGTGGAGATGCAAAGATTTTTTTGGGTGGCCACAAAACGAGTATATATATATATATATATACACTTATACTTAAACGTAAATATATACTTACCAAATTTTGTTTGATTTTCCTTTAATTACTTGTTTTCTTCAAACACTTGGAGACCCAAAGAATGGTTGAAAGAGCAAAATTTTGAAGGGATTTGTAGAGGAATTTTATAGAGAATCACAGGAAGCTATCAAGAAAATAGAAGGTAATAATATAATGTTTATTTTTGAATTTTTAGCATTCATGAAATTTCTCGGAATTCAAAGTGTGAATTTTCAAAGGGTGTGGTCTATGAAGAATTGAAGAATAAATTAGAAAGTTAATAAAAATATTATGTCAGGTGTTGATGATCAGCAACCAGGGGAAATTTCTTAGAGTAACGGGAAAGGCAAGAAGGTCATCCACGAGTAGCTTTAAGTGCTACATGGTGAGTTAGATTTACTTTAAGCAATCTAAATAAACATCAAATATCTAGTGATAATAGTAAATAAATTATTAGCTGATGCTTTAGTGGTAGATAAAATTTGATTGATAGGTATGATATGAATTTTGGACATATAGAAAATTATTAGGTAAGAAATAATATTTTTGGAATAATAAGTTGATTTAATAATAAAAGTGATAAGTGAAATTCTTGATGAGCTATGGTTGATGTTTTGATATGAATTATGAGGACATGAAATTTAGTGGATCTTGACAAGCTAAGATGGATGATTTGATGTGATTTATGATGAGAAGAAGTTAGTGAAATTTTTTATAATAATTTGAGGAAAGACAGGATAGCTAAATTTAAATATTTTGAGCTCATGTTGTTTTTATATTACTGTTCATATGCATATTTCATATCATTGTTCATATGCATATGCATATGCATTAAATAAAAGAACCGAAAGAACTGGGAAGGGGACAATCTAATTGAAAAACCATGACAACCGATATATGTTGGAAATAAAAGGGACACCGTGATAGCCAGTATATGCTGGAAATAAAAGGGACACCGTGATAGCCGGTATATGTGGAAATAAATACCGTGAGAGCCAGGATAAGTTGTAAAGAAAAGAATCGGGAAGGCAGCCAGTCTAAGATAAAAACATGTCGACATGTGGGAAGATGTTCCTAATAAAATTCATGCATTGCATCTATTTTAAATATTGATTTGATCATTGAAATGCTGATGTGTTGTGTGTATTTGTGAAATTATATATAGATGAATAAGTCTCACAGAGAGACAACTATGGTGAGAAAGAGACCTAGAAGTATGACATGATAGGAACCATCTAAATGGTAGACTTTATGATGTGAACCTCATTCCTAGGTAATTATGAGATAATTGATGGTCTTAAGGTGAACCAATAAATAAAAAAAAGAGATTGATAGAGAATGGATCTTATGATATGTGTAGTGATAGTAGAATGCTAGTATCAAATTGTATGAGATAGAAATGATTAAATATTGAAAGACCATTTATACAATTTGAGTACTTATAGTGAATTTAATTCATTGAACTTGTGAAGCTCACCCCTCATTGTACAATGATTTCAAGTAGCAGGCAGGACAAATAGTTTAGTGAGTTGAGGTTCAGACGAAATCATTTTCTGTAAGCCACGTATGTAACAACATCCTCAGGCTAATGAGAAAATAAAATAAATTTTTTTTTGTAAATATTCATGCATTTTACATTGTATAATTATGTTTAAGTTAATATCAGATTGATGTATCTCCCCTCTTGAGGGTTGAGGATTGATGTAAAAAAAATAATTTTTGTTAGTATTATTTTTATGGTTGCATATATGTGTTGTGCTGGGATTTTCAAAATGTGATGACATCGTCTCGGGGGTGGCTAAACTGGGATGGGTCATTACAATTTTGGTATCAGATCATTAGGATTAATGATTCTGTAGACTGCATAAAAAGTAAGAAAGAGGAAGATTAAAATAAATTATATTTTAGTAGTTTGAGGATGACACGTTGACGTACTAGAACTAGAGTTAGAGTTCTTGATTTGAGAGGGCGTGGTAGGCCCCCATTATTTTTGACAAGTCAAGGTTGAGTCTGAATCTGTGGTTTCTAGAAGTGAATGTGTTGAGAGTATGATTGATATTAGTAATATAATTGATAGTAGTAAAGGTATGAGAGAATCTGAAGTTGAAAGAGATGAGCTAAGATAAGCTCTTGAGAAGTGAAGGTAACAGATGATAGAGTTGATAGCTTATAGCATAGACTTGATGAACAGGCTAGAGCAGTGCTTAGGGTTGTTAATCCAGTAATGATAGACATTTAAAATGGGGGAAAAGTGAATTTATGCATGAGATGCAGGGAGATATATTAAGCTGAATGCCTTATTGTTTAAAGGATCTATGAATCCTTTTAAGCCTGAGTTTTGGGAGAAATATGTTGAGAGATTATTTGGTAGTTTACCATTGACTAACAGGCAGATGGTTGCCTTTGCTTCGTTTGAGTTAGAAGGAGAAGTTTTAGAATGATGAGAGGATATTCTTCCCAGGGTAAGTGTAGATGTTGTTAGACTTTTAACCTGGAATAGGTTTAAGGAGGTTTTCTTTGATAAATACTTTCCTTAGACCTTTAGAGCCCAACAAGATAGAGATTTTATTTATTCGAGGCAAATGGGTTGATTGCGACTCAGTATGATAGGAGATTTGTGGCTTTGTCGAGGTTTGAACCAAAAATGGTATACCTAGAGGAGAAGAATTGTAAGAGGTTCATAGATGAACTATGGTTTAAGATTTGATCAAAACTATCTTACATGAGGCATATGAATTATATCAGATTAGTGGATATAGCACTTCAGATTGAGAAGGATGCGACAAAATTTAGAGGAAGGAGGAATGGGCTGAAAAAGTCTAGATTTGAGAACCCAAAGGTGGTACCAGTATGAGTGTGTAGGGTGGGGACCACCCAGAGGAGGCGTTCCTTGTCACAGGGAACTGAAGTATAGAGTCAGAGGCAAGCAAGATCTGTTACTTCTGTATCACAGAATACTATTGGTGAGACCCCTAGATTTGAGAGATAGGTTATGGGAATTGGGAGTCATGGCAGAGGAAGTAAGTATGCCACCAAGGGGGAGTGGTAATCTGACGTATGATTGAGAGACAAAAGTTTGTCATAAATGTAATCTGATAAGATATTTATCCCATAATTGTTCTAATTTAAGGTGCTTGGTATATATAGAAGGTGGATATATCAATATTGGTTGATCTTAGTGCAACCTATTCTTTTGCATCCAGTGTTCATATGAAGTCTATTAAAGTATGTGTTAGTCCATGGATGCAAAATATTTTGTTGAAGTTCACACTAGAGATAGAGTGATAATCATAAATGTTTACAAGGGTTGTGTGAATCGAATCAGTGACAGAGAATCTGAAGCTGATTTATTATATTTGAATATGATATAATTTCATTTAATTTTGAGAACGAATTGGTTGTCGACGTATTACGCTTGGGTTGATTGTTCCAGAAAGAAGGTAGTGTTTAAGATATGGACATGAGGAGTTTAACTTTCAAGGAAAACATAAGATACTCTCGAACTATCTTATTTTACTCTGACCACTAGGAGATGGTTGAGGAAGGGCTTTAAGGAGTATTTGGTATACATAATGGATTCTAAAAAGGAAAATAGGAAGTTAGATGAAATCTTGGTAGTTAAAGATTTTCATGATGTATTTCTTGATGAGTTGTCTAGGTTGCCTCCAAGTAGGGAGATTAAATTCTCTATTGATGTGATACTGTTGTGCGATTATCTACTTAAATAAATATGCAAATAATTGTACTTGTTTTACTTGCAAGTGCACAAGGTCAATGGTAACATAGTGTGCAAGTGCGAGATCATTTCCACAGGGATTGGTAAACTTCGATTTAGAATTAGTTTCTCAAAGTAAAAAGAGAATTAATTGTAATATGTTAGTTAATAATAATAAGAACATAGGGTTGTGATATCCACAACTAATTACACTTTCCCACTAAGTGAGGTGCTAATGCTCTAGCTTTATTATGAATAACTAATGGTTGCCAACCTAAAGGCTTGGTCCACACCTTAGGCTATTGATATTCTTAAGCAACGAGTTAGGCATGGTGTATACTCTAACTCTTTTCTCTCTTAAGGGATTCAGCATGGGTGTATACTGAGTTGTTCCTTAAGAGAGTATAAGGGCTATGGAGATCGACAACCACACGGGACCTAGGGCTTGGTCTGCT
The DNA here is from genome assembly GCA_023935145.1 of Bretschneidera sinensis. Taxonomy (NCBI): domain Eukaryota; kingdom Viridiplantae; phylum Streptophyta; class Magnoliopsida; order Brassicales; family Akaniaceae; genus Bretschneidera; species Bretschneidera sinensis. Next base: position 61,448,034 of record CM043703.1, on the reverse strand, counting down.
CCCGGTTTCCCATGTTGATTAACCCAAATCCGGTGTGGATATCTTTTGCTACTTTTGTTGAACCCAGGACTTGGTCATCCAAATTGATTCAACTAGCAAATCCATACCACATGCATAAGTTGATCAGACACACACATATTAGGAATTTAAATATAAACAGGTATTAATCAAGTTAAGCATTATAACATGGCTATAGGCAAAGGTAATCAATGAATATATATGTAGAAAAGCATAATTAGGGCTTTAATCGAGCCCTATAAGAGTTTAGTTACACATGCTAGTTGAACTAAACATCATAACCATAATAAAACAAAAACAGAAAAATAAAACTCGAAGAAGACTTAGGAGATGAGTCGTTAATTCCTCTCCAAGCTTGCAACTTCAAGTCCCAAAACAAAAAGTGTGGTTTTTGTGTTTTATAAGGCTATATATAGGGCTCTAAGGGTGCCTGAAACCTTAATTTCCTATTTAAGTTCTAGAGACTTCTTTCCATATCTGGCTCTGCCGCCTCTGGTGTATGTGCGCTCGATCGTACGTGGGCTGCGCTTGAGCGCATGTGTGCTCTCGAGCCTTCTAAGTGTGTGTTCATGCCCTATGCGCTCGATCACAAGGGAGGTGCGCTCGAGCGCACCTTACTGGATTGCAGAACCTCACTTTTTATTCCTTAGAGCTTCAAAATGTCATCTTTTTGTCAAAGCTCTGTGAAAAACACATAAAACATGAAAATTAAATAAAATCTACTAAAATAGATAAGCAAATAGCCTAACAAACTTAAATTAAGGGGCTTAAATATGACTATTTAAGCACTTATCACACCCCAAAACTTACATATTGCTAGTCCTTTAGCAATACAAAATGAAAGACTATGTTAAAACAAAAATTAAAGATAAATTCATTCTTCATGATATCCAAAAAATTTGGGATGCACATAAAACCATGATGACTGTTCATGAGTAACCTTATAATAAAAACACATTTTTGTCATGAATAGGGATTTTAAAAGCTCATGCTACTTACCCAAGGTTGGCTTAATGCATCGCAAGTTTGATTTGTGTGTGATGAATTAACACGTAGAAGATGGGGCTTCCAAATAATTTTGATGTATAGTGTTTCGGTGTCCAAACCTTTATCGAATTCCTTATTAAAATAGAACAAAAATGGCATAGTGCTTAATTCTTTTTCTTTCATCATGAGATTTTTGCCATGTTGAGTTGCATTGAGCTTTCTAATTGACCCTCGTAACGAGTGTTATCCAATGACTCCCAAACCAAATGGTTTTAGAGCATCAGGTGTAAAGACACCCCTAAGGACTTACTAACTCGAGTAAAAAAGGCTACAGAACTAACAGGTCTTAGTGCTTCCAAGTGAAATTTTCACCTTTTGACGTGAACACTCACTGCTTACTGAGGCAAGAGGCCCAGCTACTCAGTCGAAATTTTTATTTATGATCATTAAATGCTTAATTTTCACCTTTTGACGTGAACACTCACTGCTTACTGAGGCAAAAGGTCCAGTTACTAAGTGGGAAGTTTTATTTATTTATTTATTTATTTTTTTTATATGATCATTATAAGCTTTTTATTCTCTTTATGTATGATGGATATTTTTCTTTACTTTTCTTATGCCAAAGTGTTCTTTTAAGAAGTTATCTGATTATAGTTAGGTCATGGAAACATATACATAAAAATTATATGTCATACCCCACACAAATGCGTGCTAATGTGCTCGTGTTAGATCTGGATCAAACTCATGAATTCTTAGGTGCCTTGAGGTAGGCACTAAACTTTTAAAATTCCTATTAAAAGACTATGTGTTCTAGATTTTAAGCTTACTAATGAAGTTTTATCATATTTTAAATCAACCATAATTTTTAACACAAAATGAAATGCATTTATCTTTTCTAAAAAAAAAAACTGGGACCTAGTGTGTGCATGTGTCTCCCACTACCCCCAAACTTATTATACACATTATCCCCAATGTGTGTGTGGCATGGAAAGATCTAACCTGGGATATGGAGAACTAGATTGCTTGCATTGCTCGTAACATGTCCCCAAACTTGAACTGGATGCATGCACTAAGTTCCTGACAAAGAAAAACGTTGTGCCGGAAAACAAGAAATATGGATAATAAACATGTAAATATAAACATAAACATTAATAAAAGAAAAATACTATAATGTAAAGGATATGCTTTGGGGTGCCTCCCATAAGCGCTAAGTTTTACGTCTTCATCCAGACGGGGTATCGTCTCACTGCTGGTCATCAGGTGGTGCAGTTGAAGAGGTACCGGGTGCAGGAGGCAGGCGGTCTAGAATGACCTGTAGCATCACCTCCTGTCGTGCAAACTGTGCCTCCAACCCATCCATCCATTGATGGATCAATAGTCTCGCCTCCCTATCCTCTCTATAAATGTCAGAGAGCTCATACCTAAAAGAAGACAGCTCCTCGAGAAAGGGCGGGGATATGGTGGATCCCATGTCTGGTTGGTCCTCCTCCCTCAAAGGGCTCACTGTCGGGTGCTCGGAGTCCATAGGATCATCCACTAGAGGCTCAACAATAGGAATCTACATTCGGGGTCCTCTAGACATGTGGGACTGGCTGAGGCTCCACTGGGCCCTCCCAAAGAATGGATGATTACTAACTGGCCCATCTATAGAGGAGCCTCTAATCCCCTTCTTCTTGAAGATGTGGCTGAGTAAGAAGGGGAAAGGGAGTCCCCATGGATTAGCCATGGTGGTATGACAGCTATGCACACTATCCCAGAACTTGTGTATCTGACTCCATATGACTGCTAGATGGAGTACCAGTGACCTCGGTGAAAGGTATAGAGGGCCTGTAGAAAATGATCCCTCCTTTGTGTCTTATGCCCCAAAGGACACACGTTACGCTAGAGGATAGAATCTACGAACCATAAATGAGGAGGCAACCTCGATCGACTCCCTGTATTATTGTGTTGGTCCACATACTGGCCCGCACACATATCCTCGATGATGTGTGGCAGAAGAAATGGGTCCGGCTGCTCCTCCATATGGCTGTCCTCCATAGGGGACTCATCACAGCAGTGGAGGGATATGGCGATGTCTGTGGTGGTCAGTTTTATTAATCTGCCCTGGACTGAAGAAGATAAGATCTTTGGCTTGGTGCAGTTGTAGGTCAGGTTCTCGTAGAAGCTGACCACAAATCTGGTGTAAGCCGTCAAACAGACCGACTTGAACAGTAACTTGAGACCCCGGGCCTTGAATTCTTGGACCGTCCATCTTGTGGTATCCAAACTCTTAAAGTCCTTACCTATGTTAAATGTAGTCTCGAACAATATTTCACGCTGCTCGAAACTAGACCGAGTGGACTGGGAGCGGCTGCCGGAGGCTCGGGAAGTGGAAGCTATTTTTTGAAGTCTGAAACTTTAGTTACTGTAAAAAATGCACTCGATCGCACTAGAGGACTTGCACTTGATCTCAAGTGTTGTGCACTCGAGCGCACTAGGTCAGGTGTTTTGTCGAACAGATTGTGGACAACACATACATGAAGCTGTGAGAGTTGTACAAGCTCGATCGCAACCTCCTGCAAACATTACAGATAATCACAACACATGTTGGAGATATGTAAATAGTACATTGTAAGTCAAACCTTGTGTGAATTTGTGCATTTAAGTTGAAAAAAAAAAATAACAATGGCTATAGGCATACCTTGTGGGTACGGGGAAGGAGATGTGTGTGTGAGGAGATGTAGGATGATGATGGGGGAATGAAGTGTGGGATGGGGAAGTGTATCTTGACGGGAGAGTGATGGAGTGATAGATTGAGAGGTTTAGAGTGCAGGGAGTGACGTGCGAGGTTGAGAGGCGAGAGTGTGAGAGATAGAGCTGGGTAGTGCGATTGAGTGTAATGAGTGAGAGTGAGGGGGAAATGTTTTAAAATCACCATGTGGTCTTTCTTCCCTGAGTGCGCTCGAGTGCATTGTGAAGTGCGCTCGATGGCACTCGTGCGCAAGTGTATAGGATGACGTGAACACCTTGAGCTGAACTCCTGGACATGTTGAAGGCCGCGGCGCACAGCCAGACCTGATGCTGAACTCTTCAACTCTTTAATTCTTTAACAAATTCCCAACAAATCTCTACCTTTGTTAAAGCAATTAAACCTGAACCCGTTGTGCAGAGAACTCAGGATCCAAACTCAACTTGAGTCACCATATCAACCAACTCTAATCCTAAGAAGTCCAAGGCAATGATTGAACTTACTTATAAGTAGAACTTTAGTACCAAAATCTGTAGGATTTTCTTCCGTGGCCACCTTGTCCACATGAATGCATCCTTCCGTAATATTTTCCCGAATGAAATGGTACTAAACATCCATATGCTTTGTCCTCTCATGGAACACCAGATTCTTGCACAAATGCTACGCAGTTTGGCTATCTGAATACGCTACCACCGGCTCTTTTAGTACCTTTAACTCTTCCAACAACCTTTTGCACCATATAGCTTCCTTAATGGCTTCCGTTGCCGCTATGTACTCAGCCTCGGTTGTTGAGAGTGCTACCATCGGCTACAACTGAGCCTTCTAACTTATATAACATCATTTTAAGTTGAAGAAGTAGGACATAATCGATCTTCTTTTATCCCAGTCTGCTCCATAGTCTGAATCAGCATAACTCTCTAGACAGATGGACTTAGTCTTCTTATCATAAACCAACCACACATCTGGGCTTTCCTTCCAGTACCTCAGCAACCACTTCATCCCAAGCTAATGCTCATTTTTGGGATTACTAATAAACCTATTGAGGACACTTATTGCATGAGCAATGTCGGGTCTAGTGCTTAGCATGGTGAACATTACAGATCCAACCACACTAGAGTAAGAGACCTTTTCCATTTCCTTCTTCTCCTTATCCATTCTCGGACATTGATCATTGGAGAACTTGAAATGACCAGCAAGGGGAACCTTCACTGGTTTGCTATCTTACATAGAAAACTTAGATATCATTTTTTTCTATATAGAAAGACTGAGAAACCTTCAACCTGTTTCTCTCCCTTTCCCGGATTATACTCATTCCAAGGATCTTCTCTGCATGGCCAAGATCTTTCATCTCAAACTCTGAACTGAGTTGAGACTTCAACTTTTCTATCCTCTCCCTACTGTTCCCAACCAATAGCATATCATCGACACAGATGAGGATAATCACCATTTCCTCCACCTTGTGCCCCTTGTAGTACAAGCACGAATCATAGTAGCTCTTCATGAAACCCAAACTAGTTACAAAGTAATCGAACCTCCTATTCCATTGCCGAGGTGATTGCTTCAGGCCATAGAGAGATTTCCTCAATTGGCACACCAAATCTCCTTGCCTTCCTTCCTCATAGCCTTTGGGTTACCTCATGTAAATGGTCTCATCAAGATCTCCATGTAAGAACACTGTCTTCACATCTATTTGCTCGATTTCCCAATTAAATTGGACCACCATTGCTAACACTATCCTTATCGTCTTGTATTTAATAACTGGTGAGAATATTTCGTTGAAATCTATGCCTTATCTTTGTGTGAACCCCTTTGTCACTAACCTAGCCTTATTCCGGACTTCATCCCTTGGAGTGTTCCCTTCTTTGATCTTGTAAATCCATTTATAATCCACAACTCTCTGTTTTTCTGGTTTGGGCACCAATTCTCGAGAGTTGTTCTTCCTCAAAGAATCCATTTCTTCCTCCATAGCTAGCTGCCACTTTGATGAATTCTTACATTCCATGGAATCCATGTAAGTTTATGGTTCAACTCCTCATTCTGAATAAAGAGCTGCTACATTAGCATCTGCAAAACTATATCTCAAAGGTGGTCTGACCACCCTCCTTTCTCGGTCCCTTGTGAGCTGATAGTTATTATGACTTATTGCATCATCCCTTTCTAGTTCAGCCTCCTCACGAGTGTCCTGAGCTTGGCCTTTATCAATGGGCTCTACCTGGTCTGAATCCTCTTGCCTTCCTTGCTATACTTGAACTAAATTTTCCTTGATGTTATGCTCCACAAATACCGAATTGGTTTGCTCACTATCCCCTGCAGGGTTAGTTTTCTCCAAATAGGGAAATAACAATTCATTAAAAATGATATCCCTACTTATTATGAGTTTAGTACCTTTTGGCTCTAAGGATCACAACCTATACCCTTTAACCCCATCACTATACCCTAGAAACACATATTTTCTAGATCTTGGGCTAAGTTTATCATCCTTTTGATATGCAAATGCAGCACATCCAAAAGTTCTGAGGTTGCTCAACTCATGGGCTTTCCCACTCCACATCTCCTTGGGAGTCTTAAGGTCTAAAGCCAAATATGCAGCAGTAGACACAACTTCCCCCAAAAAACATTTTGGTAAACCATACCGAATTAACATGCACCTAACCTTTTCAATAAGGGTCCTATTCATCCTCTCAGCAACTCCATTTTGCTGAGGGGTTTTCACAACCGTTCTATGTCTTAGAATCCCATTTAACTCATAGAATTTATCAAAATCCTTATTAAAAAATTCTAAGCCATTATCAATTCTTAACACCTTAACTACCCTGCCCGTTTGAGTCTCCAGTAACTTTTTCCACGCCACAAATTTATTCAAAGCGTCTGATTTATTTTTAAGCAAATAAACCCAAACCTTTCTTGAATAATCATCAATTAAAGAAAGAAAGTAACAATTACCTCCCTGTGTTGGTGTTCTTGTTGGTCCCTAAAGATCCGCATGAATGCAGTCAAGAATGCCCTTAGACTTGTGCACTCCAGTGTTGAAGCTGACTCGATGTTGCTTCCCAAGAACACAACTCTCGCAGAAATCAAGTTTTTGTACCTTGTCACCATCAAGTAGACCATTATTGTTGAGAACTTGCAGCCCCTTTTCGTTCATATATCCTAAGCGATTGTGCAAAAGTACTACCTTATCCATCTCAGCCATCAAGCTTGTTGCTTGATCCTTGATTTCTGTTTCTCTGATAATCTCATATAGACCATCCTTTATTGCTGCTTTGCTCACTATCAAAGATCCCTTGGTTACATTGATCTTTCCTCCATCTGTTTTGTATGTGTACCCCATAGAATCTAGCTGCCCCAATGAGATCGATTTTCTTCTCAAATCCGGAAGATACCTCACATTTCGTAGCAGCCTTGTGACTCCATCAAACATCCTCAATTGGATGTCTCCTATCCCCCTCACTTGGCAAGAAGTATCATTCCCCAAGAAAACCTTTCCATCATTAGTTTCCTTGAAATTCTTGAACCAATCCCTATGAGGGCACATGTGATAAGTGCACCCGGAATCCAGGATCCATTTCTCGCTGCCTTACCTTCTGCTCACATTTAAGCACATAACAAGAACATCATCTTACTGTTCTCCCTTGGCAACCAAAGTCTCTCCATTGTTTGTATGGCTTCTTCCTCTCTCATCCCACAACTTTTTCTTGCAATATTTATTGAAATGACCCTCCTTATTGCAGTAGTAGCATCACTTCCCTCCAAACTTTGGTTTGGAATACGATCTCCTATGGCTCTGCCTTCTACCCTTTGATTTCTCCTGGTAGTTGCCATAGATGCTACTACTATTTCGAGTTGCTGGCCTTCCTCTAACGAACAGCTCTTCTCCACTTGATGCTTCCCTCATCTTGGCTTTGAAATCATGAGCCCTTATAGCATTGATCACAATTTCCTTAGTTAGTGTATAACTTCCATATTCAATAGCATTAATCAAACTTTCAAAATAATCTGGAAGAGAATTCAATAACATAACAACCAATTGTTCATTCGGGAATGTTATACTATAACTAGCCAAATCTTGAACTAGTTTATTAAACACATCAAGATTATCTTACAACTCTTTATTAGGATCCATTTTAAAAGCAAAGATTCTTTTAAAAAGACAAATTTTATTAGGGAGAGACTTGGTAAGAAATAACTCATCTAGTTTCTTCCAAATGACAGTTGAATCTTCTGAGTCTCCACACTCCCTTGTGACACTATCCGACATGTGCAGAAAGATGGTGCTATACGCCATCTTCTTCATCTCAATCTGCTGGACTTTCGTGACACTTGCTGGAAAAGTGTCATCTTCTCCAATAGCCAAGTCCACCTTCTGTTGCATAAGAACAGCCTTGATCTTTCGCTTCCAAAGGGCAAAGTCTCGCTTTCCACTAAACTTCTCAACAATGAAGTTTGAACTGTAATGACCCATCCCGAGCGGGCTCACTCAGGACGGTGTCAATTACCTTTCAGAATCGAGCACCTAGACACACAAATATGTACTACAACAGAACAACATTATATATATAGTTAAGATCATATAGAGATTACAACTATAAGGTTGTAGCTTTACAAGGTGTCTAAAGAGACACAACCAACCGGTAACAACTTCACATCCAATATACAATATAACACTAAAAAAAAAAAAAAACCTTGACCGAGGATGCGACACTCATGGACCCACCTAAAACTTCGTCGAACTTCAAAGCTTCACCACTTAAAATCTGGAATCACCTGGAAGCTTACCTGAAAAGTTATAAAGAGGAAGGGGGGTGAGCTATAAAGCTCAGCGAGTTCTTACACTACACAAAGTAATCACTTGTTAGAAAAAGTTGTGGGCTTATTATTATTTCTTTTTCCTTTCTACTTTATTTGTTCGTATACTTAGTCATTTAGCACTTTGCAAAAACAACAATCTTAGTAATCAAAATACAGTCCTATAAAACCCACAACCAACTTGCATTCGCCATTCCATAGTCAATCAAAATATCACAATTTATCCATACAACCAAACATTTCACATGCCCCCTTACGGGCCAAGTAATTCAAATTCATGTATGGTATGCCAATGCAGCATGATGCAATACAATGTATCATCTCATAACCCATCAAGGACGTCTCCCCACGTACCGATACGTTTCACAAACAATCAATTTTCGAAACCCCCCTTGATCCGGGCTGGGTCCAATCATCCAAATATATTCGGTACCCTTTTTCACCCTTTGTGGGTAGGGACCTATCGTCCTCACACATCACTCCCCCCTCAATAACATACCGTAAATTTTGATGCATGAAATGAAATGAAATCAAGTGATGAACATCATCAAATTCTCATCAATCCATACAATCACACAACATTCAGCACAAAGGTTTTGAAATCACTATCTCATCATTAATATATAATTTACTTATCTTACCACATAGTTATAAATATAATTATTGTATCTAAATAGCAAATTACAATTCTTAGGCAACCTTATTGTTTTGGTTTCCCCACTAACATTCATGCTTACCAAGAGTAGGGTAATACTCACCTTACACCAAATACTAGTCGTGGATCAATTCTTTACCTTTTCTACGATCATCCACCACACCTATTGAAATGCCATTTAATAATTAAAACAAACTATATATACAAATAGCCAATGAGTATAGTATTTAAAACTTAGACACTTAATAAGAAATCAATCATTCTATTTACTTACACATATAAATCAAAGAGAATACTACTAAAGTTCATTCTTCTCCTTAATCGCCTATTTTCACTCTTTCCCTTCTTTCCTTCATTCTTTACTCCATAAAACTCTCAATTCATATGGGACTTAAATTCCAAGATACTAACTTAGGTTAATTACCAACAAATCCAAACTTGTAAAAAATATTCATTCTAAATATAATTTCCCAATCAAGAAAAAGTCTCTTACTTAGAGGAATTTCTTTTAACTCCTAAAAGGGTTTCAAATTTACAACCCATAGTAAAATTCTCTAACAATACCCATCTCAAAAATCATGTTATACAAGAATAAAACTTCTAAATTTGTACATATAATCACCATAAAAATCTTCAAACTTCACACACTCTTATTACTTTCTTCCAAAGTTCCATAATACAGAAATTTCCAGATTTCTTTCAAATTTTCTCCCAACTTCAAATATTTCAAACTAAACCAATTTAGATTAAAATCACCCAAAATAAAGTTCTAGATAAACTTTAGGAAGTATAATTTAGCTTAAAAATAGTTGGGACACAAAACTACCTTAAATTCTTGCTGAAAAACTGCTCACAAAACTGCCCAGAACACAAATTATTTCCAGAATTTCTGCACAATTCTCCCAACTTCAAATATTCATAAATCCCTCAAATTAAATCCAAATGACCTCAATCAAAAGCTAAAATCAACATCAAGAAGTATATTTTAAGTTTGTAGTTGAAAAAGTTTCGAAATTACCTCAAAATGTGCATGAAAAAGCTAGAGGAACAAAACGGACTGTTCTTCCCTTGAACAAAACAGAACCAGTTTTCTTTCTTTTTTTTTCTTCTTTCTCTCCTCTCTCTCTCCTTTCTCCTCTCCCTTCTGCCGATTTCTCCAAGCCAAATGAGATATTTTGCTGTTCTAGGTCAACTTTTCCCTTATATACTACCTCTAAGACTTGGCCTTTTACCAATCTACCCTTCCCCTTCTTCTTTTATTAATTTACAAGCCCTTTCCTTTAATTTTCCTTCTACTATTTAAACACCCCCAAAGTTTTAGTTTCTTACTAAGAGATCCCTAAAAAAAAATTGAATTATAAAACAAGATTATAAAAGCTTAAAAGAAATATCAGGTTCTACAATTCTCCCCTCCTAAAAAAAATTTCATCCTCGAAATTTTCAACTAACCTGGATTGACGAACAGATAGGGGTATTGGTTCTTCATTTCCAATTCTCTTTCCCAAGTAGCTTCTTCGACTCCTCTATTTCTCCAAAGCACTTTAACCAAGGGAATGACTTTGTTGCGAAGAACTTGATCCCTAGAGTCCAAGATTTTTACTGGCATCTCCACATATGAAAGGTCCTTTTCAACTTCTATGGATTGGAATGGAATGATGTGCGACTCATCCGGTACATATTTGCGCAAATCTGACACATGGAAGACATCATGAAGTTGTGAAAGTTCTGGAGGTAAGGCTAATCAGTATGCTACAAATCCAATCCTTTCGATAATCTCATAAGGTCCGATGTAACGAGGGCTTAATTTCCCTTTTCGCCTAAACCTGAAAACTCCCTTCCAAGGGGAAACTTTAAGATGCACACGATCACCAACTTGAAACTCCAACGGTCTCCTCTTCTTGTCTGCATAACTTTTCTGTCTACTTTGAGCCGTCCTTAGATGTTCTAGTATTTTCTTGATCCTCTTTGTGGTTATCTCTACCAATTCTGGTCCTAAGATACTTCTTTCCCCCACTTCTTCCCAACATATCGGAGTCCTACACCTCCTACCATATAATGCTTCGAAATGTGCCATCCCAATGCTGATCTAAAAACTATTATTATATGCAAACTCCATAAGGGGTAAGTAGCATCCCAACCAACCAAAAGGTTCATAGCACACGCTCGTAGCATATCTTCTAAGATTTGAATTGTTCTCTCTGACTGACCATCCGTTTGAGGGTGGAAAGCTGTGCTAAAATGTAATTGAGTTTCCATAGCTTGCTGAAATCCCTTCCAAAATCGAGACATAAACCGAGCATCACGATCCGATACAATACTTAATGGTACACCATGCAGTTTTACTATCTCAGCCACATACAACTCTGCTAATCTTTTAGGAGACCAAGTTATCTTGTTGGGTAGAAAATGAACAGATTTAGATAATCGATCCACTATGACCCAAATGGCATCAAAACCTCTCTGAGTACGAGGAAGTCCTGTCACAAAATCCATAGTCACCCTCTCCCATGGCCACTCCGGTATAGGAAGAGGTTGTAGTAACCCTGCTGGATTTCTATGCTCAGTCTTCACCTGTTGGCCTACTAAGCATCGAGAAACATAGTTTGCTACGTCTCTCTTTAGACCTGACTACCAAAAATTTTGCTTAAGCCCTCTATACATTTTATTACTCCCCGGGTGCATAGAATAAATAGTGTCGTGAGCTTCCTTTAGGATCTCCTTCCTTAACTCCACTTCGCTTGGCACACAGATTCGATTTCCCATCATCACCATTCCATCCTCTCTCACCACAAAATCACTCTGCTTGTTTTCTAAAACCTCCTTCTTAATAGCCATTAACACGGCATCCTTACCTTGAGCATCTAGTATACGACCTATTATTGATGATGTTACCACCATGTTAGCTACTAACCCCCCAATGGTGTTGGCCTCAAGCTTCACTTATAAACTTCTTAATTCCTCAATTAACCCGGAATCATAAATCATCAAAGTTGCCAATTTGCTACTGGATTTTTGACTTAACGCATCAGCTACCACGTTAGCCTTTCCAGGATGATAACTTATGGTACATTCATAGTCACTGATTAGTTCCATCCATCGCCTTTGTCTTAAGTTTAATTCCTTCTAGGTAGGCAGATACTTGAGGCTCTTGTGGTCCGTAAAGATCTCACATCTTACTCCATAAAGATGATATCTCCAAATTTTTAGGGCAAAGACTATCGCTGCCAACTTTAGGTCATGGGTGGGGTAGTTCCTTTTATGGTTCTTCAATTGGCGTGAAGCATAAGCAACAACCTTCCCATGCTGCATTAGGACACAACCTAACCCTTGATGTGAAGCATCACTGTAAACCACAAACCCCTCATCACTCGAAAGAAGGATTAACATCGGTGCCATTGTCAGCTTTTCCTTCAACAATTGAAAACTTTGTTCACACTCTTCTGACCATATAAACTTTTCTCCCTTTCTTGTTAATTTGGTTAAGGGTACCGCAATCAGTGAGAAATCTTTGATAAATCTCCGATAATATCTCGCTAATCCCAAAAAGCTCCTAATCTCGGTCACATTTGTAGGTCTCTCCCAGTTTAGAACTGCTTCAACTTTTTAAGGGTCCACAGCCACTCCTGCTTCTGACACCACATGTCCTAAGAAGGTCACTTCTTTTAACCAAAACTCACATTTGTTAAACTTGGCATAAAGCTTCTCCTTTCTAAGAGTCTCCAGTACTATCTTCAAATGTCTGGTATGGTCTTCTTCATTCTTCGAATATACCAAAATATCATCAATGAAAACTACCACAAATTTGTCCAAGAATGGCCAAAATACCCTGTTCATCAAGTCCATGAACGCTGCAGGGGCATTAGTCAATCCGAACGGCACAACCAGGAATTCATAGTGTCCATAACTGGTGCGAAAAGCAGTCTTAGGAACATCTGAATCTTTAATACGTAGTTGATGATAACTCGATCTCAAATCTATTTTTGAAAACACCCGAGCTCCTTGCAACTGTTCAAACAAATCATCAATTCTCGGTAACGGGTACCTGTTACGAATTATTATCTTGTTTAGTTGTCTATAGTCCACACACAATCTCAAAGTCCCATCTTTCTTCTTGACAAATAGCACTGGAGCTCCCCAAGGTGATACACTAGGACGAATGAGTTTCTTGTCTAACAACTCTTGAAGTTGGACCTTAAGTTCCTTTAATTCTGCTGGTTCCATTCGATAAGGGGGTATCAAAATAGGAGTAGAACCAGGTGTGAGATAAATAAAAAAATCAGTTTCCCTAACAGGTGGTAAACCGGGAAACTCTTCAGGAAATACATCTGGAACTTCCCTAACTATAGGTATTCCTCCCAATTCCACACCTTCCTCAGAAGAATTGATTACATAGGCTAAATAACATTCACATCCCTTCTTCAACAATCTCCTAGCTGAAAGGGCAAAAATGAGGCATTGTGAAAGTACGTTACGTTCTCCCTGAAAAGAAAATTCTTTTTCCCCTGGAACTCGAAACATTACCATCTTCCTGAAACAATCTACTGAGGCGTGATACTTAGCTAACCAATCCATACCTAAGATCAAGTCAAAGTCTTTAATCTCCAAGGGCAATAAATCAACTTTAAGTTCTCTATCCCCAATGTTCACAACACAGTCCCGAAACATCCATTAGATTTCCACCTTCTCTCCTATAGGAGTCTCAACAATCATGATCTTATGCAAACATGTTCTAGGTATATCAACATATATAAGAAAAGAAGTAGAAACAAAAGAGTGTGTTGCACTAGGATCAATTAACATTCTAGCATTTCTACCTGAAAGAGAAATCATACCAGTCACCACATCGGGTGTGGCCTGAGCATCCTGCTGAGTGATTGCATAAACACGAACTTGCCCTCTCTGACCTTGACTAGCATCCCCTCTACTTGCCGTGACCCCTCGGCCTTGACTACCATTCCTACCACCTCCAGTCCCACTGCCTTGACCCACTTGGCCCCGTCCAGAGCCTCTAACTATACTCACACTACCAGTTGGCTTAAGTATTGACCAACAGTCTGCTCCCACATGACCACCCTGACCGCACACAAAGCATACCGCACTTTGCAACACAGGACAGTCCCTTTGAAGATGTTCAGCTGATCCACAATGATGACACAACTTAACATTATAATCTCTAGATAAGTGACCCATCTGACCACACCGGAAGCATCTTTTAGTATTCATTCATGACATTGTACTACTTCCTCTACCTTGTGCACTTCCTCATCTACCTTGAGTTCTTAAAGGAAATGATTATCCTAGAGTTCTTTGGATTCCTCCAATTGAACTTTGTACTACAGATGCTGCTGGTTCACTCTGAAGACCTTGACTCATCTTTAATAGCTTACCTCCCATACTTTGCCCTCATTGGAAAACTGATCTACTCTGCTGAAAAGGATGATCACCTCGGACTCTAAACCCATAACTACTTTCCCTAGCACTGTCTGACCTGCTCCTCTTTTGTCGATCCTAACGTCCCCTCAACTCCATTATATCTTTCTCTGCAAGTAGTGCTTTATCCACCAGTCTTGCATAATTTGGATGATCCAAACACGAAAGGCGAGTACGGATTTCATAATTTAAACCATCAAGGAATCTCTTACACTTTCTTCCTTCAGTGTTGATTAATTCTGGTACAAATCTAGACAGGGTAACGAATCTCGAATCATACTGAGTTACTGACATAACACCCTGTTTCAGATAAATAAAGTCCTTCTCCATTTGAGCCTTAATAGATTCTGGGAAATACTTGTCATAGAACACTTTCTTAAACTTCTCCTAAGTTAAAGGTTCATCATTGTCCCCTGATAATCTAGGAAGTATATCCTCCCACTAATTCGCTGCCTCTTCTTCTAACTTAAATGATGCAAACACGACTTTTTATCGATCCGACATTGGCAGTACCCTAAAAAGACGTTCCATCTTTTTAATCCATGCCTCAGCATCCAGGGGGTTTTCAGCACATCGAAAACTTGGTGGCATCAACTTGTTAAACCTGTTAAATACATTGCCTTCCATTTCCTGCCTCAATCCATCCTCCCCTAAAGTTTCATCATGTGCTACAGGAACATCTGCATGCTCATCGGGAAAATCTGGAGCTCGTCTGTTTTGTTCTTCTAATCTACGCTCTAGCTCCTCAATTCTACCCAATGCTTGGGCTAAAGCTTCCCTTAACTCATCCCTTTCTATAGCAGCATCTCTTACATTCCCACAAGCAGCACCGGTTACACTACCAACATGTTCTCCCTCAGGGATTTCAGGTTCAACATTTTCTTCCACCCTATGTAATGGGGGTCGTCCACGCCCACGAGTTAGAACACTACCCTTTCCTTGGGCACGCCCTCTTCCCCGAACTCTACCTCTCTTTGGTCCATGAGGCATCCTCAAATCCTACACAAAAGAACTCATTTAGACACAAAAACATTGGACTTCTACAGTCTACAGAACCTTAAACCTAAAGCTCTGATACCAAAATTGTAAGGACCCGCTCTGCCATGCTGGTATATATTGTTCACTTTGGCCCCACTAGGCCTCATGATTTTGTTCCTGGCGAAGCCTGCAAGCTCCCCAAAAGGCTTATACCAATACCAGGGTCACGGATCACTTATATCCAACACACAAATTTCCCCTCTAGTTGATGTGGGAACCAAGACCACACATTTTGGTATCAGAGCCGAACCCTCGAAAGCCTTACGGGGTTGTCGAGGGTGGGGCCACACAGTGAGGCCGCTGTGCCTCAAGTGGGGGAGATTGCAGTCTTGGTTCCCACATCGACTAGAGGGGAAAGTTGTGTGCTATATATAAGTGATCCGTGACCCTGGTGTTGGTATAGGCTTTTTGGGGAGCTTGCGGGCTTCGCCAGGAACAAAACCGTGAGGCCCAGTGGGGCCAAAGCGGACAATATATACCAGCATGGCAGAGCGGGGTCCTTACATGAACCCATCTTACAAAAAAAATCTAGATTTATGCAGCACCCACAATTGCTTTCCAACTTCTAAATCTCAAGAACTCGATCAAATCTTGATCCCAGCACCGTTCTTGAATCACCCTCAAGAACCCGATCAGATCTTGATCCCAGCATCATTCTTGAATCACCCAAGAAGTTGACCTTTGATTCTTGGAGTGTTGCACTGATACCTACTGTTCCAGCTCCAATACCCGCTCACCAAGGCTCTAATACCACTGTTGGAAATCACCTCAAGATGCCCAGGTGGTGATCTTCCAAACACCCAAGTCTAGAATGACTTGTAATGAACAGAAACAAACCAATCAAAGAAAGAACACAAGCAATTGTTATCGAGGTTCGGTAATGTGCCTATGTCCCCGCGAGCTACTCCGAGCTTTCTACACTAAATCAATGAGTTCTTATAAGTTACAGCAATACCCCTTTAAGAATCCTCTTGTTCTTGAAGAACGAAAGAAGAGAAAAAGAAAGTGATAAGGACTAATGTTTCCCTGGAATTTTCCCCAAGAAAATTCCAACTACAAAGCCCTTGAATCCCCAATCTAGTCTATTCTCTCTCTAAATAACCAGCCTCTCTTGAATGAGATCTATTCTAGTGCCTCTCTAATGTTTTGTGTCTTTGCACTCTCACACTTGCACTTGAATTCTCTTGTATGATGATCTTGTTATTTTTTGTGTGTCATGATTGAAGCTAGATGACCCTTTATATAGTGCACAAACTTCTTGAACCAATCTTGAAGTCAATCTCAACCCTTAGATCTTGAGAACTAAACAATCATAGCCTTCCGACAAGTCTAAGTGATCCTGTGTGTTTTAATCAAGCCCCACGCACCAGGAGAAGAGTGCTGAAAAAAGGCATCAGGCGTGCCTTCGTGCTGAGGCTTGGAACAGGGTGTGCTGAGGCTCAAAACTTAGTACCTTGTTGGAGGTCGTGGCACGGACACCTTGAGCTGAACTCCTGGACATGCTGGAGGCTGTGGCGCACAACCAGACCTGATGCTGAACTCTTCAAATGTTTAATTCTTTGACAAATTCCAAACAGACACCTAGTAGCATATCATGACTATCGAGACAGTATGAATTTTGTTGCGAAACCTTAAAACTTTTTGTTATCTGTTACTATAAAATTCAATCATTCTATCATGCAATGTTCAAATTAAGATAATTAGGGTATCAAATTACTATCAAACCCTTAACATTAATTATCAAGAATATAATTCTGATGGTGAAATGAGAAACCCCTTTCTAATTCTCACCCTACAAATAATATGCCTAGACATCATATGTCATTGGATTGTAGGGAAAATTACTTATAGGCCTATTTAACCATGATTCATTAACTTAATTGAATGACCCATTAAGACTATTTTACCGTTGTTACCATTTTAGTCTATCTTGGGCTAGCCCAAATAGGTTTAAATTTGAACCCAGTTCCTTGGCTCCAAATTGGTTGTAAACATTTCCCTCTTCCACTAACTCTTGATGACTTGTATTAATCATGGTTAGTGGAATTTGGAATTTAAATTTGAAATTTTCTTGGAATTTGATAACTCATGATGCTTGATATGCTTATTTTCCTATTAGTTGGAACATCCCTTTTAAAATTCAAATAGTAGCTATGATTAGATCTTTTTTAACACGTCATCTTTGAGTTCAACAACTCAAATATTTTTCTATTAGGTTTAGCTCTTTATCACATATAGTATATAAGTGTTTAAGCTTCTAAATATGAAAAGATATACCTTGTTTTAGCTTTTCCCCCAAATCTCCATCTTTTAGGGTTTTTCTTTTGCACGATCTCTCTACGCTTTTCCTTCTTCTTTGTTTATCTATCCATAGCTTCTTCTTTTGAACCTAAAAAAAGAAACCACATTCACTAGAAAACTATCACCCAGTATGATTCTTTACCAGATTCTCTGACCATTGGTCCAATTTTCATTACTCAAACCACTATAGCTGACTCTGATATGGTCGATCCTTTTCTGAAAACTAAATATGATTGCTTGCTCATAAATTCTCCCTCTCTGAATTGGGATGCTTGACTCTTCAACAAATTCATTAAGAGATGGCTGGGTGTCACTCCTAGTAGTCATTGGGGAGAATGGGCCCCTAGAATGAAGCAAAAATTCACGGATCAGTGAAGATTCCAAGGAATCTATAAGGTTAATAAGTTCTTTCATTATGGTATCTCCATGAATCAAACCTTTTGGCCGAAGCAGTGTGTGTTTTTAGAGTCATTATACCAATTGTCTCTACCTATCGTGTGGCTAAATGTCAGTCTCTATACTTGATGTGATTGCCATGTGATTACGCTCAAACTAATATACGGTTATTGTGTATAGTTGAGTTGTTGATCCCACGAGGAAAAGTGAACTACAAGAGAAGATGCAAACTTTAATACGAAATGATGAAATCTAAATGAGAGAATCTGAGTTTGATAAGGAAATAGTGTTAAGGAGTTGTGTAAATATAATGAAGAATATAATAAGGAAACAACAAGGGTCCGGGAATCCTCCCAAGGTTTGTTGCCTTATTCCATTCTAGATTCAATTTTTTTATCTCGATTGCAAGTTTCATATCCCAAACAAGCAATTGGCAAATATTCAATCAAAGCATACGAAAACCCTAATGTAATTGCTATGAAATACTCTTTACTTTCAATTCAAGCACGCATGATCTATCCTATAGATTTATCAAGAAATGACAATATATCTCAATGATAATATCGCAGTAATAGACAAACCTAAAAGATAAATCTATCGGACTCAATCACATCTAAACAACTTGACATAAGAAGAGCTTGACTAGACTTATATGGAGAAGAAGCATGAAATCACCAGATTAAGAAAATCTTCTAATTAAATCAAAGAGTAAATCATAACAATGTTTTGACAATAAATCCAAACTACAATCGAATCAATAATGGAAAATAAGAACAACTACACCTAGGGATTCATCCCTTTGCCTTGCTTGGAGGTTAGTCAGCTATGGGGCTCATGCTTGAACACCGTAATGTTGAGCTCTCTCCTCAATTTCCAACCTTAATGATTGTCCTCTTATCAAACCCTAAGTGATCTATTTATAATACAAAAGGTCCAAGGGTTTTTAGGGTTTAAACAATCATTAAAGTCCTAATTAGATCATAATTTGGAAAACAAAGTTTCATGTGCGCGTCGCGGCTCTCTCTTACTCGCGCCTAGGCTCTAGGTAGTCTTGGTTAGGTGGAGGCTCTGGGCGCTGCGGCTCTCTCTTATGGGCTCCTAGGCTTTGTCTGATGGTGGAGTCTGGAGTTTCTGGGTGCCTAGGCTCTCTCTTCTAGGTGCCTAGGCTTTGTTTGATGGTAGAGTCTGGAGCTTCTGGGTTCCCAGGCCCTGACTAGTCTGGGCCTAGGCGCACACTGAAGGCTTCCTTGCACATAAACCCTTCATTTTGTCCTTTCGGAAGCACTCTTTCACTCCGATATGCATGGACTTTTCGAGCTTTAAGCAATGATAGCTTTTCCATCTCTTTTCAACTCAAAGTACCTGAAAATGCACCATCCAAGAATATCACTTTAGAGTTATTAAGGTATAAGAGTGTAATTCAAACCTCAATCAACCCTAAAATGCTAACAAATAAGTACTATTAAGATGCATTTTACGACTCTCATCATAACCCCCAACTAGCTTATTGCTAGTCCCTAGCAATTCAAGCGAAAACAAAAGATAAATTCTACGGTAGGAATCAAAACAAAGTAAAGCAATGATAGTGTTAAACTAGGAGAAATTCACTTTTTGTCTCAGAAATCACACATAACACATAGCACATAGAATCATTAAATATCACCCAAGTCCAAAAGTAATTCAAACGTCAATCTTAAAATTGTTATCGACTCTTAACATCCATCTTACCACAATCCATTAATCCGAACACCCGGATGATTTTATGTATAATATTCACGAATACAAGTCTTGGGGTCTAAAAACATAATAAATTGTGTTACATCAATCACAAATCAATCTCCATAGGCTTATTTTTCAAATCACTCTCCACTATTGTAGAAATGTCACACTACATTGGATCAATAGGTCTTTAATAACCTTGTAACATTAGGCTAAGGTAAAGGTTAAGAAAGAACGGGAAGGATTCAACAAGTAAAAGAACTTAATCTCTTAGTTTTAAACACAGCCTATTTTAAGCACTGGATAACCTTACTTCAACACCCAACTCTTTTCAACCATTTTTCGAGCATTTTTCTCAATGAATCACCACTTTTTTTCTTTTCTTCTTTCTTTGCCATAATTCTCTTCTTTTTTTATTGTGGCATAAGACCATTCACCTTCTTTTTCATTCTTTTCTTTTCCACAACCCCTAACTTATCTCCTTTAATATACTTGGGTTATGGTAGTAATATTTTTTCATATTTCCATCCTTATTCCTCTTGAGTGCTTCTCAACAAATGTGTATAACTAAGTTCTTTTAAAAGAAAGATAAGGATAAAATATTTTTAGGCTCCTAAAGGTAAGTAAATGGGCTATTGAAAGAAACAAGGCTCAAATTCTTTTTGAAGAAAAAGGGTCAAACAGGTGACTAGCGATAGATATAGCAAGGGTAAGTTTGAAAGGCTCAAATGGTCCGAAAATGGCCTGCATCATATCCTAAGTAGTGTGCATTCTAGGAATTCACCTCGAGTGATTATCAAATAAGTTCTAGAGCTTGTCAAGACCGCAAAAGTATTCATAAACAATTACACATAAAACTTCTCTAAATGTTTTAGATTAATCATGCAATCTTACCGCAAACTAGAGTCTCAAACCAAATGAAGATTGACACTTAAATTATTCTCAAACCAAAGCAAAATTTAACTTCTTCCAATTGCTATATGCTATCTCAATTAAGCTCATATTATTAACATGTGAATTACTTACAAGGCTAACAGAAAGCATGCTAAGAACAAACAAATAAAAAAAAATAAACGAATTAAAACGAAAAAGAAAAGGGAGGTGACACCCAACAATTCAATATATGCAATAAGAAATGTGTTTCCTCCACCTCCAAATTAAAATAAGCATTGTCCTTAATGTAAAAGCAAAAGTTAAGGAAACTCTCTTTTCAACCAAAGGTGCATAGAGCCGAAAGTTGTGCACGACCAATTGAACTACTGCGCATATTTGTCCCTGAAAAAGAAATACGAAGGTAATACTGGAAAACAACAAAACACTAATAATAAACAAGAAAAAGAAATATAGAAAAAAATAATAAATTAAAGGATATGCTGTGGGGTGCCTCCCATGAGCACTAAGTTTTACGTCTTCAGCCAGATGCTGCACCACTCTCACTGTTGGCCTTATTGTGGTGCTGAAGATGAGGCTTCATACTCAGTGGCCTCAGTGCTAGTCTTTTGGCAAGGAATACTTAAAGTCCACCACATGTGGCTCAAGTGTTCTTAGTGTTGCGCATTTACTATTAGCAGTAGGGGATTTGAGTCCCGTACCCATGTGACATCTCTCAAGCAACTCTTCAAAGCATGGTTGCCATGATTTCTTAATAACTCCCTGTGACGTATCAAAAACATCAACAACATTAACGGCATGGGGATAAATTGAAGAGTCATTAAACTCAAAATTATTAGGAGGGAATTCCAAAGAGTTAGAATTATCTTTAATGTGCTCATCCTCCAAATTAAGCTTATCAATCGTGTAAGTATCGAAACACTCATCCTCTTCATGTGGTTGCCTTGAGACTCGAAAATAATTTATCTCTAGAGTCATATATCTAAATGATAATGTCATTAGGCCATTCCTACAATTAATGAGGGCATTGGCGGTGGCAAGGAATGGTCTTCCAAGTATCAAAGGAATTTTGGACTCTGTATTCACCATATAAACAGTATCTAAAACTAAAAAGTCAACAGGATAATAGAAATTGTCAATTTACAACAAAATATTTTCCACAATACCTCTTGGTTTTCTTATTAATCTATCCGCTAATTGAAGTACCACGAAGGTTGTTTGATCTCACCTAAACCAAGCTGCAAGTACAAAGAGTATGGCATGAGGTTCACACTAGCACCCAAATCTAACAATGCTTGGCCACAAGATTTGTTTCCAATTTGGCAAGCCACCGTTAGACAGCCCGGATCTTTATATTTGGGCGGTGTCTTGCTGTCAATTACTGCACTTGCTTGCTCCGTTAAGAATGTCATCTTCTTCACATTATGCCTCCTCTTGAGTGTGCATAGATCCTTGATGACTTTAGCATAGTTGGGAATCTGTTTTATGACATGAAGAAGAGGGAGGTTAACTTTTACATACTGAAGTTGTTCAAGAATCTCACCTTTTAATGCTGAATTTCTCTCCTTAGGTTTATGGAGTGCTTGAGGGAAAGGCACTGGTAGACAATAATCATCATCGGCCTCTTGTTCCTTGGGGGCTTCATCCTTGTTGCTCACAATATTCGGAATCAAGTGTGATGGTAGAGTGGGTCCCTCAATTTGCTTACCATTGCGGGTAATTATGGAATTAACCTCTCTAACATTTTGATTTTCAAGTTTAGAGGTTTGTGCCATATGTTGTCCCCTTGGATTAGGTTGTGAATGTGAAGGAAAACAACTTTGCTCTTGAACCGTCAAGAAACTAGTCAACTTGGTGAGTTGACTCTTTATCACCTTTTGTTCCTCTTTGATTGCTTGTTGCTCCTCTAGTAACTGTTGATTTATCTTGCCTTGCTCTTCCACATTCTTGGCATGTACCTGCATAAATGATTTAAACATATCTTCCAAAGGTAAAGATTGTTGAGGTGCATTAAATGAGGTTGCTTCCGGTTGCCATTGGGTACTAGAGTGGGGATGAGGCTGTATATTGGATCTCCAATAGGTGCTAGATTGGTCAGGAGGTTGCATATCGGATTTTTAACTAAAATTAGGGTGATTCTTCCAACCGGGATTGTAGGTGTTAGAGTAAGGTGAGTCTGGTTTCCTAAAGGGTATACTTAAAGCATTACACTCTCCCTTTATCTCAAAATAAGCTGGACAATCCTTAGGTAAATGATCTACCCCATTACACATGAAGCAAGGCTCGTGGGACTCTACCCTAGCAACCGGTTCAGGGGCTCTAGCATTCTTGGTTTATAAGGCTTCAATTTCCTTAGTTAGGGCCTCTAAACGAGCTTTAAGGCTGTCCTCTTCCTTAAGTTGATAAATCACAGCAGGTTGATTTCTCCTAGTGCTTTCCATGGCATTTGGTCCTATCCAAGTGTGGGCTTTTTCTGATAGGTCATCTAGGAAATCTATGGCTTGATCAAGATCTTTTTGAAGAAAATCCCCATTGCATTTCATTTCTATGAATTGTCTCTCCCTACTTAGAAGTCCATCGTAGAAATAACTGACTACCTGCTAACTCTCATACCTATGGTGTGGACAAGAATTCAAAAGGTCCTTGAAACATTCCCAAACTTGGTATGAGGTTTCACTCTCCTTTTATGCAAAGTTTGAGATTTATCTCTTGAGGTTGTTGGTCTTAGAGGTTGGGAAGTGCTTTTGGAAGAAAACTCGGGTCATCTCATCCCAACTACCTATAGACCTAGGCCTTAACGTGTACAACCAAACCTTGGCTTTTTCCTTAAGTGAAAAAGGGAAAAACCGAAGTTTGACGGTGTCTACCATATCAGCCTTACCTTGAAAGGTTGCTACTACTTCCTAAAATTCCCTAATATGGATATAGGGGTTTTCATTCTCAAACCCATGGAAGGTTGGTAGCAATTGGATCATGACTGACTTAAACTCAGGTTGTTGAACATTAGGGGGGAACATGATACAGGATGGTGTGGCCGTTCGGCTAGGATGCAAATAGTCTTTAAGTGTCCTAGCAACATTCTCATTGCTATTTTCGGCCATTTTAATAAAATTCTCTAAATTCTCACTTGGGTGTTCACTATGGTTTGATCTAAGTGAGGTTTCACTAACGGGCGTGGAAAGAGAAGATACCTCTATTTCAGGTCTTTTAATGAATCTACCTCACGAATCTCTCAGTCTATGTATACGCCAAAGGGATTAGAGGGAAACAAATAAAACAGAAAAACAAAAAAAATAGAAAATCAAAACAAAGAGCAAAGAACGATATTACCGTCTTGTCTCAACGTTGACAATCTTCCTTGTTAAGCGCGTTTTCCCCGGCAACGGTGCCAAAATTTGATTACACTCAAACTAATACACGGTTATTGTGTATAGTTGAGGTGTCGATCCCACGAGAAAAAGTGAACTACAAGAGAAGATGTAAACTTTAATACGAAACGATAAAATCTAAATGAGAGAATCTGAGTTTGATAAGGAAATTATGTGAAGGAGTTGTGTAAATATAATGAAGAATATAATAAGGAAACAACAGGGGTCCGAGTATCCTCCCTAGGTTCGTTGCCTTATTCCATTCTCGATTCAATTGTTTTTATCTCAATTGCAAGTTTCACATCCTAAACAAGCAATCGGCAAATATTCAATCAAAGCATACGAAAACCCTAATGTAATTGCTATGAAATACTCTTTACTTTCAATTCAAGCACACATGACCTATCCTATAGATTTATCAAGAAACGACAATATAACTCAATGACAATATCGTAGTAATGGACAAACCTAAAAGATAAATCTACCGGACTCAATCACATCCAAACAACTTGACATAAGAAGAGCTTGACTAGACTTATATGGAGAAGAAGCATGCAATCACCGGATTAAGAAAATCTTCTAATTAAATCAAAGAGTAAATCATAACAATGTTTTGACAACAAATCCAAACTACAATCAAATCAATAATGAAAAATAAGAACAACTACACTTAGGGATTCATCCCTTTGCCTTGCTTGGAGATTAGTTAGCCATGGGGCTCATGCTTGAACACCGTAATGTCGAGCTCTCTCCTCAATTTCCAGCCTTAATGATTGTCCTCTTCTCAAACCCTAAGTGATCTATTTATAATACAAAAGGTCCAAGGGTGTTTTAGGGTTTAAACAATCACTAAAGTCCTAATTAGGTTATAACTCGGAAAATAAAGTTTCATGTGCGTGCCGCGGCTCTCTCTTACTCGCGCCTAGGCTCTAGGTGGTCTTGGTTAGGTGGAGGCTCTCGGCGCCGCGGCTCTCTCTTCTAGGCACCTAGGCTTTGTCTAATGGTGGAATCTGAAGCTTCTGGGCTCCTAGGCTTTGTCTGATGGTGGAGTCTAGAGCTTCTGGGTGCCTAGGCCCTGACTGGTCCAGGCCTAGGCGCACACTAAAGGCTTCCTTGCCCATAAACCCTTCATTTTGTCCTTTTGGAAGCACTCCTTCACTCCTATATGCATGGACTCTTTGAGCTTTAAGCAATGATAGCTTTTCCATCTTTTTTCACCTCAAAGTACTTGAAAATGCACCGAAATAGATCAATGATCCAAGAATATCACTTTAGAGTTATTAAGGTATAAGAGTGTAATTCAAACCTCGATCAACCCTAAAATGCTAACAAATAAGTACTATTAAGATGCATTTTACGACTCTCATCACCATGACATATCTTTCAACCATTCCTAAGGCTATTCATCTTGATATTGAGTTGATTCAAAAGGAATTGAAAGCCTTCAACGTTGTCAACACAAATTCTACCAACAACCAGTTTTTGGAGAGAGAAATTAAGGTAGGTATCCCTTGTTCTTTTCAAGAGTTTGTTGATTTTCTTTTAATGTTCTTATGATAATTATTATTTTGTGTGACTGCTAGCCAAATGACAAAAAGTAATGTTAAACTTGCAATTGCCCTGGCCTTAGCCAATAAGTTTGTTTTAGCCCTTTTATGTTCTATCCCTCTTGTACCATGGCTTTGGATATTTAAATGTTGAAATCTTGACACTAGTGGTTCCTTTTTGCTTTTCCAAATGGGGACCTATGAGTATTTTACCTTAGCAAGTTCTAGATGGCTTATGTCCAAACCCAAGAAGGTTTCTTTTAGCCAATGTATGCATTTATTTTTTGGCCTTAGCTCAAAAAGCATTGCTTCTTTCTACCAATTTAATGATATAAGTATTGGGCTAGAATAATATATAGATGAGTTGTTTTCTAAAAATACAGACCAATAGTAGAAAGATATAAGAGATACCATTTAGGGCACTTACTTGATTTTCCAGGACCAACACTTTGGTGGCCATTTAGGTGGACCTCCACAGAATCCTTGAGCTAGTGTTGAAGTTTATTGCCTTAACATGTTTACTTGTCAGTTTAGTTTTATTCAAGCTATTCCCATGGCTTGCTAGTATACCAAAAATGATCCTCATTATAAATGTACTGTTGTGACTGTTGATGATATTATAGTGATTGAAAGCCAATTTGATAATGCTCTTGAGTCATTCTCTCTGCCCCACATTTCAAATCAATGTTTTTTTTTTTTTTACATATTTCGGCGCTTATGGCAAGCGCCGGATAAAGTGCCGGTATGTGTGATGTCGAAGTGCCAATACCGGCGCTTAAAGAAAGTGTCGCAATATGCATTTTTTTTTTGCACTTCTAAACGCCGGTATATTTCAGCCCTTTTAAGCGCCGCTATATTGCAGCCCTTTTAAGTGCCGCAATAGAGTGGGTTTAATTGTGTTTTTACATTATTTTGGCTTAAATATCAATACTATTCACCATTCAATAAATAAAATGTACCATCAAATCCATAAAAACTCAAATGCTCTTTAATATATAAAATGTACCATCAAATCCATAAAAACTCAAATGCTCTTTAATATATAAAATGTACCATCAAATCCATAAAAACTCAAATGCTCTTTAATATATAAAATGTACCATCAAATCCATAAAAATTTAAATATTAATACAAAAGTCATCTCATTTACACAAAAAACAATCATAGTTAAAATATAAAATTCATACAAAACAAAGTAATGGAATGTAGTCTGGAAAATTATTTTACCATCACACTTGAAATCAATTATGAGGTCCTCTATTAACCAACTGTTGCAGTAAAGACTTCAGCTCATCAACTTGGGATTGCATATTATTCATTTGATCATCGTGCTTCGCTGTTATTTCTTGAATCTGATGCGCTCGTTGTTGATTGTTTTCTTCTATTTGTGCTCTCAAACTATTTATCTCTTCAGCATAAGCCCCATTGTATCCTATATCATTCTTAATTTGAGCTGAAAGTCCATATACGGCAGATGGTGTAACTCCAAACCCTTTACCTTGGACACGACCTGAACTCTCTTCACCCATAAGCTCGGTGAAGACTTCATTTTGTGTTGCTAAGCTGTCACCTACAATTACGAAACAATAATGATTAAACTCCCCCAAAGAATATGCAGCGAAAGTTACATAAAAGAATAGTTGTTTATCAGATTTTATAGAAAAAGGGGTAGAATTTCCCCTATTTTTCCATAAAACCTCCTGCAAATGAAAAACAAAAACACAATCCAAACAAAATAAACCAAACAGTGATCTAAGTTTCAACTAGTTAATTGAGGTAGCAACATCAACAAAAGGCAGCATAAATTAATCTATGCTTAGCAGTGGTGAAGTGAATCTCATGAAAAAATATGGGGTATTAAACAAAGCTTAGCCAAGTTGATAAACTCCCTTCCCCTTCTCAGTATCTCTCAACTTAAAAAGATCATGATTTGTATATAAAAAAATAACCTCGATTTTTTCAATTTTCTTTTCTCCTACTTTCCTTAGTAGCTAGTGAGTTGGAATAAATCACACTTAAGTCTAAGTGGATTAGCCGTTGATATGAAGTGGTGCAACATTCAAGATATATATGTAGTGTAAATCTAAAATTTTATACATTAGCCTCCTTTAAAAACTTATTTCGGGTGCAAGACTAATACAATTTTATAAGCTATGACGCTTGGGTATTTGCAGTCAGGGATTGGGGGCATAATTGTGGAGCTTTTGAGAAATGCCTTGTAGCTTGAAGCCTAAAAGGAGGAAATTTATCTCCCTTATAATGGAATAATAAGTTTCAATTGAACAAGGAAAACTCTATTACTTATAAGGACATTTTATAATGTTTTATAAAATCGTTCACTTCACACGAAAGTAAGCCTAAATTATAAAACAGCCTCTACCTCAAAGTGTATCTTTCTGTAATTTGTACTTGGATGGTTGCTTGAAAATTAGCCAATGTCTAGTATATATAGTTTGTTTCCACACCACAATTATAGCAGAAAATGAGTTTCGTTTCTTTTTTAATTTTGGGGAATTAAAGGGGGGATTATTATTTATCAAGAACAAATTTGGATTTTGCAATTGCGTTTATTCATATATCCTTAAATATTTCTTGCTGTGCCTAGTCATTCCTTTAAGGGAAAGTAAAGGAAGCTCAATTTCACATCTACCGAGGACAACCCATTTGCAATCCTATTAATATTCTCCCCTTAAATTTTTGTACCCAGAATTTACCTCATAATTGCCACACACATAAAATTTCCAAAGTTTTCTACCTCACTTCTTCGAGATACTTTCTTTCTACCTACTATTTACCCAATCATGGGCTCACAAAGTCCTCATATCTTTAGCCTCCTGCTCTTTGAAATGAGTAATCTTGACTATATTACCATTTTGCACTTGTCAATCCATACCCTTAAGTAAGAGCTGTCTACCAAGATTAAGACTTCCATAACTAAGAAGAGTTAGAAGTGCCACTCTATTACCATTAATCACATATTTTCCCCCAAAGATTTTGCTACATAGAAGAATTAGAAATTTTTGGAGTCTCCAGACTAGCTTAGCAAGAAGGCTTTTGCTCACTTTTCCCTCTACCCAAACCCCCTATTCTTATGGAGACACAGATGTTCCCAGTTAACCTTTTTATTTTATATATTCATATAAATAGAAGTGTAGTATTAAATAAATGCATCCTCCCATTGTCTCCTTTAAACTCCACCAGAACTAGCAGATGATTTTGTCAAATGCCTCAACAAACACCTTAAGGAGTCTTAAGCAACTCATAGTGTACCCAGGAAGTGCAACAGAATTGGTTTAATAAGGGTCATTCGTCCCCTGGAGACAACAGATTAGCTTTTCATCCTGCCAGCCTATCATAGATTCTGTCAATCACCTGATGTTGTTTCTTATTCCTAGAGATATCCATCTCCAAACAAAGAAAATCCGTGGTAAGAGTTCAGAAAGGACAACTTAATATTCAACTAAAATTTAAGATGTGATAAGAGTTTTCTATAATAAAAGATAGGCATTCAGGCGTTTTGTTTCCAGTGTATTATGAGAAACAATAATGAACTATACCGATACTTCACCAGTGGGCTTAGCACTTGATGTGAAGCTCCAATTTATTCTGATAAAGAGACAAATTAAAGAACTATAATTTCACATAGAACAGACAACTTAATATTGAAAACAAATAAAACATCATCATCCAGTTATTGTCTGCTGAAGCAAGATTTTGAAGGGGGTGTTTGCAATATCATCCTACCCTTCCAACATTTTTAATCCTAAGTTTTTTTACCAGCAAGCTTAGTTCTTGATGTATATCACCACTCCTTGAGAGTTTTGCTATGAACTAAGAATACTCAAAAAAGTTTTATCTTATAAAGGACAGTTTAATATTCAGCTGGAATTTCATTTTGACAAAGCCTAGCTGCACCAAAATATAAGGCAGCCTAACACGGTGTCTTAGCTGTAGACAGTAAAGAGAAGTCTTGATTTGTAACACTTCTATTTAACTACTGGACTTAGCGCGTGATGTAAAAAACTGTGTTCTCATCAATGAAATGCACATCAATGTTCTTTCTTAGCATAAAAATAAGTTAAGAAATTTCAAAGATTTTGCCAACAAATGTTAACATTAAACTAGAATCTAAGATGTCACAAGCAATGGATGATGTATAGAACTACTATTTAGCCAGCAACTTAACATGTTATATGCAACTTTGTTATTTTAAAAGTGAACTTAGCGCGTGATGTATTTCACTTCTCCCTCTTAATGTAACGGTAAATTAAGAAATCTTGAAAATATCGCCCATAAAAGACAATTCAATGCTTACCTTGCAAACATGGTATGCGTTACATGTCGGTTTATATAAATTAAGAGAAACAATAATTCTTTAAAAATGGTGTCAGAAGTTTCAAACTTTAAGGGAGTTTGTAAAGGGTGTAAACTAGGAAAGATGCAATGACTGTCATTTTCTTAAGACATTCACTAACAAGCCAAATTAACGACTAACCTTTACCACAAATTGTCGTGATGCTTCATCAATAAAAGTTTCATCCTTGCGTTTATGAGTTTTAGCAAAAAACTCAATGTGCCCAGGCTCATTTCCATGTTTCATCTCCTAACATTTATGAAAAGAGTTCAAACAGTGACTCAATACACTACATCTCAAATGAAAGATTGAATGAATGAAGCAAATCAACTCACATATTCATCCCGTCTTCTCTGATTCGATTGTGTGAGGACATTGTTGTCTTTCATGTGCTATTGTCCCTATAGTAGAATATTTCTACACCAACAATAAACCAATTGAATAATAAGTCATTAAAAGAAAATAGAAACAATGAGAATTCAAATGAACATAATTATGAAAAAACAACCTCACTCTTCTAAAAAAACCAGTAGTTCACCAGTTGTTTCCACTGGTCTTGATCTACTCCTTTTGGAACATTATTGCTCAAAACTTTTTGTTTTGTTTTGCTCCTCACGTAGTTTCTTTTAAGCACATATCTGTAGTTCTTCCATTTTTTCCCAATCATCCTCAATAAAATTTTGTCAATCACCTCAATAATAGGATAATAGAACTTCCTCTACCACAAAAAAAGGATATCGATGTCAAATAAGTATTTTTGGTGTTAGGGATTATATGCATGTATAACACCAAAAACAAAAAAAAAAATTGGAAAAAAACCCAAAATTAAGTTGTTGTTACTTACCTGAATCAATAAAACAAGGTCCTTCTTGTAGTTAGAAGGCACCTTCTTCGAATCTGTGTAACCAAGCGGAAAGGTTCCTTCTCTTTGCAACAGTACCCAACCAACTACTTAATATTTGGCCACCTTTTTTAATAGGTTGATTACGTGCATTGAAGTGGAAAACAATTTTTTCCCTATGTTCCAGGGACCACACTTGCGAGGTTCACAGGACACGTGTTTGCTTTCTCATCCTCCTTTCAGAATCTATACATTGAAAACATAAATTTTATAATTAGCATAACAATGTGATATCAAACTAGTTATAAAGAGAATGTATTATAATAAAAAAATTACCAATTATCTCATATTGTTCACTATCATTGTTTTGACTTTCTATTGTTATTGGCTTGGTCTCAAAATCAGTTTGCGGTCATGATCATCATCAAGGTGATACTCATGCTCATGGTCAATATCTTCTTGATAGTGTGAAGACCCAGCTGGAGACTGATTTGACATGTTATCTCTGACTGAGGGAGGAATATATTTTGACCTAAACATCTTGCAATCTGTATACATAAAAACATAAAAATGATTATATCTCATATTATCAAGAATGCATTAAAAGTTAACAAGAATTAGAAGAACCACACCTGAAAGATAAGAATGGTCAAGGGCTCGCAACAGATGCAGCAATAAATAACTTCTGATTCTATGGGACCATCCATTTTTTCCACAGATCAGTGGACGGATAACTTTGTGTATTCTACTTAGGATAACAATAAGTAAATGATTATTTTGATTCTAAATACGATTTAGAATACAAACCTCAAGGACTGGCTGATGCAGGAAGCACTTCAGAGTACATGTGAACAAATGAACAAATAAGTTCTTTAAATAGGATTTAAAGAACAAGCAATAATAAATCATATAACTAAAACATAAATTTACGACATTCTGAAGTAACATTCCACAAACTGTAGGCAAAAAAGTTCAAGACTCTTGAACTGTGTGGTACAAAGCAACAGTAACCAGAAAGAATGCAATCAAACATTAAAAATCTTGTTGACACACATGTGCATCACATAAATACACATCCAAATACAAGTTCAGGAGTTATGGTTGAAGCAGATGATCAAATTTATTATGGTGTGCTCAAAGATATCATCGAGTTGGATTACTACGGGACGTTTAAGATTGTGTTGTTCCATTGTGATTGGGTGGATATTAATTCACCCAGAGGTTTAAAGAAAGATACAAGTGGGTGTATTCTCGTGAACTTAAATAGGCTCATACACACTAGTAAGTTATTGAAGGATGACCCGTTCATTATTTCATCCCAAGCGAAATAATTGTTTTATGTGCAAGACCCAACAAGAAAGGAATGGTATCATGTTGTGATCACAAAGCCAAATGACCTATATGAAATGAGGGAAAAAACGCAGGAAGAGGATGATGACACTTACAATCAGTGTATGCCTTCTAATGTAGTGATAGACGAGATTAGATTATATCTCAACTTAGGCTAGGATGGACATTGACGAAGATACCAATTAGTTATATGTGCATTTTGAGATTGTCTAAACCTCTCACATTCCCTTGTGTGAAATTTAAAGTCATTGATGTTGAATCCATTAAATCTCCTAACAACATTATTCAGACCTCGAGCAAAGGCAATTATTTCATCTGAATAAATGTTATCCACCATCCATGGCACCTAAACATTTTCCAACAATTAATATGAGACAACATCAGTTAATGCAACACTTATAACATTCGAAGACAATTGATATTATGCCTAACCTGTCTCATAAGCCATGATGAAAATTTCTCAACCAACCACTTTTGTTCAAGACTTTGTATTGGTCAATTGGAACAGTTGGTTAGTCTTTGAGCAGCCAAAAATTCGCTGCAATTGATGATTTTATCTAACTGTTAGCCATCACAGGGATAACAAAAGATAATAACTACTCAATTTAAACACATGATTACTAAGTTCCTTTATTGATACTAACCTACGAAGGTCAGAAAATTTATCATTATGGAGCAACACATAACGATGTGCTTGAGCCAATGACATGTCATCGAGCTCAACACTTATAATCTTTCCCATTATCCGTCCACCCGAGGAAAACATGTATTCATCCGGATAATTTACAATATCATTGCTCCCTTGAGGGTGGTCGAATTTTGTCTCTTCACCTTTAAAGTATTGTGAGTAGTATGTTAGACACTCTTCCCTATTGTACCCTTCAGCAATTGACCCCTCGGGTCGACTTCTATTACGTACGTAAGATTTCAAGCACACTAAATACCTTGTAAAGCCAAAAAATTAAAGATAAATTTAGTAGCTATTAATATAAAAAATAAATAGTGCACAAATTAGATTTGAACATCTAACCTCTCAATAGGATACATCCATCTGTAGTGTACGAGACCACCAAGTCTAGCCTTGGAGGCTAAGTGAATGATAAGATGAACCATAATGGTAAAGAAACCTGGGGGGAATATTTTCTCCAAATGGCAAAGTATCAAAGCAACACGCGACTCCAATATGTCAAGCTCATGGTGATCAGGGGCTTTAGAGCATAAAACTTTAAAAAATGATGATAACTCAGAAACAACTGCTACAACATGTCTAGGCAAAGATGCTCTTAAAGCAATAGAAAGGATTTCTTGCATCAATATGTGAGCATCATGACTCTTTAAGTTTGACAGCTTACGATCCTTTAGGTTGACACATCTCAATATGTTTGTTGCATACCCATTAGGAACTTTAAGATTTGCCAAAACTGTCAAGAAATTGTGCTTCTCCTTCGTGGACATAGTGTTGCATGCTGGAGGCTAGTGATCTTTTCCATTAGGAAGAACAACTAAATGGAGGTCTTTCCTAATACCAATTTCCTCGAGATCGTGGTGTGCCTTTTTATTATCTTTAGTCTTACCATCTATATTCAATATTGTTCCAATCAAATTATCACATACATTCTTCTCTATATGCATCACACCTAAATTATGACGCAATAGATTGTCTTTCTAATAAGTTAACTAAAAAAAGATGCTTTTTTTTTCCACAATGTATCTACAACTCCCTCATCCATGGGAAGATCCTCATTATCAACAATTTCTAGGAAATCATCCACATCCTTAAAAAGGTTATCAACTCCATCCACTAGTACTTTCCCCGTAGAGGTACCAACATCCTCTCTTGCCCTCTTCTTAGAAGTCTTCGAGGTTTTGCCATAGATATAGTTTTCACCCTCTAGTTGTCTAAAAACCTCATGTCCAGACGGTGGAACAGGAGCAGATCCCAACTCTATGGTGCCATCAAACTGATCCTTTTGAAAACAAAACTCATGGTTTTCTACTAACCATCAACGATGACCCATATAGCTAAACTTTCCCCTATGCTTTAACCATATAGAATGTGTAGAGTCCCCATAACATGGATAAGCAACCCGCCCCTTGGTACTCCAACCAGATAAGTTTGCATATGCTGGAATATCATTAATGGTCCAAAGAAGAGAAGGGCGCAACTTAAAGCTTTGATTGGTGGACACATCAAACGCATCAACACCATCCCATAATTGTTTCAACTCTTCCATTAGAGGCTACAAAAAGATAACATTATCATTACCGGGGCTTTTCTCACCCGGAATCACCATTGAAAGGATGAAGGATGTTTGCTTCATCCAAAGCCACAGTGGCAAGTTGTATGGGACCAAAATAATGGGCCATGTGCTATAAGTTGAACTCATTGTTCGAGAAGGATTGAACCCATCACTAGCTAGGCCAAGCCTAACACTACGAGAATTAGCTGCAAAATCGGGATACAAAGTATCAAATTCATTCTACGCTAATCCATCCGCTGGGTGTCTTAAAATCCCATCCTTTGTTCGATCTTTATCATGCCATCTCATCAATGAAGCCGTTTTAGATGACATATATATCCTCTTCAATCTTGATATTAGCGAAAAATAACACAATACTTTAGCTAGCATTTTCTTTTTAGATAACCATCCATCTCATTCAATGGATCCTCATCACCAGCATTGTTTTTAACCCACCGTGGCACACCACACACATGACAAAATTCATCATTCACATGCTTACCCCAATATAGTGTGCAGTCATTAGGACAAACATGAATCTTCTCATAGCCAAAACCCAATCCTTTGATAATCTTCATGGCTTCATAATAATTTGATGGCAATAGAGCACACATCGGAAATGCCATGTTGATAAACTCAAGCAACATTGTAAGAGATTTAGTAGACTACCCATTCAAACATTTAAGGTGTAGTAGATATAACATAAAAATTAACTTTGTGAAATTCTGACAACCTGGATAAAGTTCATTATCATAAGCTTTCATCAAATTGCGATACTGAGTCGACTCATCAATAGCATAATGAACTAGATGCTCAACGTGTGAAGGATCACCACAATTATTGAACTCAAACACACCATGAGCTTGTTGCTCTTCACCATACTCATTTGAAGATCCCACTTCAATTCCTAAACTTAATGGTTCATTGTTTGGGTTTTCACAAGTAACCTCGAAGGCACCTCGGAGCAAACCTAACACGTCATCTCGTCCCATGAAGCCAACTTGAACACTAGTGGGTTGTATACTAGTGTGAGTGTGGTCTATATGAGAGACTTTCTCCCCAGGAAAAACCCACTCGGTGTAACCTGGACTAAACCCATTATACAATAGATACTCCTGGACAACTTCTTGTTCGAATGAAGAAAAATTACCACATCTTCTACATGGACAAACAATACTACCACGACCACAAGCTTTCTGACAAGCAAATGTAATGAAGTTTGCAACACCATCCATATAGGCTTTACTCGACCTCGGTTTATCTATCCAACTTTTATCCATTTTTAGATGACACCAATAGACTTTCCTAAAACAATATTAATAAAGTCAGAATTGACATATTTTTGACAAAAGAATGCATAATCACAAATTGATAACAACAAATTGATAATCACAGGTTAGTACTTCATATATTACAATTGGTCCCATCGAAAATGAGTATTTATTTGTTCTATTGACTTCTCTTTAAACAAAGAGAAATCTTTCTAGGTTGGTGTCGGTGTTGCACCGGCCCATGTGCAGGTGTTGGTGCTGTACCAGAACATATCTGAACAGGATGCAAGCACGAGTTAATTTACAAAAAGAATTAAAAATGACTTAAACTACAAGCTCAACTTCTTTACTTCCTTTAAATGCAGAGGTGGCATACTGTCTTAGAAGAAAGGGATAAGTCAGTACCACATACTATGATTAGAAAACCAGGATGCAAGCAATTCTATTTTTGACAGTTTGCAGTCACAAATTTGGGTGTTAGCAAGCAATATCTATCTATCTCACTTTATAAATCAAAAAAATGTTTATTATTATGAGAGAGGTGTTGGCACTTACAAGCACATGTTAACCGATTTAATCCTTTAATTCACTTTATGCTATTATTCAAGAAATATAATGTTTATTATTCAATATCGGCAACAAATGCATGCAAGAAAAAAGGGATAAGAGTTAACAAAAGAGGCAATGAAAGACATATTAAGGTAGTGTGGTCTATGCATTTAAGTGAGAAAAAAATCATGTGAGACTCTCCATTAAGAAATAATTATATAGGCTGTATAATCGCAATGTACATAACTCTGTTATATATATATATATATATATATATATATATATATATATATATATATATATATATATATATATATATATATATATATATATATTATAGATTTATTAGAAAACAGGATAGCAAAAAACAAATCAAACATGCCATATAGTACTGTGCCCTTATATACCATATTGGCCTATCAATTTCTTTTTCTCTTCACTTTTTTTATAATCATCATTTCATTACCTTTTTTCCTTTTCCTTTAATGCCATCTATAAGTTGTTATTGACAGATCAGACTTTAAACATGTCAGATCTGTCAACTGGTGTTAACAGGTGAGTCTTCCTCAATGCTTAGCCCGAATAGGCTCAATCTGCTATAGTGATGCTTCCTTGTAAAAAAATTTTAGTGTCCTCTTTTAATGATAACAACAAAAAGGAGGTACTAATATTAATTTTATTATGAGGATCAGTGATGTCACTGCAGTTTTATTATGATGATTAGTTGCTTTAACTGAACCACCATTCCTGATAAAAAATAGGAGAATGATTTGTAGAAGTGCTTGATAAAGTTTTAGATGTTCCACTATCACATTGATCTTCTTAATTTAATTTCCATATATAGTTTCATGGTTTTATACTAAAAGTGAGAGGGAGAGTCAGGACCTCTTTTTTCTTTTAAGGCGAAAACTCATTGCTGCTGTTACATGAGATCTGCTTGCCTTTTGGTTATGCAAGAAGCATAGTCAGTATCTTGTCTGACATGGTTGATGACTTGATGACTACGATATTTAGATAAGGTGATTTTTAGAGATTCATGAGACTAGGTTTCACTTCGGAGGAGAGTTAAGGGATATTAGTTGGAAGGGTTGAGAGTTCTAGCCTCTAGGTATCTAAGGTACTGTTGGAAATCACCTTGATAAGATGCCTAGGTGGTGATATTCCAAACACCCAAGTCTAGAATGACTTGTAGAAAGAAATACAACAACCAAAGACAAGAACAAAAAATCAAAGAAAGAAAAAAGTCAAGCAATTGTTATCGAGGTTTGGCAATGTGTCTACGTCCCCGTGAGTTCCTCCAAACTCTTTGCACTAAATCAATGGTTCTTTACAAATATAGTAACCCTCTTCAAGAAGCTTAAGTTCTTGAAGAAACCAAGAAGAGAAGAAAGGAAGAAGATAAGAACTAACAATGCTCCCTATCTAATCTAGACTTCTTTCTCTTTACAACCAGCCTCACTACAATGAGTCCCTCTTGTGTTTGATCTTTTTCACTCTCACACAATTCTCTCTTGTATTACAATTGATCTCAAAGTATGTCACAAACTTATGTTTTTTTCTTTTATTGTAACTCGAAAATGAAGCTAGGTAACCCCTTATATAGTGCACCCATTTCTTGTCCATTCTTGTGAGTCAATCTCCACCCTTAGATCTTGATTACCACTTAACTATGGCCCTCCATCAATCCTAAGTGGTGCTATGCATTTTAACCTTGCACCCACGCACCCAAGAGGAGGTTAAATCATGCTGTCCATGTGTGCTTTGGTGTGCCTAGCGCCTAGGTGCTCAACAGGAGGTGGCGTGGCACTGGGTAGAGCACACTTGCAGCCCATTCTGGACGGTGAGGCGCTGGTAGGGAGAGGTGTGGTGCTAGTATGGGTCAGAGGGTCTCCATTTTGTGCACCTAGGTGCTGGTGAAGGGGCAGCATAGTGCACACTGATGCTGCCCCTTCACACAGTAGTGCGCACACTTTTTTCTGCTTGTGTGCTGAAGTGCACACACTAGTGCGCCTACCCTCTCCTTGCTTCAAAGTGATGCACACACATGTGTGCAGTCTTTTAACTTGCTTTATTTTAATACTCCAACCTTGGTTTAGAATTTAACCATCTTTGAACTATGTTTAGACATGTTTAAACCTTAGGCAAATACCAATAATATCTACCTTTGTCTAAGTGTTTAAACCCGAACCATTTTTGTAGAGAGCTTCGGGATCCAAACTCATCTTGAGTCATCAATTGACTAACTCTAATCCTAAGTAGTCCAAAACAATGATTGAACTTACTTAGAGGTAGAACTTTAGTACCCAAATCCGCAGGATTTTCTTCCGTGGCTACCTTGTCCACATGGATGCATCCTTTCATAACATTTTCCCGAATGAAATGATACCAAACATCCATGTGCTTTGTCCTCTCATGAAACACCAGATTCTTATAGAAGTGCGATGCACTTTGACTATCCGAAAACACCACAACTGGCTCCTCTAGTACCTTCAACTCTTCCAGCAACCCTTTGCACCACATAGCTTCCTTAATGGCCTCCGTAGCCGCTATGTACTCAGCCTCGGTTGTTGAGAGTGCTACCACTAGCTGCAACTGAGCCTTCCAACTTACACAACATCCATTTAAGTTGAAGAAGTAGGAGGTAATCAATCTTCTTTTATCCTGGTCTGCTCTATAGTCCGAATCCACAAAACTCTCAAGGCAGACGGACTTACCTCTTTTCTCATAAACCAGCCCTACTTCTGGGCTTCCCTTCAAGTACCTCAGCAACCACTTCATCCCAAGCCAATGCTCCTTTTTGGGATTACTCATAAACCTACTGAGAACACTCATTGCATGAGCAATGTCAAGTCTAGTGCTTACCATGGTGAACATAACAGAACCAACTGCACTAGAGTAAGGGACTTTCTCCATTTCCTTCTTCTCCGCCTCCGATCTTAGACATTGATTGCTAGAGAACTTAAAATGACCAGCAAGGGAAAACTTTACTGGTTTGCTATCTTCCATAGAGAATTTAGATATCATCTTCTCTATGTAGGAAGTTTGAGAGATCTTCAATCTGTTTCTCTCCCTTTCCCGGATGATACACATCCCAAGGATCTTCTATACATGGCCAAGATTCTTCATCTCAAACTCCTCACTGAGTTGAGCCTTTAATTTCTTTATCCTCTCTATGCTGCTCCCAACCAGCAACATGTCATTAACATAGATGAGGATGATCACCTCTTCCTCAACCTTCTGCCCCTTATAGTACAAGCACGAATCATAGTAGCTCTTCATGAAACCCAAGCTGATTACAAAGGAATCAAACCTCTTATTCCATTGCCGAGGTGATTGCTTCCGGCCATAGAGAGATTTCTTCAATTTGCACACCAACTCTCCCTGCCTTTTTTCCTCATAGCCTTCAGGTTGCCTCATGAAAATGGTCTCATCGAGCTCTCCATGTAAGAACGTTGTCTTCACATCCATTTGTTCAATTTCCCAATCAAATTGGACCACCAATGCTAACACTATCCGTATCGTCTTGTACTTCACAACCGGTGAGAAGATTTTGGTGAAATCTATGCCTTCTTTTTATGTGAACCCCTTCGCCACCAGCCTAGCTTTACACCGGACTTCATCCCCTGGAGTATTCCCTTTTTTGATCTTGTAGAGCCATCTACAATCCACAACTCTCTGTTTTTCAGGTTTGGGCACTAACTCCCAAGAGTTGTTCTTCATCAAAGAATCCATTTCTTCCTCCATAGTTAGCTACTACTTTGACGAATCCTTACACTCCATGGCATCCGTGTAAGTTTCTGGTTCAACCTCTCCTTCTATCCAAGGAGCTACTATATTAGCATCCGTAAACCCATATCTCAAAGGTGGTCTAACCACCCTCCTTCCCCGGTCTCTTGTGAGCTGGTAGTCATTCCAACTTGCTGCATCAACCTCTTCTTGTTCAGCCTCTTCTTGAGTTTCTTGAGCTTGGCCTTCATCCAAGGGCTCTACCTGGTCCGAACCCTCTTGCCTCATTTTCTCTATTTGAACCGAGTTCTCCTTGATGCGATGCTCCACAACTTTCAGACTGGTTTGCTCACTAGCCCCTGCAGGGTTAGTTTTCTCCAAGCAGGGAAATAATAATTCATTAAAAATAACATCCCTACTTATAATCAGTTTCATGCCCTTCTTTTCTAAGGACCACAACCTATATCCCTTAACCCCATCACTATATCCTAGAAATACACATTTTCTAGATCTAGGGCTAAGTTTATCCTCCTTTTGATGTGCATATGCAGCACATCTATTGGACGAAAATATACCTAAATTAATAAGTAAATAATCATACTAGTTTTACTTGCAAGTGCACAAGGTCAACAATGTAGTATAGTGTGCGAAAGCAAGATCATCTCCACAGGGATTGGTAAAGTTCGGTTTTAGAATTAGTTTCTTTAAAGTAAAAAGAAATAAATAACTGTTGTGTGTGATTTGATAATAATAAAGACATAGGGCTTTGATATCCACCACTAGTTATACTTTCCCAATTATATAATGTATCAGTGCACTAGCCTTATCATATATACCTAATGGTCGCCAACCTAAGGGCATGGTATCTACTCCTTAAGCTATCGATTTCCCTAAGCAACGAGTTAGGCATGGTATCTACTCTAACTCTTTTCTTCCTTAAGGGATTCAGCATGGTATCTACTTGAGTTGTTCCTTAAGAAAGCATAAGTACTATGGAAATCGACAACCACATGAGACCTAGGGCATGGTATCTACTCCTGGTTTCCCATGTTGATTAATCCAAGAATCTGGTGTGGATATCCTTTGTTACTAATGTTAGACCCAGGACTCGGTCATCCAAATTGATCTAACTAACCAATCCATACCACATGCATACGTTGGCCATACATATACATATGAGGAATTTAAATAAGCACAGGCATTAATCAAGTTAAGCAACATAATAAAGGCTATTGGCAAAGATTTATCAATGAATAAATATATGAGAAAGCATAACTTAGGGCTTCAATGGAGCCCTATAAGAAAGTTAGTTACACATGCTGTCTAAAATAAACATCATATATAAACTAAACATAAAGAGAAGAATAAACCCGAGAGAAGAGACGTCAATTCTCTACCAAAGCTTATAACTCCAAGTAAAAGATAAGAGAAGTGTTCTCTAAGTTGTGATATTGTGTGTGCTTTACAGGTGTATTTATAGGGCTTGAGAAGTCCTGGAAAGCTCATAAGTTCCTAAACTTTCCTAAATTACAAAACTCTCTTATTTCCAAAATAGGGTTCTGCAGTTTACTGTTCACACCCGTACAAATGCGCTAGATCGCATGCGTCTTGTGCTCAATCCTTCATGTGTGCGCACGATTGTAGTGTGTGCTCGATCACATTGCATGGTGCAATCGATCGCAGTTTGTCCAGAGGCTGCTCCAGGAATTCCAGGCTTCTTCTTTTAAGTGCCAAAACTGCTTCTTTTTTCTCCAAGACCTATAAACATATGTGAAACACACAAATGAAGTAAAATGAACTAAATTAACATAACTAAGGACCTAACAAGTGTAAATAAGGGGGCTTAAATATGAATATTTAAGCACCTATCACACCCCCAAACTTACATATTGCTAGTCCCTTAGCAATACTAAACAAAACTAAAATGAAAAATAACAACACACAGATAGATCCAATGTTCATAGTGTCCAAAAAAAGTTTAAGTCTTAACACAAAACTATGATGTGCATTCATGAGCAAGCTTAGCAGATACAAACATATTTTTGCAATGAATAAGAGTTTTGAATGCAAATCACTTTCATGAGGCAATTTAAGACATCACAAGTTCAACTTTGGTGTGTGGTGAACTAGCACA
This sequence comes from Bretschneidera sinensis, assembly GCA_023935145.1. Lineage (NCBI taxonomy): Eukaryota > Viridiplantae > Streptophyta > Magnoliopsida > Brassicales > Akaniaceae > Bretschneidera > Bretschneidera sinensis. Next base: position 61,405,685 of record CM043703.1, on the reverse strand, counting down.
TAAAAGATTAGGTTTCCAAATAATTCTAACGTGTATGTTTCGATGCCTCTCCATTATTGGTATGGCTTCTCCTGTCATCCCACATCTTCTTCTTGCAATCTTTCTTGAAATGGCCCTCCTTGTTGCAGTAGAAGCATCTCCTTCCTCCTCCAAGTCTTGTCTTGGAATGAGATCTCCCATGGTTTTGCCCTCTACCTCTTGATTTCTCCCGGTAGTTGCCATGGTTGCTACTGCCATTCCGAGTTGCTGGCCTTCCTCTTACAAACAACCCATCTCCACTTGATGTCTCCTTCATCTTGGCTTTGAAATCATGTGCCCTTATGCCATTGATCACAATATCCTTTGTTAAAGTGTCCTTTCCATACTCAATAGCATTAATCAAATTATCAAAGCAATCAGGAAGAGAATTTAACAAGATAACAGCCAATTGTTCATCCGAAAAAATAATGCTACAGCTATTCAAATCTTGAACTAGCTTATTAAAGACATCAAGATTATCTTGCAACTCTTTACTAGGATCCATTTTAAAAGCAAAGATTCTTTTAAGAAGATAAATCTTGTTAGGGAGAGTTTTGGTAAGAAACAACTCATCTAGTTTCTTCTATATAACAGTCAGATCTTCCAAGTCTCCGCACTCCTTGTGACATTATCTGACATGTGCAAGAAAATGGTGTTGTAAGCCATCTTCTTCATCTTAGTCTACTGGTCCTCCGTGACACTTGTTGGAAAAGCATCATCTTCTCTAATAGCCAAGTCCACTTTCTGTTGCATTAAAACCGCATTGATCTTCCACTTCCAAAGGGCAAAGTCTCCCTTTCCATCAAACTTCTCAACACAGAAATTTGAAGCCATCTTTGCGGACAAGATCCCTGATTTATGCACTACCCACAAATGTTTTCTTCAACCTCAAGAACACAAATCAAAAATAGATCTTAACACCGTTCTTGAATCACCCTCAAGAACACGATCAGATCTTGATCTTTACACCGTTCTTGAATCACCCAAGAAGTTGATCTTTGATTCTTGGAGTCTTGGCTCTGTCACCTTCTTGTATTTGCTCCGATACCCAGCTGTGCTTGCTCTGATACCACTATTGGAAATCACCTTGACAAGATGCCCAAGTGGTGATCTTCCAAACACCCAAGTCTAGAATGACTTGTAGAAAGAAATACAGCAATTAAAGACAAGAACAGAAAATCAAAAAAAGAAAGAAGGCAAGCAATTGTTATCGAGGTTCGGCAATGTGCCTAAATCCCTGTGAGTTCCTCCGAACTCTCTGCACTAAATCAATGATTCTTTACAAATACTGCAACCCTCTTCAAGAAGCTTAAGTTCTTAAAGAAACCAAGAAGAGAAGAAAGGAAGAAGATAAGAACTAACAATGCTCTCTATCTAATGTAGACTTCTCTCTCTTTACAACCAGCCTCACTACAATGAGTCCCTCTTGTGTTTGATCTTTTTCACTCTCACACAATTCTCTCTTGTATTACAATTGATCTTAAAGTATGTCACAAACTTGTGTTGTTCTCTCTTGTTGTACTTGGAAAATGAAGCTAGGTAACCCCTTATATAGTGCACCCACTTCTTGTCCATTCTTGTGAGTCAATCTCCACCCTTAGATCTTGATTTCCACTTCACCATGGCCCTCCATCAATCCTAAGTGGTCTTGTGCCTTTTAACATTGCACCCACACACCCAAGAGGAGGTTAAAGCATGCTGTCCATGTGTTTTTTGGTGTGCTAGTGCCTAGGCGCTCAACAGGGGGCGATGTGGCGCTGGGCAGAGCACACTTGCAGCCCATTCTAGATGGCGAGGCACTGGTGGGGAGAGGCGTGGCACTGGTGTGGGTCAAGGAGTCTCCATTTTGTGCACCTAGGTTCTGGTGAAGGAGCGGCATAGCACACACTGATGCTGCCCCTTCACACAGCAGTGCGCACACTTTTTTCTGCTTGTGTGCTGAAGTGCGCACACTAGTGCGCCTACCCTTTCCTTGTTCCAAAGTGATGCACACACATGTGTGCAGTTTTTTAACTTGCTGTATTTTAATAATTCAACCTTGATTTAGACTTTAATCATATTTGAATCATGTTTAGACATGTTTAAACCTTAGACAAATACCAACAGGTGCTTGTCGACATACTGAGCAAAATGCTGGTATATTGGCTATAGAATATAGTTCAGAAAATGACAGTGTATGGGTGATATTAGGAAATATAGTATTTTGTGGTATCTATGTGACATTTCAAGATATATACCGAGATGCTAAGTCTAAATCAAATAACACTAAAATCAGCTTAAAGCGTCATCAATTAAAGCACCTGAACATAATTTAAAATTGAAAATAAGCAAAGCCAAACGAAGCCAACATCTACTAGTTTCTTTATTGTGTTCCTATTTTGTGCCTCACTATCTATCACATTTTTTTCCGGGATGGATTCTAACTTGTCTATTTACTATGTAAAGCTACTATATCCTTCAAATAATCCAAGTATATAAAGGTTCAGATTGTTATGTATTTCGTAAATGGGGTCCTGTTGGAAATGACAAAATTGGAGGAAGCAAACTGGAACATATGTCTAAATCAGATGCAATCAAAGAATTCAAATGTTTATTCCTCGAGAAGACTAGAAATCCTTGGGAGACCTAGGAGCATAAAAAGAATTTTGAGAAGCAACCTGGCAGATTTTTCCCATTGGATATTGTAACACTTTCTTTGCCCCTCCCTACTTCCCACCCTCCCTGAAAATCCGAGTTCTCCTTGTACTTCTTTCCTTTCCATTTCGTATTTGTAAACAAAATTGAATATACAAGTTAGGCACATGTTTGTTCTTTGGTTGCAATTCCTCTTTCGGCAATACAGTTCATTACCTAAAGAAATTAATTAAAAACACTGACATGTGCTCTGCGAAGTAGAGAAATAGTCGAACTGAACCAAATCAAGCGATTACTCTAAGTTTAGTAGAAAAACAAGAAAACAAAGGTACAAACTACTGGAACACCAAACTACCAAGAAAGGTAACAAGGGAAAATCAGGCTCAGTCACACAGAGCAGCAATGCATCAATATTGAAAGTAATAAGCTAAAAATGTAAGATCGAAAAAAAACAATTTAAATAAAATAACCGTCAGCACTGCACTGAAGAAAAAAATCAGAAAAGTAAGCAAACATAAAACATGAAAACAAACCACAAATGCTGCAGTTAGAAGTGCTATATTTGGCTATCTAATACTGCAGTTGGTGCTAGAGAAAACTACTGTAGTTAGAAGTGCGTACCAACTGCTAAACAAATCAATAATTGAAAAAAATCATAAGCATAACTTACACTGATATGTGAGCTATATTTGGCTATCTTTAAAGCACAATTAATGATGTCTGGTATTAACCTGAAAATTAAGCAAACACAAAACATGAAAACAAACCACAAATACTTCACTCTAATGAGATTAGATGACATATCACTATATTATTTATCAGAATATTTTCGGTGTCGGGTATGAGCAAACTCCTGTTTCCAGTCTTCAACCTAAGCAAGTACCCATCGTCTAGAGAAACTGCACACTCAAAACTCAAAGAGCCCAGAATCCCAATCAAAGTACGATAGAATGAAGGAAGAATATATAGGAGCTAAAGCAGATGGCATATACGACCTCACCTATAAAACTAACCATAATTCAAAAGAAATACCAAAATCAAAAGAAAAATGAAATGATCATGCAAGAAGAATTATAAGGCAGTTCTTGCAGAATTTAGTCTGAATGATTCAAAGAGAAGTTAAGAATCAACTCCAGTCGATGCTAGCATTCTAAAGCATATACCAGCTTTAACTAGCAGCATAAAAAACAGTTATATCATGCATAAATAGCTAGATGAACAATGATAGCTAGATGGAAAACTCACAGAATACCAAATAGAAGAACGACAACAGCTAGATGAAGCAACAAATAGATTATGGCATGGGAGCTAAGGGCGCAGGACCTAAATTTTAGGGGAAAAGCACGGCGTGGGGTAGCTTAGGGCGCAGGACCTTAGATTTTAGGGGAAAAACACGGTAGGGGGGAGCTTAGGGCACAGGGCAAAAATTTTGGGGAAAAACACGTCGCGGCAAGGAAAGTCATGTGATAAGTGCTTAAATATTCGTATTTAAGCCCCTTAATTTACAATATTTAAGCCCTTTAATTTACACTTGTTAAGTTCCTAGTCATGTTATTTCATGCTATTTTATTTCTTTTCTGTGTTTTCCTAGGATATTGAAGAAAATGGAGCATTATCTGGTTTGGAGAACAAAAACTGGAAGAATTAGAAACTGCACACTGTGCGATCGAGCGCACTAGCACTCGTGCGCACAAGAAGAAGGCTCAAGCGCAACTTTGCGCTCGAGCGCACCAACATGAGATCGAGCGCACCCATGTAGTAAAACGGCAGAACCTGTTTTAGAAAGTATGGTTAGGGTTTTGTTTTTCTAGTTAGGGTTTCCAGATGTCTTTGAACTTTATAAATAGGCTTGTAAATACAAAAAACACATCTTCTTTTCAGTTTTAAGCTTTAGAGACGAATTAATGACTCTTCTGCATAGTGTTTTCGGGTTTCTTCTTTCCTTTATTTTATTTTATGAAGATGTTTAGCATTACAACCATGTGTAACTAACTTCTTAGTAAGGGCTTGATTGAAGCCCTAATTATGTTTATTCAATAATTCAGTATTGGTGCCTTTGCGATATTTATGCTATGATTCTTAACTTGATTAGTGCCTGTTTTTATTTAAATTCCTCATATGTGTTTGCCTGATAGACACATGCATGTCGTATGGATTAGTTAGTTGAATCAATTTAGATAACCGAGTCCTGGGTTTTACAATAGTAACAAAAGAAATCTACGTCGGGTTCTTGGGTTAATCAACATGGGAAACCGGGAGTATACACCATGCCCTAGGTCTCATGTGGTTGTTGATTTCCATAGATCTTATGCTCTCTTATGGAACAACTCAGTATACACCATGTTGAATCCCTTAAGAAAGAAAAGAGTTAGAGTATACACCATGCCTAACTCGTTGCTTAGGAAAATCAATAGCTTAAGGAGTATACACCATGCCCTTAGGTTGACAAACATTAGGTATTCATAGCATGAGTAAAATATGGCATATTGTTTTGTTGTGGTAGCATGATTAGTGGTTGATATCAAGTCCCTATGCCTTTATCATTATCAATCCAAACTCAATATTTATTTCTATCGTTTTATATTGGGAAACTAATTCTAAAGAAAAATTCACCAATCCCTGTGGAGATGATCTCGCATTTGCACACTATGCTACTGTTGACCTTGTGCACTTGCAAGTAAAACTGTTCAAATATTTGCTTATTAATTTAGGTATATTTTTGCACGACAAGTTTTTGGCGCCGTTTCCGGGGATTACGCTAAATTTTTGTTTAGGATTATTTTTCGTTCAGTTTTATTTTTTCTGTTATATTTTATTCTGTTTCTTCAAAAACCTAATTTATTTCCATTTTCTGTTGTACTGTTTCAGGTACTGCAGCAAGGTAATTTGTGGCACTATGATCGAGCGCACTGCTTGGTGCGATCGAGCGCACTCGAGACAGAGACTACCTGAGCAGCAGTATTGAAGCTGTTGCACTAAAGTGTTCCAGTTAATTCATGCAAGGACTTCGATCCAGGAATCCAGCTTTCTTTCCCCTCGATACAAAGCTTGAGTGGACCATTTGACAAAGGCTTAGAGACAACGTTGAAGAGGTAAAAGAAGAATCTGAGGGAGAAGCACAAATGGTGGAACAGCTTGACAACCAACCGCCACCAAAACGAAGACTCATGAAGCAATCCTTCATTCCACGGAACATCGACCAGCCTTCATGCATCGCTTACCAACTTGAGGTAGAAGGCAATTATTACATATCCCCGCAGATACTTAGTGCATTGACTCATTTTGGGGTACACTTTCTGAGGACCCACACTTGCACCTTTGGGAATTCTTTGATCTCTACAAGTTCCAGCATATCCGGGGCCTAGATCAAGAGAGAATCAGGTTAATTCTTTTCCCTTTTTCATTAAAAGATAATACTAAGTTGTGGTATAATTCATTGCCTGCAGTGTCCATTCATACTTGGGAAGAACTATCTAGTAAGTTCCTAAGGAAGTTTTATTCAGCACAAAAGATAAGATAAATGAGGAAAGAGATTCAATCTTTCCAACAAAAGGATGGTGACTTGTCCTTTGAGGCATGGGGACTACTTTAATGAGCTACTACTCAGATGCCCACATCACAATCTACCTCAAGATGAACTAGTACAAGCTTTCTATAAAGGTTTGAGTGATTTAAATAAAGGTATTGTGGATTCAAGTTGTGGAGGTGTGCTGATGGAAAAGAGTAGTGAAGAAGCCATGGAGCTGTTTGAGACACTAAGTGAGCATACCCAGCAATTCTCCTCTAGAGGTAGATAAGGAATTAAAAGCAAAGGTATGTATGAGGTAACTTTAAATGGTGGATTCTCAAATCAGATGGCTGCTGTGGAAAGGAAGCTAGATATGCTTGTAAAAGCCATGACTACTTAGAGCACCTCACCTAGCCCACAAGCTACACCACTCCAGGTATGTGCTATATGTTCTCATTTTGATCACACTACTGAAACTTGCCCTTTATATTCATCTGTAGATCTAGAGTAAGCAAACTATGTGGGACCAAACAACTATCTGCCTAAGAACAATCCATATGCAAATACCTACAATCCTGGATGGCGAAACCACCCCAACTTCTCATGGACTAACAATTAGAATGCCCTGAACCTTCAAGGGCAGCAAAAGAACTCCTAACCAGTAGCCCAATTAGTTCCCGAAACAAAGAAAATTGGTCTAGAGAGTCTTGTGAGGCAATTGGCAACTCAGCAACAACAGTTGATGACTTACCAAGATCAGTTTATGGCAGAGGAAAGACAATTTCGAACTGAGAAAAGGCAAACAAATGCAAAGCATGAGCAAGCCATTCAAAGACTAGAGGTATAAGTGAAGCAATTGGCTAAGGAGCTGAGTGGAAGAAAGCAAGGTGAATTTCCAGCCCAAACACTACCTAATCTATGAAGATACTAGCAATTAAAGGCCGTTACAACTCTCAAAAATGGGAAGATCATTGGAGTTGATGAGCCTACACAATCATCCATATCAAAGGTAAGTGAAATGGAGAAGGTAAATGCACCACCCTTCCCTCAAAGGTTAGTAAAGCTAAAGAAAGAAATTAAATTGATTGATATCTTTGAAACCTTGAGAAAAATAACAATTAATATTCCTTTATTAGATGCAATTCAACAAATTCCTGCATGTACTAAATTTTTGAAAGATTGTTGCACTAATAAAAGAAAGTTTCAGGAGCATGAAACAATGGCTTTAACTAAAGAGGTAAGTGCGGTGTTATTAAGAAAACTACCACCAAAGCTAAAAGATCCAGGTAGTTTTACCATTCCTTGCAGGATAGGTGACCATCTTTTTGGGCGTGCACTGCTGGATTTAGGAGCGGGTGTAAATTTGGTGTCATACTCGATATTTGAAACACTAGGTTTGGGGGAGCTTCAACCAACTTCCATCACTTTGCAATTGGCAGACAGAAGCATCAAAAGACCACGAGGTATTCTCGAGGATGTCTTGGTAAAGGTAGGTGAGTATATTTTACCTACTGATTTCATTGTATTAGATATGGAGGAATCCCCTATGCCATTGCCTTTGCCCATCATCTTAGGATGACCCTTTATGAGAACTGTTGTTACAAAAATTTGCGTGAAAAAGGGTATCATAAGTATGAAGGTAAATGGTGAGAAAATAGAATTCAAAATATTTGATGCATTAAAATTACCCCAAGATGATATGGAATGTTTTAATGTCTATATGATGCAAGGTATTGTTGAGCAAGTTTTTCAGGTCCAGTACATTAATCCAGTGGAGACCACCGTAACCCAGAGTTTCAAAAGATTGGATATTGAGCCTGCATCTAACGATGTCACTGATGACATCTTTGAAGCTGTGCACCTCCCTGAGGCCTCTCCAATGTATCCAAGATCAGGTGATAAAAGGAAGTTGCATTTCAATGAGCTGGGAGAACTGAGGCATGAGGAATATGCATCAACACCAATAGCACTTGAGCCACATGTGGTGGACTTTAAGTACTCTTTGCCAAAAGACTAGCACTAAAGCTACTGTAGAGGGTGTTTGAGCATTCCAGACTTTGATAAACTTATAGCTCAAACACCTCTATTGAGGTTAGTGGTACTGAGGCCACTAAGTACGGTATAGTTTTATTTATTTTTGTTAATTGTTTTCATTATTTTTAATTTTTTAGTCCTTTTTATAGTTCATTTACTTGTCAGCACTTTCTGTCCTTGCGATCGAGTGCACTCCATAGTGCGCTCGAGCACAACCTCGCCATACACTCAATGGCACGTAAGCACACCACATCAACGCACACACTTGCGTATAAGTGCGATCGAGCTCACTCAGGGTAGAAAGTCACATGTTTATTTAGGTCATTTTCTTTTCTTCGTTATCACTTTCACTCCATTCACTCGCACTCACTCTCTCACCGCACTCAGCACCCACAGTGTTGCTACTGATGGCACCCACTCTCACGCCACCACTCACATCACCACACAACTGATCACCCCACACCATCGTCCCCTCCCTCTTTCTACCAATAGGTAATTCTCATTTTTCCCTTCACTCACACACATGGGCACTCACCATATCCTCCTATTTGCGGTTGTTTTTGTTGAATAAATTATTGTTTTTACGAAATCAATTCATATAATGTTGGTATTTGTCTAAGGTTTAAACATGGTTCAAAGATGGTTAAAGTCTAAACCAAGGTTGGAAGATTAAAATAAAGCATGTTAAAGGAGTGCACACATGTGTGCGTCCATTTAGGTGTGCACACACCCCCTAATCAACAAAGCAAAGTAGTGTGCACTACTGTGTGAAGGGCAGCATCAGTGTGCGCCGCACCACCCCTTCACCAACGCCGCACCGCCCAGCAAGGATGCAGTTTAAAGAAGGGCAGCATCGCACCGCCCCTCCACCAGCACCGCACCATGCAGAACGTGGTGCAAAGGGGCTTTGTCTAGCTCCTCACCACCTCCTGTTCAGCGCCTAAGCGCAGCACTCTAAGGCACACATGGACAGCTTGTTTCAGCCTCTTGTTAGGTGCGTGGATGCAAGGTTGAAATGCACAGTACCACTTAGGATTGATGGAGGGCCATGGTTTATTGGTCATTAAGATCTAAGGGTGGAGAATGACACATAAGATTGGACAAGAAGTTGGTGCACTATATAAAGGGTCACCTAGTTCATTCTCATTACATAAGATGTGAAACACATTGTGATACAATACATAAGTGATAGACATACAAGAGAGAATTGTGTGAGAGTGCAAAGACACAGACACACAAAAGGGACTTATTGTAGAGAGGCTGGTTGTAAAGAAGAGAGATTAAGTATAGAAAGTGATAAAGTCTTTTTTGTTCTCTTCTTTTTTCCTTCAAGAATTTGAGATTTCTTAAAGAGGGTTACTGTAATTGTAAAGAACCATTGATTTAGTGTAGAGAATTCAGAGGAACTCATGGGAACATAGGCATATTACCAAACCTCGATAACAAATCGCTTGTCTTCTTTTCTTTCTTGCTTTCGATTACTGTATTTCTTTCTACAAGTCATTCTAGACTTGGGTGTTTGGAAGATCACCACCTGGGCATCTTGTCAAGGTAATTTCAAACAGTGGTATCAGAGCTGGAGGAACTTTGTACAGCCGGGTGTCGGAGCAAGAACAGAAGGTGTTGGAGCAAGACTTCAAAGGTCAACTTCTTGGATGATTCAAGAACGGTGTAAAGATCAAGATCAGATCGTGTTCTTGAGGGTAATTCAAGAACGGTGTTATGATCCATCTTCAATCGTGTTCTTAAGGTTGAAGAAAGCATTTGTGGGTATTGCATAAATCTGGGATCTTGTCCGCAAAGATGGCTTCATATTTCGGTATTGAGAAGTTTGATGGAAAGGGAGATTTTTCCCTGTGGAAGCGGAAGATCAAGGAGGTTCTAGTGCAACAGAAAGTGAACTTGGCTATTGGAGAAGATGATGCTTTTCCAACAAGTGTCATGGAGGACAAGAGAAATGAAATGAAGAAGAGGGCATACAACACCATCTTCTTGCACATGTCGGATAATGTCACAAAGAAGTGCGGAGACTCAGAAGATCCAGCTGCAATATGGAAGAAACTAGATGAGTTGTTTCTTGTTAAGACTCTCCCTAATAAGAGGTATCTTCGTAAACAAATCTTTGCTTTTAAATTGGATCCCAATAAAGAGTTGCAAGATAATCTTGATGCCAAATAGATGAGCAGCCAGAGTCCTTTCCTTTACCTTCCATCATTGAGGATATGTGTGTTGGGTAGTACGCCAATCGGCACAACAATGTTGGGAGCAAGTCCAAGTTGCCTCCACGACTCTAGCTTGTGGATTCCATTCTTCAGCGTAATGTGTGCCCATTGGGACACAAGACCCAGAGGCATGACTAGTTCTTACAAGCACTATATGCTTTCGATAGAGGCCACTGGTACTCTATCCCTTCTATCATTTGGAGCCAGCTACATAAGTTCTGGGACAATGTCCATGCACGCTAGGTCACCACTGCTAATGCATGGGGGCTCCCATTCCTGTTCCTCCTCCGCTATATTTTCAAGAAAAAGGGGATTAAGGGTTCCTCTATCGATGAACTAGTCATGGAGCACCCATTGTTTGGGAAGGCTCAGTGGACCCAGAGCCAGTCACACATGCCCCAAGGACTCCGAGGGCATGCACCTGCTACTGATAGAGTGGAGGATATTCTATGGAGATCGAGGACCCAGTAGCGAGCCAACCATTGGAGGAGGACCATACTGACATGGGACATGCAGAGTACCAGCACATTCCTGAGGAGATGTCCTCTTTCCAGTATGAGCTCTCTGATATTCGACGGGAGGATCGGGAGGCTACATTACTAGTTTATCAGCACATCGATGGTTTAGAGGCACGTTTCTTGAGGTAAAAAGCGATACTACAGGCCATTCTAGATCGCCTACCTCCCGCCCTTGGTACCTCATCTTTCGCACCACTTGGAGACCATCAGTGGGAGTGGTGCACTGTCTGGCTGAAGAAGTAAAGCTTAACACTTATGGGAGGCACCCCACATCATATCCTTTTATTTTTGGGAGCATTAAGACTAGTTAGTTCATAGCTTTTTTTTACTAAAAGTTAGTTAGTCCTTAGGGGTGTCTTTACACCTAATGCCCTAAAACCATCTGGTTTAGGAGTCATTGGCTAAACACTCACTACATGGGTCAATTAGAAAGCTTCAAGGAACTAAACTTGGCAAGAATCTCATAATAAAAGAAAAGACGGAAATAAAAAAATGCCATTATTGTTCATTCTGATAGGAAGTTCGGTGAATCTTGAGACATAGAAACACTATACATTGGAGTTATTTAGAAGCTTAATCTTTTATGTGCTAGTTCACCACACACTAAGTCAGACTTGTGATGCCTTGGCCAGCCTCGTGTAAGTGATTAGATTTTAAAACTCCTATTCATTGCGAAGATGAGTTTATATTTTAAGCTTGCTCATGAATAAATATCATGGTTTTGTGTGTGACCTAAATTTTTGGATTTCATGAATGGTGGATTTATCTTTGCTATTGTTTTTTAGTTATTTTTTAGTTTTGTGTTGCTAAGGGACTAGCAATATGTAAGTTTGGGGGTGTGATAAGTGCTTAAATATTCGAATTTAAGCCCCTTAATTTACACTTATTAAGTTCCTAGTCGTGTTATTTCGTGCTATTTTATTTCTTTTCTGTGTTTTCCTAGGATATCGAAGAAAATGGAGCATTATCTGGTTTGGAGAACAAAAACTGGAAGAACTGGAAACTGTATATAGTGCAATCGAGCATAGAAGTGTGTGATCGAGTGCACCAGCACTCGTGCTCATAAGAAGAAGGCTCAAGTGTAACCTTGCGCTTGAGTGCACCAACATGAGATCGAGCGCACCCGTGCAGTAAAACGGCAGAACCTATTTTGGAAAGTAGGGTTAGGTTTCTGTTTTTCTAGTTAGGGTTTCCAGATGTCTTTGAACCTTATAAATATGCTTGTAAATACAGAAAACACATCTTCTTTTCAGTTTTAAGCTTTGGAGATGAATTGACAACTCTTCTCTATAGTGTTTTAAGGTTTCTTCTTTCCTTTATTTTATTTTATGAAGATGTTTAGCAATACAACCATGTGTAACTGACTTCTTAGTAAGGGCTTGATTGAAGCCCTAATTATGTTTACTCAATAATTCAGTAATGGCACCTTTACGATATTTATGTTGTGATTCTTAACTTGATTAATGCTTGTTCTTATTTAAATTCCTCATATGTGTTTGCCTGATCGATATATGCATGTGGTATGGATTAGTTAGTTGAATCAATTTAGATGACCGAGTCCTGGGTTTAACAATAGTAACCAAAGAAATCCACGCCGGGATCTTGGGTTAATCAACATGGGAAACCAAGAGTATACACCATGCCCTAGGTCTCATGTGGTTGTCGATTTCCACAGATCTTATGCTCTCTTAAGGAATAACTTAGTATGCACCATGTTGAATCCCTTAAGAAAGAAAAGATTTAGAGTATACACCATGCCTAACTCGTTGCTTAGGAAAATCAATAGCTTAAGGAGTATACACCATGCCCTTATGTTGACAAACATTAGGTATTCATAGCATGAGTAAAGCATTGGCATATTGTTTTGTTGTGGTAGAATGATTAGTGGTGGATATCAAGTCCCTATGCTTTTATCATTATCAATCCAAACTCAATATTTATTTCTATTGTTTTATATTGGGAAACTAATTCTAAAGCGAAATTCAACAATCCCTGTGGAGATGATCTCGCATTTACACACTATGCTACTGTTGACCTTGTGCACTTGCAAGTAAAACTGTTCAAATATTTACTTATTAATTTAGGTATATTTTTGCACAATATCATGCTAATTTATATGTGAACTTCTTTAGCATATTCCGGCGCTCCAAGCGCCGGAATATGAAATGGGTTTCGAGTATATTCCGATGCTAGCAACAAGATTATGGCGTGGGAGCTAAGGGCACGGGACCTAAATTTTGGAGGAAAAGCACAGCGCGGGGGAGTTTGGGGCGCAGGACCTCAGATTTTGAGGGAAAAACACGGTGCAGGGGAGCTTAGGGCGTAGGACTAAAATTTTGGAAAAAAACACGGCGCGGCAAGGAACATCATGCTAATTTATATGTGAAATTTTTTAGCATATTCCGGCGCTTTAAAGCGCAGAAATATGAAATGGAGCATATAGCAGCGGTTCAAAGCGCTGAAATATGCTCATTTCATATTTCGGCGATTTAAAGCGCCCGGAATATGCAAAGGAGCATAATCCAGCGCTTTCAAGCGCTGGTATATTGCAGTGCTTCTAAGTGCCGTAATATGTAATAAGATTCGCATATAATGGCACTCCTTTGCATATTCCAGCGCTTTCAAGCGCTGGTATATTACTGTGCTTCTAAGTGCTGTAATATGTAATAAGATTCGCATATAATGGCACTTTGAAGCGCCGTTAATATATTATGGCGTTTTTGTGAAGCGCCAGCAAACGTCAATTATCTTGTAGTGTATTGAGTTGATTTAAAAGGAATTGAAAGCCTTCAACCCTGTCAATACTAATTCTACCTATAACCAATTTTTGGAGAGAGAAATGAAGGCAGGTATCCCTTGTTCTTTTCAAGAGTTTATTTATTTTCTTTTAATGTTGTTATGATAATTATTATTTTGTGTGACTGCTAGCCAATTGACAAAAAGTAATGTTAAACTCGCAATTGCCCTGGCCTTAGCCAATAAGTTTGCTTTAGCCCCTTATGTTCTATCCCTCTTGTACCACGGCTTTGGATATTTAAATGTTGAAATCTTGACACTAGTGGTTCCTTTTTGCTTTTCCAGCTAGGGGCCTATGAGTATTTTGGTTAGTAATTTTGTGTTCAATCTGCTCCACCTGATGGTTTTACCTTAACAGGTTCTAGATGGCTTATGTCCAAACCCAAGAAGGTTTCTTTTAGCCAATGTATGCATTTCTTTTTTGGCCTTAGCTCAAAAAGCATTGCTTCTATCTACCACTTTAATGATATAAGTATTGGGCCAGAATAATATATAGATGAGTTGTTTTCTAAAAATACAGATCAATAGTAGAAAGATATAAGAGATACCATTTAGGGCACTTACTTGATTTTCCAGGACCAACACTTTGGTGGCCATTTAGGTGGACCTCCAGAGAATCCTTGAGCTAGTGTTGAAGTTTATCACCTTAACATGTTTACTTGTCAGTTTAGTTTTACTCAAGCTATTCCCATAGCTTGCTTGTATACCAAAAATGATCCTCATCATAAATGTATTGTTGTGACTGTTGATGATATTATAGTGATTGAGAGCCAATTTGATAATGCTCTTGAGTCATTCTCTCTGCCCCACATTTCAAATCAACACTTTGCTACGCATACCTTTGGCCTATGCTAAGGAAACAAATTCAATTTTTTCCAAAAGGAGCCTAAGGTATACATTGTGATTCGTACACCCAAAGGCTATCTTCAAGCTAAGATGGTATTCGATTTGGAGTGGACTTCATTACCATATCTAGGTATATATGAATCCATAAGCTTTATTATTGCATTTGAATGCTTTTATGGAATCAAATGGAATCTGATGAACAAATATTTGTCCTAGTATTTTTTATGTTTCTCAAGTTTTTGTTTATATGTTTAGCTTAGGAATTTGTTACTCTGAGTTGTTTTTCGTTATTTTACAGGTTCACAAGCACTTAGAAAAGAGTTTCACTAAATTGCTAGAATTTCCCGTACAGATCAGTCATTTTTGCAGATTAAACTGTATTGATTCAGGAAGAACCAGGAGATGAGCCATATATGCTTGGAAAGATCTGGATGTCTATTTTCTGGAGAATTTATGGCTCATAAATATGATTTTTCTAGAGAAAGTTATGGCAGTTTTAGTAGACAAAGGTCAAGCTGTGCGTGATTTCAGCGTGGTAGAAGTGATTTTTGCGTATTAAACTGTATTGAATCAGGAAGAACCAAGAGATGAGCCATATATTCTTGGAAATATCCAGAAGTCTATCTTCTGGAAAATTTAATGGCTCATAAATATGATTTTTCTAGAGAAATTTATTGCAGTTTTAGCAGAACCAGGCCTTGATAGCACTAGAACCGAGCATGGACAGCAGCAGAAGCACACAGCCCGAACAGAAACCCTAGGGTGACTTTTCTATCTAAAAAGCCATCTCCATACAGCTATATATAAGAATTTTAGACTCAGAGAACTGAGAGAGATGACGGTGATTTTTTTAGAGATATTATAAAAAAGAGTTCTTGGGAGAGACGACGACGGTTTTTGGAGGGATATTATCAAGAGGAGTTTTGGGAGATTGAAGGAGGAGACAATTTCTTTCATCAAGACGGCTTATCAAGTTATTGAAGACGACGATCAATTGCTTCAAGACTTTGAGGATTTATCTGGTAACCAGTGAAGAAATTCTGTCTTTACTCTTTTTGTCCTTCAATATGCTTATAACCTTAGTATTTGAATTATGTGATTGGCATTTAAACATGAGCGGCTAAAGGCATTGTTGGGCGTTTGGCTTAGCTGCCTTGATTGTTTTGGATATTTTGGTGGATTTAGTTTTATGAAATTTTCCAGATTATTTCTTATTCAATATTCTTCATACCATTTTTTATTGCTTGTGGATTGGCCATCTATTTTTGATATTCAAGGTTAATATTTGAGATTAGGTTGAGGACAAATCATCTAGACCTAATTAAGCTTTCTTGAATAGGAATTTAAATCAGGATTCAAATCAAATTGTGATTTAGGGGGTTGTGTTTTCTTTATACTTAATTTAACTAATTAATTGATGAACACGATCCATGGGATTTAATTAATTAGTTATAAATTACGAGTAAACACGATCAATGGTATTTTCTAGTCTTAGTGGAAATACCAATAGTCTTGGATGTTGATTAATTCTTTATATTCACCAAATGTTCAAATTCATGATTGGGCAGCAAGCTAAACTCTCAATTGTTCTCATTAATTATACTCATCTCTTCATAATTCGTTTTGTTTAATTTACTTAATTGTTTTTATTTCAATTTTCTCTTCACCAATCTTTTAATTAAAGTGTTTGGGATTTAATTTCAAAATTTGTTTTAGTAATTTTAAGAAAGTAATTTAGCATTTAAACCACTGCAATTCCTTGAGAGATCGACCTCGAGAGTAAAGTCATCGCAATACTATTTATGATTTGTGCACTTACGAGCATTTGAAATTTGCACATCAAGTTTTTTGCGTCGTTTCCAGGGAATTAGTGTTTAATTCTTTAATTATTTTCTTTTTTTTATTTTATTTCTTTTCTTTCTTTTAGGCATAATTTTTATTTCTTTTATTTCGTCAAATTTCTTTATTTGCTTCTTGATTTTCTTGATTTAAATTGGCATTAATTTGTTTCTTGATTTTCGCTCTCTTGATTTTTAGTAGCTTAATTTTTCTTTTGTTTTCTTCAGGTACATCCAAAGGGAGAAATCTAGTGCCAACAATAGACAACATCCATAGGCTAAGGGAGACGTTACAGCCTACGGAAGAAGAAGAAATGGTTGAGGGAATAGAAAAAGAGGAGCCTGAAAGAATGGAAGGAGCTGAAAGACAAATTATGATGAAGGAGTATGCAAGGCCGATCATCGGTATTTCCATATCTTGCATCCAATTGAGGGAAGCTGCATGGAATTATGAATAAGTAATATCCACTTTAGCATGCTTCCTTCATTCTACGGTATTCCAAATGAAGACCCATTAACCTTCATAAGGGATTTCTATGCAACAGTGCAGACTTTTCCTTTACAGGGGATGAATGAGGATCAACTCAGGATGAGATGCTTCCCCAACACATTAAAAGATAGAGCAAAAGCATGGTTGATGACTCTTCCACCTGGTTCTTTGACTACATGGAAAGCGGTCTACAATCGGTTCATGAACAAATTCTACTCCAATCAGAAGAACACTGAGTTGAGAATTAAGATTGCCACATTCCCACAAATGGAGGGAGAACCCTTCCATGAAGCATGGGACAGATTCAAGATGCTTCTAATCCAGTGTCCCCACCATCATTACCCATTGCAACTACAAAATCAATTCTTCTATGACGGATTGACACGACAGTGTCAATATATAGTTGATCACGCTGCCGGTGGAGCCATAGGAGAAAAGACTGCTGAGGAGACGTGCGAGCTATATGAGATGTAGGGTGCTAATTCCCAAAAAAAGAGTGTAAGAGGAAGGAAAGTTAGGGTTAATGAATTGAGTTACAACAACGATATGGCAATGCAACTTGTAGAGTTGACCAAACAAGTCAAACTTCTCACTACCACAAACACGCCCAATCATGAGGTATGTGGAGTTTGTGGGGTTTTTGGTCACGGTGCTAACACTTATTCTTTGTCTTATGAATCGTTTGCAGGAAATGAACAAGAATAAGTTAATGCAATGGAGCCTTACCAACCTAGGCTGAGGAATGATCCATATTCTAACACCTATAACCCTAGGTGGAGAAATCATCCCAATTTCTCCTGGAAGATTAAAAACACTTCGGCATATGCTCAAAGTTCAAGACCAGTTCAATATCAAAACCAAGTTGCACCATCCAATCAGCCTATAAATCTAACTTTAGAGGAGAACTTGAGTGCTTTTATTCAAGTTAGCAAACAGACCCATGAGAGACACAGCCAAAGGTTGGATTCCATAGAGGCATCAATGAAGAGGGTTACAGTACAAGTTGGACAACTTGCGAAACAATTGCAAGTACATCAAAAAGAGAAGTTGCCTAGCCAACCTGAGCAAGCAAAGGCTATCACGGTGCTGTGAAGTGGTAAAATTCTTAACAACAATTCTGATGATAAAATTTCTTATGACTTGCCAAGTGATACAGAAAAATCAATTAAAAAGAAAAACAAGTATGACGCTCCTAAAGGAAATCCAACTGAAGATCCACAATCTTCTCAAACACTTGAGGAGAGCAAGAAGAATGAGCCATCATCCTTCACGACAATGCAAAAAGTGATCAAGCCTTACAGGCCTCCTATTCGTTATCCAAGTCATCTGAAGGATGTTAAACAGGATAAGCAATTTTCTGATATTTTTGACATGCTTTCTAAAGTGAATATTAATTTGCCTCTTTTTGATGTTATCAGGAATGTGCCATCATATGCAAAATTATTTAAGGAACTTAACACCAAAAAGAGAAAATATGAGAAGAACAAGAAAGTGATGGTGTTAGAAGTTGCTAGTGCAGTGCTCCAACAAACTTGCCACCTAAGCTGAAAGATCCCGGAAGTTTCATCATCAATATCATAATGGGGAATAAGAAGGTCGCCAAAGCAATGCTAGACTTAGGAGCAAGTATAAATCTCATGCCATATTCGATCTACTTGCAACTAGGTTTGGGGGAGTTTAAGTCAACAACTATGTCCCTTCAACTCGCTGACAAGTCAGTTAAATATCCTAAGGGAATAGTTAAGAATATATTGGTGCAGGTAGACAAAGTGATTGTGCCTGTGGATTTTGTGGTATTGGAGATGGAAAGGACCCCATATAAGGACAAGGAGCACACAATTCTTCTTGGTAGACCATTTATAGCCACAACCAAGACTATTGTTGATGTCAATAATGGGAGGTTAACGATGACAGTCTTGGGAGAGACTATATAATTTAAAGTGTTTGATTCTTTAACCACTCATTCTTCTATTTCCACTAGTGATGAGTGCTCTTTTATTGATTGTGTGGACTTACTTGTTTATGACACTTATTTGCAGATAGAAATAGAAGACAGGCTTGAAGTTGCTCTTACAACTGAGAGAGTAGAGGAAACACTAGAAGGTGAGACTAAAGGGTATCATGAGATGTTAGACAGTGCAATACCAGTGTCACCCCAAGAAGAGTCTAACAAACCTTTAGAATTGCCAAGTTTCCTACCTAGGGAAGATACTTCTCCACCTAAGCTTGAACTTAAAGAGTTACCTAAGCACCTTAAGTACATATTTCTGGGAGAGGGAGACACATATCCTGTGATTATTTCATCTACTTTGACCCAAACCCAAGAGGAGAGAGTTGTGAAGGAGCTTAGCAGACTTAGAAGAGCCATGCGATGGAGTATAAGTTACATTAGGGATATTAGTATTGCTACATGTATGCATAAGATCATTTTAGAGGACGGTGTCAAACCTATGAGAGAAGGTCAAAGGAGACTAAACCCTAACCTACAAGAGGTAGTGAAGAAAAAAATTTTAAAACTCCTAGATGCAGTAGTTATCTACCCTATTTCAGATAGTAGATGGGTTAGTCCAGTTCATGTTGTGCCTAAGAAGTATGGGATTACAGTGGTGCGAAACGAGAAGAATAAGTTAGTGCCCACTAGGATGACTACAATGAGTTAGAAGAGATTCGTGATGAAACCTACGAGAATGCAAAGATCTACAAAGAACGCACTAAGTGTTACCATGACCAAGGCTTTATCCGTAAGCCTCTTTATCCTAGAATGAAAGTTCTTTTGTTTAACACTCATTTCAAATTAATGCTAGGAAAATTGAAGTCAAGATGGTGCAGACCGTTTTCGGTAGTCAACATTTTCTCTTATAGAGCGGTAGAGTTACTGAACCCAAAGACTTAAGTGACATTCAAGGTGAATGGGCATCGTGTGAAGTCTTACTTGGAAGGAGTCCATGAGAAGGGGGTTTTTGAGTGCATTGAGATACATGATCCTGAATAAGTTCAACCAACGTATTGCTAAGACGTTAAAGAAAGAGCTTGGTGGGAGGCAACCCACCCATTTGATAGAGTATGTTTTCTGTTCTTTCAATTTCATTGTGCCCTTCTAAATGTGTATTTGATTTCATACATTGAGGACAATGTTTAGTTTAGGTTTGGGGGTACAATTAGAACTTGTTGAGACAAAATTTTCATGCTACAATTTGTTTTATGGTTTGTAATCAAGTCTTATATGCACGTTGAGTTTAGTTTCTTTAACACTGATAAGTTGTTGTGAGGATTGATGCATATTCATATTCCATAGATCATGCTCTTGATGTTGTAACTGGGATGAACCTACATCTAATGATTAAGAATCAAATAGTGGAGACTACCTAGTGAGTTATTTGAGCCATAAGCGTTTTATTCTGAGAGTTAGTTTCTTGGTACTCTTAAACACTCTTCGTTATGACCTTAATTGTCAGATTATCTCTATAGGTTTTGCATTGAATGCTAGGATTATATAACTCACTTGAAGTATCATGTTGTATATTCTAATTATTTTAGTTGAATGACTTGAGTAAGAAGTTTGAGTATGTGCCTATCGTTATACGACCTAGTTGCCACTGTCTTTGAAGAAAAATCCAAATTCTTATTCAAAAAAAAAGAAAAAAATATATATAAGAAACATGTCAAAAAGAGATTTGGTTAAACAAGAAAGAAGACTTGAGATACTTCAAGGGTATTGAAGTTGCTCTTATAAAGAGTTGAAAAGAAAGAGCTTTGGTGTAAATCAGGTTCAGCCAACCACGCCAATCTATGCAGAGGTTCATACTCAATATGTAATTTGGTTAGACAAGAAAGAAGACTTGAGATATTTCAAGGGTATTAAAGTCACTCTTATAAAGAGTTGAAAAGAAAGAGCTTTGGTGTAAATCAAGTTCGGCCAACCACGCTCAACTATGCAGAGGTTCATACTCAATATGTTTTGCTTGAGGTATTTGACTAAGATATGATATAGGCGATGTGATAGCTTTGCAATCATATCATTTGATTCCTTTCATGAGATCTATTTTTGCGAACATATAAGCGTTCTTTGATGATATCCGTATTGATATGCAAATTTATATTTGAAATTTCTTGTTTACATAACTTCTATTCGCATATGCTTGATGAGTGTTTGAAATCTAGGTTCGGTGTGCTTAATGAGTGAATCCTTTGAGGCCTAGAGTCGAAGTGAATTCGGATTCTTGATGTTAGGTTTAGGGGTAATTATGAATATGGATGTGCGATGTGTACTTGATTTGTGCAATGAATTGTGAAGTGTTGAGATTGTGAACATAATTGTACATAAGATATCTAGATATGAGTCATAATAAGAATTAAGGCATGAGGGTTTTGTTGATTTAAGTTTTTAGGTTTGTTTTGTTTATGTTTTCTTTTAGTTTTGATTGAGGACTAGCAAAATCTAGGTTTGAGGGTATTTGATGAATGAATATTTGTCCTAGTATTTTTTTTAATGTTTTTCAAGTATTTATTTATATGTTTAGCTTAGGAATTTGTTACTTTGAGTTGTTTTTCATTGTTTTACAGGTTCACAAGCACTTGGAAAGGAGTTTCACTAAATTTCCAGAATTTCCCGTACAGGTCAGTCATTTTTGTAGATTAAACTGTATTGATTCAGGAAAAACTAGGAGATGAGCCATATATGCTTGGAAAGATCCGGATGTCTATTTTTTGGAGAATTTTATGGCTCATAAATATGATTTTTCTAGAGAAAGTTATGGCAGCTTTAGTAGACAAAGGTAAGGCTGTGCGTGATTTTAGCGTGGTAGAAGTGATTTTTACGGATTAAACTGTATTGATCCAGGAAGAACCAGGAGATGAGACATATATTCTTGGAAAGATCCGGAAGTCTGTTTTTTAGAGAATTTTATGGCTCGTAAATATGATTTTTTTTAAAGAAAATTATGGCAGTTTTAGCAGAACCGAGCCTGGATAGCAGTAGAACTGAGTCTCGACAGCAGCAGGAGCACACGGCCCGAATTAAAACCCAAGGGTGACTTTTCTGTCTACAAAGCCATCTCCACACAACTATATATAGGAATTTCAGACTTAGAGTATTGGGAAAGACAGCGAGGGTTTTTGGAGAGATATTATCAAGAGGAGTTCTTGGGAGAGACGACGGCGGTTTTTGGATAGATACTATCAAGAGAAGTTTTGGGAGATTGAAGGAGGAGATGGTTTTTTTCATCAAGACGGGTTATCAAGAGATTGAAGAGGATGATCAATCATTTCAAGACTTTGAGGATTCATCTTGTAACCAGGGAATAAATTCTGTCTTTGCTTCTTTTGTCCTTCAATATACTTGTAACCTTAGTATTTGGATTCTGTGATTGGGATTTAAACATGAGCGGCTGAACGTATTATTGGGCGTTTGGCTTAGCTGCCTTGATTGTTTTGGATATTGTGGTGGATCTAGTTTTATGAAATTTTTCATATTATTTCTTATTCAATATTCTTCATACCTTTGATTATTTCTTGTGGATTGGCCATCTATTATTGATAGTCAAGGTTAATATTTGAGATTAGGTTAAGGACAAATCATCTAGACCTACTTAAGCTTTCTTGAATAGGAATTTAAATCAGGATTCAAATCAAATTGTAATTTAGGGGGTTGCATTTTCCTTATTCTTAATTTAACTAATTAATTAATGAACACGATCCGTGGGATTTAATTAATTAGTTATAAATTGAGAATAAACACGATCAATGGCATTCTCTAGTCTTAGCGGAAATACCAATAGTCTTAGATGTTGATTAATTCTTTATATTCACGAAATGCTCCAATTCATGATTGGACAGTAAGCTAAACTCCCAATTATTCTCATTAATTATACTCATCTCTTCATAAGTCATTTTGTTTAATTTACTTAATTATTTTTATTT
Source organism: Bretschneidera sinensis (assembly GCA_023935145.1). NCBI lineage: Eukaryota > Viridiplantae > Streptophyta > Magnoliopsida > Brassicales > Akaniaceae > Bretschneidera > Bretschneidera sinensis. The sequence goes on along the minus strand of CM043703.1, from coordinate 61,382,862 downwards.
CAATTTTCTCTTCACCAATCTTTTAATTAGAGTGATTGGGATTTAATTTCAGAATTTGTTTTAGTAATTTTAAGAAAGTAATTTAGGATTTAAACCACTACAATTCCTTGAGAGATCAACCTCAAGAATAAACTGATCGCAATACTATTTGTGATTCATGCACTTGCGAGCATTTAAAATTTGGACATCAGAATCCTACATCATATGTTTGAAGAATGAAATATTTTATATCTAAAAACATATATCCATGCTAATTGAGCATGAACATGACTGTTTGATGATTTGGCATAGTCTTCAAGTAAAACGTGGTGATTGAATTTCTGATGATCCTACCACCATTTCAAACCTCCACCTCCTATTCCTACTTGCCCTTATAGTTTGTAGAAGGCATTAGATAATTATGATGTTTTAGGTAAGAACCCTAAATTGTACTAGCTACTATAGAAAAATATTCTAGCTGTTTTGTTTAGCTAAACACATTTTCTTCTAGCCAAATATTTGGCATTTTTTATACCTGTCTTTGGCTATGTGTTCGACCGAATATTTTGCATGTATATTTATTAATCTTCTGGCTTCTTTCAATCAAAGAGTGTATCTTCAAGCACAATGCCAGAAGCAGTCAAGATGTAACCTAAATAAGTTAAACCAAAACCAAAGGCTTTGAAGATATCATTAGCTAACTGCCTTCGCAAAGTGCATGTGTCCTCTAGCACTATTGGTAAGAGACTTACTAAGATCTATCCAAATTTTTTCTCTCCTAATCCTGTTGAAACTTTGATAGATGCTGAAGCGGATGATGAGACATAAGAGGTCGCTATAGAAGAGTTGTTGATATATATTTGGATGGTGTAGAGCAGACAAAAGATACAAAGAAGTAGATAAATGAAGAGAAAGAGAAGACATATACAAAGACAGAGATAGAAAAAGAGATTGAAAATAACCTACGAAAGTGTAATGCCCTAAGATGGGGTTCAAGTCGTGGTAAACTACATTGACTAGAGAGGGATTGACTAGGTTGTTTATAAGTGATTATCATCTCCACTTACAAAGCAAGTGTTAAATCTATTAGGCTTGGTATGCCAAAGCAAACAATATTGTACCCAACGGAAGGTTAGGCCATTATAGTGGTATTAGAGCCGACTTTCAAAAGCTTGATAGATCATTTTTGAAGAAAATCGATATAGAAAACAAAGTGAAAATTTTAAAAATTTTCTTTGATCCCTTTTTAACCCAAAACACCTTATGATTTATATGGAACACACATTGAATGACAAAATGAACAAATTAAAATTGTTACCTTCAATTCGTTGTGTTCTTAAACTCCTTTGTGCGATTTCGAGAGCATCATTGGATTCCTTTCTTTATTGAATCTGCAATAATCACAAAACTATGTGATCTCTAAGGATAGTTCACATGAGGCAAATCTTGAATTAGGAAATCCCATCAATAATTTTGCTCATCCCATTGAGATTGAGGGAAATTCTATAGTTATTTTCTAATTACATATTATCCCTTTTGTGTACGACCCCTTAGGTTAAAACTAATCTGGTTGATGGCCATAACTTTTATGTAATTGCAATTCAAACTCTTTCCATTTAATTAGAATTCTTTCCAATTCATTCTAGATTGAAACCCCTTTTGACTATCTCTTATATAAAAATTAATTAATTGTCATATGATCATAGTTATGAGACATAATCTTCTTCAAAGCTTTATTCTTAAATGTTCATAGTTGTAGGATACTAATTGGATGTTAGTAATCTAGTTAGATTGGTATATACTATGTTTGCTCAATTGGGAGGGTGATTGATCTCAATATCACTTGTGAGGTAGACAGTAAAACAAATATGTAGGCGTTTAGTGGAGAATGAGTTCATTGAATATGACTTGAATTAAGAATACCTACATGGAAATTTTCTTGCTTGTCAATAGATAGTTCTTATGTTACAATTGTGTATATGATCCTTAGACTTGAAACACCATGGTTATATTGTATGCGACTTATTATACTTTGATGATATTTAATATAATTCTATTCATGGATCATTAATTAGTAGTAATTGGGTATAATAGGTTTCATATAGAGATATGTGAGTGTACAAAAAGGGATCTGTCACTCTTATACAAAGAGAGAGAATGACTTATGTGACCTACTAAGATATAATTTAATGGCCAAGGCAGAGTGAAAATTAGAAATGAGTTTATAATTTCACCATTAGAGCTATAATCTTGAGATATGTACACATATAATTAATGCTAAGGGTTTGACAGTAATTTCATTCCTTAATTAAGACATTGGATGATGGAATGATTGATTTGCATGGTAACTGATAACAGAAAAGTTCAAAGTTTGACAACCAAATTCACATTGTCTCGGTTGTCATGATATGCTACTAGGTGTCTCTCATGGTTGTAGAAGCCTTGAAAATAAGTTTATGAAAAATTAATCAATTCTCGTAAAAGGGATAATAAAAAAGGGTTTTGATTCAAAATAAATTAGAAATAGTTATAATTAATTGAAAAGGGTTACAATTGCAATTATATAAAAATTATGACCTACAACCAGATATTTAGCCTTAGTGGTAGAATCTGCAATTTTATCTTGCTTACAACTCTCCTACCTCAACGCTCCACCATTTAAGGTGAACACAAATCCAAAAGTGGACTTTCTATCATTCATATCGGGCTGGAATTCTGAATCAATATACCCCTCCAACTTTAAATCACTTCCTCCTTATGTGATGAACAAATCTTTAGTCTTCTAAAGTACTTAAGAATGTTCTTCACAACAGTCAAATGTTCGAAACCTGGATTACTTTGATATTTTCCAGTAACTCTTAAAGAATGATTGATATCAGGTTTATTACATAACATAATATACATGAGACTTAAATAGCTGAAGCATAGAAGATTTGACACATGTTATTTTTCTCCTCATATGTTATTTGGGACAATTACTTGGAGAGATATACTCCATGCCTGAAAGGTAACAATCATCTCTTGGAGTTTTCTATATTGAACCTCTTCAAAATTTTATTTATGTATGTAGATTGGGATAAGCCTAACATCATTTTAGATTTATTTTCATAGGCCTTTATCCCCAAAATGTATGATGCTTCTCCCAAATCTTTTATGGAGAATTTCTTTAAAAGCCAAAGCTTGACTAATTGTAACATCCCTACATCATTCCCAATGAGTAGTTTGCTATTAAGACTATAATTGCACTCCCATAATCTTATTATACACATATGGTTCATCCACATTATTGAGAAAACCTAACATTTTGATTGCCTCATCAAATCAGATGTTCCAACTTTTAGTAGCTAGCTTTAATCCATAAATGGATCTTTGTAGCTTACATATTTTGTACTCATTACCAATGGATGAAAACCCTTATGGTGTATATATGTATATGCATGTGTATATGTATATGTATATATTCCTCTGTGTTGCCACTAAGGAAGGAGGTTTTTATATCCAATTGTCATATCTCATAATCGTAGTGTGCAGCTATAGTGAGCAAGATCTTAATAGACTTAAGCAAAGCTACATGAGGAAAGGTTTCATCAAGGTCAGCCCGTTGTCTTTTTTTGTAACCTTTTGCTACTAGTTTTTTCTTAAAAATCCTTGCCTTTTCATTAGGATACATCTTTCTTTTATAGACCCATTTGCAATATATAGGTACAATACCTTCAAAAGGGTCAACTAGAGTCCATACTTGGTTAGAATGCATGGATTCCATATAAGGTTTCATGACTTCAAGCTATCTTCCCAAATCAATGTCTAACATCACTTCCTTTTAGTTTATATGATCCTTATTCTTAATAAGATGTACCTGTATGTCACCTTCAATGAGATATTTATACCTCTCTAGTGCTTTAAGTATCCCACTTGATCAACAAAGAGGTTGTCTGACAGGAGACTCTACTATAATAGGCTCATCATGTTGATCATTGTTGATTTTTGGTTCTTAAGACAAATTTTCAAGTTCTATATTATTCTCACTATTCCTTTCTAGAACAAACTATTTTCTAGAATGGTAGCATGTTTAGAAATGAACACCTTTTGTTCACTTAAGAGGTAAAAATAATATCCCAAACTTTTCTTTGGATATCCCACAAATTTACACTTATTAGACCTTGCCTCTAACTTATTTGCAACTAATCTCTTGACTTATACATAACATCTTAAAATCTTAACACGTTTAAGGCTAGGTTTCTTACTATTTCACATCTCAAATGATGTCTTAGGTAAAGATTTAGAGGAAACTTTATTTAATAGATATGAAACAGTTTCTAGAGCAAAGCTCTAAAATGAAATTGGAAGATTAATGTAACTCATCATTGATCGCACCATATCTAATAAAGTATGATTTCTTCTTTTAGAACACCATTTAGTTGAGATATATGCTAGCACTTCCAATATGGTATTTTGTTCACAACATACTAACTAATGAACATACTAATAAACTAACATACTAACATACTAGCACATTTTGATGCATTAAATTGGCTTTAAGTTCACAACAATAAGTAAAAGAACAAACTATTCAGCCCAAATCACTCTCATTCAATCTCGTGTCCACTAGTTCTAAAATCTAAAAGAGGCTATCCTAAACTTGTTGTGTTAGTATATAAATCAATTTCCTAGCGATAATAACAAGAAGTCAAGAAATAAAGACCACACAAAATTTCATCTTAAACTACCAATGCATAGCATTTTCAAACAATCAAAGAGAAATCATACTGCCTCACAATTTTCATGGGAAACATGCAACTGTTGAACATAGCATACTAGATAGAAAACTGATCATGTGATCAAAGGGGTTTTACATTTCTATGATATTTGCATTAGAAAATGAGGCAGTAAACCATAGACAGGCAAGCATAGTCATAAATTCAAATAGTATGAATTGGAAGGAGTAATGTCGTTGTATATTAAAACAAGCAAGTAGATCAATTAATGAAGCTATAACCAAATTTCATCAATAATTATATATGGAGTAAAAAGAAAAAAAAAATTGAAAACAACACTGAGGTCATACAGAACATGTTTGTTTTCTCAATTTATGATCTACAAACAGGATCTACTAGTACAGTAAATATCATGAAGCTACTAGTACACCCTGACGGAATCTAAGCATGTAGTTTTCAAGGCAAAGAAACCACATGTATTAAACAACAACTAGGACAACAAAATCTAGGTTGCTAGCAACTAGAACTAACAAATGAAAAAACTAACCAATTGATAAGTAACAAATAAATTTAAAAAGGATAGGCTAGGAGAAAGAGATAAACAAAGAAATCAACTAGTTGATGGTGGTGCAACGGTGGATGAAGGAAGAAATAGTAGCAGAGAAAGAGCGAGGAGAGAGAGAGAATGAGTGAGGAGAGAGAGAAAGTGAGCGGAGAGAGAGCGAGGAGAGACAGAGAGTGACTAGAGAGAGATAGAGTAAGAGCAAGTAGAGAGAGAGAGAGAGAGAGAAAGTAGAGATAGGGAGAGTGAAATGAATTCAGGAATTGGGGATTAAATATTTAAATCTATTAGTGATGGGAATCCTTTTGCTAATACCTTTAAATCCCCTCGCTAATTATTTTTTAACATTTCCCTTTTTTTTAATTTCAACAGACATCTACGATAGGAGTCTCGTCGTTGATAAATGTATATTTTTTGTGAAGGCTTAGCGACGGGAATATTGTCGATAAATTATTTTTATAAAATTTTATATCAAATTTATCTGTGAGGGTGTCAACAAGGGAATCCTTTTGCAGTTGTATGTTATCAGTGAGGGCAACGTCCTATCACTGATATCCTGTCACAGAAAATTTGGTTTCTTATATAGTCTACAACTTAAATTAACTTTTCTATTTTATTGAGGGATGTTAGTGATGGTATTTTTTGTAAACATATTATGATTGTATTGCCTTATTGGTTATTTTTAACGAAATTCATTTTCACCTTTAAAAAAAACGTAATGTTTGGTTCAATTCAATTACAAGCTTATTGGCATCATTGATGAATGAAAAATATTGCATATTTTGGCCCCTTAATTTACATTTGTTAGCTTAAGAATTCGTTACTTTGAGTTGTTTTTCGTTGTTTTACAGGTTTATAAGCTTGGAAAGGAGTTTCACTAAATTGCCAGAATTGCTCGTACAGATCAGCCATCTTTGAAAATTAAACTGTATTGATGCAAGAAGAACCAGGAGATGAGCCATATATGCTTAGAAAGATCCGGAAGTCTATTTTTTGGAGAATCTTACGGCTTGTAAAAAGGATTTTTCTAGAGAAAGTTATGGCAGTTTTAGTAGACAAAGGTCAGGCTGTGCGGGCTGTGTGGGATTTCAGCATGAGCAGAAGTTTTGAAGGGCAGGTGAAGGCTTAAATCCCACATCCCACATCGGTTGGAAACATATTTCTATATACCACATCCCACATCGGATTGGAAACACATTGCACTCGTGGTATTTGCCTATATAAACACCATCTGACTCCATCATTCAGTGTACAATTCCTGGGCCACTTTGGTGTTAACCGGTGGACGTCTGTAGCATTCTGGTGAATCCCGAAGGCTGTGCTACCATGAGGGGAAGCGCCACCCATCAGCGAGTGGAATTTCTCCCATGTAAAGTTATTTATTTCTTTTTATTTAGTTGTTTTAGTTTAATGTTTAGCACTTTTATTATGAATTGTAGTTTCATAATTATGAGTGGCTGGAATCTTCAGCTAAGGTTGAAGATGAAGCCTTGCCGTTGTTTGGCATAGTAGTTCAGATTTGCTTGTACAAATCTAACATTTTTTAGTATAAATGTTCTGTCAATTATTTGAGTTAATCTTGTGATTGATTGAGTTTAAATTGTTCTGTTGGATATTCCTTGTGTTTCATCTGATGGATACATCGAATTGTTTTCGATTAAATTGGATTTCCTTTATCATTTGTTAAGAGCAGATACATTGGATGCTTTTGGTTTAATTGGGATATTCTTTGTTTTTTGTCTTATAGTTGGATTCATGGAATGTTTTGATAGGCTATGTTTTTAGGACATATATGCTTAAACTTTGGTGGGGTGGATTCAAGAACCTTAGTGTTTTTATTATTAGTTTTTAAATCAATTTAGTTTAGCTTATATTTCTTTTGCAAAAATACACCTCAAAATTTGGAACTAGGTTAAGATAGGGTTAGTTTAGATAAAAATAATTTTTCACAACGCAATTCCCTGTGGATTCGACCTCGCACTTGCACAACACTATATTGCAAACGACTCGTGCGCTTGCGAGTAATTTAAAACTCACAACAAGTTTTTGGCGCCGTTGTCGGGGATTTGTTTGGTTTGTGAAATTTTTGTCTGAATTAATTTTATTTTTCTACTAGTTAGTTATCAATTTTTTTTTTAAATGTGGATGAATCCAGCGCCGATTTCACAGTCTTTAAAGGACACCATTAAGGAGTACATGAAAATGACCGGCCCATCCATAAATGCTGCCAACACATTCAATGTTGATAGCTGTTCCATCTGTGCTAGTCCTATGCATTTAGCACAGAATTGTCCATCAATGCCAGCTTTTGCCGAGTATCCCATGGAACAAATGAATGCTTTCAATGAGTGTTGTTGGCAATCAAATGGATCTTACTCCGAAACGTACAATCCAGGGTGGTGGGACCACTCTAATTTTTCATGGACGCAGAACCGACTGAGGAATCAGGGAGGAGCCCCTTATCAAGCTCACACTCAATACCCTCCCGAATTTCCTCCGCCAGTTCCAAGTTATAGTCACTCAGCCTATCCAGCACCATTACCTGCTTACCAAGCTCCCATTCAAACACCAGCGCCAGTTTCACAGTCACTTGAGGACACCCTTAAGGAGTACATTAAAATGACTAGCCAATCCATGAGCAAAGTAATGAGTACAACAATAGAAAACACCCAAGCGATTGCCAAGCTAGAGAGTCAAATAGATCAAATCGCAAGTTACGTGGGTGAAGGAGAGAATGGAGAGTTCCCCAGTCAACCTGATCCTAACCCAAAGGAATAGTTTGCGGTGGGAAATTTATTAACTCCTATGCATTGGCAGGAACAAGTGCAATCAACTGTCCCATACTTGTCTGGGAGACAAGTGTACAATCTAGTGGAAGAAAACCCTGCTATGCACCAAGGGCAAGAAAGTGGCAACAATGAGAAGAGAGATGCTGAGCCATCTACAGCCACTCGTATTATTAAGGATCTCCCTAGGTTGTTTTTTCCTAAAGCACCTTACCCTGAGAGACTACAAGCGCCCAAGAAAGAAGGGAAGTCTGAGGACATTATGGAGGCATGCTTTGCTCAGTTTGGAGAGGGTTTGAATTTAGATAAGTTACTTGAGCAAGCAAATACTATCTTAGAGTCTGCTCCTCGAGAGAGCAGTAAGACAGAGGAGACTGTGGATGAATCCCGCATTGAGGACCCCCTAGAGGCATGCTTTGCTCAATTTGGAGAGGATTTAGATTTAGATAAATTACTTGAGCAAGCGAATGCTATTTTGGAGTCCCCTCCTCGGAATAGCACTAAGACGGAGGAGACTGCCGCACTTGAAACCCCCAAAAAGGAACTTAAGCCTTTACCAGATAATCTTAAGTATAAGTTCCTAGGTTCAGCCGATAGTTTGCCTGTGATTATAGCTTCATATTTGGGTGAGGCTCAAGAGGAGAAAGTATTAGATGTCTTAAGAGAGCACAAAGAAGCTATCGGTTGGACTATTCAGGATATCAGGGGAATCAGCCCCTCGTTGGTAATGCACAAGATACATTTGGAGGAAAATGCCAGGCCATCGAGGGAGCTACAAAGAAGGCTCAACCCAGCTATGCAAGAGGTTGTGAGCATAGAAGTAATTAAGCTGTTAGATGCGGCGATCATTTATCTCATCTCTGATAGTAAGTGGGTGAGCCCGATTCAAGTCGTGCCCAAACGTGCTGAATTAACGGTAATGAAGAATAAGGACAACGAGTTGGTGCCAACTCATGTTCAGTCAAGATGGAGAATGTGTCTAGACTACCATAAGTTGAATGCTACCACACTGAAGGATCATTTTTCACTCCCATTTATTGATCAGATGGTGGAGCGTTTAGTTGGGCATGATTACTAATGTTGGGTATAGCTAAAGACGTTAAACTTAGCGCTCATGGGAGGCACCCCACAGCTTATCCTTTTTGTTTGTTTATTATTTTATATATTTATGATTAATGTTTGTTTTCAGTATTTTTTGTTTTCCAGTCTTTATTTTTCAGGGACAACGCGTACTTCGGTTCAAGTTTAGGGGTATGCTATGAGCCATACCAGTCCAGCTAGTTCTCCATCTCCCAGGTTAGCTCTTTCCATATTATTCACACATTGGGGTCAATGTGTAATTTAAGTTTGGGGGTATGGGAGACATATTTTTCACACTTTATCCTAATTTTTTGTTGTTTTTTTTTTAGTGAAGATAAATGCATGTTCATGTTTGTCTGAAAATTTTGGTTGATCTGAAAATTTTTGATGTGGTTTCATTGGTGAGTTTAAAACTTTGAACATATGATCTGATGATAGAGTTTAAACTTTAGTTACTTACTTTAGGCATTCAAGAATTCACATGTTTGATTTAATCTAACACGTGCACATTAGCATATATTTGTGTGAGGTATGATATGTGATGTTAATGTGTATGTTTCTTATCTTAACTGAAACGGGATGACTTGTTGGATAAACACTTGGGCATAGAAAAGCATAAAAAAAAATGCTACTAATGGTCATCATCAATAAACTTTCCACTGAGTAACTGGACCTCTTGCCTTAGTAAGCAGTGAGTGTTCACGTCAAAAGGTGAGAATTTTATTCATAGTGATCATTGCGAAACTTTCTACTGAGTAACTGGACCTCTTGCCTCAGTAAGCAGTGAGTGTTCACGTCAAAAGGTGGAAATTTTGCTTGGTAGTATTAAGGCCAGTTTAATTTCGTAGTATTTTTTACTCGAGTTAGTAAGTCCTTAGGGGTGCCTTTACACCTAATGCCCTAAAACCATCTGGTTTGGGATTCATTGACTCAATACTCGTTACATGGGTCAATTAGAAAGCTTAAGGGAACTAAACATAGCAGAGCCTTATAAAAAAGAGAAAAAAAAGAATAAAATAAAATAAAACTATGTCATCGTTGTTCATTTTGATGAGAAATTTTGTGAATCTTGAGATGTGGAAACATTGTACATTGAACTTATTTGGAAACCTCATCTGTATATGTTAATTCACTTTACACTGATTCAAGCTTGTGATGTCTTAGCATGCCTCTTGTAAGTAATTAAGTTTTAAATTCTTATTCATTGTGAAGATGGGTTAGATTTTTTAAGCTTGCTCATGAATGAATTTCATGATTTTGAGTGCTCCTTAAATTTTTGGATACCATGAGTAATGAACTTATCTTTATGTTCTTTGTTTTCTATTCAGTTTTTTTTTTATTTTTTGTTTATTTATTTATTTTGTTTTGCTAAGGGACTAGCAAAATGTAAGTTTGGGGGTATTTATGGGAGACACATTTTTCATACTTTGTCCTAATTTGTTGTTGTTGTGTTTTTTTTTTAGTGAAGATAAATGCATGTTCATGTTTGTCTGAAAATTTTGGTTGATCTGAAAATTTTTGATGTGATTTCATTGGTGAGTTTAAAACTTTGAACACATGATCCGATGATAGAGTTTAAACTTTAGCTACTTACTTTAAGCATTCGAGAATTCACATGTTTGATTTAATCTAACACATACACATTAGCATATATTTGTGTGAGGTATGACATGTGATGTTAATGTGTGATAAGAGTCATAAAATGCATCTTAATAGTACCTAATTGTTAGCATTTTAGGGTTGATCTAGGTTTTAATTGCACTTTTATACGTTAACAACTCTAAAGTATCATTCTTGGATCATTGATCTACTTCGGTGCATTTTCAGGTACTTTAAGCTCAAAAGATGAGGAAAAGTTATCATTGCTTGAAGCACAAAGACTCAAGGCATACTGGAGTGAAGGAATACTTCCGGAAGGACAAGATGGAGGGCTTAAAAGAGCAACAGCTACTGCCCGCATTGGAAAAGAGTTTCACTAAATTGCGAGAATTGCCCGTACAGATCAATCATCTTTGAAAATTAAACTGTATTGATACAAGAAGAACCAGGAGATGAGCCGTATATGCTTAGAAAGATCCGGAAGTCTATTTTTTGTAGAATTTTACGGTTTGTCAAAATGATTTTTCTAGAGAAACTTATGGCAGTTTTAGTAGACAAAGGTAAGGCTGTGCAGGCTGTGCGGGATTTCAGCGTGATTTTGGGCTTAAATCCCACATCCCACATCGGTTGGAAAACATATTTCTATATCTCACATCCCACATCGGATGGAAAACACATTGCACTCTTAGTATTTGCCTATATAAGACCCACTCCTCTTTAGCTTTGGGAATCAATCGGGGATGAATCTAGAGGGTCTTTAGGAGCAATCCAGAGGGCCTTTAGGAGGAACTAGAAGTTTAAAGTTTGAAGGTCGGGAGAGATGATCATCAGGAGGCCGGAGGCAACTCGATGACGTATGAGCCCCATGACCGGCTAGTCTCCAAGCAAGGCGAAGGGATGAATCCCTAGGTGTAGTTGTTCTTATTTTTCCTTTATTTGATTCGGTTGTAGTTGGAATTATTTTCAATATTGTTATGTTTTATTCTTCAATTTAATTAGTAGATTTATTATAACTCCGGTGGTTGCATGCTTCTTTTCCATATAAGTTCAGTCAGGCTTTTCTTATGTGTACCTGTTTGGGTGTGATTGAGTCCGGTAGATCTCTTTTATAGATTTGTCCATTGCTGCGGTATTGTCGTTTAGATATATCGTCGTCTCTTGATAATTTATAAGTTAGGTCATATGTGCTTGAAAGTAAAGAAGATTTCATAACAATTACATTAGGATTTATAAATGCGCTTTAATTGAATATTTTTCGATTGTCTGTTTGGGATGTGAAACTTGCAATCGAGATAAAAACAACTGAATTAAGTTAGGATTAGAGCAACGAACCTAGGGAGGATTTCCGGAACCTTGTCATTTTTATTTTAAACTTATTTACACAATTACCCTTTTTCTCAAACAACTCAGATTCTTTTAATCTTTTATCGTTTGTGTTGAGGTTTACACCTTCTGTTGTACTTAACTTGTTTCCCTATGGAATCGACACCCCAAAACTATACTACAATAACCGCGTTATGTTTTGGGCGTAATCAATATGCATGTTTCTTATCTTAACTGAAATAGGATGACTTGTTGGATAAACACTTGGGCATAGAAAAGCATAAAAAAAAATACTACTAATGATCATCATCAATAAACTTTCCACTGAGTAACTGGACCTCTTACCTCAGTAAGCAGAGAGTGTTCACGTCAAAAGGTGAGAATTTTATTCATAGTGATCATTGCGAAACTTTCTGCTGAATAACTGGACTTCTTGCCTCAGTAAGCAGTGAGTGTTCACGTTAAAAGGTGGAAATTTTGCTTGATAGTATTAAGACCAGTTTAATTTTGTAGCCTTTTTTACTCGAGTTAGTAAGTCCTTAAGGGTGCCTTTACACCTAATGCCCTAAAACCATCTGGTTTGGGAGTCATTGACTCAATACTCGTTACATGGGTCAATTAGAAAGCTTATGGGAACTAAACATAGCAGAGCCTTATAAACAAGAGAAAAAAAAAGAAAAAAATAAAATAAAACTATGTTATCGTTGTTCATTCTGTTGAGAAATTCTGTGAATCTTGAGATGTGGAAACATTGTACATTGAACTTATTTGGAAACCTCATCAGTATATGCTAATTCACTTTACACTGATTCAAGCTTGTGATGTCTTAGCATGCCTCTTGTAAGTAATTAGGTTTTAAATTCTTATTCATTGTGAAGATGGGTTAGATTTTTTAAGCTTGCACATTAAAGAATTTCATGATTTTGAGTGCTCCTTAAATTTTTGGATACCATGAGTAATGAACTTATCTTTATGTTCTTTGTTTTCCGTTTAGTTTTTTTTTTTATTTATTTATTTATTTATTTTGTTTTGCTAAGAGACTAGCAAAATGTAAGTTTGGGGGTATTTGATGAGTCAAAAATATTGCATATTTTGGCCCCTTAATTTACATTTGTTAGCTTAAGAATTCGTTACTTTGAGTTGTTTTTCGTTGTTTTACAAGTTTATAAGCTTGGAAAGGAGTTTCATTAAATTGCCAGAATTGCTTGTACAGATCAGTCATCTTTGAAAATTAAACTGTATTGATGCAAGAAGAACCAGGAGATGAGCCATATATGCTTAGAAAGATCCGGAAGTCTATTTTCTGGAGAATTTTACGGCTCGTAAAAAGGATTTTTCTAGAGAAAGTTATGGCAGTTTTAGTAGACAAAGGTCAGGCTTTGCGGGATTTCAGCGTGAGCAAAAGTTTTGAAGGGCAAGTGAAGACTTAAATCTCACATCCCACATCGGTTGGAAACATATTTCTATATCCCACATGCCACATCGGATTGGAAACACATTGCACTCGTGGTATTTGCCTATATAAACACCATCTGACTCCATCATTCAGTGTACAATTCCTAGGCCACTTTGGTGTTAACCAGTGGACGTCTGCTAGCATTCTGGTGGATCCCGAAGGCTTTGCTACCACGAGGAGAAGCGCCGCCCATCAGCGAGTGGAATTTCTCCCATGTAAAGTTATTTATTTCTTTTTATTTAGTTGTTTTAGTTTAATGTTTAGCACTTTTATTATGAATTGTAGTTTCATAATTATGAGTGGCTAGAATCTTCAGCTAAGGTTGAAGATGAAGCTCTGCCGTTGTTTGGCATATTAGTTCAGATTTGCTTGTACAAATCTGACATTTTTTTAGTATAAATATTCTGTCAATTATTTGAGTTAATCTTGTGATTGATTGAGTTTAAATTGTTCTGTTGGATATTCCTTGTGTTTCATCTGATGGATACATCGAATTGTTTTCGATTAAATTGGATTTCCTTTATGATTTGTTAAGAGCGGATACATTGGATGCTTTTGGTTTAATTGGGATATTCTTTGTTTTTTGTCTTATAGTTGGATTCATGGAATGTTTTGATAGGCTATGTTTTTAGGACATATATGCTTAAACTTTGGTGGGGTGTATTCGAAAACCTTAGTGTTTTTATTATTAGTTTTTAAATCAATTTAGATTAGCTTATATTTCTTTTGCAAAAATACACCTCAAAATTTGGAACTAGATTAAGATAGGGTTAGTTTAGATAAAAATAATTTTTCACAACACAATTCCCTGTGGATTCGACCTCGCACTTGCACAACACTATATTGCAAACAACTCGTGCACTTGCATGTAATTTAAAACTCATAAATCATTTCTAATATTCTCGAGAAAAAGAAAAGCAAAACAATAATGTGTAAGTGTTTCTCTCATTTAAAAAGATATTGAAGAGAGTTGCATAACCGAGTAAGGTAATAGTATTGGAGAGAGTTGTTGTTTTAACATTTAATTCTGCATATATTGCTAACAAAATTTATGCATAGTTTTATTCTTATTAATAGTAATCAAAGATTAACATTTTTTTTATTAGAGTAGATAAACACTCCTTAAGAGGAGAAACTGGAGTCCATGCCATGATTGTTGTGTATGGTAATAAGAACATGTGCATGCATAGGATTATTCACTGTTCTTGGTGCAGGTTCCCTTTGGTTCATAGCATTTAATTGTTGTGGAGATCAAAGGGGTTTATGAGCATTTTATTCTATGGTGATTAACATTGTATCTTAATTCTTCTGTTGTTTACTACCTTGGTTCACATACTGTTTGCTTGCTTAATTGTTCTTTGAATGAGTATGTTTGGTGCTACGTTGAGCATGTTTGAGTGATGATGATTTAATCTGCATTTAGGATTAAAAACATTCCTGCACCTATAAAAACCGGGGTCTAAATGGCCCAACACTTTTTTCCAAAGAGAATTGCATTTGGCTCAATTTTTACAAGCTTTATTCATCCCCATCTCATTAACCTATTTGCTTTCATTTTCATTTACTGCTTAAGCACTAAAATGAGTGGCTTTCACTATTTGTATTCCATGAGGGTCACTGTCTGTATACATCATTATAGGAATAGGATCTTAACAATTTTGGCATTCCCCTACATGCTATTGTATATTCCGTTATTCAATGTAATTCTTGGAGATAACTTGTGGCTTGATCAGATGCTCAACTGGAGACTTAAGCAGACATCAATGCTGTGATTTTCCCTTATAATAATTCTGATGATATAATCATATGGTGTCCTTCTGATGCTGGATATTTTGATATTGCTACAACTTGGGATCATGTTAGATCTAAGCTTCTTGTTGCATAGTATTATAACATCTCAATTAAGTTCCTCTTATTGTTCCTAAACATAGTTTTATCTCTTAGCTTGCTATCAAGGATAGTTTTCCCATTGGAGACAGGATGTTGGTATGGGGTTTCAAGAGCAACATTACTTGTTGTCTATTATATTTATCATGGGTTTCTTTTATCATTACATGAATTAATGCTTGAAAGGTGGGCTGGAGCCCCATCATTGGTGTAAGTTTCTATATATAACTGAATTTTAGTTTTTGAGATTAAAAACAGTATTTATAACATGAAGATTCCAATATTAAAAATTTTATTAGTCATAAGTGATTCATATTATTGTGTTAATCAAGTTGCATTTTGAATGATAGAAGAGATAGGAAAGATTTATGCATGAAGTCGCCTATGACATACATGCTTAGGACATGGAAAAACAATTCAAAGGCACTGAGGTATTATCATGAATATTTAAGAAATGCTAGTGAAAGAAGAATATTAGACCAAAAAAGAGGCAGTTGTGTGTAGTATGTAACTTGAACACAAATTAGTGATCACTGATTTATGCTATATATAAATATATTCATGGTCCAATGAATGATTGCTTATACTTCGTAAATATAATCTACTGGAGTACTCGAATATATAGCTGCTTTGTTTTAATGGTAAATCTTCTGAAATACAAGTTGTAGCAAGTTGTAACATTACTCTGAATCGCTGATTAAGTCTTATTCAAGCTATTTTTCTTATATATTGCACTATTGCAAGTACATTTCAGATTGGCTTTTGGGTTTTTATCATATGATGGGAGCTTTTCTTTTTGAGGATGGAGGCATTGAGCAATGGGTAGATATTTTGGTACAGATTGATTGATTGTTGATAGGAGCTTAAATATTCATATTTAAGCCCCTTAATTTACATTTGTTAAGTTCTTTATCTATATGTTTTAGTCTATTTTACTTCACTTTTGTGTTTTACACGTTTTTATAGGGTCTTGGAGAAAAAAGAAGCATTTTTGGCACTTAAAGGAATAAATCTGGAAATCCTAGAGCAGCTGCTGGCTAAATTGTGATCGAGCGCACTCCTCTGTGCGATCGAACGCAGCATTGCGATCGAGCGCACCACATATGAGATCGAGCGCACATGTACGGGCGTGAACAGTAAACTGCAGAACCCTGTTTTGGAAATAACCCTATTTTGGAAATAAAGGAGTTTTTCGTTTTAGGAAAGTTTAGGAACTCATGAGCCGATTAGGACTTCTCAAAGACCTATAAATACACTTGTAAATCACACATAAAAGGCATCACCTCTTGGGGGGATCATTTTTTATCTTTTGCTTTAGCTTGGAGAAGGAGACCGTGGAGCGGAATTGACGACTCTTCTCTCGGGTTTCTTCTTTCCTTTTTATTTTATTATGTGTAATTAAATTCTTAGTAGGGCTTGGTTGAAGCTCTAATTATGTTTACTCAATAAATTTAGCATTGGCGCCTTGCGATATTTATGTTGTGTTGCTTAAACTTGATTAATACCTGCTTTTATTTAAATTCCTCTTATGTATATGTCTGATCAATATGTGCATGTGGTATGGACTTGTTAGTTAGATCAATTTGGATGACCGAGTCCTGGGTCTAACATTAGTAACAAGGGATATCTTATCCGGATACCCAGGTTAATCAACATGGGAAACCGGGAGTAGATACCATGCCCTAGGTCTCATGTGGTTGTCGATTTCCATAGTACTTATGTTTTCTTAAGGAACAACTCAAGCAGATACCATGCTGAATCCCTTAAGGAAGAAAAGAGTTAGAGTAGATACCATGCCTAACTCGTTGCTTAGGGAAATCAATAGCTTAGGGAAATCAATAGCTTAAGGAGTAGATACCATGCCCTTAGGTTGGCAACCAGTAGGTATACATGGCATGAATAAAGCATTGGCATACTGTTATATTGTGGTAGCATAATTAGTGGTGGATATCAAGCCCCTACGCCTTTATCTTTAGTATTTTATCTTTATCAAAATCAACTCTTTTATTATTTTTATCTTTTTATTACTGCGAAACTAATTCTAAAGTTAAATTTACCAATCCTTGTGGAGATGATCTTGCATTCGCACACTATGCTACATTGTTGACCTTGTGCACTTGCAAGTAAAACAAGTACGATTATTTACCCATTTATTTAGGTATATTTTCGCACAACAAGTTTTTGGCGCCGTTGCCGGGGATTGTGCTAAATTTTTTTTTGGAATTATTTTCATTAGTTTTTTTATTTATTATTATTTTAATTTATTCTATTTTATTTTATTTTGTTATGTTTTATTTTTATTTTTATCAAAAATCAGATTTATTCCTCCTTTTCGTTTTCTGTTCAGGTGTGCAGAGGAGGAGTTTCTGTCCTCATTGCGATCGAGCGCAGTGCCTTGTGCGATCGAGCGCAAGTCTGCGATCGAGCGTAGTTCAGTGTGCGCTCGAGCGCAAATAGTCCAGAGACTACCCGAGCAGCAGTACTGAAGCTGCTGCACTAAGGTATTCCTGTTGATTCATGCAAGGGCTTCGAGTGAGGAACCCAACCATCCTTTCACTTGATATAGAAAGTGAGCAGATCATTCGAAAGAGGCCTAGAAACAACTTCGAGGAGAAAGAAGAAGAATTTGAGTGTGAAGCACCAATGGAACAACTTTACAACCAACTGCCACCAGAACGGAGACCTATGAAACAATCCTTCATTCCACAAAACCTCAACCATCCTTCATGCATTGCATATCAACCTAAGGCAGAAGAAAACTATTACATATCTCCGCAGATACTCAGTGCCTTGACTCATTTTAGGGGTACACCTGCTGAGGATCCACACTTGCACCTTCGAGAATTCTGTGATCTCTGCAAGTTCCAGCATATTCGGGGCCTAGATCAAGAGGGAATCAGGTTAATTATTTTCCCTTTTTCATTAAAAGATAATGCTAAAATGTGGTATCATTCATTGCCTGCAGATTCCATCCATACTTGGGAAGAGCTATCCAATAGATTTCTAAGGAAATTTTTTCCAGCCCAAAAGACAAGGCAGATGAGGAAGGAGATTCAATCCTTCCAACAGTGGGATGGAGACTTTTTCTTTGAGGCATGGGGACACTTTAATGAGCTGCTACTCAAATGTCCACATCATAACTTACCTCAAGATGAGCTGGTCCTAGCTTTCTATGAAGGTTTGAGTGGCATAAATCAAGGTATAGTGGATTTCGGTTGTGGAGGTGTGCTGATGGAGAAGACTAGTGAAGAAGCCATGGAGCTGTTTGAGACATTAAGTGAGCACACCCAACAATTCTCCTCAAAAGGTAGACAAGGAATTAAAAGCAAGGGTATGTATGAGGTGAGCTTCAATGATAGATCTTCAAATCAGATGGCTGCTATGGAAAGAAAGCTAGACATGCTCATAAAAGCCATGGCTGATCAGAACAACTCACCTAGTCCACAGGCTACACAACACCAGGTATGTGCTATATGCTTTCATTTTGATCATAATACTTATACTTGTCCTCTGTATTCAACTACAGATCAAGAGCAAGCAAATTATGAGGGACCGAACAGCACATATACAAATACCTACAATCCTGGATGGCAGAACCACTCCAACCTCTCATGGAGCAACACTCAAAATACTTTGAATCTTCAAGGACAGCAGCGACACTTCCAACTAGCAGCCCAACCATTGCCGGAATCAGAAAATAGTGACATAGAGAATCTTATGAGGCAACTGATGACTTCACAAGAACAGTTCATGATTGAGCAACGACAAACCACTACAAAACATGAGCAAGCCATTCAAAGACTTGAGGAACAAATGGGGCAATTGGCTAAGGAGCTAAGTGAAAGAAAGTTGGGTGAACTTTCAGTCCAACCACTACCTACTCCAAGAGGACATCAGCAACTAAATGCCGTGACAACTCTAACAAATGGTAAGATCATTGAAACTGATGAGCCTTCACAAGCATCCATATCCAAGGTAAGTGAGACGGAGAAGGTAAATAGTGAGAAGGTTAAAATCAAAAGATATAATGCATTAAAATTACCCCCAGATAATACAAAATGTTTTAATGTATGCATGACGCAAAGTGTTGTTGAGGAAACTTTTCAGGTCCATCATGTTGATCCAATAGAAACTGCTCTTATCTATAGTGTCCCAAAATCGGATATTGAGCCCAAATGCAAGGATGTTACTGATGACATCATTGACACTATGCACCTCCTTGAGGCCTTTCCAAAGCATCCAAGTAAGTACACCGATCCATTTGACCATCATGTGCCTACTAATATTATTTTCCCTTCTATTGTACAGGCACCTAACTTGGAATTCAAGCAGTTGTCAGAGCACTTACTGTATGCTTATATGGGAGAGAATAAGATATTTCTTATGCTAGCTGTTGCCACTCGTAGTTTTGGGGAAAAATAAGGCTTGGTCCGGCTGAAGACGTTAAACTTAGCGCTCATGGGAGGCACCCCACAGCTTATCCTTTTATTTTTATTATTTTACGTATTTATTGTTATTAATTTATTTTTATTACTTCTTGTTTTCCCGTATTACGTCAGTTTTTATTTTTAGGGACAATGTGTGCATCTGTTCAAGTTTGGGGGTACGCTATGAGCCACGCCAACCTAGCTAGTTCTCCATCTCCCAGGTCAGCTCTTTCCTTGTTATTCACACATTGGGGACAATGTATAATTTAAGTTTGGGGGTATGGGAGACACATTCACACACACCTTGTCCCAATTTTTTTTTGCTTTGTTGTTTTTCATAGATAAATACATGTTCATTCCGTTCCAAAATTTTTGGGTGTTCTAAACAAACAATATGATTTGACTTCATAAGTGAGCTTAACACCTTGAACATATGGGCCAATAATTAAGTTTTGAACCATAATCACTTTCTTTTAAGCATTTAAGGATTCACAAGTTCGACTTAAACTAAACATGAGCACATTAGCACATAGTTGTGTGGGGTATGACATGTAATTTTGATTTGTATGTTTCTTTTGCTTGACTGTGAACCATATGACCTATTAGATTAACGCGGTGGCATAAGAAAATAAAAAAAAAGTTCATTATTGCTCAAAAAGAAAAGAAAAAAAAATGCTCCTAAAGATCATTAAAAAGAACTTTCCATTGAGTAACTGGCCCTCTTGCCTCAGTAAGCAGTGAGTGTCACGTCAAAAGGTGGAATATTTTGATCGGTAGCATTAAGATCAGTTAGTTTCGTAGCCTTTTTGACTCGAGTTAGTAAGCTCTTAGGGGTGTTTCTACACCTAATGCCCTAAAACCATCTGGTTTGGGAGTCATTGGCTAAACACTCATTACACAAGTCAAATAGAAAGCTTAAGGGAACTAACTTGGCAAAAATCTCACAAATAAAAGAAAAGAAGAAAATCTGTGCCATCTTTATTGATTCTAATAGAAAATTTGGTGAATCTTGAGTCATCGAAACACTACACATTAGAATTATTTGGAAACCCAATCTTTTATGTGCTAGTCCACCACACACTCAGTTAAACTTGTGATGTCTTAACCTGCCTCATGAAAGTGATTTGCATTCAAAACTCGTATTCATTGCAAAGATGTGTTTATACTTGTTAAGCTTGCTCATGAATGCGCATCATAGTTTTGTGTGAAACCTAAGCTTTTGTTGGACACCATGAGCATTGGATTTATCTTTGCGTCTTTGTTTTTCATTTAGTTTTTTGTTTTGTATTGCTAAGGGACTAGCAATATGTAAGTTTGGGGGTGTGATAGGAGCTTAAATATTCATATTCAAGCCCCTTAATTTACATTTGTTAAGTTCTTTATCTATATGTTTTAGTCTATTTTACTTCACTTTTGTGTTTTACACGTTTTTATAGGGTCTTGGAGAAAAAGAAGCATTTTTGGAACTTAAAGGAATAAATCTGGAAATCCTAGAGTAGTTGCTGGCTAAATTGCGATCGAGCGCACTCCTCTATGCGATCGAGCGCAGCATTGTGATCGAGCGCACCACATATGCGATCGAGCGCACATGTACGGGCGTGAACAGTAAACTGCAGAACCCTGTTTTGGAAATAACCCTATTTTGGAAATAAAAGAGTTTTGCGTTTTAGGAAATTTTAGGAACTCATGAGCCGATTAGGACTTCTCAAAGACCTATAAATACACTTGTAAATCACACACAAAAGGCATCACCTCTTGGGGGGATCACTTCTTAGATCCACTCTTTTATCTTTTGCTTTAGCTTGGAGAAGGAGACCGTGGAGCGGAATTGACGACTCTTCTCTCAGGTTTCTTCTTTCCTTTTTATTTTATTATGTGTAATTAAATTCTTAGTAGGGCTTGGTTGAAGCTCTAATTATGTTTACTCAATAAATTTAGTATTGGCACCTTGCGATATTTATGTTGTGTTGCTTAAACTTGATTAATACCTGCTTTTATTTAAATTCCTCATATGTATATTTCTGATCAATATGTGCATGTGGTATGGACTTGTTAGTTAGATCAATTTGGATGACCGAGTCCTGGGTCTAACATTAGTAACAAGGGATATCTTATCTGGATACCCGGGTTAATCAACATGGGAAACCGGGAGTAGATACCATGCCCTAGGTCTCATGTGGTTGTCGATTTCCATAGTACTTATGTTTTCTTAAGGAACAACTCAAGCAGGTACCATGCTGAATCCCTTAAGGAAGAAAATAGTTAGAGTAGATACCATGCCTAACTTGTTGCTTAGGGAAATCAATAGCTTAAGGAGTAGATACCATGCCCTTAGGTTGGCAACCAGTAGGTATACATGGCATGAATAAAGCATTGGCATACTGTTATATTGTGGTAGCATAATTAGTGGTGGATATCAAGCCCCTACGCCTTTATCTTTAGTATTTTATCTTTATCAAAATCAACTCTTTTATTATTTTTATCTTTTTATTACTGCGAAACTAATTCTAAAGTTAAATTTACCAATCCCTGTGGAGATGATCTTGCATTCGCACACTATGCTACATTGTTGACCTTGTGCACTTGCAAGTAAAACAAGTAAGATTATTTACCCATTTATTTAGGTATATTTTCGCACAACAATTGTATAGTAACAGTTAGATTAGAAATTAGAATGTGAATGTGCTTTTTTGGGATGGCATGATGATTAGAATATAACCATTGGATGATTTTGTTTTGGTCATTATCATTAGATGGAATAGGTAAGGTGGTACATCTGATATATTCTTGGTTGGGTTTTTCGTAATATTGAGTAGGAGGGCTTTTTGGTTGTGATGATAAAACTTGAGAGTAAGATTGGGGTAAAAGATCTGGGAACGCTTGGAGATCTTCCAGTGGGGAAAATCTATTTGATTTTTATGGAGTTTTTGGGGCCATAGGAGGTCTTGTAGGTGGTCTTGGAGAGGTATAATAGTCTGAGGGGTCTTGAGGTTTTGCAGAAGGATTAACCTTCTCCTTTCCCTTGCGGGATGTTGACATTGTCCTTTTTGTTCTGTAAAAATTCCCAAGTAAGGAAATCAGGAAGGGAATTATTCTCTCCTTTTGTGTATTCTATATGAAAATCAAAAGCACTGAGGATGGCTTGCCATCTTGCAAATATTTGTTTTGAAACCAGGTTTTGAACATCTTTTTGTAAAACTTCTTTTGCTGATTTGCAATCAATGCGTAATAAAAAAGTTTTTCCATATAAATCATCTTGAAACTTTGATATGCATAAAACTATGGATAAAACTTCTTTTTTTATAGTGGAATAATTTTTTTGTGCTCCAAGCCAAATTCCAGAGTGATAACGGACTATTTGTTCTTTGGAATGACCTGGAAGGAGTTGTTTAAGAATACCACCGTATCCTGTATTGGAGGCATCAGTCTCAATAATTATCTGAGCTGAGGGAGACAGGATACCTAAACATGGGAGACTCATGACTTTGGTTTTGATAAGCTTGATAATTTCGGTATGATGTGGGGACCTTGGGTCTGGATTCTTGCGAAGCCTTTTATATAAAGGTTCACATATTTGTTGTATGTGAGGGAAAAAATCTGATATGTAATTGAGGCATCCTAAGAATCTCTGGAGTTGGGTTTTATCCTTAATTTCATCAGGGAATTTATTTGCAAATTTTATGGATCTATCTATTGGTTTAATGGTTCCTTGAAAGATTAGGTGTCCTAGAAACCTAACCTTAGTCTGAAATAACTTCATTTTGGTTTCTGATAAGACTAATCCATTAGTCTTGATGATCTGGAAAAATGTTCTAAGATGTTTAAAGTGTTGATCTATGGACTTAGAAAATATTAATATGTCATCTATATAAGTGATGCTAAAATTAGAATAATCATTAAAAATATCATTAATGATGTTTTGGAATTCTGAGGGAGCATTCTTGAGTCCAAAGGGCATTACATTTCATTCATAATGTCCAAAGGGAACATTAAATGTTGTTTTGTATCTATCTTCTTCACATATTTGGATTTGCCAAAATCCTGACTTTAAATCGAATTTTGAGAAAGTAACAAAATCATGGAGTCTATTAAGAAGGTCCTTCTTATTGGGAATGGGATACCTAATCCATTATAATACTTTGTTTAAAGGTTTATAATTGATAACTAGTCTGGGAGCTCCTCTTTCTAATTCAGCTTGTTTCTGAACATAAAAGGCTGAACAGCTCCAAGGAGATTTGCTTGGCCTAATTAATTTCTTTTCTAGTAATCCTTTAATTTCTTCTTGGCAGTATCCTAATAGTTCTTGGTTCATTTGAATGGGCCTGGACTTAGAAGGAATGTCTTTTTTATTAAAGCCGGACTCATAGGGTAATGAGACTATGTGTTTCTTTCTATCCCAAAAAGTATTTGGGATATTAGCACATATTTCCTTTTTAAAAGTTGTTTCTAATTCCTTAATTTGGGCTTGGACTTGAGCTTCTTGTAACTGTTGTTCTATTCTTTTATAATGGATTTCTTCTTTTAAGAAATTAATATGGGCTTGCTTATATAGTTGCTTTGTTTTAATGGTAAATCTTCTGAAATACAAATTGTAGCAAGTTGTAACATTACTCTGAATCGCTGATTAAGTCTTATTCAAGCTATTTTTCTTATATATTGCACTATTGCAGGTACATTTCAGATTGGCTTTTGGGTTTTTATCATATGATGGGAGCTTTTCTTTTTGAGGATGGAGGCATTGAGCAATGGGTAGATATTTTGGTACAGATTGATTGATTGTATAGTAACAGTTAGCTTAGAAATTAGAATGTGAATGTGCTTTTTTGGGATGGCATGATGTATTTTATATAAATAGAATGAGTTGTTTTCCATATCATTTGTAAAGTCCTGATTTTAATTTTGTAAACAATCAAATTGTACATGAAAGTTGTATTTGATCCATGATTGTTGTTATCTTAAAGTTTTTCTTAACTATCTTATTTCGATCAAGAAAAGTATGTCATGTTTAAGATATTGAACCATTTTGCAAGAAGAATGATGGGTTGGTTATTCTTATTTTATCAAATTGTACATGAAAGTTGTATTTCTAATTTTAATTTTTGATAATTTATTTAACAAACAAACATACGTGACATGGAGAAAGTGAAGAGAAAGTTATATTTGATCCATGATTGTTATATTAAATTTGTATTCAACTATCTTATTATTTTCAACAAAGAACTATTACATGATATATATATATATATATATATATATATATATATATATATATATATATATATATATAATATTAAAATTTTGGGAATAAAATAATATTATTTATTTCAAGCATTTTGTGTGTGTTAAAGAAATATTTAGTAAAATTGAGAAATGAAATTAATATAGATTTCAAAATTAAAGTAAAAATTTTAAGTAGTTACCAAAATGTGTATCCAAACAATTACTATTTTCAAATAGTTTTCAAAATAATTTATCAAAACAATTTTTCAATGGTTTTTTGTTATTGAAAACTGTTTTCGAGTTACAGTTATCTAAATATATTTTTTTTCAAAAAAAAATCAAAAAAATATTTTTTTTCATTTTTAAAAATAATTTTTGAAAACTGAAAATTAAAAATTGTATTGAAACATGCCCTTAGTTGTTTTCCCTTTACTCCCCTTTTTTTAATAAACAAAATACAAATACCGTTAAATGTAAACATGCTTTATGTCGGTTTGTAGACTTATTTACAAAAATGTGCAATATAATTTCAAGAAGATCACTATGGTGCCCAATGGGAAGGACTTCATTGACGTCACCCTCTCCCATACCCAGCGGCAAACACCAACTGTTGTCCGCAAAGGTTATGTCACTTTCCGTCTCCGTCAGTTTAACATGCGCCAAGTTAAGTATACCCAGCAGAGTTACATGCGTAAAGGTTATGGGGGCAACTTTGTATTTTGCTTTTTTCAATCAAAATTTAATGGAAAGTTAACAATCAAACTTATTTTATAAGGGATATTTGTAAGTTTTGAAATTACATATTCTTATTTGTAGGTTAGAATAAGGTAAGTAAATGCAATTTTTTCAATATTTAAATAATAAATTTAGACTTAAATATAAGTAAAGGATATTTTATTCTTTATAATATATTTCACCTTATTCCAATTAGTAATCATTCAAAACCAAACATTGGAATTAAGTTGAAATTATCAATTCAATATGATGAACCAAAACATTGGAATAAAATGATTATACCATTACAACTATATTCAATTCAAGCGGAATTAATATTCAATTCAATTCAACTTTATTTTTTGAACCAATTGATGCTTAAATAATATTTGCTGATTAAGCATAACAAAAGTTGACTTTATTGCATATTGGGAAATTTCTAAAAATGGATGTGATGAGTAGATAAGGTAACAAAATGTGATGAACAGTATAAAAGTAATTTTCCAATACAAAAAAAGAATTCAAAATAATAAGGTTAATTTAAAAAAAAAAGATAAAAAGTTAAAAAAAAAGGTGTAGGTTTCTCTTAATCATACTTTAAAAAAAATAGCTTGTTCAAGTACTACATGGTTTTATTTTCTTCATGGATAAGATCTCTTAATTTTGTCAAATAATCTCTTTTTATTATTGGATCATCAATTTTGCTTATTATGTCTAATAAAAATTCTTTTTGAGAGGTGATCATATTAACAGATTTGCAAAAACATATGCTATTTTCATAATCACATTGTGAGTCAATGGACTCCTCAGAATCTGTACTTTTTTGAATTATATAAATGATTTCCTCATTATCAGAAGATGAATCTTCGTTTTCTGATTGAGAGTTATTTATCATGATCTTGGTTAATTGTTGTTTCATGGATTCATCGATATCTAATTCATTGATTTTTTGTTTGACTCTACAATTCTTTGCCAATGTCCAAGCCTTTCACACTTGAAGCAAGCTTTTGATAGGTTTTGATTTTTATTCTTCCTAGGCTTTTTGTTATGGTTTTTTGATGTAGGGAAAGTCTTTGTAGGCTTTTTATATTTTCGTTTCTTGAAAAAATTTATTTTCTTTTTATTTACAGTAGAATGGGCTCTTAGGGTTTCATAGCCATATTGGCTACAAAATGATCCTAATTCTTTCCTGTTTTGACTTAACTCTGATTTCATTTTTTATTTTAATTTGAGATCGGTGCATATAACTAATCCTTTGTTATTCACGAAGTTGATTAGATCACCATAGGTGAGATTATCATATGGTATAGATCCATTATTTTGATCCCTTATTCTTCTTCTTACTTTTTCTGTAAATAATTTTGAAAGTCCGGATATAAATCTTTCTTTCCAATATGAATTATTGCAGTCTTTAATAGTAAAGACTTTGGCAAAAAAAACATCTCTATACCATCTAAAGTCTTGTAAAGTTGGACAGGTTAAGTTTGAAAGTATTTCTGAATTTTTTTCTCGAAATTTTTCTGGGTCTCCTATGAAGTGTTTGGTGATAGCAAATATGAGAGTTTCAATAGCATTTTCTTGGTATACTGGTATAGTCCTAGAAGTTGCATTCCCAGTTTCAGGATCTTGAAATGTTTGGGTTGTGTAAGTTTGAATTACGGCTTCAAGAATGTCATGAAGATCTTGATCTGATAAGTAATTATCCCACCATCCTCTTAATGCACCAGTGAAACTAGCAGTAAGGATGTAAGCAATTTTCTTATCAGAATTATCATGTTTTGTTTTGTAGGCCGTAGTTGCTATTGTCATTTCTTGGAGGATGTTCAATATTTGATGTTCACTTTGACCATCAATATTCCACTCACAAATAAAACTATCATCATATTTTGATCTTGCATCATTAGGGGCATCTTCATATTGAAGATCAGGGGGTGTAGGTCTTGGGTAGTAATTCCTAGTTTGTGGTAGTGGTGCGTTTCTAAAATTTCTTCTATAAATTTTGTTAATCTCACTGGGTCTTGAAGTATTAACAGAATCTTTTATTTCATTGATAATATCTTGTTCTATAATATTAATATTATTAGAGGATCATTCTATTTGGTTATTAATTGTTAATACTTTTAATTTATCGTCTATTACTCGTAATAAATCTTTATTGTTATCATTTTTAAGTCTTATTAAATTTTCTCGGTCAATATTGGTTGGAGTGAAAATTGGTTTTGATAGTTGGGGTGTGATGGGTTTTTGAATAGGCGTAGGGAATTCTCTCCCGGGGGCTTTTGGAGCTGATGTACCAATCTTTTGGTCAATTGAGTTTATAGTAGTAGACATGGACTCTACTTGAGTAGATAAAGTATGCAGGTTTTGGTTAGTATAGTTGTTTTGGAAGTAAATGTTTTTTATGTCTTTAAACTTAACTTCTCGATCATCAGCACCAGATCCTTGCTTAAAGGGAGAGGCTATGATCTTAGTTTGTAAATGGGAGATTTTGACAGTAATCTCTTGTAAAGAGGGATGTACAGATAAAGATGTTTGGTTATTAGTTGTTGTCCACAATTGTTCTAACTGTTGGTTAACATTTATTTCTTTGGTTTTTTCTAAATCAGGATGATTTTTAATAAAATGATTATAAATTTTATTATTAAATACAAATATTTTCAAAGTCTATATTTTAGTTGGTTTGATGCTTAAAATAATATATCTTAGTTGGTTTGAAATATAAGTATTTGATGCTTAAAATAATATTTGCTGATTAAGCATAACAAAAGTTGACTTTATTGCATATTGGGAAATTTCTAAAAATGGATGTGATGAGTAGATAAGGTAACAAAACGTGATGAACAGTATAAAAGTAATTTTCCAATACAAAAAGGGAATTCAAAATAATAAGGTTAATTTAAAAAAAAAGATAAAAAGTTAAAAAAGGTGTAGGTTTCTCTTAATCAAACTTTAAAAAAAAATATCTTGTTCAAGAACTACAATTTGCACTTTGATAATATTGTCAGCGTTTTAACATGACAAAAGTTGACTTTGTTGCATTTTGAAAATTTTGAAAGGAGGATGTGAGTAGATAAAGCAACCAAATGCGATGAATCGTATAAAGATAATGCTGTTCAAATACTTAAAAAGAGAAGAAGAACAAAAGAAATAAGTCCTGAAAAATGAGGGAAGGAAGAAGAATTGAATACGATTTATTAGTTGCTTTGATGTGAAATTTCCATAAATAGAAGTGTCCAGAAAAAGCCGAAAGCTAACCGTACATGTGCCTGTATAACATAAATATTGTCCAAATACAAAAAAAAATGTCCTGAAAAATGGGGTAAGGAAGAAGAATTGAAGTCGTATCAAACTGTTGGATAAGCATATTATTGAATGATAAAAAAAATAAAAAATAAAAAAGCAAAAACAAAATAAAGAATTTGACTATATTATTATCATCCACTTGCACATGCATAGCACACACACATGCACATAAACAAACTGCAAACATGGAGAAAAGAATTGAGAGATGAGCCATTGATATCTTGAAAGTTACGAGCCTAAACTGTGAGCTTTAATTTATCTGTAAAGTACATATAAAGTGGATTCAGGATTACAACATGTAATTTAAAGTGCACAATTTGATATCATTTGTTTCAATCATTATTCAAATAGAGTCTTATCGTTAAGTCAACGTTAATCAAATATATAATTGATTAAAATTAATCATATGTCAATAATTCATCAATTTTTATAAAATCAAATTACAAGAAATTTAAAAGTATTTTAAAAATGATTTTTTCAAAATTTTTTTAATAATCTTATAATATTTAAAATAATCCTTAAACTATTTTAAAAATAATCTATTTTTAAGTTTTTAATAATTTATTTTTATAAGAACTAATTAATTATAAACATGTAATTAAATTTTAGCAAATCATGTGTTTAATTAATATTAAGTTAATAGCGAGATCAATATTAACTAATGGTTAAACCGTATGATAGTTATCTTTTTAACTTTAAATCACATGTTACAATCTTAAATGTCCTAAACTACATTTATGTTATACATGCTTTACCCTTATTTTATATATAATATATGTATGCTTTTTCTCGGCTCAAATGATCAATGAATGATAAACATGCATATGAAATTCTTAGGCAGTTCATTCTACCATGTCAGGCTCAGTTTAACCAATTACAGCGGGACACATTTTGGTTCAACCAATTAACATGGTCAGAGTTCTCCGTGATTAAAAGTGTCTTATTTAACTAACGTGATGCAAACTCATAAGTAATGCTTAGGACGCTTATTGTTAACATCTTCTTATGCATTTTATAACATTTTATCTTTGGATTCGATTAAATATTGAGAAAAATATTAATAATGCCGTTTAATGTATTTACATGTGTGTTATAAGATTAAAAGTATTATCATTATTTTTTATTTTATTAATCTTAATATTTTTATTTTTATTTTTTGTTTTTTTCCTTATATATACACTCACATAAGTGTTGTTGAGTTTCTTCTAAGTGTTGTTGAGTTTCTTCTAAGTGTTTCTCTTTTTTTTCTCCCACACATTGTTTCCTAGGCTTCTTCTACTCTTATCTTTTCCCCTCATTTACTCATTCTTTCATCCATCTTTTCTTTCATTTCCTTTTTCCTAATTTTCTCTCATTTTATTTTCCCTCTTATTATCTCATCCTCTCTTTTATCTTTTTTCACTTATTTTCTTATTTCTCATTTTCTTTCATTACTTTTCTATGATTTTCCCTCTAATTTTCTTTTTCTTTTCTCCTCTCTTTTT
Source organism: Bretschneidera sinensis (assembly GCA_023935145.1). NCBI lineage: Eukaryota > Viridiplantae > Streptophyta > Magnoliopsida > Brassicales > Akaniaceae > Bretschneidera > Bretschneidera sinensis. The sequence continues at coordinate 61,352,327 of CM043703.1, read as the reverse complement.
TCTTAACCTATTTTCTCTTCTCCCTAATATTATTTTTCTTCTTGTTTATATCTCTCTTTTTTCTCTCTCTTACTCTCTTCCTTTTCTATTCTTATTTCTCTAACGTAGATGACATAATTAAATATTTGCATACGTTGGTAACAAAGTGATAATCTTATCACGCTCCCAACCCAAGCACGTGCCAAGGAAGTGGCAACGGCTACTCACCTATAGAGTTTTCTCTACAAATGAGCAAAGCCTCACTGAACTAGACAAAGCAAATTTTCCTTGAATGTCAAAATTTTCAAGAACTTTGCATATAATATTTATCTAAAATCATTTTCCAAATATACTGATGACATGAATCAATGTTAGACGAGTTCTACTGCTCATTCCCCAATACATCTGCATGTCAAAACATCAAACTTGGAATTTGAAAGGGAAAAATTAACAAGGAAAGCTCAACAACCCTGTAAGTAACAATCATTCCCTTTTAGTCAGGTCTAAGCATGCATTAAAACGAAATTATGGTTGAGTTTATGGTATTTCAAATAATATCAAAACCCAACTTGCAAAGGTAAAGATTTTAAAATTTTCAAGAGCAGACAAACACAAAGCAATGGTTTCATTTGAAAATAGTTTTCAGACATAAATTCAGTTTTCACAAGACTAAACTGATACAAACATAGTTAGAGAATTATATACTCTCTAGTAAGAACCAAGGCCACACTTAATCCCGATGACATAGGTCAGAAGTTTGGGTATAACGAACATCTCCATAATGCCCCATATCAGAATGCACGCTACTCTGTCACCGGCGGTACCGTGTCAAAACTAGTTCCCTGTCAGATAACAAATCGCAGCTTACAAATCATAGATTACATGTCGACATACCATTGTTTAACCCCCACTGACAGGGTCAGAATCACATACCATAACTTAGCTTACTAGGAGACAATGCAAATTCAGTTTTTGAAAATATAATAACCAACTAAAATTAGAAAATCAAATAGCATAAAAACATATTTAATTTGTATCATAACGAAACTTACTCAGAACTCTAAATTCTAGAGTTGAATCCTTAAGAAAAAAATACTGAAATTCAAAGCATGTTCAAATAAGTCTCAAGGCACTCCATCGTTTGTACCAGCGTAGAAAATCATGAATAAAAATAGTTTTACAAGTTCATAACGCAGAATCTGAAATTTGGCATGCTAGACCTTATTTTAGCAAAACAAATGTGTATCAATAACATATTATGAATTTATGTAAAATTAACTAATAATAAACGAAGGTTTTCGACATAAAAACTAAAAAGGAATACAATTACTTATCTTTCACGTGAAATCTCAAACAATCACAACCATGAAAAATCAGAATTAATCCCTTTGATTTGAAGTTCTTATAATAAATTGTCCCTTTCTCTTTCTCTCCTCTCCATTCATTTAGAAATTTCTATGTTAGATAGATTCTCAAGAATGGAAATGAATAAAGTGGATAATCACAAGCAATTAATCAATAGAAAGGTGATGACACAACAATAGTCTTATAGTGATAGAGAAGCTAATGTGATGGTTTCACAAAGACAAGTGGTTCAACAGAAAGAGAAAACCAAAAGGTTTTCACAGCAACTAGACGGTGGGCATAGAGCTACTACGGATGTTGTGGTGGCACAAGTGTTTACAGAACGGTGGGCATAGAGCTACTACGGATGTTGTGGTGGCACAAGTGTTTACAGAGCTAGGGGAACTCACAATGGTTGAAGTTGGGCAATGGAGTTGTTCCTCAAAGGTTATGCTAGAGGAAGGACTGTTTATGAGACAAGGAAAGAGAAAGACATGGTGGATGGGAGGTCTAGTGGAGAGACAGGAGTTTTTGGCATTCGTCTATTGGGGTTTAGTGACAGAGATGGTGGAGTGATGGTGGTGGAGCGGTCGTGCGAGATAGAGGAAGAAGATGAGTTTTTGTTTTTTTTTCTTACTTTTTTCTTGTGGCTGAGTGTGGGAGAGATTCTCTGTAACTTACAAAGAATAAGGTTTAATTTATCAATTGTGGGGATTGATGACTATTTATTCCTGTTGATCCCTCACTTGATTTTAATGGTAACAAAACCAATTTAAGTTGATCTAATCAAATTGCCTAAGTGTTTTTGCATTTAAAGGTTCTTATAGAAAAAAAAACATGTAAGAGAAGAGATAGAAGAACAAGATTAGAAGCTACTAGGTAGTTTATTTCTTTGTAAATATTCTCTCAAGTCTATAGCTTTACTAATGGCTCAAATGTTTTAAGCAAAAGCTTTTGAACTTAATCTTAAAATCTATAAAGTTTTCGTAAAACAAAAAAAAAAGACTGTTTCAAGGGATTCAGTCAACTGAGTAAAGGAAAAAAGTCATGCCCTTTTGATTCAGTCTACTGAATGACGGTTAAGCTTTCTAGCCTTTGACCCAATATTCAATCGACTGAGTGAAAGTCTAACTTTCTAAACCTTGACCCAGTCGAGTGAATGGATTAATCAATCGATTGAATGAGAGACAAAGAGTTCAACCCTCTTACTCAGTCGACTGAATGATCTGTTCAGTCGACTGAGTGGTTTAATACTTAACACAGAGTAACTTGATACAGTCAATTGAATGGTTTAATATCTGAAACAGAGTAACTTGATCCAGATGACTGAACAAGCATCCAATCAAGTGAACACTCAAATATAACAGCTATATTTTGAATTTCTGAACGTCGTTTAGAGCTTTAAATGCTCCAAACCACTCCCCAATAGCCTTACTTCGTGAGCAATGAATATGTGGGTTTAAGATTATATAAACCCATAATAAATGAGCAAACACAACTAATAAGAGCATTCAATTCATTCTTTAAATCATTAATTGCTCTTTAAAGTTTTCAAAAACCTTCTTGAACCATTCTTAAAGCTTTGCTTCTTGAAAGAGATATAATTTTTATCTTGTAATGTATTAATTGCTATTTCTCTTGTATTCTTCTACAATCAATTCTAATCATTGTAAAGAGAAAGAGTTGGTGTAACTCTTAGAGTGTTTAGGTGTTAAACACTTTGTGTATACTTCATTAATTAGAAAAAGATCGTTGTAAGGTTTGGGTAACACCTATGAATTTGGTTGATTATTTTATAGTGGAATACTTCAAGGAGGTTCTTTGAATAGAGTGGATGTAAGGTTGGAGAAATTCCAATATTTTTTTACCACTGTAAATAGAGTTTGTACTTTTTCTTCCTTACTCCTTTAAATTCTAGTTTTAAAACTTTTTTTGCTTGATTGCTTTTATAAGTGTTTAAAAAATTGTTTGTTGTTTGTAAAAAGTTTTAAAACCCAATTCACTCCCTCTTGGGTTTGGACTTTAGTTTACAATTGGTATCAGAGCAAGGTATTCAATTTCAGGTTTAACATCCTTAAGTTGATCCAAAGGCTTTCAATAGTTATACCGAAAGTCATTCCTACACTAGACTTCCTTTGTTTAATGGCACAGGTTATAATTATTGGAAAAATAGAATGAGAATCTTGGTAGAAGGAGAAGATTATAATTTGTGGAGAATCATTGAAGAAAGGCATAAGATTCCAACTAAAAAAGTTATAGTTAATGAAATAGTAGCTATTTTACCTAAACTAAAATCTGATTATGATGATGATAATTGTAGAATGCTATCTTTAAATAGTAGAGCTACTAGTATTCTACGTTGTGCATTAAACATAGATGAATACAATAAAATTTCAGCATGTATTTTGGCAGAAGAAATTTAGGACAAACTTCAAGTGATATATGAGGGCACTAGTGAAGTTTAGAAATAAAAAATTTATATGCTAGTGTCCAAATATGAATCTTTTAAGATGTCCCCTACCGAAACCATTTCTAAAATGTATTCATGTTTTACTAGTATTATTAATAGTTTAAAGCTTCTTGGTAGGAATATTGAAAAGTTTGAGCTCACAAGGAAGATTCTTAGATCTGTGTTACCAACTTGGAAATCAAAGAAGATGATTATTGTTAAAGCCAAAGACCTTGACAAACTAGACGTAGAAAAATTTCTTGGATCATTGTTAATATATGAGATGGAGGAAATGAATCATGGTGTTGTTGACGATGAGTCGAAGAAGAAAAAGGTCATTGCTCTCAAAGCTACCACAAGCAAGAAGGTGGAAAAAGAAGAAGAAGAAAATGAAAATAGTGAAAAATATGGAGAGATGGCTCTCATCACTAAGAGATTTCATAAGTTATTGAAGAAGAACAATAAGCCCTACACAAAGGACAATATCAAAAGAGATCTTATTTTATGGTTTGGTTGCAAGAAACTAGGGCACATCAAGGAAAATTGTTCTTCAACCAAGAAACGGTATAAGAGCTTCAAGAAGAAAGCTATGACGGCTGCAAAATCTACTTGGAGTGATGATGATGAAGACATCTCGGATATTGAAATCAACTATGAAGATGTTGCCAACCTTTACTTGATGGCAATTGATGATGAAGATTAGATAACTACTTCTTCTCCTAACAATAACATCGATAATAACAATGATGAAATGATTGATGCTACTAATAAATTGCCTAATGAATAAAAAAAAAAATTTGATGCTAGAAATGCTACTCTCAAGAAGGAAGTTTCATCTATCTCTAAAGAGATGGAAGCTCTAAAAGAAGAAAAAAAAACTTTCTTTAAAGCTTAACATCACTAAAGTCTTTGAAAAGTGAAAACGGATTCATGAGCCGTTCAAGCATTTAACCTCTAAGCGTATCCACATGAGCAATCATAAGCTAGGATCTTCTTTGGAATATCGAACACCACGTGAGGAAGAGCATATGGCTGGCCGAATTCTTTATGTGATTGCTAACTCTAGGTTTTAAGGTTTTTTAGAGAGAGTAATATCTAGTTTTTTTTTTATCTCACAACAATTGTGTTCTATTAGGGTTTCTATCAAATAGAACCTTTATATAGAGTCTTTACTCCTAAGAGCTCCATGATTTCTATAATTACAATTAAACCCCTAATTTAATTAATTCTTAGAAATCTCTCTATTAGCCCATTAATTTTTCTTATTCTTGCAATTTCTCAATTGTGTGTGACCCTTTAGGTTCAATATTGCTCTGGTGGGGCCGTAAAAATGACATTATAATTGGATTTCATCCAATTAATTAAAACTCCTTTCAATTTCAATTCGAATTAAAACTCATTTTAATTCTTAATTACAATTAATTCTTAAGGGTTTTTACAAGTCAAGATTGATATATGGTGATAAGTGCTTAAATATTCATATTTAAGCCCCTTAATCTATATTTGTTAAGCTCTTAGTTTGTGTTATTTCATCCTATTTTATCTCATTTCTGTGTTTATTGTGTTTTTCTAGGTTTTGGGAACATTATGGAATTATCCGGCTTAAAGAGCAAAATAGGGAAAAGTTGGAATCTGCTGTTTCGATCGAGTGCATTCGCTCAGTATGGCAGCTGGGCCTATTTTGGAAAGGAGAGAGACAATTATCAGCGCACCATGTTGAAAAAGAGACAATTAAGAGATCATGTCTCTTTTATTTCAGATTTGAAGAAAATGAAGATCCAAATTTTAGCAGCCTATTGTCGAGGGACTTTTTCTCTCATTTAAATGAAGATTTTATTTGAGTATATGAGCTGCTAAAATAAAAGAGATGTGGGCAGAAGTTTTGAGCGGCATTTGAAGGCTTAAATCCCACATCCCACATCCCATATCGGTTGGAAACACATTCCACATCCCACATCGGTTGGAAACACATTCTACATTCCACATCCCACATCGGTTGGAAACACATTGCACTCATGGAGTTTCCCTATAAAAGCCCCATTTCACTTCATCTTCAGGGGTGGATCTTGAAGGCTTTGCTATCAAGGAGGAGAGCATCGCACAAAAGAAAAAAAAAAAAAAAACAAAGAGAGGAGCTGTAAGTGGAATTTCGCTCTCAATATATTTTCAGCTTTAATTTATTTCTTTTGTGTTTTAAAGTTTAATGTTTAGCACTTTAATTGTGAAATTTATTTTCATAATTAGTAGGGGCTAAAACCTTCAACTAAGGTTGAAGATGAAGCCTCGCTATTGATTAGTATTATATTTTCATATATGTTCGTACAATTCTGATATTTCTGTATTGATATTCTATTTCAATTCAATTGTTTGAGTAAATTTTTATGATTGATTGTTTTGTTGATAAATTGTTCAAATTGGATATACGATTTGTTTCATCTGACGGATACATCGAATCATTCAAATTAAATCCGATATCCATTGTGATTCTAAAGTAAACGGATACATTAGATGATTTGATTTAATTAGGGTATTCGTTGTGATTTGTATATTGATGGATTCATGGAATTATTCGATAAATTACTTTTATATAGAACATACATAGGATGTAATTGCTTGTCAGTTGTAGGAACAAAATCATGAAAATATATGCTTTAATTTGGTGGGGTGGATTTAGAAACCTTAGTGTTTTTATCATTTGTTTTAAATCAATTTAGTTTAGTTTATATTCTTTGCACGACACAGTTCGAAATGCGGAACTAGGTTAAAATAGGTTTAGTTTAGATAAAAATCTATTTTCACGACGCAATTCCCTATGGATTCGACCTCGCACTTGCACACACTATATTGCAAACGACTCATACGCTTGCGAGTAATTTAAAACTACCAACAAATTTTTGGTGCCGTTGCCAGGGACTTGTTTTGTTTGTGAAAATTAAATTTTTGTCTGAATTAATTTTATTTTTCTACTAGTTTAGTTAGCATTTTTGTTTCATTTTTCTTTTTGAAATTTTATTCTAGTTTATTTGTCTCTATTTGCAATTGCCCACAAAAATATAATATATATATATATATATATATACATATATAAAAAAACAAAAGAAAATTTTGGTGTTTGATCTGTTTTTGCAGTCTGTCGAATCACACTTTACCTATGCTCGAGCGCATCTCCGCAGACAGCATCAGCAGACCGGCAGCAGTTGAGAAAAAAAAATTTGCTAATTTTTGTTCGCCCATTTTGTAAGTATTTTGTTTTCTATTTTTACATTTATTTTATTTTGTTGTTATTTTTTATTTGTATTTCATTTTATTCTTTTGTTTATGCTAGTTAGTTATTTTATTGCTTTTTGTGTGGTGTATGCTTGGTCGGAGATCCCTGAACTTAGAGTTGATACATTTAGATCTCGAAATAGAAAGAACTCTTAGGAGAAATAAGAGAGCACTTGTTGAGAGAGAGAGACGATTGAGATGGGGGACAATTTAAGGAATGCAAATCAACCGGAGAATGTAGGGCCACCTAGAGCTTGGAACGTGGACTCACTACATCCCTTAGGGATTTGTTCGCACCCATTACGATTAACTCCCCTTCTTGTATAGTGTTGCCACCAACCAATGCTACCCATTTTGATCTAAAGCCACATATCATCCAACTCCTACCTTCATTTCATGGAATCTTGAAAATCCTTACAGCCATGTGAAGAAGTTCAAAGATATTTGTGCCACATTCATGTTCCAGAACTTCTCTGATGAGTTGGTCCATCTTAGACTTTTCCCTTTTTCTCTTCATGATAGAGCTAGGGCATGGTTGGATTCCAACATGCCCGGGTCTATTACATCTTGGGAAAACTTGTTGAGTAAATTCCATAATAAGTTTTTCCCAATGTCTAAAGTGAATGAGTGCCGAAAAGAGATTAGTTCTTTCACTCAGGAAGAGGATGAGAAGTTTTCTAAGAGTTGGGAGCGTTTCAAAGAGTTACTGATCAGATGCCCTCCATATGGATATGAGAAGTAGAGACTCGTTCAGTTCTTCTACCAAGGGTTAACTCAACGCAACTGTAGCATGATCGAGTTTATGAATGGGGGAATTTTTAAGTCCGAAGGGGGATGAAGCATACAAGGCATTGGACAAGTTTTCCGATAACGCAGCAGTGGGATTTTTCAAGCTGTCGGGACAAGTCCATTCGTGCTCCTAAGAAAGGAGGCATCTATGAGATTAAGGAGGACACTGACTTGAGGATAAAGATAGATGCTCTCACCAAGAAGGTTGACGCTCTCACTGTGGACTAGTCCATTAATGCAGCCAATACATTCAATGTTGATAGCTGTTCCATCTGTGTTAGTCCTATGCATTTAGCATAGAATTGTCCATCTATGCTGGCTTTTGCCGAGTATCCCATGGAACAAGTGAATGCTTTCAATGACTATCGAAAGCAATCAAATGGATCTTACTGCGAGACTTATAATCCAGGGTGGCGAAACCACCCTAATTTTTCATGGAAGCAAAACCAACCGATGAATCTGGGAGGAGCCCCTCATCATGGTCACAATCAATACCCTCTCGGATTTCCTCCACTAGTTCTAAGTCATGGTCATTCAGCCCATCCAGCACCATCACCCGCTTACCAAGCTCCCACTCAAGCGCCAGCATCGGTTTCTCAGTCATTGGAGGACACCCTCATGGATTTCATGAAGGTGACCAACCAATCCATCAGCGAAGTGAAGAGTGCAACAATAGTAAACACCCAAGTGATTGCCAAGCTAGAGAGTCAAATGAGTCAAATCGCAAGTCACTTGGGTGAAAGTGAGAAGGGAAAGTTCCCTAGTCAACTTGTGCCTAACCCGAAGGGGCAATTTGCGGTTGGAAATTATCAACTCCTATGCACGAGCAGGAACAAGTGCAATCGATTGTCACATTGAGGTCTGGGAGGTAAATGGATAATCAAGTGGAAGAGAACCCTGCTATGCAGCAAGGGCAAGAAAGTGGCAACAATGAGAAGAGAGATACTGAACCATCTATAACCACACATATTGTTAAGGATCTTCCTAGGTCGTTTGTACCTAAAGCACCTTACCATGAGAGATTATAAGTGCCCAAGAAATGAGGAAAGTTTGAGGACATTCTGGAGGAGTTCAAGTAGGTCCAAATCAATATCCCATTTTTGGATGCCATCTAACAAGTGTCGTGATATGCCTAGTTCTTAAAGGACTTGATCACTGTCAAGAGGAGGACCAATGTCCCGAAGAAGGCGTTTTTGACCGAACAGGTTAGCTCAATCCTTCAGTTCAAGCTGCCCATCAAGTATAAGGACCTGGGGTGTCCTATCATCTCTTGAATGATAGGAGTCATTCGGATTGAGAGGGCTCTTTTGGATCTAGGAGCGAGTGTGAATCTTCTGCCCTACTCAATCTATTTACAATTAGGTTTAAGAGAATTGAAGCCCATATCCATGATGCTTCAATTGGCTGACAGGTCAATGAAGATACCACGGGGAATAATTGATGACGTTTTGATAAAGGTGGATAAGTTTTATTTCCCCGTAGATTTTATTGTGCTTGACACAGAGCTGGTTCAGAATGTGGGGATTCAGATACTGGTGATTCTAGGGCGACCATTCTTAGCCACGGTTAATGCCTTAATAAATTGTAAGACAGGGGTGATGAAGATTTCCTTCGGAAATGTGACAGTGGAGTTGAATATCTTTGATATCAGTAAGCAACCACTGGAATATGATGAAATGAGAAATGTATGCTTGATAGAGGATATTATTGAGGAGACTATGGATGAATCAAGCATTGAGGACCCCCTGGAGGCATGCTTTGCTTAGCTTGGAGAGGATTTGGATTTGGATAAGTTATTTAAGCAAGTGAATGCCATGTTGGAGTCTGCTCCTCAGGAGAGCAGTGAGATGGAGGAGACCGCAACACCTTAGCCTTTACTGAAAAATCTTAAGTATAAGTTCCTAGGTTGATGAGAGTCATAAAATACACCTAAACAATACTTAATTGTTAGCATTTTAGGGTTAATCGAGGTTGGAATTACACTTTTATACCTTAATAACTCTAAAGTGTTATTCTTGAATCGTTGACTTATTTCAGTGCATTTTCAGGTACTTTGAGCTTAAAAAAGAGATAGAAAAGCTATCATCATTTTAAACACGAAGCTTCAATGAATACTCGAGTGAGATAATGGTCACGGAAGAGCCAAGATGAAGAGAAACCAAGAAAGGAGTTTCACTAAATTGCCAGAATTGCCCATACTGATCAGTCATTTTTTAAAATTAAACTGTATTTATGTAGGAAGAACCAAGAGATTAATCATATATGCTTAGAAAGATCCAGAAGTCTATTTTCTGTTGAATTTTACGGTTTGTAAAAATGATTTTTCTATAGAAAGTTATGGCAGTTTAAGTAGACAAATGTCAGGCTGTGCGGGCTGTGCGGGATTTCAGCATGAGCGGAAGTTTTTGGGCTTAAATCCCACATCCCATATCGGTTGGAAACATATATCTATATCCCACATCCCACATCGGATTGGAAACACATTGCACTCGTGGTATTTCCCTATAAAAGACCTACTCCACTTCAGCTTTAGGAATCATCTGGGATCATCTAAGATCATTAGAAAGTGAATCCAGAGGGCCTTTAGGAGCAATCTAGAGGGCCCTTAGGCCAGAGATGATCATTGAGAGGCTCAAGGCAGCTCGAGCAAGTATGAGCCCCATGGCCGACTAGTCTCCAAGCAAGGCAAAGGGATGAATCCCTAGGTGTAGTTGTTCTTATCTTCCTTTATTTGATTCAGTTGTAGTTTGGAATTATTTTCATTAAACACTGTTATTATTTATTCTTGATTTAATTAGAAGATTTCCTATTAATCCAGTGATTGCATGCTTCTCCTCCATATAAGTCTAGTCATGCTCTTCTTATGTGTATTTGTTTAGGTGTGATTGAGTCCGGTAGATCTCTTTTATAGATTTGTCCATTGCTGCGATATTGTCAGTTGGATATATCGTCGTCTCTTGATAATTTATAAGTTAAATCATATGTGCTTGAAAGTAAAGAGTAATTCATATCAATTACATTAGGGCTTATAGATGTGCTTTAATTGAATATTTGTCGATTACCTGTTTGGGATGTGAAACTTGCAATCGAGATCAAAACAATTTAATCAAGTTAGGATTAGGGCAACAAACCTAAGGAGGATTCCTAGAACCTTGTTGTTTCTCCATCATAAATCTATTTACACAATTTCCTTCACATTATTTTCACACAATTCAGATTCTGTCAATCAATCTTTTATCGTTTGTGTTAAAGTTCACACCTTCTTTTATAGTTAACTTGTTTCCTTGTGGAATCGACACCCCAAAGCTGTGCTACAATTACCACATTACACTTTGGGCATAATCAAATTTTGGCGCCGTTGCCGGGGAAACGAGCTTAAGTACAAAGAAGATTGTCAACTTTTGACATGACGGTAGAAGAGTTGTAAATAGTTTTTCTTTTCAACAACTGTAAAAGCGGTAACTTCGTTCCTTCTTTTAGCTTGCTGCATTAATTTTTTATTTTATATTTTATTTGACTCTTTCTTTTTTTATATAGTATTTTTATTATTTTGTTACCTAACATGCACAGACATAGAGACGCTGTGGGTAGATTTGGTTGTAGGCCTGTGTTAGAGTCAGAATTTAATTCTTTTTCAAATCCTTTATTTGACATTCCATCTAGTCCCGAAGAAATGAGTGAACACGAAGATCAACCCCCTAGGACACTTAAGGATTACTTGCACCCTAACTGTACGACCATACCATCGTGTATCATGTTCCCCCCTAATGTTCAACAACCTGATTTTAAGCCGAGCATGATCCAATTGCTACCAACTTTCCATGGGTTTGAGAATGAAAACCCCTATATCCATATTAGGGAATTTGATGAAGTAGTAGCTGCTTTTCATAGTAGGGCTGATATGATAGACACCATCAAACTGCAGTTTTTCCCTTTTTCACTTAAGGAAAAAGCCAAGGCTTGACTGTACTCGTTAAGGCCTAGGTCCATAGGTAGTTGGGATGAGATGACCCGAGTTTTCTTCCAAAAACACTTCTCAACCCATAAGACCAACAACCTCAAGAGACAAATCTCAAACTTTGCACAAAAGGAGAGTGAAACCTTATATCAAGTTTGGGAACGTTTCAAGGACCTTTTCAATTCTTGTCCACACCATTGGTATGAGAGTTGGCGGGTAGTTAGCTATTTCTATGATGGACTCCTAAGTAGGGAAAGGCAGTTCATAGAAATGATGTGCAATGGGAATTTTCTTCAAAAAGATCCCGACCAAGCCATAGATTTCGTAGATGACCTATCAGAAAAAGCCCACACTTAGACTGAACCAAATGCCATGGAAGGCACTATGAGAAATTAACCCGCTGGGATTTACCAACTTAAGGAAGATGACAGCCTTAAAGCCCGTTTAGAGGTCCTAACTAAGGAAATTGAAGCCTTAAAAACCAAGGATACTATAACCCCTAAATCGGTTGCTAGAGTAGAGTCTTATGAGCCTTGTTTCATGTGTAATGGGGTAGATCATTTACCTAAGGATTGTCAAGTTTATTTTGAGATGAAGGATGAGTGTAACACTATAGGTATACCCTTTGGGAAACCACACTCACCCTACTCTAACACTTACAATCCCGGTTAGAAGAATCACCCTAATTTCAGTTGGAAATCTGACATACAACCCCCTGCCCACTCTAGTACCCAATGGCAACCGAAAGCAACCTCATTTAATGCACCTCAACAATCTTTACCTTTGGAAGATATGTTTAAGTCATTTATACAGGTACATGCCAAGATTGTGGAAGATCAAGGAAAAATAAATCAATAGTTGTTAGAGGAACAACAAACGATCAAAGAGGAACAAAAGGTAATAAAAAGTCAACTCACCAAGTTGACTAGTTTCTTGACGATTCAAGAACAAGGTCGGTTTCCTTCATAGCCATAACCTAATCTAAGGGGATAACATATGACACAAACCTCCAATCCTAAAAATCAAAACAATAGAGAGGTTAATACCATAATTACTCACAGTGGTAAGACAATTGATGGTCCCACTCTACCATCACACTGGATTCCTAATATCGTGAGCAACAAGGATAAATCCCCCAAGGAATGAGAGGCCCGTGATGTTTATCGCCCACCGATGCCTTTCCCTCAAGAACTCCTTAAATCTAAGGAGATAAATACAGCATTAAAAGATGAGATTCTTGAACAACTTCAGTATGTTAAAATTAATCTTCCTCTTCTTCATGTCATAAAACAGATTCCCAACTATGCTAAAGTCATCAAGGATCTATGCACACTCAAGAGGAAGCACAATGTGAAGAAGACAACATTCTTAATGGAGCAATCAAGTGCTATAATTAACAGCAAGACACCACCCAAATATAAAGATCCGGGCTGTCCAACGGTGGCTTGCCAAATTAGAAATAAACCTTATGGCCAAGCATTGCTAGATTTGGGTGCTAGTATAAGCCTCATGTCATACTCCATGTACTTGTAGCTCGGTCTAGGTGAGATCAAACCAACCTCTGTAGTGCTTCAATTAGAAGATAGATCGGTAAGAAAACCAAGAGGTATTGCAGAAGATGTTTTGTTATAAATTGATAATTTCTACTATCCTGTTGATTTTTTGGTTTTAGATACTGTTTCTACTATAAACACGAAGTCCAAAATTCCTTTGATACTTGGAAGATCCTTGCCACCGCCAATGCCCTTATTAATTGTAGGAATAGCCTAATGACATTATCATTTGGAAATAGGACTCTAGAGGTAAATGTTTTTCGAGTCTCATGATAGCCACATGAAGAGGATGAGTACATCAAAGATAATTCTAACTCTTTGGAATTCATTCCTAATAATCTTAAGTTCAAAGATTCTTCAAATTATCCCAATGTCGTTAATGTTGTTGAAGTTTTTGAGAAGCCACAAGAATTTATTAAGACATCTTGCCAACCATGCTTTGAGAAGTTGCTTGAGAGAAGTCACATGGATGCGGGAATCAAATACCATACTGCTGATAGTAAATGGGCATCACCAGAAACACTTGAGCCACATGTGGTGGACTTTAAGTATTCCTTGCCATTGCCAAAGCATACAAGCACCGAATTTGGCAGTGAAGCAGTGGCTGGTGCATTCAACCTATGTTTTTCTAGGAGGGAATAAGAGTGTCTAGCTGAAGGCGTAAAACTTAGCGCTCATGAGAGGCAACCCACAACATATCCTTTTATTTTTACTATTTTTTATATTCCTTTTTTCTTGTTTATTATCATTATTTTGCTATTTTCCAGTTTTACTTTCGTATTTCTTTTTCACGGACAAATATGTGCATCAGTTCAATTGGTCGTGCACAACTTTCAGATCCATGCACCTTTGGTTAAAAAAGTGAGTTTCCTTAACTTTTGCTTTTGCATTGAGGACAATACTTATCTTAAGTTGGGGGTGGAGGATACACAATTCCTATTGCATTCCATTGAATTATTGGGTGTCATTTTCCCTTTTGTGTGTTTTTAGCATGCTTGGTGTTAGCCTTTGAGTTAATTCATATGTCAATGATATGAGCTTAATTGAGATAGCATATAGCATTTAGAAGAAGTTAAATCTTGCTTTAGTTTGAGAATAATTTAAATGTCAATCTTCATTTGGTTTGAGACTCTAGTTTGCAGTAAGATTGTATGATTAGTCTAAAACATTTAGAGAAGTTTTATGTGTGATTACTTTGTGAATGTTTTTGCAGTCTCGACAAGCTCTAGAACTTATTTGATAATCACTTGAGGCGAATTCCTAGAATGCACATTACTTAGGATATGATATAGGCCATTTTTGGACTGTTTGAGCATGTTAAACCTACCATTGCTATATTTACCACTAGTCACCTATTTGAGCCTTTTCTTGAAAAAGAAGTGAGCCTTGTTTCTTTCAATAGCCCATTTACTCACCTTTATGAGCCTAAAGAGAATATTTTATCCTTACCTTTCTTTTAAAAGAACTTAGCTATACACATTTGTTGAGAAACACTTAAAAGGAGTAAGGATGGAAATATGAGAAAATATCACTACCATAACCCAAGTACATTAAAGGAGATTAGTTGGGGGTTATGTAAAAGAAAAGAAAAATGAAAAATGAGGTGAATGGTCTTATGCCAAAATACAAAAGAAAAGTGAATTACGTCAAAGAAAGAAGAAAATAAAAGAAAAGTGGTGATTTTGAAAGAAAAAAAAATTGCTTGAAAAATGGTTGAAAAAGTTGGGTGTTGAAATAAAGTTATCTAGTGCTTAAAAGTGATTATGTTTAAAAGCTAAGAGATTGAGTTCTTTTTCTCGTGAATCCTTCCCATTTTTTCTTAACCTTTACCTTAGCCTAACGTTACAAGCTTATTAAAGACCTATTGATCCAAGGTAATGTGATTTTTCTACAATAGTGGAGAGTGGTTTGAAATGTAAGCATATGGAGCTTGTTTTTGTGATTGACGTCATGAAATTTATCATGTTTTAGAGGCCAAGACTTGTATTCATGAATGTTATACATAAAATCATCCGGGTGTTCGGATTAATGGTTTGTGGTAAGATGGATGTTAAGAGTCAATAACAATTTTAAGATTGATGTTTGGATTACTTTTGGACTTAGGTGAAATTTAATGATTCTATGTGCCGTATGTTATATGCGATTTTTGAGACAAAAAGTGAATTACTCTTGGTTTAACGCTAGCATTGCTTTACTTTGTTTTTAACTCCTACCATAGAATTCATCTTTTGTTTTCGCTTGAATTGCTAGGGACTAGCAATAAGCTAGTTGGGGGTTGTGATGAGACTCATAAAATGCATCTAAATAATACTTAATTGTTAGCATTTTAGGGTTGATCGAGGTTGGAATTACACTTTTATACCTTAATAACTCTAAAGTGTTATTCTTGAATCGTTGAGTTATTTCAGTGCATTTTCATGTACTTTGAGCTTAAAAAAGAGATAGAAAAGCTATCATCATTTTAAACACGAAGCTTCAATGAATACTTGAGTGAGATAATGGTCGTGGAAGAGCCAAGATGAAGAGAAACCAAGAAAGGAGTTTCACTAAATTGCTAGAATTGCCCATACCGATCAGTCATTTTTGAAAATTAAACTGTATTGATGTAGGAAGAACCAGGAGATTAGCCATATATGCTTAGAAAGATCCGGAAGTCTATTTTTTGGATAATTTTATGGTTCATAAAAATGATTTTTCTAGAGAACGTTATGGCAGTTTAAGTAGAAAAATGTCAGGCTGTGCGGGATTTCAGCGTGAGCAGAAGTTTTTGGGCTTAAATCCCACCTCCTACATCGGATTGGAAACACATTGCACGCATGGTATTTCCCTATAAAAGACCTACTCCACTTCAGCTTTGGGAATCATCTGGGATCATCTGAGATCATCAGAAAGTGAATCTAGAGGGCCTTTGGGAGCAATCCAGAGGGCTCTTAGGAGGAAAATTAGAGGCAGGAGATGATCATTGCGAGGCCCGAGGCATCTCGAGCAAGCATGAGCCCCATGGCCGACTAGTCTCCAAGCAAAGCAAAGGGATGAATCCCTAGGTGTAGTTATTCTTATCTTCCTTTATTTAATTCAGTTGTAGTTTGGAATTATTTTCATTAAACACTGTTATGATTTATTCTTGATTTAATTAGAAGATTTCCTATTAATCCGGCGATTGCATGCTTTTCCTCCATATAAGTCTAGTCATGCTCTTCTTATGTGTATTTGTTTGGGTGTGATTGAGTCCGATAGATCTCTTTTATAGATTTGTCCATTGCTGCGATATTGTCATGTAGATATATCGTCGCCATTTGATAATTTATAAGTTAGGTCGTATGTGCTTGAAAGTAAAGAGTAATTCATATCAGTTACATTAGGGCTTATATATGTGCTTTAATTGAATATTTGTCGATTACCTATTTGGGATGTGAAACTTGCAATCGAGATAAAAACAACTTAATCAAGTTAGGATTAGGGCAACGAACCTAGGGAGGATTCCTGGAACCTTGTTGTTTCTCCATCATAAATCTATTTACACAATTTCCTTCACACTATTTTCACACAATTCAGATTCTCTCAATCAATCTTTTATCGTTTGTGTTAAAGTTCACACCTTCTTTTATAATTAACTTATTTCCCTGTGGAATCGACACCCTAAAGTTGTGCTACAACTACCGCGTTACACTTTGGGCGTAATCATAGGTCCAGCACATTCTTTGCAAGTGCTTATAGCTTCAGATTTGGTTGATGCTCAACAGGAGAAATTATTGGACGTTTTAAGAGAGCACAAGGAAGCTATCGGCTGGACTATTGAGGATATCAAGGGGATCAGCCCCTCGGTGATGATGCATAAGATACATTTGGAGGAGAATGCCAAGCCATCGAGGGAGCCACAGAGAAGGCTCAACCCAGCTATATAAGAGGTTGTGATTACTGAAGTGATAACGTTGTTGGATGCAATAATCATTTATCCAATCTCTGATAGCAAGTGGTTGAGCCCGATTCATATCGTGCCCAAGTGGGCTGGATTGATGGTAGTGAAGAATAAGGATCACGAGTTGGTGCAAACTCGTGTTCAGTTAGGATGGAGAGTATGTATAGACTACCGTAAGTTGAATGTGCCATAAAGAAGGATTATTTTCCACTCCTATTTATTGATCAGATGGTGGAGCGCTTGGCTGGGCACGATTACTATTGCTTCTTGGATGGTTATTCTGGATATAAACAGGTCCCTGTGGACCTCGAAGATAAGGAGAAGATGATGTTTACCTGTCCTTTCAGGACATTCGCCTACCGTCATATGCCTTTTGGGTTATGCAATGCACCCGCTACTTTTTAGCGGTGCATGGTCAGCATATTCTCTGACATGGTAGAACGTTTCTTAGAGATTTTCTTGGATGACTTCTCCATGTTCGGTTCATCATTTGAGGAGTGTCTGCACCGTCTCACTTTGGTCTTAGTACGGTGCAAGGAGAAGAACCTAGTGCTTAATTGGGAGAAGTGCCATTTTATGGTCAAACAATGTATTATATTGGGGCACATCATATCTCATCGGGGGATTGAGGTTGACAAAGCGAAGGTGGACCTAATTTCCAACCATTCACCCCTACGTACGGTGAAGGAGGTTCGTTCTTTTCTGGGCCATGCAGGATTGTACAAGCGATTTATCCAGGATTTCAGCAAGATCGCCAGGCCTTTGTTCAAGTTGTTATTGAAGGATGCCCCATTTGTATTTGATGAGGACTGTAAGAAAGCATTTAGGGATCTGAAGAAGATTTTGACGTCCACACTCATTATTCAGCCACCCAACTAGGGTGTACCTTTTGAGATTATGTGTGACGCATCAAATTATGCAGTTCGAGCTGTTTTGGGGCAGTGTGTTGATAAACTCCCCCATGTCATCTACTATGCAAGTATAACTCTAAACGACACATAACTCAATTACTCTACCACTGAGAAGGAGTTGCTAACAGTTGTTTTTGCATTGGACAAGTTCAGATCTTACTTGTTAAGATCGAAAGTCATTATCTACTCGGATAATACAGCATTGAAGTATCTTTTCTCCAAAAAGGATGCTAAATCTCGTCTTATCTGATGGATCTTGTTACTTCAGGAGTTCGACATAGAGATTCGGGATAAGAAAGGTTCCGAAAATGTGGTGGCAGACCATTTGTCTAGGTTGATAGTGGATTTCGCTGAGGTCGCCATTCCCATTTCTGAGACCTTTCCTGATGAGCAATTGATGCACATTGCTCACAATCCCGCACCATGGTTTGCTGATATAGTGAACTCTCTTGCCATTGGCCAAATGCCTTTACATTGGGGGCGACAAGATAAGTTCAAGTTTTTGGCCATGGTAAAGCATTTTTTCTGGGATGATCCTTACCTGTTCAAGTATTGTCCCGATCAGATCATTAAAAGGTGTATTCCTGAGCATGACCAATCTAATATCATCTCCTTTTGTCATGATCATGCTTGTGGAAGCCATTTCAGTGATAAGAAGATTGCTACGAAGATTTTTCAGTATGGATTCTATTGACCTACCCTGTTCCGAGACTCTCACACCTATTGTGTATCTTGTGAGCATTGCCAAAAGCTAAGGAGTATTTCTAGGAGGAATATGATGCCCCTCAACCCCATTCTGATTGTTGAGATTTTTGACGTGTGGGGCATTGACTTTATGGGACCTTTCCTAAACTCCTTTGGCTATCTATACATTTTGGTTGCTGTGACTATTTGTCCAAATGGGTGGAGGCCTTTGCATGCAAGACTAATGACCATAGAGTTGTTGTCCAGTTTTTTAAGGACACTATCTTTGCTCATTTTGGTACGCCTTGAGCAATCATAAGTGATGGAGGTAAGCACTTTTGCAACTGGATTTTTGAGTAGTTGATGAAGAAGTATTTCATCACACATAAGGTTGCCACCTCGTATCACCCGCAGACAAGTGGGCAAATGGAAATTTCTAAT
Source organism: Bretschneidera sinensis (assembly GCA_023935145.1). Taxonomy (NCBI): domain Eukaryota; kingdom Viridiplantae; phylum Streptophyta; class Magnoliopsida; order Brassicales; family Akaniaceae; genus Bretschneidera; species Bretschneidera sinensis. Next base: position 61,333,033 of record CM043703.1, on the reverse strand, counting down.
CGCGAGATCAAGCACATTTTGGAGAAGACTGTGAACCCTAGTATAAAAGATTGGTCTCTGCGATTAAATTATGCATTGTGGGCATATCGGACAGCATTCAAGACGCCAATTAGCATGTCTCCATATCGTCTTGTGTAAGGAAAAGCATGTCACCTTCCAGTGGAATTAGAGCATAGAGTGTATTGGGCTATCAAACAGCTAAACTTCAATCTTGCGAAGGCTAGCTCACAAAGGAAGCTCCAACTCAATGAATTATAGGAGCTACGGAATGATGCATATGATTATGCGCGGTTGTACAAGGCACAAATGAAAAAGGCTCATGACCAGAACATTTTGAGACGATCTTTTAAGCCTGGTCAAAAAGTTCTTCTTTATAATTCACACTTGCATCTTTTTCCAGGCAAGCTCAAATCTCGATGGACAGACCCATTTATTATTCGATTGGTTTTTCCTCATGGGGCCATCAAGATTGAGGATCCAAAGAATGGTAACACTTTCAAGGTGAATGGGCAGAGGCTAAAACCATTCTTGGAGTTGAGGAGTCCGGAGATTAAGACAACATTGTTGGAGGATCCTAGTTACCCAGAGTGATTGTTGTCTACTATGGAGAGTCTGGCTTAAGACTTTAAACTTAGCACTTATGGGAGGCAACTGTTGTACGATTATCTACCTAAATAAATAGGCGAATAATCGGACTTGTTTTACTTGTAAGTGCACAAGGTCAACTTAGTAGTATAGTGTGCGAATGCAAGATCATCTCCACAGGGATTGGTAAATTTTGATTTAGAATTAGTTTCGCAATAATAAAATAAAAATAAGAGAAATAAATATTGAGTTGGAATTTAATAAAGATAAAGGCGTAGGGACTTGATATCCACCACTAATCATGCTACCACAACAAAACAGTATGCCAATGCTTTACTCATGTCATGAATACCTAATGGTTGTCAACCTAAGGGCATGGTATCTACTCTTTAAGCTATTGATTTCCCTAAGCAATGAGTTAGGCATGGTATCTACTCTAACTCTTTCCTTTCTTAAGGGATTCAGCATGGTGTATACTGAGTTGTTCCTTAAGAGAGCATAAGATTTGTGGAAATCGACAACTACACGAGACCTAGGGCATGGTATCTACTCTTGGTTTCCCATGTTGATTAACCCAAGAATCCATCGTGGATATCTTTTGTTACTATTGTTGAACCTAGGACTCGGTCATCTAAATTGATTCAACTAACTAATTCATACCACATGCATATGTTGATCAGCAAACACATATGATGAATTTAAATAAAAACAGGCATTAATCAAGTTAAGCATCACAACACAAATATTGCAAAAGCGCCAATACTGAATTATTAAGTAAACATAATTAGGGCTTCAACCAAGCCCTTACTCGAAAATTAGTTACACATAGTTGTGATGCTAAACAACATCATAAAATAAAATACAAAGGAAAGAAGAAACCCGAAAACACTATGGAGAAGAGTCATCAATTCATCTCCACAATCTCTCCTCCGGGCTCGTCTGGCCTCCCCAAACAAAAACTAAACTAAAAGAGAGATAAGCTCCTCAAAAGGGAGATATTGTTTCTGTGTTTTACAAGTCTATTTATAGGGTTCTAAAGGTGCCTCGAAACCCTAATTTCCAAAATAGATCTGGAAAAAATCTTTTCAAAACTGGCTCTGCCGCCTCTCTGTGCGTGTGCGCTCGATCGCATGCTTCTGCGCTTGAGTGCATGGGTGCGCTTGATCCTTCTATATGTGCGCACGATTGCTTGTGCGCTCGATCGCAACCATGTTGCACTCGATCGAACTAGCTCTTTCCAGATCTTCAGTTTTCTTCCTTTAAAGCTTCAAAATTCTTTCTTTTCTTCACAATCCTATAAAAAAATACATAAACACAAAAAGAGAGTAAAATAGAATAAAATACGTAAACAAAGGGCTTGATAAATGTAAATTAAGGGGCTTAAATATGGATATTTAAGCTCCTATCAACAACCCTTATCCTTTTATTCCTTGTTATTAGATCTTGTTGTTTGGTTTTTTTTTTTGTTGTGCTTTTCAGAAAAAATGTCTGCTATTTAAGTTTGGGGGAGTGTGCTCATACATCACACCCGACTTATGGCACCCATTAGGTCTATGGTAGAGGAGCCAACTTGGAGCGATCGAGCGCAATTCCAAAAACTACCCAAACAGCAGTGAGCGATTGCACCGTTTGGCTGAAGACGTAAAACTTAGCGCTCATGGGAGGCACCCCATAGCATATCCTTTATGTTTTTATTATTTTTTCATATTTCTTATTACTGTTTATTTATAGTATTTTTTGTTTTCCAGTATTACTTTAGTCTTTATTTTTTAGGGATAACGCGTACTTCAGTTTGAGTTTTTGGGTATGCTATGAGCCATGCCAGTCCAGCTAGTTCTCCATCTCCCAGGTCAGCTCTTTTCATATTATTCACACATTAGGAAAAATGTGTAATTTAAGTTTGGGGGTGATGGGAGACACATTACACACACTTTGTCTCAGTTTGTTGTTGTTTTTTTTCTTCGATTTAAAGAGAAGATAAATGCAAGCTCATGTTGTTTTGAAATTTTGGGTGATCTGAACAAATATTGTAATGTGACTTCATTGGAAAGCTTAAAATCTTGAACACATTATCTGAAGATAGAGTTTTAACGTTTAGTTACTTACTTTAGGCATTTGAGAATTCACATGTTTGATATAATCTAACACGAGCACATTAGCACATAATTGTGTTAGGTATGACATGTGATTTTAATGTGTATGTTCTCATGGCTTAGCTGATTCTGGATGACTTGTTTGATGGACACTTTGGCATAATAAAAAAAAATTGCACAAAAAGAGAAAAAATGTTAATCATTGATAAACTTTCCACTGAGTAACTGGATCTCTTGCCTCAATAAGTAGTGAGTGGTCACATCAAAAGGTGGGAATTTTGATTGGTTGCATTAAAGCCAGTTTAGTTTTGTAACCTTTTTTACTCGAGTTAGTAAGTCCTCAGGGGTGTCTTTACACCTAATGCCCTAAAACCATCTGGTTTGGGAGTCATTGACTCAACACTCGCTACATGGGTCAATAAGAAAGCTTAAGGGAACTAAACATGGCAGAGCCTCACAATAAAAGAAAGAAGAAAATAAAACTATGCCATTGATTGTTCGTTTTGATGAGAAATTATGTGAATCTTGAGACATGGAGACATTGCACATTGGAATTATTTGGAAGCTTCATATTTATGTGCTAGTTCACTTTACACTGATTTGAGCTTGTGATGCCTTAGCTGGCCTTTTGTAAGCAATTAGATTTTAACATTTATATTCATTGCGAAGATGGGTTTATCTTTTTAAGCTTGCTCATGAATGAATATCATGGTTTTGTGTGATACTTAAATTTTTGGATACCATGAAAGATGGATTTATCGTTGTGTTCTTTGTTTTTCATTTAGCTTTTAGTTTTGTATTGCTAAGGAACTAGCAATATGTAAGTTTGGAGGTGTGATAAGTGCTTAAATATTCATATTTAAGCCCCTTAATCTATATTTGTTAAGCTCTTATTTTTTGTTATTTCATCCTATTTTATCTCCTTTCTATGTTTACTATGTTTTTCTAAGTTTTTGGAGCATTATAGAATTATCCAGCTTAAAGAGCAAAATAGGGAAAAGCTGGAATCTGCTGTTGCGATCGAGTATATTCGCGCAGTATGGCGGCTGAGCCTATTTTGGAAAGGAGAGAGACGATTATCAGCGCACCATGCTGATTGAGCGCACCATGTTGAAAGAGAGACGATTGAGAGAGCACATCTCTTTTATTTCAGATTTGAAGAAAATGAAGATCCAAATTTTAGCAGCCTATCATCTAGAGACTTTTCCTCTCATTTAAATAAAGATTTTATTTGAGTATATGAGCTGCTAAAATAAAAGAGATGTGGGCAGAAGTTTTGAAGGGCATGTGAATGCTTAACTCCCACATCCCACATCCCACATCGGTTGGAAACACATTCTACATCCCACATCGATTGGAAACACATTGCGCTCATGGAGTTTTCCTATAAAAGCTCAATTTCACTTCATTTTCAGGGGTGGATCTTGAAAGTTTTGCTTATTAAGGAAGAGAGCGCCGCACAGCAAAAACAAAAAGAAGAAAAAACAAAGAGATGAGCTGTAAGTGGATTTCGCTCTCAATGTATTTTCAACTTTAATTTATTTCTTTTGTGTTTTAAAGTTTAATGTTTAGCACTTTAATTGTGAAATTTATTTTCATAATCATGAGAGGCTAAAACCTTCATCTAAAATTGAAGATGAAGCCTCGCCATTGATTAGCATTATATTTTCATATATGTTCGTACAATTCCGATATTTTTGTATTGATGTTCTATTTCAATTCAATTGTTTGAGTAAATCCTTATGATTGATTGTTTTGTTTATAAATTGTTCAAATTGGATATTCGATGTGTTTCATCTGACGAATACATTGAATCATTCAAATTAAATCGGATATCCATTGTGATTCTAAAGTAAACGGATACATTGGATGATTTGATTTAATTAGGGTATTCGTTGTGATTTGTGTATCGATGGATTCATGGAATTATTTGATAAATTACTTTTATATAGAAATCCAAGAGGGATGGGAAGCATTGAAGAACCAATTCTTAGCAAAGAGGGGAAGGAGTTGAGTCCAAAGTTTTCTAGAATGCCAATTGTCCCGAAATAAACGCATGCAGAACTGATTCATCATGTTATTAATTACATTGAGGGAACCAACTATCAGAAGATAAGCCTCCATAGCGAGAGTTTTCCTGGTGAGAGATTGATCTTGGCTAGCAAGCCAAACGAAGGTTCTATAACGCTGAAGGCATTTGGCACGCCAAAAGTTAGTCGAATGACCCTAGTAAAACTTAACTCGCATAACCTATTGGAGAGTGCATGCAAATTTAGTGGAAACAAGGTTTGAGAAGAGGTCTCATCTCCATTAACCAAATACATTAACAAAATATTTCATCTTGTTACTAATATTATCAGAGATAGGAGCAGTAACCATATTGAGGAGAGGAACTGACACGATCAAAGGATCAGTCTAATACTTGGTGCTCAACCAATTATTAACTTGTTTATATAACCCTATCTTAACAAAACCATGGTTCGCAAGATTACCACACCCAAGTCGAGAAAGATTGACCCTCTTCACAGAGTTGATGAAATCATTGTTTTTAACGTACTTAGTGGTAAGGATTTCAGCCCACGAACCACCTTCCCTTACATAAAGCTTTCAAGCAGGCATAGCTAACATGGCTTTGTTTGTAGTTTTCATCTCTCTAATGCCCAAGCCCCCATGAGTTTGATCTTTACACACAATATACCAATTCACATGATGATTTTTTTTTTGGGGATGTGCCACCTCATATGAAGAACATGCTAAACTTATCAGTCTCATCGCACAACCTATTCGGGAGCTTTGCAGTCTACAAAAATCTTAGCGAGCACAATTCTAGCAGCCATGGATAAGTTCCAGCTGACGTTCCATCCCGAAAGCTTAGCCTTGATTCTGTCAAGAATCCCATTGTAAGTCTTCTTAGGAATACGCCATGGACGAACACTATAAGGAAAGCGGTTTTCTTTGATGGATTATAATCTACTGATACGTGTCCATCGCTAAAAGTGGTCAATTGCGACAAATATCAGCGATGAATAGTGTTGTTTCTGAAATACAAATTCTATCATAGCTGTTTTTTATTTTTCACGAAAAATAAAAGAATGATTTAAATTTTGAATAAAAATAATTTATAATTTCAATGACGACACTGATGCGAAAAATAATTTTTTTTAAAAAAAGAAATTATTAGTGTGCTTATCTTCATCAAAACTTATTACCATCAGCGACAGGCATGTGTCCATAGCTGATGGGAATAATCACCCCATTAGACACGAATTGCATATGTCTCTCATCTTTCTTTCTCCTTCCTCAGTGTTCTCTCTCTCCCTCCTTCATATTTTTTCTTTTTCCCCTTACGCGAATCCCCCTCTTTCTCTTTCCACCGTTTCTACTCCTTCCTCGTCTTTCTTAGCTGCGAGGCTCTCTCCCCCCTCAAGGTTTGGCAAGTTCTCACTCTCTTCGCTCCTCTCCTTTTTCTCTCTCATCTTAATTTCTATATTTCGCAAGCAACAACCAAGAGCACCAACGACAAACCCCGAAACCACCGCACCGTCTCTACACAATCTCAGCTCATCTTCAGCAAATTTGCAAACAGTCTACCCATCTTCAACAGATGTGCAAATTCTGATAGGTTATAAAATTTTCTTATTTTATTATATATAATTATGCATAATTTTCTCATTTATTGTTGAAATTGAATCCTTTTAATTTGGTAAATATTAGAGATTTCTATTGTATGTGTGTGGTTGTGAACATGTGTGTTACTCAGTGAGGGGAGAGGAGCACTACTGTGTGAAATTAATTATTTGTGCTTGTGCTTGGTTGTGAGTGTGTGGTTGGTGCAGTGATGGGAGGGAGGGAGCGCAGTGGTTTATATGCACTTTAATTAGTTTGGAATTGTAGTATTGAATCCTTATGATCCCAAAATTTTGTTGTTTTAGTGTTCTTCTTGTAGTCATATTTCAATTCATTATGTCTGTATTTGAGAGAATCAGAGATGCTGTCAGATTTTTGAGTTGTTTTCAAAATTAATCTAGAGGTGCCAAAGCGTGTTGAAGCTCAAACTTGTATTTAGGTTGTTGTTGCTGCTGTAAAGAAAATGAGTTGTTCTATTTATTTATTTTTATTTACAACTATAAATCTAATCTACCCAATAACTATCATTATCAATAATTGATCCAAACGCATTCAAGTACATAAATTTGGAGCAACAACCATTAAGCTAAGTGTAGTGTTATTTTTATTGAGTTAGTTGAATATAGTTTACTTTCTATTTTCGTTAGTTAGAATTTATGTTAAGTTACGATGAGTTATAAGATTGTTAAAGTTAGGCTTAATTGAATTTGATACTCTTAGTTTTGAGGGTAGTTACATGTGGTACCCTCATTTTTTAATAAGTGACAATTTTTACCATATATTTTTTAATTTGATGCTATTAATACATACTAGTCAATTTTCCATCAAAAGTTGTCCGATTGATATGCGATTAAATCCTCAATTTTTATGCCATGTCAGCTTTAAAAATTAGTATAACAAAATAAAAATTGAAAAATGAAGAAACCAAAACAAGAACAAAAGTCGAAAAAAAAAATAATTATGAAGAACTACTTTTTTCGAAAAACCAAAAACATAAATAAAAAAAATCGAGTTCTTTTTTAAACCCCATTATTTTCTTCTTCTTCTTCTTCGTATCTTTATTTTTTTGCTTTAAATTCTAGACAACCAAAAACCAAAGGAAAAAAAATTGGTGAAACCCCATCATCAACTTCTTCTTATTCTTTTTCCAATTTTAGAAGACAAAAATAGTTCGAAACAAAATTCCTCTTCTTCTTTTTCTTACATATCTCCTTGGGTGTTCATAGATCCTTCATTCACTACAAGACAAGTAATAATTGCCGACGTTTTATTTCCGGCGCTTGATAAAAGTGTCGCAATATATTAACCGCCGGCACTTTCTTGGTGGTGTTTCGTTGAAGCGCCGAAATAATCAAAGAACATATAACGGCGCTTAAAAGTGTCGTTATATGCGAAACTGATAACATATTCTGGCGCTTACAAGTGCTGGTATATTTGACTTTCATATTTCGGCGCTTCAAAGCGCCGAAATATGATATAAAATTTCACATATTCCTGTCATTCCTTGCCACGCCGTGCTTTGCCTAAAATTTTCTCTCCCTCTCGACTCACGCCAGATCCTCAACTCGGCTATCTCCCTCTTCCATCGATCGTTACCTCTCTTTGTTTTCCTCCTCCATCGGATTGTACTTGGGCTAAGTCATAAGTTGGTTTTCTCTCTCCTCTTCTTGTTTCTCTTTTTTCTCCCTCAAACCCCCTCACCAAACCTTACCTTTTTCTCTCTTCCTTCCAGAAGCACCGGCAGCGTCTCTGCATCTTTCCACAACTGGGTTCAATTTTTCGGCGAAGCTATCCCACCAGGCACCAGCAGCTCCAATACTCCCTGCCAGGTACTGAAACACTCTTTTGTTGAGCTTTTAAGTTTTTTATTTTTCATCATTTGTACTTGAAATTCTGTTATTTTTTCTATTTCCTCTATGATCTATCATGAAGGATACACAACTCTTATGGCGTATGGAACTTATTTTATGATGACATGATATATGGAATTAAAAGTTGAAACCCTAGTCCCTGTATGTCAGTTGTAATTTGTAAACAAAGCAAGCACCATTCTTTTCTGTGATGGACTAGGATTTTTTTTTCAATTAGTGTAGGCATTCTTTTATTAGATAGTAGATCTTTTTAGGCCTGCAGGTAGTCTTAAATAATAATATTAATTAAGCATTTTAATTTGGTGCTTTTTAGGAGTAGAATGTCTGTGGTTTGTTGCGGCTCATGGGGTACTTTTTTGATTGAGCATTAGTGTTGTTTTTAAAAAGGAGAGTAGTCTTAAATAATAAGATTGATTATGTAAATTTTAACTAATTGATTCCTGCATACCTGATATATAGATACACTGTAATTGAAAGGAAAATCCTGGTAAAATAATCACACTAGTAGGCAGAGACTATGCCTTAATTACTGCATATGTATTCTGCAATTTCTCTATATAAAAATGGTTTCTTTCTACCATCACTTGTCATTAAAACTATCATTAGTGCCACAGAATGGACACCATTCAAATTAATTAAGTGGATTATTCTTACTATATATTATGACCTTTTTAACTTTTTAAGTTCTTTCTGTACAAAATATGAGAGTTATGGTCAGTTATTTATCTGTATGATTATATAATAGCTCCTGTGTCCTTGCCTACTTTGACAATATTCCATTTTTTCAAATATATCTAAATCTTGGTAAACTTCCATTGATGCAAGCATCCACAAATACAGCTTTTGTTAACCTACAATGACTTTTGGGTTTTTGTGTGTCTCTTTCATGTTAATATCACTAATTTAGAACATAATAGATTATACCAGTAGCAGTTTACATCCTAACTGAACTCAACTGGCAGTTAGTTTCATGCTTTTCCTGAGAGTATTGTACTAATAATTTCTACATAAAAACAACTTTCTTTTCCTTAAGTTTGCTTTTTTTCTTTTATACATGGCGTTCACTGATAGGAAATATTCTTTCTTTGTGTTTGGTTTGTAGTAGGGAAGTTTGTTTGGTATGTAATGCTAAGTTTGACTTTCATTTTTTTGGTTTCTAAAGTCAATATCTGCTTGTTTGCTATGCTTCCTTGTTGGATTTTTTTGGTCAATTTCTACAGTGATTTTCTAAAGTTCTATTGAGGGCCTAGAGTTTGGTTGTGATTGGTAATAAGAAAAAAACGGGAGGAAGAAAATAGGAGAATGGAAAAATAAAAAATATTAATATTTAGTAAAATGATGAAAATATAAGAAGAAGTAAGAAAATGATAAAAAAAAAATAGCTTATCTTAGCTTTCACTCCCAAATCATTCAAAATTATGCGGATTGTGATTTGTCCATATGGAAAAAAAAATCATCCCATTTTTCCACATGTTCTCCACCAGTATTTTTTCCTCTTCTTTTTCCATTCTCCTACTTTTCCTCTCTATCAATCTTAACTTAATTGACCCAGCGTCTAAGACACCAATTTCTAAGTGACAAAATCACCACTCCCTTCCCACTCCATCACAAACCCATCTGATCATCCTCCATGAATCCATCTACTATCATCTGATCTTCCTCTATAGCATAGGGGTTGGTGCAACCCCAGCACCAGCACCAACCCCTTCCTTTGTAAAATACTGTAAGACATTGCACAATGAATTGAAAATTTAAGACTTCTCATTAATTTGGTAAATGTTATTAGCTTACATTTGGTGGAAGATTCACAGGTTGGTAAACTTTCAGAAGTGAATAATCAATAATCTGTCAAAGAAGTTGTAAAATCTGCATACATGTGTTATTTGCAACCTTTTGTTTTGTTGAGACCAATTGCCAACATGTGCTTGAGTTTGTATCAAGTTGCCTAGAAAGATTTCTCTTTGTTTAAAGAGAAGTCACTAGAACAAATAAATACTCACTTTCGATGGGACCAATTTTAATATATGGAGAACTAACCTGTGATTATCAATTTGTTGTTATTAATTTCAGTTCATCCACTTAGCAATCAAATCTAAGTTTGTGATTATGCCTGCTTTTGCCAAAAATATTTCAATTATGACTTTCTTAATATTGTTTTAGGAAAGTCGATTGGTTCATCTAAAAATGGATAAAAGTTGGATAGATAAACCGAGGTCGAGTAAAGCCTATATGGATGGTGTTGCAAACTTCATTATATTTGCATGTCAGAAAGCTTGTGGTCATGGCAGTATTGTTTGTCCATGTAGGAGATGTGGTAATTGTTATTCATTCGAACCAGAAATTGTTCACGAGCATCTATTGTATAATGGGTTTAGTCCAGGTTACACTGAGTGGGTTTTTCATGAGGAGGAAGTCTCTCGTATAGACCACACTCACACTAGTTTACAACCCACTAGTGTTCCAGTTGGCTTCATGGGACGAGATGACGTGTTGGGTTTGCTCTGAGGTGCCTTCGAGGTAACTTGTGAAAACCCAAACAATGAACCGTTAAGTTCAGGAATCGTAGTGGGATCTTCGAATGAGCATGTTGAAGAGCAACAGGCTCATGGTGAGTTTGAGTTCAATAATTGTGGTGATCCTTCACACGTCGAACACCCAGTTTGTTTTGCTATTGATGAGACGACTCAATATTGCAATTTGATGAAAGATTACGATATTGAACTTTATCTGGGTTGTCAGAATTTCACAAAGTTAAGTTTTATGTTATATCTACTACATCTCAAATGTTTGAATGGGTGGTCTGGTAAATCTCTTACTATGTTGCTTGAGTTTATCAACATAGCATTTCCGATGTGTGCTCCATTGCCATCAAATTATTATGAAGCCATGAAGATTATCAAAAGATTGGGTCTGGGCTATGAGAAGATTCATGTTTGTCCTAATGACTGCACACTGTATTGGGGCGAGCATGTGAATGATGAATTTTGTCATGCGTGTAGTGTGCCGCGGTGGGTTAAAAACAATGTTGATGATGAGGATCCGTTGAATGAGATGGATGGTCAATCTAAAAAGAAAAAGTCAGCTAAAGTATTGCGTTATTTTTCACTAATACCGAGATTGAAGAGGATATATATATCATCTAAAATGGCTTCGTTAATGAGATGGCATGATAAGGATCGGACAAAAGATGGGATTTTAAGACACCCAACAGATGGATTAGCCTGGAATGAATTTGATACTTTGTATCCCGATTTTGCAGCTGATCCTCGGAGTGTTAGGCTTGGCCTAGCTAGTGACGGATTCAATCCCTTTCGAACAATGAGTTCAACTTATAGCACATGACCCGTTCTTTTGGTCCCATACAACTTGCCACCGTGGCTTTGCATGAAGCAAACATCCTTCCTCCTTTCAATGGTTATTCCTGGTGAGAAAAGCCCCGGTAATGATATTGATATCTTTTTGCAGCCTCTAATTGAAGAGTTGAAACAATTATGGGATGGTGTTGATGCGTTTGATGCGTCCACCAATCAAAGCTTTAAGCTGCATGCTTCTCTTCTTTGGACCATTAATGATTTTCCAGCCTATACAAACTTATCTGGTTGGAGCACCAAGGGTCGGGTTGCTTGTTCATGTTGTGGGGAATCTACGCATTCTGTATGGTTAAAGCAAGGGGGAAAGTTTTGCTATATAGGTCATCGTCGATGGTTAGCAGAAAACCATAAGTTTCATTTTCAAAATGATCAGTTTGATGGCACCATAGAGTTGGGATCTGCTCTTGTTCCACCGTTTGGGCACGATGTTTTAAGACAACTAGAGGGTGAAAACTATAGCTATGGTAAAACCTCGAAGCCTTCTAAGAAGAGGGCAAGAGAGGATGTTGGTACCTCTACTGGACAAGTACTAGTGGATGAAGTTGATAACCTTTTTAAGGGTGTGGACGACTTCCTTTAAAATGTTGATAATGAAGATATTCCCATGGATGAGGGAGTTGTAGATATGTTGTGGAAAAAAAGAAGCATTTTTTTTTAGTTACCATATTGGAAAGACAATCTATTGCGTCATAATTTAGATGTGATGCATATAAAGAAGAATGTATATGATAATTTAATTGGAACAATATTGAATATAGATGGTAAGACTAAAAATAATAAGAAGGCACACTGCGATCTCGAGGAAATTGGTATTAGGAAAGACCTCCATTTAGTTGTTCTTCCTAACGAAAAAGATCACTCACCTCCAGCATGCTACACTATGTCCACGAAGGAGAAGCAGAATTTCCTGACAGTTTTGGCAAATCTTAAAGTTCCTGATGGGTATGCATCAAACATCTCAAGATATGTCAACCTAAAGGATCGTAAGCTGTTAAACTTAAAGAGTTATGACGGTCACATATTGATGTAAGAAATCCTTCTGATTGCCTTAAGAGCATCTTTGCCTAGACATGTTGTAGCAGTTGTGTCTGAGTTATCATCATTTTTCAAAGCTTTATGCTCTAAAGCCTTTGATCCTCATGAGCTTGACTTATTGGAGTCACGTGTTGCTTTGACACTCTACCATTTGGAGAAAATATTCTCCCCGGGTTTCTTTACCATTATGATTCATCTTATCATTCACTTAGCCTTCGAGGCTAGACTTGGGGGTCATGTACACTACAGGTGGATGTATTCTGTTGAGAGGTTAGATGTTCAAAGCTATTTTGTGCACTTTGTTTTTTTGTTATATATTGGATACTTAATTTATAACCAAATTCCGAGGTTAGACTTGGGGATCCTCTGGACCCTTATCAATCTCATAACCAAATTCCCTACAAACTCCATTGTAAATCCCATCTTTTTTTTACTGTCTCTCTTCCTGCTCCAAGATCATAACTAGTAGAAGTTGAGAAAAGACTTTTTATATTTCTTGATACCTATTTTAAAATTTTAACTTTTCAAATTTTAAATCTATTTTATTTAGAAGCCAATAAATGATGAACACGTTGCTAATTTTGAAGTCAAAATTATTTGCTTGACTAAAGTGACAAAAAATTGACCGGAACCTATTGCATCAAATTTAAAACGTATGGTAAAAATTGCTACGGATTAAAGGGCGTATGCATCTATCCCCGAAACTGCGGGTACCACATGAAATTAAGTCTTCAAGTTAAAATGAGCTTTGTAAGCTTTATGTACATTCTCTGTTTTTTCAATAAATTTCTTTCAAATACCTATATTAAAGATGAGTTTGGAATTGAATATTTGAGTTATGTCCACATGAGGGTAGTTGAATCACAATTTCTGCAACTATGTGAAATAGATGAATGATTTTAGACAACGATATTGTCGCATTAGTTCAAAACATCAACAACTTGCTTGTTTGCTTATATTATCACAGCAACTCAAACAACCACTAGTAGTGCACCAAGTTCCTCATTTTTTTTCTTAATTTTCTTTTCCCACCAGGTGTTACGGATATTTTATTAAAAATAAATATTTTAAAATTAACATAATAATACATAAGTTTATAAGTTTAATACATTATAGTAATTTCTAGATTAATAGGTTTTAAAATTTTATTTAATCAAAATTAGGTCGAATTAATAAAATTCAAAGTTAAAGTGAAAATAAAAAACATTTTATCAAAACCAAATTTATCCAAACAATTTCTTATCCAATCTAATTTTCACTGTTCTATGTTTTTTAAAACTAAAAAATCTCTATCAGAACATACCCACCAAAATAACTTTATATTTGTTCCATGCCAAAGGTAATAAAGTTTATTAGTCGTTTTCTTTGGTGGGGAGGGATATGGGGATTTTCATTTTTTTCAAGACGAGGATCAGTGATGTGTAAACGGTCGGTTAAATTTTAATTATATTTTTTGGATCAATTTTTTTAATCATATCGATCGAATTAACTTATGTATTTTAATATTAACTGATCGAATTGATTTCAGTCAGTACGATCGGTTAATCGGTTAACTAAACATTGTTTATATAATTATATTTTTTAATTTATTATATATTGTATTTATATTTAACATATTATTAATATTAAATATTAATTAATTTCTTAATCGGTTAAACGCTCGAAACGGTTAAAAAAATTTCACCACCAATCGACTGATTAACTGATATATATATATATATTATTATTCTGTTAACCATTTTAGTATCGATTTAACCGATTAATTGAACCATTTTAACTTCTAAATGATAGATTAATCGATTTTAACTATTTAGTGAACACCCCTAAAAAATACCAAGATTAAGTGACAGTGCTAGGGTCATTATGCATATATTAAAAGTGATGGGGTAGCCGATGCAATTAGAAGACATGGATAATTAATAATTGCAAGAGAATATAAAAAATTGTTGAATTATACTGCATTACCTCCAAATTCGTTGAAATGACATTAACATACCAAACCTTTTTAAAACCCACGATTCACTTCAAAATATTAATTTTCACCATCGAACAGTCCCAAAATGAATTTATTTGAAAAATCAAAATTTTAATTAGATATTACTTTTCATGATGAGTAAAGTACCCTTAGTGTTAAAATATCTCAAAGTGATTATGATAAGTTTAATAATTCTATTTATCAATTATTTATCTCAAAATTATTAATAACACAAATTTTTAGGTTATTTGAATTCATATTTTTTAAAAATAAAAAACATATAGTATCATTTTAATTTTTAAATAGGAAAGTGTCTTTGATATTCATTTATTTGAGATGTTAGACTATTTAATTTTACAAAAAAATATATTAACAAACTTTTTATTTTAAATATTTAATTTAATTTTATGATGATATTTGATTTTCATTTATTTGAAGATAAGATTAAGCAATAATATCATAATATTTTTAAAAATAAAATATATGAAATATTATTTGTTTTATATCATATACTAAAATATAAAATTATTTAAAATATACTTCTAAAAATCATCGTAAAAAACGATGATAATTTTTTTAAAAAAAATTGTTAAGTATGTTCTATCTCTACTATTTTTATTTTTTAAAAAATAACATTTATGATATTGAGTATGTTGGTCATTATGAAAAGTAATGTTTAATTAAAATTTTGATTTTTTAAAAAAATATTTTTAAATTATTTGATGGTAAAAATTAGTGTATTAGAGTCCATCACAAATTTTAAAATATTTTAGATATTAGTATCATTTCAATCAAATTGGAGATAGTTATATTATAATTTATCCAAACAAATTAAAAAAAATAACGAATGAGAGTGAAAATGAAAAAGAAGAAAAGAATAAGAAAGGAAAGGTTTACCAGTGACCGCATCTCTCTCCTCTTCTCCGCTTTCAGTTTCAGTTTCTCGTTCTCACTGGATCTGAAAAAAGAATCCCAAATCTGTTGCGCTTTGTGTGAGATAAAAAGGTGAAAGACGAGAAAGCACACCACTATATTATATACATATATGTTATTTGTGTGGGTGTATTATACAAATTACAAAGACAGATAAGGAGATCTGAATCAAATTTAGAACCAAAGTTTTCTTGCCGTATTTCTCCCTCCAGGTATGCATAAGTCTTCTTATTCTTTCTGGGTTTTTAGTATGTAGTAATGAAATTGAGACAAATGCTTTGCTTTTTTTTTTTTTTAATGAAGATAAATGCAATACTTGACTACTGCTCATTTACTCAGAGATAAACTCTTTAGTTATCAAATGATCAGTTATTCGATCGATTAGAGAAGAAAAAAAGATTAGTAATTTGATCAATTACTCGATGCCAATTATTTATTTTAATTTTTCTTAGAAAGGTGGAAACCTTCGAAATAGCTCCTGTTTCTTTTCCTTTCCCAATTAACAGAGATATCTCTAGTTACCTACACGAGATTAATTCGTATTCACGTTAAGACTGATTAGATCCCATCACTTGCAGAATTTGTGAAAACTTGACTGTATCAGTATTGCATACATGGTGATTGAACCCACTGCTAGTTCTGTCCACGGGATTGAAATCGCTATGCACTGGAGAAACTGAGACCTATTTCAGTTGCGTTGGCTCCTTTTTGTACAAAGACGATGCCAAGGCTTTAAGTTATTTCGCCACTTTTGAGTATTGTATCTTCTGCAAAATGAAACATTAGTAGAAGTTGTTGCCAATTTACTCAGATAAGAAATGGTGTTCAGTAGAATTGCAGAAGTATTCTCTGCCTCATTGAGTCGTTTATCAGCAACCCCACAGTCTTCTGTGGTTCCATACATGTCTAGTGGATTGCCACCTCCACCAGGTGCTGGTGTTGCCAATGATTTTAGTTTCGCCAACTCTGGACGCAAGAACAGTTTGAGGCTCTCCTCATCTCTTCAAGATTTCTCGTCATATCATCGCCTTGATCCTGAAGAAGGCAGTCTTGACCTCGATTCAAAACACCATCATCTCTTACAGAGGGAAAATGGGTCAAGTTTTTCCAAGGAGAAGGCATTGCCCACTGGAACACCTTTTCTGAGCACGAAGTTGGTGCGAGCCATCATGATCATTTTGTGCTTGTTCTTGTTTTCTTTTTTGGTGTATACTATTTCAATGTATATTTATACTAGTTGGTCTCTTGGAGCATCCAAATTCTATGTTGTTCTGGATTGTGGAAGCACTGGGACTCGAGTATATGTGTATCAGGCATCCATTGATCACAAGAAAGATGGTACTTTCCCTATTGTCATGAAATCATTGACGGAAGGTCTTTCTAGAAAATCTAGTGGACGTGCTTATGACCGAATGGAGACCGAACCTGGGTTTGATAAGTTGTTGCACAATATATCTGGCTTGAAGGCTGCGATAAAACCACTTATTCGGTGGGCAGAGAAGCAAATCCCTGAGCATGCACATAAGGCGACATCTCTCTTCCTTTATGCTACAGCTGGGGTTCGCAGGCTGCCAAGTGCTGATTCGAGTTGGCTTCTAGACAATGCATGGTCTGTATTGAAGAATTCACCCTTCTCATGCCGGAGAGAGTGGGTTAAGATCATCAGTGGCGCAGATGAAGCTTATTATGGATGGACGGCCCTTAACTATCGCACAGGGATGTTGGGGGCCACGCCAAAATTGGAAACGTTTGGTGCACTTGACTTGGGTGGATCATCATTGCAAGTTACATTTGAGAATGAGGAACATGTGCATAATGAGACCAACCTAGACCTTAGAATTGGATCTGTTAACCATCATCTCAGTGCATATTCTCTTTCTGGATACGGTTTGAATGATGCGTTTGGAAGGTCTGTTGTTCATCTCTTAAAGAGGCTTCCAGATACCAGTAATGCAGATTTAGTTAATGGAAATGTCGAAGTTAAGCATCCTTGCTTGCAGTCTGGCTATATGGAGCAATACATCTGTTCTCATTGTGCTTCTATTGACCAAGAAAGTGGGAGCTCTGCAGTTGGAGGGAGAAATTTGGGTAAAGGAGGAAAGTCAGGAATTTCTGTGAAGCTTATTGGCGCTCCAAATTGGCAAGAATGCAGTGCACTAGCAAAAGTTGCTGTCAATTACTCTGAATGGTGGAAATTAAGCCCAGGAGTTGACTGCGATTTGCAACCTTGTGCTCTTCCTGATAATTACCCTCGTCCTCATGGTCAGTTCTATGCTGTCTCTGGATTTTTTGTTGTGTATCGGTTTTTTAATCTTACGGCAGAAGCTGCCCTTGATGATGTGCTGGAGAAGGGCCGGGAGTTCTGTGAAAAAACTTGGGAAGTAGCAAAGAACAGTGTTCCTCCACAGCCCTTTATCAAACAGTACTGCTTTAGGGCACCGTATATTGTGTCACTGTTGCGAGAAGGCTTACACCTCGCTGAGAGTCAAATAATTGTTGGATCTGGGAGTATTACTTGGACACTTGGGGTGGTACTTCTGGAAGCTGGGAAGTCATTATCAACTAAATTGGGGCTCAACGGTTATGAAATACTCCAAATGAAGATAAATCCAATAATCCTTATTGTCATTTTGCTTGTTTCATTGGTTTTGCTTGTTTGTGCATTATCATGTGTTTGCAAGTGGATGCCGAGATTTTTCAGGAGGCCGTATCTCCCACTTTTCAGGCACAACAGTGCATCCACCACATCTGTTCTTAATATCCCGTCTCCTTTCAGGTTCCAGCGCTGGAGTCCTGTCAACTCTGGTAAGCACGTCTACGACACTTGTTATATTTTTGCCACCGTTATACGTTTTATAGAAGAATAACTCTTCTTTGTCATTTCTCTATTTCCTGTAAGAAGGAAAAGTTGTGCTCTAATTCCATACACCCATAGCTCTTCACTAAACTAAGTCATCAAGTGGACAGTCTGAGGTTGAACAATGCAATTTGGTAGTGTAGTTGGCATACGACGAAAGAATGAAAGGATGAAGAAATTGTCTTCATTTTTTAAAATTCTTTTGCATTTCAAGAGTTTATTCTCGTGAACCTTGAACAGCAACATAATTCAGCAGATCCCATGTCTTTCCCAGTTCAATAGACAGCTCATACACTCTAGTTTTCTTGGAAGATCTAACAGTAAATTTTAAGTTCCCCTTTTTTAAAGTGGAATTTCTACAATAATTTCAGACAAGAAAGTATTTTTGTCAACAGAAATAGGACATTCTAGAATTTGCACCAGCAAAATTTTTTTCTGTTAAAGAACATTATTTAAGAAACAAAATCAGAAAGCAAATAATATGAGGAATCTTCACATGTAAAGTTAGTTAGGTGTTGATATCTGCCACTAATCTGTGGATTACCTCCTTAATTTGAAATCATTCTACTAATTTATTGAACTTTTTAGTAAATGCAGACTTAATATAGAAGTCTGTTTTTGCTAATGCTCTTTGACTAACCTTATGAGGATCCTGAATAATATGGCACCTTAAGAGTTCTTGTCACTTGGTCAGTGACAGTTTGACTAGTGGGGTTATACATAGGCTGCTTATTTTGACTTCTAGCGAAAAAGTTGTTGTGAAGTCTCCTCTTTCTTTTATTGATTTGGTCATGGTGTAAAGCATCAGTCGGACTGCAGTGTGGTTGTACTCACCTACTATCAGTGTGCGTAGTCACGTTGACTCACTCAAAGCGGAGAAGCTGCATTGCATTTCAGTTTGAATCTTTAAAGCAAGCAACTCTAACCAACTTTGTTTTGATAGAAGATCCCTGCTTGCCATGAGATAACTTTAGGGGATGCCCAAGAATAAAGTTCCATCCTGATTAGAAGCTTTTAACAGTGTCAAGTTATAAGGGGATGCAACTTAGAATTTGCAATAGACTGAAAACTTTTTCCAAGGGAATCTTTTAATTTATTATATAAAAGCACTTTTTATTTGTAACTTTTTTCTTTTAGTGTGATTTATGAACTTGACTTTTTTCTTGCGTCTTCACTTATATTGCATGGTCAAACCATGAAATTATTATTATTTTTTAATCCATGTGGGTCTCATTCTATATTTCATACCATTCTTTTTTCTGTTAACTAATTAACTTGTTGTGGATTGTATTTGTTAAGTCCTTGAAGGATATCTCAACTGTGGTTTTTCAGGGGATGGAAGAGTTAAGATGCCACTGAGTCCAACAATTGGGGGTTCCCCACAAAGACCATTTGGCTTGGGACATGGTCTCGGCGGCAGCAGCATCCAGCTCATGAAGTCTTCCTTGTTCTCATCAACCAGCAGTGTTTCACATAGTTATTCATCAAGTAGCTTGGGGCAGATGCAATTTGACACTGGTGGCATGGGTCCCTTCTGGTCCCCTCACAGAAGTCAGATGCGTCTTCAAAGTAGGAGATCACAATCTCGAGAAGACCTAAATTCCTCATCAGCTGAGGCACACATGGTGAAGGTGTAGGGCGCAGAAGTTTTGGTATGGTCATTTCCTGTCCACATTACATCTTTGGATATAGAAAATAGACTAAGAAACTCTACCAAAATGTTTTGCTTTACTAATTGAATTGTAGGCATTCTTTTTGTACCATATGGAACTTAAATTGAAAAGTAAATGACACACTTTCTTATCCTTGATTAGTTCATGCTTCAAATATATACTTGGCTGTCTTTACATATACTTATTTGCGAGAGCGCCTTCTCTAGCATGGCAATTTCAAAGACTTCTCAAAATGAAAAATATACTTATTAGAGAACCTAAAAGCCTACATTCCAACTGCCCCCCCAAACAGAGGAAAAAGAAAAGAAATACTTGTGAGATTTGTGCTTCTGGACCTGGTATACCCAACTTTTCTTTTGATTTGAATTTTAGATCTTTGCCACATGTAAGTACTGTTTAAAAGATTCACTTGCTAGTTTCTGTTTGATCTTCAATGAATTCCATTGAATTTTTCATTAATGTTCCAAGCATTACAGTTTTTAATGTAAGCAGGTGATTCTGGGCTAATGATGAGATGGTGTTATCATTGATTCCAACAGATTTTGCTCAGCAGGGATTTCCGCACTTATTAATTTGGCTTTCTTCGCAGTATAGTATACCCAGCTAATCGAACCTTGAATTTCTTTGGTTACTGCCCTCATCCATTGGTTAAGTGTACACCTTACTCTGCCACTCATCATGTCAGACAATAACTGGATCGCCCTACACCTTCAATTGTTATAAATTCAAGTCAGGACGGCTGCAATAACCGTTGTAAATTGAATTATCCGTCTGATTAGACAGCTCTGGGAGTATTGCTCAAGGTCCGCCTCGAGTTAGTTCACTTACCAGAATTTTTCTAGATCACTGACTAGAAATTATTCAGAACATGAGTTATAGACAACGCACATGTTATACTTGCAGTTGATACTATTGAGTAGTTTGTTCCAGTAAGGTAGGACTTCAATGTACAGCCTACATGTACTTTCATGTTAAGTTTAGACATTAGAGATGTTTACAAACTTAACCCATAAAGAGAACAAGACAGTTATTTTCCAAGACATTCTTTCCCAGGACGCCCTTCTGTGACGATGATGTATTCCCTGGTTGATGTTTACCCTCTTAACTTCTTTTTTGATTCTTTTTCTTTTCCTTTTCTTCCCTCGTGAGACTCCAAAGTTCTTGTTTTGATTTGGCAGGATGAAGATGATTAATATGATGGACCTAAACCAGTTTAGGTCCGTTATGATGCTTTGTTGAGATCTATAGTTCTTCATTAGTAAGTAATTAGGCATATAAAAAACTTTGGCAGCTTGCTAAATTATCAATTTTCATATGAAAAAGCTATTTCAAGCAACTGGCAACTCCATTGGTCATGTGCAATGGTACTCCTACTATATATGACATTTTCTGTATGGTCGTTCATAGTAGCATGTTTGATGCATAGAAGCTTTTATGAAGAGGAATTTGGGTTTGAAATTTGATTTATTACGAGTTAGTAGTATGATTATTGAAAGTGTGAGGACTGATTCTCAAGATTGTAATTACCATATAGCTAATCTTGAATTACTGTCAAAACAAATACGAATATGACAAAATAATGAGTTTTCGATTGATCATAGACTTTGAGCCAATTAAGAGTGAGGAAAAATTTAGCTAACCTATCAAACCTAATCAATTCAATTCGATTTTTCTCTTTTAAATCAATTTAATTCAATTTCATTCAAGATAACCTATTAAAATTTGATTTAGTTCATTTTATAGAATCCAAATTGAATTATGATATCCCTTCTTAAAGTTATCTTAGATAGAATCTTTTGGTAGTACACTAGTAGTTATTTGCTAAAGATCAAAGCCATGACAAGTTATTTTCTATACTTGCCATGAAGGATCCCATAATAACTATTCATATTGAAGGTTCTGTATATAACCCTATCTTCAAGGACAAGACCTATGGGAAGTTGTGAATGGTGTTGAAGTATCTCCTCCCAATGACAATGGAAAGGTTGTTGACACTTTGAAAAAGTTGAAAAATCAAAGCCAGTTAAGGACATGTTCGTATTAAAAGAAACTATACAAAAAGAGTAAAAGGTCAAGACCTCAAAGAGGCATGAGATGTGATGAGAAAAAAATATTGCATATTTTGGTAACTTAATTTACATTTGTTAGCTTAGGATTTTGTTACTCTGAGTTGTTTTCGTTGTTTTTCAGGTTTACAAGCACTGAAAAAGGAGTTTCACTAAAATTGCCAGAATTATCCGTACAGATCAATCATCTTTGAAAATTAAACTGTAATGATTCAAGAAGAATCAGGATATTAGCCATATATGCTTAGAAAGATCCAGAAGTCTATTTTCTGGAGAATTTTACGGCTTGTAAAAATGATTTTTCTGCAGAAAGTTATGACTGTTTTAGTAGACAAAGGTCAGGCTGTGCGGGATTTCAGCGTGAACAGAAGTTTTGAAGGGCATATGAAGACTTAAATCCCACATCCCACATCGGTTGGAAACACATTTCTATATCCCACATCCCACATCGGATTGGAAACACATTGCACTCGTGGTATTTGCCTATATAAGACCCACTCCACTTCATCATTCAGTGTACAATTCCTGGGCCACTTTGGTGTTAACCGGTGGACGTCTGCTAGCATTCTGGTGGATCCCGAAGGCTTTGCTACCACAAGGGGAAGCGCCGCCCATCAGCGAGTAGAATTTATCCCATGTAAAGTTATTTATTTCTTTTTATTTAGTTGTTTTAGTTTAATGTTTAGCACTTTTATTATGAATTATAGTTTCATAATTATGAGTGGCTAGAATCTTCAGCTAAGGTTAAAGATGAAGCCCTGCCGTTGTTTGGCATAGTAGTTCAGATTTGCTTGTACAAATCTGATATTTTTTAGTATAAATATTCTGTCAATTATTTGAGTTAATCTTATGATTGATTGAGTTTAAATTGTTCTGTTGGATATTCCTTGTGTTTCATCTGATGGATACATTGAATTGTTTTCGATTAAATTGGATTTCCTTTATGATTTGTTAAAAGCGGATACATTGGATGCTTTTGGTTTAATTGGGATATTCTTTGTTTTTGGTCGTAAGTTGGATTCATGGAATGTTTTGATAGGCTATGTTTTTAGGATATATATGCTTAAACTTTGGTGGGGTGGATTCAGAAACCTTAGTGTTTTTATTAGTTTTTAAAATTAATTTAGTTTAGTTTTAATTTGTTTTCCAAAATATCATTCAAAATTCAGAACTAGGTTAAAATAAAATTAGTTTAGATTAAATTATATTTTCACAACGCAATTCCCTGTGGATTCAACCTTGCACTTGCACAACACTATATTACAAACGACTCGTGCGCTTGCGAGTAAATTAAAACTCACAACAAGATGCTTTTGCAATATTATTTTTTCCAAGAAAAATTATACGAAGCTGCAGTTGTTGGAAAATGAGATTTGCTCGTTCACTCAAGGAATTTTCACAGTTTCCTAACTTTATGAAGGTGAAAGGGATTTGCTAAGAGATTGCACCACTTGATCCAAAATCTGTAATCTAAGAAGCACGTATGCAACGAATTATTATTAGTGGATTGAAGCAATTCGAGGATAGCCTGTTCAACTTACATAGCTGGAACTTGAAAGTCTCTTAACTAGCCAAGAGACTTTTGCCAAACAAATGGGAGGTGTCTCTGTAAAGGAGAATTAAAGTGTTGTTTGGCGGTCAAGGTATCCGAAGGGCAAGGGCAAACAAAAAATGATGCATAAACAATTCGGGGGGAAATCTCAAGATGAGGAAGCATTAAAGAACCAAGAAATAAAGAAGAAAGCACATTGCATAAGTTATAAGCAGAGGAAGAGTTATAATTGTGGAAAACCAATGCTGCAACTTCAAATGAAATTGATCCAGCTAGAGACAATGATGAAGAATTGAGTGCTTTTTTTTCTATGGCTGAAGATCAGTTTGATCGGCAATGGATGTGGTAGAGAATGGAATAGTTACAAGGGTAAGGAGAGAAGACAAAATCAATTATTCAAAAGATTGGATAGTTGATTTGCTGTGCTCAAAATCACATGACAGGCCCAAACATTTCAAGTGTCTCTGCCACATTTCATCAAACTTAAATTGATATGTTTTTAGTTGTGGTGGATCTGACCACAGAGAATTTGAATCAACCATTTGATTACATTACATGTTTCATTAATTAATGTAAACATGTCGCATTATTAAAATGATCTTTAAAAAGTTTTTTATAACACCTATTATGATGAAGGGTTAGGTAAACTCCTACTGATAAATAAAATAAAACCAAATGTTCAATCAAAGAAAGGATAACACAAAACCATACCTCTCATAAAGAAAGAATCTCCAAAGCGGAGAATAATCAAACTGTGACCGACTTTAGCCTAAATATGTGATATGGCCCAAAATACTCTGGCCCAGAACACTTTAGGCCTAAAATACTCCAAGCACCCGAGCCAGACGAATGGCCTGCTTCGACCCATACCGGCCCAGCTGGCTCCGGCCAAAACAAGCCTCAAACCCAGCCGAATGCCCCAAAAGGACCCAACAAGCCTAGCAACCTCCCCAGGCCAAGCGAACGATCCACATACTCTCCAGCCCAACGAAGTCTCCAAGCCTGAGAAGGACGGCCCAGCAAACCTACGATGGGATCTCCCCCTACGGCCGTCAGTCGCCCTACAGTCACCAGCCACCCTACGAAGCTATCAGCCACCCTGCAGCTGCCCTACGGCAGCACTATCACCCGAACCGGCCATCATGACCACCTCGCCAGCAGACTCCTATAAATGGGCTAAGGTATAGACTTCACCAGTGATATTCAGACACACCCACACTCGCATTTAACACACTTAGGCCCTCGGCTTCTTTTGAGCCATCGGCTTCTCCCTTAAATAGTTGCTGACTTAAGCATCGGAGTGCCTTCGGAGGTCTCCCCCTCCCCTCCTTTCGAGGGCCTTCAGTTCACCTTTGCCACTTGTGTAGGATCCAGACCAAGTCCCCACTCAGGTCGAGTCCTCAACCAGGCCACGTCAGCTTCCAGGCCACATCAGCACCAACAATTTTTGACATCAACAGATTGGCGCCGTCCGCGGGAAACCACAATCTCTCGCTACAACAGGAGCGAAGAAGTAAAAGAACTCATCTATCACGATGCCACCGAGGACCAGTGCAAGAATCAGCAAGGGGACCCCAGCGGCGTGCTCGACCCCTGAACAAAGCAGCACTCATGGTCGCCATTCCAGACCCAGATTTCTAGCAGTACCTGAACATACCACCCATGCCAGAGAGTAGCGCCCCCACCTCCCAGAAACTGACTCGCCTGATGATGAGGAAACAACCGCCCACCTTCAAGCCCCGGCAACCCAAGCCCAGTTTCGGGAACTGTCCAGGATGATAGCCAATCTGGTGACCTAGGTTCAGGAGGGAGGTCAGCAACCCCCCGGCTTTCCTGGCCAAGCTTCTGGACAAGCAGAGTCGACCGGTAGAAACGACTCCACTTACTGTCCATCTCTTGCGAAGTCCACCTCGCATTGTAGTTGGTCCAAGGGAAGTTTCTCCTCAAAAGGCAACCTCAGCCTGGAAAGACGGTTTGAAGAAATGGAAGGGAAGATAGACTTGGCCCTAAGACACAAGAATCCCAGCCTGATGGACGAACTCTGCGTCCAGGACCCTCCCTTCACGGAAGGTGTCCTCAAGACCCCCCCTCTCGCTAAACTTTAGAATGCCCCAAGTCAGGATGTATGACGGAACCACGAATCCGATGGACCACCTCCAGCACTATAAGACAACAATGGTACTACACCGACACTCGGACCCGATCGTGTGCCGCACCTTCCCCCTGACTCTCGAAAAGGCGACGGGTACTTGGTACTCGTGATTGAAGCCAGGAACCATTAGCAATTTCAAAGAGCTCAGTTATGCTTTCGTCTCTCACTTCCCCAGCAGCAAAGGGCCCAAGAAAACCTCGGAAAGCCTCTTCAAAATTATCCAGCTTAGGGGTCAGAGGCTTCGGGCTTACATCTCCCGATTCAACATAGTGGTGTGGGAGATTCCAAACCTCGATCCGAACGTCCAGGTGATGGCCTTCAAAAACGGATTGAGATCCTGTATCTTTAGCTCCAAGCTAACTCGACGCTTGTCCCGAGACATGAATGAAATCTTTGCCCGAGCATAAAAGTACATGCTGGCGGAGAACAATCAAGCCTTCAGAAGGGAAAAAGAGGAAGAGACCGAGAAGAAGAGGAAGGACCCTGCCCCCCAAAGAGGAGCAGTCAAAAAGCCCCACTAGGAGGACAGGTATCGACCCCACCCTCGGGTCGACAGCTTTACTCCCCTCAATACTACTAGAACCGATGTCCTCATACAGCTTCAGGACAAGTCTGTCCTACAGTGGCCACCCAAGAAGTCTCTCGGGGGAGATCAAAAGAAATGGTGCCGGTTCCACCAAAGCCGAGGCCACGATACAGAGGAGCGTCATGACTTGAAGGAACAAATTGAGAATCTTATCAACCGAAGGCACCTGAAGGAGTTTACTGGGCCTCAAAGAAGGGAGTTCCTAGTGGCCAACTGTGAAGTACGACGGGTCTTGATCGATAACGGGAGTTCCGCAAACATACTGTTCTATGAGGCCTATCAACGCATGGAGTTGAAGGAAGGGCATCTAGAGCCTGCTCTTGCCCCCCTCTATGAATTCGGGGGATCACCAATCTTCCCTGAAGGAAGCATCATCCTCCCCGTGACCGCGAGGACAACCCCAATGACGTCTACTGTACAGACTACGTTCCTAGTGGTCAAGTAACCCTCTTCCTATAACATGATAATCGGTCGGCCCACCCTCAACAAGCTGAAGACCGTCGTATCCACCTATCACCTAAAGGTTAAGTTCCCCACTAACAAAGGGTTAGGGGTGATCAAAGGGGACCAGAAGGTATCCCGGTCCTGTTATTTGAGTGATATCAGGGGAGGAAAAAAGATCGAGGCTCTACCGCTTGAAGTAGATGATCTACGAGACGAGGTGAAGACACCCAGAGGTCGGCCCGTAGAGGAACTAACAGCTGTGCCCCTAGAAAAAGACCCCGCCCGAACCATCCAAATAGAGGTGAACCTCCCAAAAGAACCCAGGGAAGAACTCCTTCGCCTCCTCCGAAAGAATCAGGATCTATTCGCCTGATCAGCCCTAGATATGCCGAGGGTAAACCCTGAAACCATTGAACACTGTTTGAATGTAGATCCCAGGTGCAAGCCAGTTGTTTAGAAGAAGAGGTTTTTCACCCCCGATCGCTAGGTAGCCATCAACACTGAGGTGGACAAACTGCTGGAAGTCGGCTTTATCAGGGAAGCAAGGTACCCAGATTGGGTATCCAATGTCGTGATGGTCAAAAAGGCCAGCGAAAAATGGTATATTTGCATTGACTTCACCAACCTAAACAAAGCTTGCCTAAAGGACAGCTTCCCCCTTCCCCAGATCGATCAGATGGTAGATGCCACTTCCGGGCACGAACTTCTCTCTTTCATGGACGCCTACTCTGGTTACAACCAGATTTTCATGCACGAGTCTGACCAAGAAAAGACTGTCTTTATCACCAAGCGAGGGCTGTATTGCTACGAAGTGATGCCCTTTGGACTGAAGAATGCTGGGGCAACCTATCAGAGGTTGGTAAACAAGATCTTCAAGAGGCAGATTGGGCGGAATATGGAAGTCTATGTGGACGATATGTTGGTTAAAAGCTTCTAAGCACAGAACCACTGCTCCGACCTAGAAGAGGCCTTCGGAGTCTTGTGCAAGCACAATATGAGATTGAATCCGTCCAAGTGCGTTTTTGGGGTAACCGGGGGCAAGTTCTTAGGATTCATGGTCACTCAAAGAGGGATAGAGGTTAATATGGAAAAGATAGAGGCCATCCTCAACATGGCCCCTCCCAAGACTGCGAAAGAAGTCCAACGACTCACCGGACGAATCGCAGCCCTGAGCCACTTCATGTCTAAGTCTGCAGAAATGTGCCTTCCTTTCTTTAAGGCTATCAAAAAGGCGAAAGACTTCACTTGGTCTGAAAGCTGCCAAGAGGCATTCGAAGACTTGAAGAAGTATCTGGGTTCGCCGCCCTTCTTGACCAAACCACTCTAGGATGAAGAGCTCTTCCTTCACTTATCCGCTGGCCCAAGCACTATAGCCTCTGTTCTGATACGGGAAGAAGCAGGTACCCAGAAGCCCATCTACTACGCCCTCCCATTAAAAAAATGGCCTACGCCCTGATGGTAGCCGCATGGAAGCTTCGGCCTTACTTCCAGGCACACACTATCGACCTCCTGACGGACCAACCCTTGAGGCAGGCCCTTCACAATCCAAGTGCTTCGGGGAGGATGGTAAAATGGGCGGTTGAGCTAGAAGAGTTCGATATCCGCTACTGACCTAGGCAATCTGTCAAGGGCCAGGCTCTGGCAGATTTCATCGTGGAAACAACCCTGCCTATAGATTCGGGCAAGCCCGCAACATCTAAGGACGATAGCCCCCATCCTAGATGGAGTCTCCATGTGGATAGGTCCTCAAATTCACAGAGAAGTGGGGCGGGGCTCATCCTCTGCAGTCCGGAAGGCTTCACCATTGAATATGCATTGAGGTTCAGGTTCAGGGTCTCTAATAACGAAGCAGAATACGAAGCCCTCCTAGCCGGCCTAAGGTTAGCCAAGGCACTTGTGGTGGAAGAGCTGGAAGTATTCAGCGACTCCCAGTTGGTGGTAAATCAGGTACATGGGGAGTTCGAGGTCAGAGGGGAGAAACTCTCCCGGTATTTCCAAAAAGTAAAGGAACGGGTCGCCATGCTCAAAACATTCAGGATAACTCAAATCCCTCGAGCCGAGAACTCCAAGGCAGATGCCCTTGCAAACCTGGCCTCCTCTCAGGAACTAACGCCTAGCTGAGCTGTCTACCAAGAAATCCTCACTGAACCAAGCATAGATGAAGCTCCAGTTCTACCGGTAGAAGAAGGGCCCACTTGGATGGACCCAATCCTCCAATATCTGAAAGAAGGCACTGTACCCGAACAAAAGGACCAAGTCAGGAAGTTAATTTCTCGTGCCTCGCATTACACCCTCATAGAAGGGCAACTATGCTCTCCGAGAGGTCCACGAAAAGATATGCGGGAACCACTTGGGGGCTCGGGCCTTAGCCTTTAAGTTCCTTCGCCAGGGGAACTATTGGCCCACGGTTAAAAGTGACGCGGCAGACCTAGTCAAAAAATGTGAGAACTGTCAGCGGTGGTCTCCAATATCACACCGCCTCGCTAACCCTCTCGTCTCCATCACCAGCCCTCTCCCCTTCGCCATGTGGGGGATGGATCTCCTAGGCCTATACTCAACGGCTATTGGGCAGAAGAAGCATCTTATTGTAGCCATTGACTACTTCACCAAATGGGTCGAGGCCGAGCCATTGGCCAGTATCATGGATCACCAAACTTGGAACTTTGTATGAAAATCGATAGTATGCCGATTCGGGATCCCTCGAGTACTGATCACCAATAATGGGAAGCAGTTTGATAGCTCTCGATTCAAGACATTCTGCGATGACCTCCACATCGAACACCGATTCTCTTCTGTGGGGTATCCACAAGCCAACGGTCAGGCTGAAGTAACAAATAGGACACTCTTCCAGGGGATCAGAAGAAGACTTGACGAGGCGGATAATCAGTGAGCATAGCAGCTCTACTATATCCTTTGGGCCTATCGAACAACAACCCAGACGCCAACTGGAGAAACCCCCTTCTTCATGGGATACGGGTCAGAGGCTGTCATCTCTCTGGAAATTGGGATCCCTTTGATACGAGTGCAACACTTCGAACCAAGCAACAACGAATAAGGGTTGAGAATGAATGCAGACCTAATTGATGAGATAAGGGACAAAACCTAGATCTGCCTTGCAACCTACTAGCAAAGGGCAGCTCGATACTACAACTCCTGGGTCTGATCAAAAGACTTCAAGCTTAATGACCTCGTCCTCCGGAAAAGCTAAGTATCACACCCTCGCCACACAGGGAAGCTAGTATCAAACTGGGAAGCCCTTTACCGAATTCGAAGGGTTTGTAGAATGGGCACTTATGAACTGGAGGATATTGAAGGAAAAACCATTCCACACACCTGGAACGCGGAGAACCTCCGTAGGTTTTATCAATGAAATGTAAAAGAAAGTAAAATATCAATAAAGATTTGAAGTTTCAAACATATTGGTTTATTTATATGAAAAAGTGGTATAAAAACCGGGCAATTTAGCCTCGGGTACAAAAATGCTAAACAACTATGGGGAAGACAGAGCCTTGTAGGCCACGATCAAGCATCTTCAGCAGGTCCTTAGACCCCTTCTAGAGCAGGCTAACCAGCACCCTCTGGCCCCTCCGGGACCTCGTACATAGCGGACCCCTCGGTACCTCTCCCGGAAGAGGCGACGTCAGACCCTTATGAATCTGCAGCCAAATCAAGGCCCGAGAAGTCAACCCCCAGGAAAAGAAGCGCTGCCCTCCTCTTGGCTTCCTCAAAGCCTTCTATGTACTGATTTGCGCCCTTCTCCGTAAGGAACTCTTCCTTCTCAGCGGCCTGACGACGGACCTCTTTCAACTTCTCTCTGAGAGCCTCTTCGGACCTAAGAAGATGATCCTTTTCGAAAATTGCCTCTGCCCTCTCCCTTTCCGTCGTCTCAAGAGAGATGGACAGATCGTGAACAACGTCCTGGGACTCCTGCAATTTACGTTCGGCCTTGGCCAGGTGATCCGCCATGTTTAAGGTACGCCGAGAAAGCACCCCGGCCAGAACTCCGGTCTAAGAAAACAACCCCATTAGAAACAGAACATATAAACCAATTCAAAAGGTGAGACGAGCATTACCTGAGAGAAGGCAACCTTCGCAGCTGAGCATAGCTCCTCGATAGGCTTTGACGAAGTGTCCACCATATCGCGAGGGGGAATCCCCAGCACCAGGTGCTAGCGGGCCACCCTGGGATTGGGGAATACGGAGTAAAGAGGGGTGTCATCTCGAGCCCCTCTTGGGGTAAAGGCGTCCCAGAAGGAGGTGTGGGGGCCATTGGGCCACTCCCCCCTAAGGAAGATGGAGGCCTAGGGGGACTGTCCACCAAAATTGGAGCCACGGGCGAATCCTTGGCCCTCTTCTTCAGCCCCAAGCTGCTGGCCTCGGCAGCTCTTTTTCATTCGCGAACCATGCGCCTAGCCAACTCTGCCATCTCTATATTTGGGAAAAAAAGAGAACGTTAGAAACTTGGGTAAAAAAGAGGAAAACTTCTACGCACAAATAAATCGACAGCTACCGTGCCCCAGGTGCGGGGGAAGACTGGGAGGAAACAGGCCTTGCCTGTGGAGCTCTTCATTGTCTCCAAGCACCTCTGTATCCAAGGGCGCGGTCAGCATCGCTTTCAACATCTCCTGCTCACGGGTTTGAAGATGTGGTCTTTTACATTTACCAACACGGTCCAAACCCCAGCCAAGCGGGACGCCATAACTCTCAACACTCTGAACGAAGAAAAAACCTTTTTTTCACTTCTTTATGGATGAAGGTTTTTCCTTCAGAACACTCTTCCCCCGCCTTGAGCTAACAATGACCCACCCAGTATGGCTAAGCCGGGCTAATTGGAAATGGGCCTTAAACACATTAATGTTCATCACCCCACCCGTCTCCTGGCAAACAGCAATAAAAGCTAGAATCAGTCGGACAGAGTTGGGCACCAGCTAGCTCAGTGCGATACCAAAGTATCTGAGCACCAAGCAGAGGAAAGGATGGAGAGGAAGCCTGAGCCCGGCCTTGAGCTGTTGCTCATAGGGGTAAAGCTTGAAAGGCACTTGACTAGGCAAAACATCGCACGCCCTCTCTCCAACCCTAGGAACCCTCATATGGAATTCCAGAGGGATCCTATACTTAACCCTAATTTTTATAAGGCTGGCTTCCCTCACGACACTTGGAATGGAATTCGCTTCGAACATCCATTCCTTCCTCTCAGTGTCCAAGGCATCGTCCCTAATGGTCAATGACGCCAGAACATCCTCATATCCAGAAGACTCGGCCCTCGAGCCCCCTCTTCCTTCCCCCCTATACGGAACAAGGGCCCGGCCCACACCCGAGGGAGCTGAATCCTGAGAAGAGGCTTCTTCGGTAGAAGGGGAGCCCATCGCCTCCCCTAACTCCCTTGACAGAGCCCCACTGGTATCACTGCCACCAGACATCTCACCTAGAAAGAGAGACTAGTTTCTGTGGAAGACTCCTAAATACGTCGAGTACTCTCAAGCTCCCTAGATAAGCTAACTTAGGATCTCTAAAACTCAAAAAGTGAAGATAAAATAAAGAAGGAACTCTCTTATATAGAAGCTGGGAGGGCACCAGAATCGAGAAACATCCATTTACGCGTCAGACGAAAGGACACACCCCCTAATATTCCCAAGGCATCGTAGTGCCAGCTGTCATCATAGCCTGCCCTTCGCTCTGCCCAACGCGCCACCCTCTAGGCAGCCAATGTTTAATGCACCAAACGGGCAGAAACCCATAGGCCAAGGATAGAAATGTTCTAAAAAGCTCAAAAGAGGAAAAGGACCAAGCTCGTGATTTATTTCAAGTACTAGACGGTCGGCACATTTCTCTAAAAATCTGAGCATTGCCAACGCTCGGTCGAATCTCCAAAAAGTCCGAGCATATGAGTTACTTTGCATACGCTCGGCACGTTTCTCTAAAAATCTGAACCTTGTCAACGCTCGATCGAATCTCCAAAAAGTTAGAGCGTATGAGTTGCGTTGCATACACTCGGGACAATTCTCCAAAAATCTGAGCCTTGTCAACGCTCGATCGAATCTCCAAAACGTCCGAGCGTATGAGCTGCGTTGCATACACTCGGCACGTTCCTCCAGAAATCTGAGCCTTGTCAATGCTCGGTCGAATCTCTAAAAAGTCGGAGCGTATGAGCTGCGTTGCATACGCTCGGTATGTTTCTCCAAAAATCTGAGCCTTGTCAACACTTGGTCGAATCTCCAAAAAGTTCGAGCGTATGAGCTGCGTTGCATACGCTCGGCACGATTCTCTGAAAATTGGAGCCTTGTCAACGCTCGATCGAATCTCCAAAAAGTTCGAGCGTATGAGCTGCGTTACATACGCTCGGCATATTTCTCCAGAAATCTAAGCCTTGTCAATGCTCGATCGAATCTCCAAAAAGTTCGAGCGTATGAGATGCGTTGGATATGCTCGACACGTTTCTCCAGAAATCTGAGCCTTGTCAATGCTCGATTGAATCTCCAAAAAGTCAAAGTGTATAAGCTGCGTTGCTTACGCTCGGTATATTTCTCCAGAAATTTGAGCCTTGCCAACACTCGGTCGAATCTCCAAAAAGTATGAGCGTATGAGCTGCGTTACATATGTTCGGCACATTTCTCCAGAAATCTGAGTCTTGTTAACACTCAGTCGAATTTTCAAAATGTCCGAGCATATGAGCTGCGTTGTATATGCTCGGTACATTTATCCAGAAATTCGAGCCTTGTCAACGCTCGGTCGAATCTCCAAAAAGTCCGAGGGTATGAGCTGCGTTGCATACGCTCAACACGTTTCTCCAAAAATCTGAGCCTTGTCAACGCTCGGTCGAATCTCCAAAAAGTCCGAGCGTATGAGCTACATTACATACACTCGACACGTTTCTCCAGAAATCTGAGCCTTGCCAACGCTCGGTCGAATCTCCAAAAAGTCTGAATGTATGAGCAAAGTTGCATATGCTCGGTACCTTTCTCTAGAAATCCGAGCCTTGCCAACGCTCGATCGAATCTCCAAAAGTTTCGAGCGTATGAGCTGCGTTGCATACACTCGACACATTTCTCCATAAATCCGAGCCGTGTCAACACTCGAGTCGAATCTCCAAAAAGTTCGAGTGTATGAGCTGCATTGCATACGCTTAGCACATTTCTCCAGAAATCCGAGCCTTGTGAACGCTCGGTCGAATCTCCAAAAAGTCCGAGCGTATGAGCTGCGTTGCATACGCTCGGCATATTTCTCTAGAAATTCAAGCCCTTTCAACGCTCGGTCGAATCTCTAAAACGTCCGAGGGTATGAGCTGCATTGCATACGCTCGGCACATTTCTCCAAAAATCTGAGCCTTGCCAACACTCGGTCGAATCTCCAAAAGTTTCGAGCGTATGAGCTACGTTGCATACGCTCGGCACATTTCTCCATAAATCCGAGCCTTTTCAACGCTATTTTGAATCTAGAAAAGTTACGAGTGTATGAGCTGCGTTGCATACGCTCGACACATTTCTCCAAAAATCTGAGCCTTGTCAACACTCGGTCGAATCTCCAAAAAGTTCGAGCGCATGAGTTGCGTTGCATACGTTCGACATATTTCTGCAGAAATCCGAACCTTGTCAACGCTCGGTCGAATCTCAAAAAAGTTCGAGCATATGAGTAGCGTTGCATACGCTCGGCACATTTATCCAGAAATCTGAGCCTTGTCAATGCACGGTCGAATCTCCAAAAAGTTCGAGGGTACGAGTTGCGTTGCATACACTCGGCATGTTTCTCCAAAAATCTGAGCCTTGTCAACACTCGATCGAATCTCCAAAAAGTCTGAGCGTATGAGCTGCGTTGCATCCGTTTGGCACGTTTTTCCAAAAATCTGAGCCTTGTCAACGCTCTGTCGACTCTTTAAATAGTCCGAGCGTATGAGCTGCGTTGCATACGCTCGGTACATTTCTCCAGAAATTTGACCTTTGTCAACACTCGGTAGAATCTCTAAAAAGTCTGAGCGTATGAGCTGCGTTGCATACACTAGGTACATTTCTCCAGAAATTCAAGCCTTGTCGACGCACGGTCGAATCTCCAAAAAATTCGAGCGTATGAGCTGCGTTGCATACGTTCGGCACATTTCTCTAAAATTCGAGCCTTGTCAACGCTGGATCGAATCTCAAAAAAGTTCAAGCATATGAGCTGCGTTGCATACGCTCGGCACATTTCTCTAGAAATTTGAGCCCTGTCAATGCTCAATCGAATCTCCAAAAAGTTTGAGCGTATGTGCTGCATTTCATACGCTCGGCACATTTCTTCAGAAATGTGAGCATTGCCAACGCTCGGTCGAATTTCCAAAAAGTACGAGTGTATGATTTGCGTTGCATACGCTCGGTACATTTCTCCAAAAATTCGAGCCTTGTCAACGCTCGGTCGAATCTCCAAAATGTCTGAAAGCATGAGCCGCGTTGCATACACTAGACACCTTTCTCCAAAAATTCGAGCCTTGCCAATGCTTGATCGAATCTCCAAAACTTTCGAGCGTATGAGCTGCGTTGTATACGATCGACACATTTCTCCAGAAATCCGAGCCATGCCAACGCTCGAGTCGAATCTCCAAAAAGTCCTACCGTATGAGCTGCGTTCCATACGCTTAGGATATTTCTCCAGAAATTCGAGCCTTGTGAACGCTCGATCGAATCTCCAAAAAGTCCGAGTGTATGAGCTGCGTTGCATTCGCTCGACACTTTTCTCCAGAAATTTGAGCCGTGTTAACGCTCGAGTCGAATCTCCAAAAAGTCTGAGCGTATGAGCTGCGTTGCATACACTCGGCACATTACTCTAGAAATTCGAGCCTTGTAAAAGCTCGGTCGAATCTCCAAAACGTCCGAGCGTATAAGCTGCGTTGCATACGCTAGGCACGTTTCTCCAGAAATCTTAGCCTTGTCAATGCTCGGTCGAATCTCCAAAAAGTACGAGCGTATGAGCTGCTTTGCATACGCTCGGCACGTTTCTCTAGAAATTTGAGCCTTATCAATGCTAAGTCGAATCTTTAAAATGTCCAAGCGTATGAGCTGCGTTGTATACGCTCGACACATTTTTTCAAAAATTCGAATCTTGTCAACGCCCGGTCGAATCTCCAAAAAGTTCGAGCGTATGAGCTGCGTTGCATACACTCAGCATATTTGTCCAGAAATTCGAGCCTTGTCAATGGTTGGTCGAATTTCCAAAAAGTCCGAGGGTATGAGCTGCGTTGCATACGCTCAGGAGATTTCTCCAGAATCCGAGCCTTGTCAACACTCGGTCGAATCTCCAAAAAATCCGAGCGTATGAGCAGTGTTGCATACGCTCGACACATTTCTCAAGAAATTCGAGCCATGCTAACGCTCGGTCGAATCTCCAAAAGTTTCGAGCGTATGAGCTGCGTTTCATACGCTCGGTACATTTCTCCAGAAATTCGAGCCTTGTCAACGCTCGGTCGAATCTCCAAAAAGTATGAGCGTATGAGCTGCGTTGCATACGCTCAGAACATTTATCCAGAAATTCGAGCCTTGTAAACGCTCGATCGAATCTTCAGAAAGTCCGAGGGGATGAGCTGCGTTGCATACGCTTGGCACGTTTCTCCAAAAATCTTAGCCTTGTCACCGCTCGCTCGAATCTCCAAAAAGTCCAAGCGTATGAGCTGCGTTGCATACGTTCGGCACATTTCTTCAGAAATTCGAGCCTTGTCAATGCTCAGTCGAATCTCCAAAATATCCGAGCGTATGAGCTGCGTTGTATACGCTCGACACATTTTTTCAAAAATTCGAGCCTTGTCAACGCCGGGACGAATTTCCAAAAAGTCCGAGCGTATAAGCTGCGTTGCATACACTCGGCACATTTCTCTAGAAATCTGAGCCGTGTCAACACTCGAGCCGAATCTCCAAAAAGTCCAAGCTTATGAGTTGCGTTGCATATGCTCGGCACATTTTTCCAAAAATCTGAACCTTGTCAATGCTCGGTCGAATCTCCAAAAATGTCCGAGCGTATGAGATGCGTTGCGTATGCTCGGCATGTTTCTCCAGAAATCTGACCCTTGTCAACGCTCGGTCGAATCTTCAAAAAGTTCAAGCGTATGAGCTGCGTTGCATACACTCGGAACGTTCCTCTAGAAATCTGAGCCCTGTCAACGCTCGGTCGAATCTCAAAAAAGTCTGAGCGTATGAGTTGCGTGGCATACGCTCGGCACATTTATCCCGAAATCTGAGCCTTGTCAACGCTCTGTCGAATCTCCAAAAAGTCAGAGCGTATAAGCTGCGTTGCATACGCTCGGTAGATTTTTCCAGAAATTCGACCCTTGTCAACACTTGATAGAATTTCTAAAAAGTCTAAGCCTATGAGTTGCGTTGCATACGCTAGACACATTTCTCCAGAAATTCGAGCCTTGTCAACGGACGGTCGAATCTCCAAAAAGTCCGAGCGTATGAGCTGCGTTGCATAAGCTCGGCACATTTCTCCAGAATTCGAGCCTTGTCAACACTTGGTCGAATCTCCAAAAAGTCCGAGCGTATGAGCTGCGTTGCATACTCTCGTCACATTTCTCCAGAAATCTGAGCCTTGTCAACGCTCGATCGAATCTCCAAAAAGTCCGAGTGTATGAGCTCCGTTTTATACGCTCGGCACATTTCTCCAGAAATATGAGCATTGCCAATGCTCGGTAGAATTTCCAAAAAGTAGGAGTGTATGAGCTGCGTTGCATACGCTCGGTATATTTCTCCAAAAATCTGAGCCTTGTCAACGCTCGTTCGAATCTTCAAAACGTCCGAGGGTATGAGCTTCGTTGCATATGCTCTGCACGTTTCACCAGAAATCTTAGCCCTTTCAATGCTCGGTCGAATCTCCAAAAAGTACGAGCGTATGAGGTGCGTTGCATATACTCGACACGTTTCTCCAAAAATCTGAGCCATGTCAATGCTTGGTCGAATCTCCAAAAAGTTCGATTGTATGAGCTGCGTTGCATACACTCGGCACATTTCTCCAAAAATCTGAGCCTTGTCAACACTCTGTCGAATCTTCAAAAAGTTCGAGCGTATGAGCTGCGTTGCATATGCTCGGCACATTTCTCCATAAATCTGAGCCTTGCCAACGCTCGTTTGAATCTAGAAAAGTTACGAGCGTATGAGCTGCGTTGCATATGCTCGACACATTTCTCCAAAAATCTGAGCCTTGTCAACGCTCGGTTGAATCTCCAAAAAGTCTGAGTGTATGAGCTGCGTTGCATACGTTCGGCACATTTGTCCAGAAATTCGAGCCATGTCAACGCTCGATCGAATCTCCAAAAAGTCTGAGGGTGTGAGCTGCGTTGCATACGCTTGGCACATTTATTCAGAATCCAAGTCTTGTCAACGCTCGGTCGAATCTCCAAAAAGTTCGAGCATATGAGCTGCGTTACAAACGCTTGGCACATCTCTCCATAAATCTGAGCCTTCCCAACTATCGGTCGAATCTCCAAAAGTTTCGAGCGTATGAACTGCAATGCATACGCTCGGCATATTTCTCTAAAAATTCGGCCCTTGTCAACGCTCAGTCGAATCTCCAAAAAGTCCAAGCGTATGAGTTGCGTTGCATATGCTCAGCACATTTTTCCAAAAATCTGAGCCTTGTCAACGCTCTGTCGAATCTCTAAAAATGTCAGAGCGTATGAGCTGCGTTGCATACACTCGGCACATTTCTCCAGAAATCCGAGCATTGTCAACGCTTAGTCGAATCTCCAAAAAGTCCGAAGGTATTTGTTGCGTTGCAAATGCTCGGCACGTTTCTCCAAAAATCTTTGCCTTGTCAACCCTAGCTTGAATCTCCAAAAAGTCCGAGCGTATGAGCTGCATTGTATACGCTCGGCATGTTTCTCCAGAAATTTGGGCCTTGTGAAAGCTCAGTCGAATCTCCAAAATGTCCGAGCGTATGAGTTGCGTTGCATACGCTCGGCACATTTTTCCAAAAATCCGAGCCTTGTCAACGCTCGGTCGAATCTCTAAAATATTCGAGCGTATGAGCTGCGCTGCATACGCTCGGTACATTTCTCTAGAAATCCGAGCCTTGTCAACACTCGGTCAAATCTCTAAAAAGTCCGAGTGTATGAGCTGCGTTCCATATGCTTGTCACATTTCTCGAGAAATCCGAGCCTTGTCAACACTCGGTCGAATCTCCAAAAAGTGTGAGCGTATGAGCTGCGTTGCATATGCAAGTCACGTTTCTCCAGAAATCCGAGTCTTATCAACGCTCGGTCGAATCTCTAAAAAGTCCAAGCGTATGAGCTGCGTTGTATATGCTTGTCACATTTCTCGAGAAATCTGAGCCTTGTCAACACTCGGTCTAATCTCCAAAAAATCTAAGCGTATGAGCTGCGTTGCATATGCTCGTCACGTTTCTCCATAAATTCGAGTCTTGTCAATACTCGGTCGAATCACCAAAAAGTCTGAGCGTATGAGCTGTGTTGCGTACGCTCGGCACGTTTTTTTAAAAATTTGCTACTTATGAACGCTCGATCGAATCTCCAAAATGTCCGGGCGTATGAGCTGCGTTGTATACGCTCGGCACATTTTTCCAGAAATTCGAGCCTTGTAAACGCCCGGTCGAATCTCCAAAAAGTCCGAGCGTATGAGCTGCGTTGCATACGCTTGGCACATTTCTCCAGAAATTCGAGCCATGTAAACGCTCGATCGAATCTCCAAAAATTCTGAGCGTATGAGCTGCGTTGCATACACTCGACACATTTTTTTAGAAATTTGAGCCTTGTCAACGCCGAGTCGAATCTCTAAAAAGTCTGAGCATATGAGCTGCGTTGTATACGCTCGACACATTTCTTCATAAATTCGAGCCTTGTCAATGCTCGATCGAATCTCCAAAATGTCCGTGCGTATGAGCTGCGTTGCATACGCTTGGTACATTTATTCAGAAATTCGAGCCTTGTCAATGCTCAGTCGAATCTCGGAAAAGTCCGAGGGGATGAGCTGCATTGCATACGCTCGGTACGTTTCTCCAAAAATCTTAGCCTTGTCAAAGCTCGCTCGAATCTCCAAAAAGTCCGAGCATATGAACTGCATTGCATATGCTCGGCACATTTCTCCAGAAATTCGAGCCTTGTCAACGCTCGGTCGAATCTCCAAAAAGTCCGAGCGTATGAGCTGCGTTGCATAAGCTCGACATGTTTCTCCAGAAATCCAGGCCTTGTCAGCGCTTAGTCGAATCTCTAAAAAGTCCGAGCGTATGAGCTGCGTTGCACACGCTCGTCATATTTCTCAAGAAATCCGAGCCTTGTCAATGCTTGGTCGCATCTCTAAAAAGTCTGAGGGGGTGAGCTGCGTTGCATACACTCGGCACGTTTCTCCAAAAATCTGACCCTTGTCAACGCTCGGTCGAATCTCCAAAAAGTCCGAGCGTATGAGCTGCGTTGCATACGCTCGAGACGTTCCCCCAGAAATTTGAGCCTTGTCAACGCTCGCTCAAATCTCCGAAAAAGTCCGAGCGTATGAACTGCGTTGTATACGCTCGACATATTTCTCTAGAAATTCGAGCTTTGTCAACGCTCGATCGAATCTCCAAAAAGTCCGAGTGTATGAGCTGCGTTGCATACACTCGTCACATTTCTCGAGAAATCTGAGCCTTTTCAGTGCTCGGTCGAATCTACAAAAACGTTCGAGCCTATGAATTGCGTTGTATACGCTCGGCACATTTCTCCAGAAATCTAAGTCGTGTCAATGCTCGAGTCGAATCTTCAAAAAGTCTGAGCGTATGAGCTGCTTTGCATATGCTCGGCACATTTCTCCAGAAATTTGAGTCTTGTCAACGCTTGGTCGAATCTCCAAAAAGACTGAGCGTATGAGCTGCGTTGCATACACTTGGCACATTTGTCCAGAAATTCGAGCCTTGTCAACGCTCGGTCGAATATCCAAAAAGTCTGAGGGTATGAGCTGCATTGCATACGCTCGGCACATTTCTCCATAAATCCGAGCCTTGCTAATGCTCGGTCGAATCTCCAAAAGTTTCGAGTGTATGAGCTGCGTTGCATACGCTCGGCACATTTTTTCAGAAATCCAAGCCTTGTCAACGCCCGGTCGAATCTCCAAAAAGTCTGAGTGTCTGAGCTGCGTTGCATACACTCGGCACATTTCTCCAAAAATCCGAGCCGTGTCAACTCTCGAGTCGAATCTCCAAAAAGTCTGAGTGTATGAGCTGCTTTGCATATGCTCGGCACTTTTCTCCAAAAATCTGAGTATTGTCAATGCTCGGTCAAATCTCTAAAAAGTCAGAGCGTATGAGCTGCGTTGCGTACGCTCGGCACATTTCTCCAAAAATCTTAGCCTTGTCAACGCTCGGTCAAATCTCTAAAAAGTCAGAGCGTATGAGCTGCGTTGCGTACGCTCGGCACGTTTCTCTAGAAATCTTACCCTTCTTAACGCTCCGTCGAATCTCCAAAAAGTTTAAGCGTATGAGCTGCATTGCATACGCTCGGCATATTCCTCCAGAAATCTGAGCATTGTCAACGCTCGGTCGAATCTCCAAAAAGTCTGAGGGTATGAGCTGCGTTGCATACACTAGGCACATTTCTCCAGAAATCCGAGCCTTGTCAACGCTCGGTTGAATCTCCAAAAAGTCTGAGTGTATGAGCTGCGTTACATACGTTTGGCACATTTGTCTAGAAATTCGAGCCTTGTCAACGTTCGATCGAATCTCCAAAAAGTCTAAGGGTATGAACTGCGTTGCATACGCTTGGCACATTTCTGCAGAATCCAAGCCTTGTCAACACTCGGTCGAATCTCCAAAAAGTCCGAGCGTATGAGCTGCGTTGCATACGCTCGGCACATTTCTCCATAAATCTGAGCCTTCCCAAGGCTCGGTCGAATCTCCAAAAGTTTCGAGCGTATGAGCTGCGTTGCATAAGCTCGAAAAATTTCTCTAAAAATTCGGCCCTTGCCAACGCTCAGTCGAATCTCCAAAAAGTCCAAGCTTATGAGTTGCGTTGCACATGCTCGACACATTTTTCCAAAAATCTGAGCCTTGTCAATGCTCGGTCGAATC
The DNA here is from genome assembly GCA_023935145.1 of Bretschneidera sinensis. Classification (NCBI taxonomy): domain Eukaryota; kingdom Viridiplantae; phylum Streptophyta; class Magnoliopsida; order Brassicales; family Akaniaceae; genus Bretschneidera; species Bretschneidera sinensis. The sequence continues at coordinate 61,291,207 of CM043703.1, read as the reverse complement.
TCCAAAAATGTCAGAGCGTATGAGCTGCGTTGCATACACTCGGCACATTTCTCCAAAAATCTAAGCATTGTCAACGCTCAGTCGAATCTCCGAAAAGTCCGAGGGTTTGTGTTGTATTGCATACGCTCGGCACGTTTCTCCAAAAATCTTTGCCTTGTCAACCCTAGCTCGAATCTCCAAAAAGTCCGAGCGTATGAGCTGCATTGCATACACTCGGCATGTTTCTCCAGAAATTTGGACCTTGTGAAAGCTCAGTCGAATCTCCAAAATGTCCGAGCGTATAAGCTGTGTTACATACGCTCGGCACATTTTTCCGAAAATTCGAGCCCTGTCAATGCCCGATCGAATCTCTAAAATATTCGAGCGTATGAGCTGCGTTGTATACGCTTGGCACATTTCTCCAGAAATCCGAGCCTTGTCAACACTCGGTCAAATCTCTAAAAAGTCCGAGCGTATGAGCTGCATTGCATATGCTTGTCACATTTCTCGAGAAATCTGAGCCTTGTTAACACTCGGTCGAATCTCCAAAAAGTCTGAGCGTATGAGCTGCATTGCATATGCTCGTCACTTTTCTCCAGAAATCCGAGTCTTATCAACGCTCGGTCGAATCTCTAAAAAGTCCAAGCGTATGAGCTGCGTTGCATATGCTTTTCACATTTCTCGAGAAATCTTAGCCTTGTCAACACTCTGTCGAATCTCCAAAAAATCTGAGCGTATGGCCTGCATTGCATATGCTCGTCACGTTTCTCCAGAAATCCGAGTCTTGTCAATGCTCGGTTGAATCTCCAAAATATCCGAGCGTATGAGCTGCGTTGCATACACTCGGCATATTTTTCTAGAAATTCGAGCCTTGTCAATGCCCGGTCGAATCTCCAAAAAGTTCGAGCGTATGAGCTGCGTTGCATACGCTCGGCACATTTCTCTAGAAATCCGAGCCTTGTAAACGCTCGATCGAATCTCCAAAAATTCTGAGCATATGAGCTGCGTTGCATACACTTGACACATTTTTCCAAAAATTCGAGCCTTGTCAACGCCGAGTCGAATCTCCAAAAATTCTGAGGGTATGAGCTGCGTTGTATACGCTCGACACATTTCACCATAAATTCGAGCCTTGTCAATGCTCGATCGAATCTCCAAAATGTTCATGCGTACGAGCTGCGTTGCATACGCTTGGTACATTTATTCAGAAATTCGAGCCTTGTCAATGCTCAGTCGAATCTCGAAAAAGTCCGAGGGGATGAGCTGCATTGCATACGCTCGATACGTTTCTCCAAAAATCTTAGCCTTGTCAAAGCTCGCTCGAATCTCCAAAAAGTCCGAGCGAATGAACTGTGTTGCATATGCTCGACACATTTCTCCAGAAATCCGAGCCTTATCAACGCTCGGTCGAATCTCTAAAAAGTCCGAGCGTACGAGCTGCGTTGCATACGCTCGACACGTTTCTCCAGAAATCTAGGCCTTGTCAACGCTTAGTCGAATCTCTAAAAAGTCCGAGCGTATGAGCTGCGTTGCATACCCTCGTCATATTTCTTGAGAAATTCGAGCTTTGTCAACGCTTGGTTGCATCTCTAAAAAGTCCGAGGGGATGAGCTGCGTTGCATACGCTCGGCACGTTTCTCCAGAAATCTGACCCTTGTCAACGCTCAGTTGAATCTCCAAAAAGTCCGAGCGTATGAGCTGCGTTGCATACGCTCAGCACGTTCTCCCAGAAATCTTAGCCTTGTCAACGCTCGCTCGAATCTCCAAAAAAGTCCGAGCGTATGAATTGCGTTGTATACGCTTGGCACATTTCTCCAGAAATTCGAGCCCTGTCAACGCTCGGTCGAGTCTCCCAAAAGTCTGAGCGTATGAGCTGCGTTGCATACACTCGTCATATTTCTCGAGAAATCCGAGCCTTTTCAGCGCTCGGTCGAATCTACAACAAGGTTCGAGCGTATGAATTGCGTTGTATACGCTCGGCACGTTTCTCCAGAAATCTAAGTCGTGTCAATGCTCGAGTCGAATCTCCAAAAAATCTGAGCGTATGAGCTGCTTTGCATATGGTCGGCATGTTTCTCCAGAAATCTGAGTCTTGTCAACGCTCGGTCGAATTTCCAAAAAGTCCGAGCGTATGAGCTGCGTTGCATACACTTGGCACATTTGTCCAGAAATTCGAGCTTTTTCAACGCTCGATCGAATCTCCAAAAAGTCTGAGGGTATGAGCTGCATTACATACGCTCGGCATATTTTTCTAGAAATCCGAGCCTTGCTAATGCTCGGTCGAATCTCCAAAAGTTTCGAGCGTATGAGCTGCATTGCATACGCTCGGTACATTTTTTCAGAAATCCAAGCCTTGTCAACGCCCGATTGAATCTCCAAAAAGTCTGAGTGTATGAGCTGCGTTGCATACGCTCGGCACATTTCTCCAAAAATCCGAGCCGTGTCAATGCTCGAGTCGAATCTCCAAAAATTCTGAGTGTATGAGCTGCTTTGCATATGCTCGGCACTTTTCTCCAGAAATCTGAGTCTTGTCAATGCTCGGTCAAATCTCTAAAAAATCAGAGTGTATGAGCTGCGTTGCGTACGATCGGCACGTTTCACTAGAAATCTGAGCCTTGTCAACGCTCGGTAGAATCTCGAAAAAGTCCGAGCGTATGACCTGCGTTGTAAACGCTCAGCACGTTTCTCCAGAAATCTTACCCTTGTTAACGCTCTGTCGAATCTCCAAAATGTTCGAGCGTATGAGCTGCGTGGCATACACTCGGCATATTCCTCAAGAAATCTGAGCATTGTCAACGCTCGGCCGAATCTCCCAAAAGTTCAAGCGTATGAGCTGCGTTGCATACGCTAGGCACATTTCTCCAAAAATCCGAGCCTTGTCAACGCTTTGTTGAATCTCCAAAAAGTTCGAGCGTATGAGCTGCGTTGCATACTATCGGCACATTTCTCCAGAAATCTGAGCCCTGTCAACGCTCGATCGAATCTCCAAAAAGTCCGAGTGTATGAGCTGCGTTTCATACGCTCGGCACATTTCTCCAGAAATCTGAGCATTGCCAATGCTCGGTAGAATTTTCAAAAAGTAAGAGTGTATGAGCTGCGTTGCATACACTCGGCACATTTCTCCAGAAATTTGAGCCTTGTCAACGCTCGGTCGAATCTCCAAAAAGTCTGAGCATATGAGCTGCGTTGAATTTGCTCGGCATATTTCTCAAGAAATTCGAGCCGTGTCAGCACTCGAGTCGAACCTCCAAAAAGTCCGAGCATATGAGCTGCGTTGCATACGCTCGATACATTTCTCCAAATATTCGAGCCTTGTCAACGCTCTGTCGAATCTCCAAAACGTCCGAGGGTATGAGCTTCGTTGCATACGCTCTGTACGTTTCTCTAGAAATCTTAGCATTGTGAATGCTCGGTCGAATCTCCAAAAAGTACGAGCGTATGAGCTGTGTTGCTTACACTCAACAAGTTTCTCTAGAAATCTGGGCCATGTCAATGCTCGGTCGAATCTCCAAAAAGTCCGAGTGTATGAGCTGCGCTGTATACACTCAGCACATTTCTCTAAAAATCTGAGCCTTGTCGACACTCTGTCGAATCTTCAAAAAGTCCGAGCGTATGAGCTGCGTTGCATACGCTCGGCACATTTCTCCATAAATCCGAGCCTTGTCAATGCTCGTTTGAATCTAAAAAAGTTACGAGCGTATGAGCTGCGTTGCATATGCTCGACACATTTCTCCAGAAATCCGAGCCTTGTCAACACTCGATCGAATCTCCAAAGAGTCCGAGCGTATGAGCTGCGTTGCATACACTTGGCACACTTATTCAGAAATTCGAGCCTTGTCAATGCTCGGTCAAATCTCCAAAAAGTCCGAGGGGATGAGCTGCGTTGCATACGCTCGTCACATTTCTCGATAAATCCGAGCCTTGTCAACGCTTGGTCGCATCTCTAAAAAGTCCGAGGGGATGAGCTGCGTTGCATACGCTCGACACATTTCTCCAAAAATCTGACCCTTGTCAACGCTCGGTCAAATCTCCAAAAAGTTCGAGCATATGAGCTTCGTTGCATAAGCTTGGCACGTTCCCCTAGAAATCTGAGCCTTGTCAACGCTCACTCGAATCTCCAAAAAGTTCAAGCGTATGAGCTGCGTTGTATACGCTCGACACATTTCTCCAGAAATTCGGGCCTTGTGAACGCTCAGTCAAATCTCAAAAATGTCCTAGCATATGAGCTGCGTTACATACACTTGGCACATTTTTCGAAAAATTTGAGCCTTGTCAACGCTCGGTCGAATCTCCAAAAAGTCCGAGCGTATGAGCCGCATTGCATACACTCGGCACATTTCTCCAGAAATCTGAGCCTTGTCAACGCTCGGTCGAATCTCCAAAAAGTCCGAGGGTATGTGCTACGTTGCATACACTCGGCATGTTTGTCCAAAAATCTTAGCCTTGTCAACGTTCGCTCGAATCTCTAAAAAGTCCGAGTGTATGAGCTGCGTTGCATAAGCTCGTCACATTTATCGAGAAATCAGAGCCTTGTCAATGCTCGGTCGAATCTACAAAAAATTCCGAGCGTATGAACTGCGTTATATATGCTCGGCACATTTCTCCAGAAAATCGAGCCTTGTCAACGCTCGGTCGAATCTCAAAAAAGTCTGAGGGTATGAGCTACATTGTATACCCTCAGTACATTTCTTCGAAAATCCGAGCCTTGTCAACGCTCGGTCGAATCTCCAAAAAGTTCGAGCGTATGAGCTGCGTTGCATAAACTCGGCACATTTCTCGAGAAATCCAAGCCTTTTCAGCACTCGGTCGAATCTACAAAAAAGTCCGAGCGTATGAACTGCGTTGTATATGCTTGGCACATTTCTCCAGAAATCTAAGTCGTGTCAACGCTCGAGTCGAATCTCCAAAAAGTCTGAGTGTATGAGTTACGTTGCATATGCTCGGTACGTTTCTCCAGAAATCTGAGTCTTTTCAACGCCCGGTCGAATCTCCAAAAAGTCCGAGCGTATGAGCTGCGTTGCTTACATTTGGCACATTTGTCCAGAAATTCGAGCCTTGTCATCTCTCGGTCGAATCTCCAAAAAGTCTGACGGTATGAGCTGCATTGCATACGCTCGACATATTTCTCCAGAAATCTGAGCCTTGTCAACGCTCAGTCGAATCTCCAAAAAATTCGAGCGTATGAGCTGCGTTGCATACGCTCAGCACATTTATCGAAAAATTCGAGCCTTGTCAACGCTCGGTCGAATCTCCAAAAAGTCAGAGGGTATGAGCTGGGTTGCATACGCTCGGCACGATTCTGTAAAAATCTTAGCCTTGTCAACGCTCGCTCGAATCTCCAAAAAGTCCGAGCGTATGAGCTGCGTTGTATACGCTTGGTACGTTTCTCCAGAAATTCAGGCCTTGTGAACGCTCAGTCAAATCTCCAAAATGTCCGAGCGTATGAGCCGCATTGCATACGCTTGGCATATTTTTCCAGAAATCCGAGCCTTGTCAACGCCCGATCGAATCTCCAAAAAGTCTGAGTGTATGAGCTACGTTGCATATGCTCGGCACGTTTCTTTAGAAATTCGAGCCTTGTCAACGCTCGGTCAAATCTCCAACAAGTCCGAGCATATGAGATGCGTTGTGTACGCTCGGCACTTTTCTCCAGAATTGGAGCCTTGTCAATGCTTGGTCGAATCTCCAAAAAATCCGAGCGTATGAGCTGCGTTGAATACTCTCGGCACATTTCTCCAGAAATATGAGCCCTGTCAACGCTCGATCGAATCTCCAAAAAGTCCGAGTGTATGAGCTGTGTTTCATACGCTCGGCACATTTCTCCGGAAATCTGAGCATTGCCAATGCTCGGTAGAATTTCTAAAAAGTCTGAGTGTATGAGCTGCGTTGCATATGCTCGGCACGTTTCTTTAGAAATTCGAGCCTTGTCAACGCTCGGTCAAATCTCCAAAAAGTTCGAGCGTATGAGATGAGTTGTGTACGCGCGGCACATTTCTTCAGAAATCCGAGTCTTGTCAACACTCGGTCAAATCTCCAAAAAGTCCGAGCGTATGAGATGCGTTATGTACACTCGGCACATTTCTCCAGAATTGGAGCCTTGTCAGCGCTCGGTCGAATCTGCAAAAAGTCCGAGCGTATGAGATGCGATGAATTCGCTCGGCACATTTCTCCAGAAATTCGAGCCGTGTCAACACTCGAGTCGAATCTCCAAAAAGTCTGAGCGTATGAGCTGCATTGCATACGCTCGATACATTTCTCCAAATATTCGAGCCTTGTCAACGCTCTGTCGAATCTCCAAAACGTCTGAAGGTATGAGCTTCGTTGCATACGCTCTGTACGATTCTCCAGAAATCTTAGCATTGTCAATGCTCGGTCGAATCTCTAAAAATTACGAGCGTATGAGATGCGTTGCTTACACTCGACACGTTTCTCCAGAAATCTGGGCCATGTCAATGCTCGGTCGAATCTCCAAAAAGTCCGAGTGCATAAGCTGCGTTGCATACACTCAACAAATTTCTCCAAAAATTTGAGCCTTGTCAACACTCTGTCGAATCTTCAAAAAGTCCGAGCATATGAGATGGGTTGTATACGCTCGGCACATTTCTCCATAAATCCGAGCATTGTCAACGCTCGTTTGAATCTAAAAAAGTTACGACCGTATGAGCTGCGTTGCATATGCTCGACACATTTCTCCCTAAATCCGAGCCTTGTCAACACTCGATCGAATCTACAAAAAGTCTAAGCGTATGATCTGCGTTGCATACGCTTGGCACATTTATTCAGAAATTCGAGCCTTGTCAATGCTCGGTCAAATCTCCAAAAAGTCCGAGTGGATGAGCTGCGTTGCATACGCTCGCCACATTTCTCGAGAAATCCGAGCCTTGTCAATGCTTGGTCGCATCTCTAAAAAGTCTGAGGGGATGAGCTGCATTGCATACGCTCGGCACGTTTCTTTAGAAATCTGACCAATGTCAACGCTCGGTCAAATCTCCAAAAAGTTAGAGCTTATGAGCTGCGTTGCATACGCTCGGCACGTTCCCCCAGAAATCTGAGCCTTGTCAACACTCGCTCGAATCTGCAAAAAGTCCGAGCGTATGAGCTGCGTTGTATACGCTCGGCACGTTTCTCCAGAAATTCGGGCCTTGTGAACACTCAGTCAAATCTCAAAAATGTCCGAGCGTATGAGCTGCGTTGCATACACTTAGCACATTTTTCGAAAAATTTGAGCCTTGTCAACACCCGATCGAATCTGCAAAAAGTCCGAGCGTATGAGCCGCATTGCATACACTCGGCACATTTCTCCAGAAATCTGAGCCTTGTCAACGCTCGGTCGAATCTCCAAAAAGTCCGAGGGTATGTGCTACGTTGCATACGCTCGGCATGTTTCTCCAAAAATCTTAGCCTTGTCAACGTTCGCTTGAGTCTCCAAAAAGTCCGAGTGTATGAGCTGCATTGCATAAGCTCGTCACATTTATCGAGAAATTTGAGCCTAGTCAATGCTCGGTCGAATCTACAAAAAAGTCCGAGCGTATGAACTGCGTTGTATACACTCGGCACATTTCTCCAGAAATTCGAACCTTGTCAACGCTCGGTCGAATCTCCAAAAAGTCTGAGGGTATGAGCTGCATTGTATACGCTTGGCACATTTCTTTGGAAATCCGAGCCTTGTCAACGCTCGGTCAAATCTCCAAAAAGCTCGAGCGTATGAGCTGCGTTGCATACAATTGGCACATTTCTCGAGAAATCCAAGCCTTTTCAGCGCTCGGTCGAATCTACAAAAAAGTCCTAGCGTATGAACTGCGTTGTATACGCTCGGTACATTTCTCCAGAAATTTGAGTCGTGTCAACGCTCGAGTCGAATCTCCAAAAAGTCTGAGTGTATGAGCTGCGTTGCATATGCTCGGTACGTTTCTCCAAAAATCTGAGTCTTGTCAACGCTCGGTCGAATCTCCAAAATGTCCGAGGGTATGAGCTACGTTGCATACACTTGGCACATTTATCCAGAAATTCGAGCCTTGTCAACTCTCGGTCGAATCTCCAAAAAGTCTGAGGGTATGAGCTGCATTGCATACGCTCGACACATTTCTCCAGAAATCTGAGCCTTGTCAACGCTCAGTCGAATCTCCAAAAAGTCTGCGGGTATGAGCTGCGTTGCATACACTCGGCACAATTCTCCAGAAATTTGAGCCTTGTCAACGCTCGGTCGAATCTCCAAAAAGTCCGAGCGTATGAGCTGCGTTGCATACGCTCGGGGCGTTCCTCTAGAAATCTGAGCCTTGTCAACGCTTAGTCGAATCTCCAAAAAGTTTGAGCGTATGAGCTGCGTTGCATACGCTCAGCACATTTATCGAAAAATTTGAGCCTTGTCAACGCTCGGTCGAATCTCCAAAAAGTCCGAGGGTATGAGCTGCGTTGCATACACTAGGCACATTTCTCCAAAAATTCCGAGCGTATGAGCTGCGTTGTATATACTCGTCACGTTTCTCGAGAAATCTGAGCCTTGTCAATGCTCGGTCGAATCTCCAAAAAAGTCCGAGCGCATGAACTGCGTAGTATACGCTCGAGACGTTCCTATAGAAATCTGAGCCTTGTTAACGCTTAGTCGAATCTCCAAAAAGTTTGAGCGTATAAGCTGCGTTGCATACGCTCAGCACATTTATCGAAAAATTCGAGCCTTGTCAACGCTCGGTCGAATCTCCAAAAATTCCGAGGGTATGAGCTGCGTTGCATACGCTCGGCACGATTCTGTAAAAATCTTAGCCTTGTCAATGCTTACTCGAATCTCCAAAAAGTCTGAGCGTATGAGCTGCGTTATATACGCTTGGTACGTTTCTCCAGAAATTCGGGCCTTGTGAACGCTCAGTCAAATCTCCAAAATGTCTGAGCGTATGAGCCGCATTGCATACGCTTGGCATATTTTTCCAGAAATCCGAGCCATGTCAACGCCCGATCGAATCTCCAAAAAGTGCGACCGTATGAGCTGCGTTGCATACACTCGGCACATTTCTCCAGAAATCTTAGCCTTGTCAACGCTCGGTCGAATCTCCAAAAAGTCCGAGGGTATGTGCTGCGTTGCATACGCTCGGAACTTTCTCCAAAAATCTTAACCTTGTCAACGCTCGCTCGAATCTCCAAAAAGTCCGAGCGTATGAGCTCCGTTGCATACGCTCGGCACATTTCTCCAGAAATTCGGGCCTTGTGAACGCTCAGTCGAATCTCCAAAATGTCCGAGTGTATGAGTTGCGTTGCATACGCTTGGCACATTTTTCCAAGAATCTGAGCGTTGTCAACGCTCGGTCTAATCTCCAAAAAGTCCTAAGGTATGAGCTGCGTTGCATACGCTCGGCACATTTCTCGAAAAATCTTAGCCTTGTCAACGCTCGCTCGAACCTCCAAAAAGTATAAGCGTATGAGCTTCGTTGCATACGCTCGGTTCATTTCTCCAGAAATTTGAGCCTTGTCAACGCTCGGTCGAATCTCCAAAAAGTCCGAGCGTATAAGCTGCGTTGCACCCGCTCGGCACATTTTTCCAGAATCCGAGCCTTGTCAATGCTCAATCGAATCTTCAAAAAGTCCGGGCGTATGAGCTGCGTTGCATACGTTCGGCACATTTCTCCAGAAATCCGAGCCATGTCAATGTTCGGTAGAATCTTCCAAAAGTCCGAGCGTATGAGATGTGTTTCATACGCTCGGCACATTTCTCCAGAAATCTGAGCATTGCCAATGCTCGGTCAAATTTCCAAAAAGTATGAGCGTATGAGCTGCGTTGCATACACTCGGCACGTTTCTCCAGAAATTCGGGCCTTGTGAACGCTCGATCGAATCTTCAAAATGTCCGAGCGTATGAGCTGTGTTGCATACGCTTAGCACATATTTCCAGAAATTCGAGCCTTGTCAAAGCCCGGTCGAATCTCTAAAAAGTCTGAGCGTATGAGCTGCGTTGCATACGCTCTACACATTTCTCCAGAAATCCGAGCCTTGTCAATGTTCGATCGAATCTCCAAAAAGTTCGAGCGTATGAGCTGCGTTGCATAAGCTCGTCAGATTTCCCGAGAAATCTGAGGCTTGTCAGCGCTCGATCGAATCTCCAAAAAAGTCAAGCGTATGAACTGCGTTATATACGCTTGGGATATTTCTCCAGAAATCCAAGTCGTGTCAACGCTCGAGTCGAATCTCCAAAAAGGCTGAGCGTTTGAGCTGCGTCGCATACACTCGGCACATTTCTCCATAAATCCGAGCTTTGTCAACGCTTGGTTGAATCTTCAAAAAGTCCGAGCGTATGAGCTGCGTTGCATACGCTCGGCATATTTATCCAGAAATTCGAGCCTTGTCAACGCTCACTCGAATCTCCAAAAAGTCTGAGGGTATGAACTGCGTTACATACGCTCGGCACATTTCTCCAAAATCCGAGCCTTGTCAACGCTCGGTCGAATCTCCAAAAGTTTCGAGCGTATGAGCTGCGTTGTATATGCTCGACACATTTCTCCAAAAATTCGAGCATTGTCAACGCTCGGCCGAATCTCAAAAAAGTCCAAGCGTATGAGCTGTGTTGCATACGCTCGGTACATTTATCCAGAAATTCGAGCCTTGCCAACGCTCGCTCGAATCTCCAAAAATTTCGAGGGGATGAGTTGTGTTTAATACGCTCGGCACGTTTCTCCAAAAATCTTAGCCTTGTCAACGCTTGCTCGAATCTGCAAAAAGTCCGAGCGTATGAGCCGCGTTGCATACACTCGGCACGTTTCTCTAGACATCTGAGCCTTATCAACGCTCGGTCGAACTGCGTTGCATACACTCGGCACATTTCTCCAGAAATCTGAGCCTTGTCAACGCTCAGTCGAATCTCCAAAAAGTCCGAGCGTATAAGATGCGTTGCATACGCTCGTCACATTACTCGAGAAATCCGAACCTTGTTAACGCTCGATCAAATCTCCAAAAAATCTGGGTGTATATGCTGCGTTGCATACGCTCGGCACATTTTTTCAGAAATTCGAGCCTCGTCAACGCCCGGTCGAATCTCAAAAAAGTTCGAGCGTATGAGCTGCGTTGCATACGCTCGGCACATTTTTCCAATAATCTTAGCCTTGTCAACGCTCGCTCGAATCTCCAAAAATTCTGAGCGTATGAGCTGCGTTGCATACGCTCGGTTCATTTCTCCAGAAATTCGAGCCTTGTCAACACTCGGTCGAATCTCCAAAAAGTCCGAGCGTATAAGCTGCGTTGCACACGCTTGGCACATTTCTCCAGAATCCGAGCCTTGTCAACGCTAGGTCGAATCTTCAAAAAGTCCGAGCGTATGAGCTGCATTACATACGTTCGGCATATTTCTCAGAAATCCGAGCCCTGTCAATGCTCGGTCTAATCTCCCAAAAGTCCGAGCGTATGAGCTGCGTTGCATACGCTCGGCACGTTTATCCAGAAATTTAGGCCTTGTGAACGCTCAGTCGAATCTCCAAAATGTCCGAGCGTATGAGCTGCGTTGCATACGCTCGGCATATTTCTCCAAAAATCTTAGCCTTGTCAACGCTCGCTCGAATCTCCAAAAAGTCTGAGCGTATGAGCTGCGTTGCATACGCTCGGTTCAATTCTCCAGAAATTCGAGCCTTGTCAACACTCGGTCGAATCTCCAAAAAGTTCGAGTGTATAAGCTGCGTTGCACACGCTTGGCACATTTCTCCAGAATTCGAGCATATATTCGGCACATTTCTCAGAAATCCGAGCCCTGTCAATGCTTGGTCGAATCTCCCGAAAGTCCGAGCGTATGAGCTGCGTTTCATATGCTCAGCACATTTCTCCAGAAATCCGAGCTTTGTCAACGCTTGGTCGAATCTCCAAAAAGTCCGAGCGTATGAGCTGCATTGCATAAGCTCGTCACATTTCTAGAGAAATCCGAGCCTTGTCCGCGCTCGATCGAATCTCCAAAAAAGTCAGAGCGTATGAACTGCATTGTATACGCTTGTCACATTTCTCCAGAAATCCAAGTCATGTCAACGCTCGAGTCGAATCTCTAAAAAGTCTGAGTGTTTGAGCTGCGTTGCATACGCTCGGCACATTTCTCCATAAATCCGAGCCTTATCAACGCTCGGTTGAATCTCCAAAAAGTCTGAGAGTATGAGCTGCGTTGCATATGCTCGGCACATTTATCCAGAAATTCGAGCCTTGTCAACACTCAGTCAAATCTCCAAAAAGTTTGAGGGTATGAGTTGCGTTGCATACGCTTGGCACATTTCTCCAGAATCCGAGCCTTTTCAACGCTCGGTCGAGTCTCCAAGAGTTTCGAGCGCATGAGCTGCGTTGCATACGCTCAGCACATTTCTCCTAAAATTCAAGCCTTGTCAACGCTCCGTCGAATCTCTAAAAAGTGCAAGCGTATGAGCTGCGTTGCATACGCTCGGTACATTTGTCCAGAAATTCGAGCCTTGGCAACGCTCAGTCGAATCTTCAAAAATTTTGAGGGTATGAGCTGCGTTGCATACGCTCGGAACATTTTTCCAGAAATTCGAGCCTTTTCATCGCCCGGTCGAATCTCAAAAAAGTCCGAGCGTATGAGCTGCGTTGCATACGCTCAGCACATTTCTCCAAAAATCTTAGCCTTGTCAACGCTCGCTCGAATCTCCAAAAAGTCTAAGCGTATGAGCTGCGTTGCATACGCTCGGTTCATTTCTCCAGAAATTCGAGCCTTGTCAACACTCGGTCGAATCTTCAAAAAGTCCGAGCGTATAAGCTGCGTTGCACACGTTTGGCACATTTCTCCAGAATCCAAGCCTTGTCAACGCTAGGTCGAATCTTCAAAAAGTTCGAGCGTATGAGCTGCATTGCATACGTTCGGCACAATTCTCAGAAATCCGAGCCCTGTCAATGCTCGGTCGAATCTCCCAAAAGTCCGAGCGTATGAGCTGCGTTTCATACGCTCAGCACATTTCTCCAGAAATCTGAGCCTTGCCAACGCTCGGTCGAATCTTCAAAAAGTCCGAGCGTATGAGCTGCGTTGCATACGCTCGTCACATTTATCCAGAAATTCGGGCCTTGTGAAGGCTCAGTCGAAACTCCAAAATGTCGGAGTGTATGAGCTGCGTTGCATACGCTCGGCACATTTTTCCAGAAATTCGAGCCTTGTCAAAGCCCAGTCGAATCTCCAAAAAGTCCGAGCATATGAGCTGTGTTGCATACGCTTGGCACATTTCTCCAGAAATCCGAGCCTTGTCAACGCTTGGTCGAATCTCCAAAAAGTCCGAGAGTATGAGCTGCGTTGCATAAGCTCGTCACATTTCTAAAGAAATCCGAACCTTGTCAGCGCTCGATCGAATCTCCAAAAAAGTCAGAGCGTATGAACTGCGTTGTATACGCTTGTCACATTTCTCCAGAAATCCAAGTCGTGTCAACGCTCGAGTCGAATCTCCAAAAAGTCTAAGTGTTTGAGCTGCGTTGCATACGCTCGGCACATTTCTCCAGAATCCGAACCTTGTCAACGCTCGGTCGAGTCTCCAAAAAGTCCGAGCGTATAAGCTGCGTTGCACACGCTTGGCACATTTCTCCAGAATCCGAGCCTTGTCAACGCTAGGTCGAATCTTCAAAAAGTCCGAGCGTATGAGCTGCATTGCATACGTTCGGTAAATTTCGCAGAAATCCGAGCCCTGTCAATGCTCGGTCGAATCTCCCAAAAGTCCGAGCGTATGAGCTGCGTTTCATACGCTCAGCACATTTCTCCAAAAATCTGAGCCTTGCCAACGCTCAGTCGAATCTCCAAAAAGTCCGAGCGTATGAGCTGCGTTGCATACGCTCGACACATTTATCCAGAAATTCGGGCCTTGAAAACGCTCGGTCGAACCTTCAAAAATTCTGAGCGTATGAGCTGCGTTGCATACGCTCGGGACGTTTCTCCAAAAATCTTAGCCTTGTCAACGCTCGCTCGAATCTCCTAAAAGTCCGAGCGTATGAGCTGCGTTGCATACACTTGGCACATTTCTCTAGAAATCTGAGCCTTGTCAACGCTCGGTCGAATCTCCAATAAGTTCGAGCGTATGAGATGCGTTGCATACGCTCGGCATATTTCTCCAGAAATCCGAGCCTTGTCAACGCTCGGTCGAATCTCCATAAAGTCCGAGTGTATGAGCTGCGTTGCATACGCTCGTCACATTTCTCGAGAAATCTGAGCTTTGTCAACAATCGGTCGAATCTCCAAAAATTCCGAGCGTATGAGCTCGTTGCATACGCTCGACACATTTCTCCATAATCCGAGCCTTGTCAACGCTCGATCGAATCTCCAAAAGTTTCGAGAATATGAGCTGCGTTGCATACACTCGGCACATTTCTCCAAAAATTCGAGCCTTGTCAACGCTCGATCGAATCTCCAAAAATTTCGAGGGGATGAACTGCGTTTCATACGCTTGGCACGTTTCTCCAAAAATCTTAGCCTTGTCAACACTCGCTCGAATCTCCAAAAAATTCGAGCGTATGAGCTGCAATGCATATGCTCGGCACGTTTCACTAGAAATTCGAGCCTTGTCAACGCTCGGTCGAGCTGCTTTGCATACGCTCGGCATGTTTCTCCAGAAATTTGGGCCTTGTCAACGCTCGGTCGAATCTCTAAAAAGTCCAAGCGTATGAGTTGCGTTGCATACGTTCGGTACATTTATCCAGAAATTCGAGCCTTGTCAACGCTCGGTCTAATCTCCAAAAATTTCGAGGGGATGAGCTGCGTTTCATACGCTCGGCATGTTTCTCCAAAAAGCTTAGCCTTGTCAACGCTCGCTCGATTCTCCAAAAATTCTGAGCATATGAGCTGCGTTGCATACGCTCGGCACGTTTTACCCAGAAATTCGAGCCTTTTCAATGCTCGTCGAATCTCCAATAAGTCCAAGCGTATGAGATGCGTTACATATGCTCGGCACGTTTCTCTAGAAATCCGAGCCTTGTCAACGCTCGGTCGAGCTGCGTTGCATACGCTCGGCATGTTTCTCCAGAAATTCGGGCCTTGTCGACGCTCGGTCGAATCTCCAAAAAGTCCAAGCGTATGAGCTGCGTTGCATACGCTCGGTACATTTATCTAGAAATTTGAGCCTTCTTAACGCTCGGTCGAATCTCCAAAAATTTCGAGGGGATGAGCTACGTTTCATACGCTCAGCACGCTTCTCCAAAAATTTTAGCCTTGTCAACGCTCGCTCGATTCTCCAAAAAGTCCGAGCGTATGAGCTGCGTTGCATACACTCGGCATGTTTCTCCAAAAATCCGAACCTTGTCAACGCTCGGTCGAATCTCCAAAAAGTCCAAGCGTATGAGCAGCGTTGCATACGCTAGGTACATTTATCCAGAAATTCGAGCCTTGTCAATGTTCGGTCGAATCTCCAAAAATTTCGAGGGGATGAGCAGCGTTTCATACGCTCGGCATGTTTTTCCAAAAATTTTAGCCTTGTCAACGCTCGCTCGAATCTCCAAAAAGTCCGAGCGTATGAGCTGCGTTGCACACGCTCGACACGTTTCTCTAGAAATCCGAGTCTTGTCAACGCTCGGTCGAATCTCTAAAAATTTCGAGCGCATGAGCTGCGTTGCATACGCTCGGCACATTTCTCCAGAATTCGAGTCTTGTCAACGTTCGATCAAATCTCCAAAAGTTTCGAGCGTATAAGCTGCGTTGCATACGCTCGGCACATTTCTCCAAAAATTCGAGCCTTGTCAAGGCTCGGTCGAATTTCCAAAAAGTCCAAGCTTATGAGCTGCATTGGATACGCTCGTCACATTTATCCAGAAATTCGGGCCTTGTCAATGCTCAGTCGAACCTCCAAAAATTCTGAGCGTATGAGCTGCGTTGTATATGCTCGGCACGTTTCTCCAAAAATCTTAGCCTTGTAAACACTCAGTCGAATCTCCAAAAAGTCCGAGCGTATGAGCTGCGTTGCATACGCTCGTCATATTTCTCGAGAAATCCGAGCCTTGTCAATGCTCGTTCGAATCTCCAAAAATTTCGAGCGTATGAGCTGTGTTGCATACGCTCGGCAAATTTCTCCAGAATCCGAGCCTTGTCAATGCTCGATCGAATCTCCACAAGTTTCGAGCGTATGAGCTGCATTACATATGCTCGGCACATTTCTCTAAAAATTTGAGCCTTGTCAACGCTCGGTCGAATCTCCAAAAAATCCAAGTGTATGAGCTGCGTTGCATACGCTCGGTACATTTATCCAAAAATTCGAGCCTTGTCAACGCTCAGTCGAATCTCCAAAAATTTCGAGGGGATGAGCTGCGTTTCATACACTCGGCACGTTTCTCCAAAAATCTTAGCCTTGTCAACGCTCGTTCGAATCTCCAAAAAGTCCGAGCGTATGAGCTGCATTGCATACACTCGGAACGTTTCTCCAAAAATCCGAGCCTTATCAATGCCCGGTCGAATCTAAAAAAAGTCTGAGCGTATTAGCTGCGTTGCATACGCTCGATAACTTTCTCCAGAAATTCGAGCCTTGTCAACACTCGGTCGAATCTCCAAAAAGTCCGAGCGTATGAGCTGCGTTGCATACACTCGTCATATTTCTGGTGAAATTTGAGCCTTGTCAACGCTCGTTTGAATCTCCAAAAAGTTCGACCGTATGAGCTGCGTCGCATATGCTCGACATATTTCTCCAGAAATCTGAGCCGTGTCAACGCTCGAGTCGAATCTCCAAAAATTCTGAGCGTATGAGCTGCGTTGTATACGCTCGGCACGTTTCTCCAAAAATTCGGGCCTTGTTAACGCTCAGTCGAATCTCCAAAAAGCCTGAGCGTATAAGCTACGTTGAATATGCTCATCACATTTCTCAAGAAATCCGAGACTTGTCAACGTTCGGTCGAATCTGCAAAAAGTCCGAGCGTATGAGCTGCGTTGCATATGCTCTTCACATTTCTCCAAAAATTCGAGCCTTGCCAACGCTCAGTCGAATCTCCAAAATGTCCGAGCGTATGAGCTTGTTGCATATACTCGGCACATTTCTCCAAAAATCTAAGCCTTTTCAACGCTCGGTCTAATCTCTAAAAAGTCCGAGCGTATGAGCTGCGTTGCATACGCTCGGCATGTTTCTCCAGAAATTCGGGCCTTGTCAATGCTCAGTCGAATCTCCAAAAAGACTGAGAGTATGAGCTGCGTTGCATATACTCGTCATATTTCTCGAGAAATCTGATCCTTGTCAACGCTCGGTCGAATCTCCAAAAAATCCGAGCGTATGAGCTGCGTTGCATACGCTCGGCACGTTTCTCCAGAAATTCGATCGTTGTCAACGCTCAGTCGAATCACCAAAAAGTTCGAGCGTAAGAGCTGCGTTGCATATGCTCGGCACATTTTTTCGAAAATCTGAGTCTTGTCAATGCTCGGTCAAATCTCCAAAAAGTCCGAGCGTATGAGCTGCGTTGCATACGCTCGGCACGTTCCTCTCGAAATCTGAGCCTTGTCAACGCTCGGTCGAATCTCTCAAAAGTCTGACTGTATGACCTGCGTTGCATGCGCTCCGCACATTTGTCTAGAAATTCGAGCCTTTTCAACGCTCGGTCTAATCTCCAAAAAGTCCGAGCGTATGAGCTGCGTTGCATATGCTCGTAACATTTCTCCAGAAATCCGAGCCTTGTCAACGCTCGGTCGAATCTCTAAATGGTCCGAGCGTAAGAGCTGCGTTGCATATGCTCGGTACATTTTTTCGAAAATCTGAGTCTTGTCAATGCTCGATCAAATCTCCAAAAAGTCCGAGCGTATGAGCTGCGTTGCATACACTCGGCACGTTCCTCCCAAAATCAGAGCCTTGTCAACGCTCGGTCGAATCTCTAAAAAGTCCGAGCGTATGAGCTGCGTTGCATACGCTTGGCACATTTGTCCAGAAATTCGAGCCTTTTCAACGCTCGGTCTAATCTCCAAAAAGTCCGAGCGTATGAGCTGCGTTGCATCCGCTCGGCATGTTTCTCCAGAAATTCGGGCCTTGTCAATGCTCAGTGGAATCTCCAAAAAGTCCGAGCGTATGAGCTGCATTGCATATGCTCGTCACACTTCTCGGGAAATCTGATCCTTGTGAACACTCTGTCGAATCTCCAAAAAATTCGAGCGTTTGAGCTGCGCTGCTTACGCTCGGCACGTTTCTCCAGAAATTCGAGCCTTGTCAACACTCAGTCGAATCTCTAAAATATCCGAGCGTATGAGCTTGTTGCATATGCTCGGCATATTTCTCCAGAAATCCAAGCCTTGGCAACGCTCGGTCGAATCTCCAAAAAGTCCGAGCCTAAGAGTTGCGTTGCATATGCTCGGCACCTTTCTCCAGAAATCTGAGTCTTATCAATGCTCGGTCAAATCTCCAAAAAGTCCGAGTGTATGAGCTGCGTTGCGTACGCTCGGCACGTTTCTTTAGAAATCTGAGCCTTGTCAACGTTCGGTCGAATCTCGAAAAAGTCCGAGCGTATGAGCTGCGTTGTATACACTCGACACGTTTCTCCATAAATCAGACCCTTATCAACGCTCGGTCGAATCTCCAAAAAGTCCGAGCGTATGAGCTGCGCTGCATACACTCAGCACATTTATCCAGAAATTCAAGCCTTGTCAATGCTCGGTCGAATCTCCAAAAATTCCGAGCTTATGAGCTGCGTTGCATAAGCTCGGCACGTTTCTCCAAAAATTTTAACCTTGTCAACGCTCGCTCGAATCTCCAAAAAGCTCGAGCGTATGAGCTGCGTTGCATATGCTCGGCACGTTTCACCAAAAATCTGGGCCTTGTCAACGCTCAGTCGAATCTCCAAAAAGACCGAGCATATGAGCTGCGTTGCATACGCTCGTCACATTTCTCGAGAAATCCGAGCCTTGTTAATGCTCAGTCGAATCTCCAAAATGTTCGAGCGTATGAGCTGCGTTGCATACGCTCTGCACATTTCTACAGAAATTTAAGCCTTGTAAAGGCTCGGTCGAATCTTCAAAAAGTCCGAGCGTATGAGCTGCGTTGTATACGCTCTGCATGTTTCTCCAGAAATTCGGGCCTTGTCAATGCTCAGTCGAATCTCCAAAATGTCCGAGTGTATGAGCTGCGTTGCATACACTTGTCATATTTATCGAGAAATCTGATCATTGTCAACGCTCGGTCGAATCTCCAAAATGTCCGAGCGTATGAGCTGTGTTGCATACGCCCGGCACATTTTCTCAGAAATCCTAGCCTTGGCAACGCCCAGTCGAATCTCCAAAAATTCCGAGCGTATGAGCTGCGTTGCATACGCTCGGCACATTTCTCCATAAATTTGAGCCTTGTCAACGCTCGGTCGAATCTCCAAAAATTCCGAGTGAATGAGCTGCGTTGCATACGCTTGGCACATTTATTCAGAAATTCGAGCTTTGTCAACGCTCGGTCGAATCTCCAAAAAGTCCGAGGGAATGAGCTGCGTTGTATACGCTCGGCACGTTTCTCCAAAAATCTTAGCCTTGTCCACGCTCGGTCGAATCTCCAAAAAGTCCGAGTGTATGAGCTACGTTGTATACACTTGGCACATTTCTCCAGAAATCCAAGCCTTGTCAACGCTCGGTCGAATCTCCAAAAAGTCCGAGCGTATGAGCTGCGTTGCATACGCTTGGCACATTTATCCAGAAATTCGAGCCTTGTCAACGCTCGGTCAAATCTCTAAAAATTCTGAGCGTATGAGCTGCGTTGCATACGCTCGACACGTTTCTCCAAAAATTTTAACCTTGTCAACGGTCGCTCGAATCTCCAAAAAGACTGACCGTATGCGCTGCGTTGCATACACTTAGCACATTTCTCCAAAAATTCGAGCGTTACCAACGCTCGGTGGAATCTCCAAAAGTTTCGAGCGTATGAGCTGCGTTGCATACGCTCGACACGTTTCTCTAGAAATCTGAGCCTTGTAAACTTTCGATCGAATCTCGAAAAAGTCCGAGCGTATGAGCTGCATTGTATACACTTGGCACGTTTCTCGAAAAATTTGACCCTTCTCAACGCTCTGTCGAATCTCTAAAAAGTCCGAGCGTATGAGCTGTGTTGTAGACGCTGGGCACGTTTCTCTAAAAATCTGAGCCTTGTCAACACTCGGTCGAATCTCCAAAAAGTTCAAGCGTATGAGCTGTGTTGCATACGCTCGGCACATTTCTCTGGAAATACGAGCTTTGTCAACGTTTGGTTGAATCTCCAAAGATTTTGAGTGTATGAGCTGCATTGCATACGCTCGGCACATTTGTCTAGAAATTTGAGCCTTGTCAATGCTCGGTCGAATCTCCAAAAAGTCTGAGGGTATGAGCTGCGTTGCATACGCTCGACACATTTCTCTAGAATTCGAGCCTTGTCAACGCTCGGTTGAATCTCCAAAAAGTCTGAGCGTATGAGCTGCATTGCATACGCTCGGCACATTTCTCCAAAAATCTAAGCCTTGCCAAGGCTCGGTCGAATCTAAAAAAGTTTCGAGCATATGAGTTGCGTTGCATACGCTCGGTCCATTTGTTAAGAAATTCGAAACTTGTCAACGCTCGGTCGAATCTCCAAAAAGTTCGACCATATAAGCTGCGTGGCATACGCTCGGCCCATTTCTCCAGAAATTTGAGCCGTGTCAACGCTCGAGTCGAATCTCCAAAAAGTCTGAGTGTATGAGCTGCGTTGCATATGCTCGCCACATTTCTCCAGAAATCTGAGTCTTGAAAACGCTCGGTCAAATCTCCAAAAAGTCCGAGCGTATGATCTGCGTTGCGTACGCTTGACATTTTCCTCTAGAAATCTTATCCTTGTCAACGCTCGGTCGAATCTCCAAATAGTTCGAGCGTATGAGCTGCGTTGCATATGCTCGGCACATTTCTCCAGAAATCCGAGCCTTGTTAACGCTTGGTTGAATCTCCAAAAAGTCGAAGTGTTTGAGCAGTGTTGCATACGTTCGGCACATTTGTCCAGAAATCTGAGTCTTGTCAACGCTCGGTCCAATCTCCAAAAAGTCCAAGCGTATGAGCTGCGTTGCATACACTCGGCACATTTCTCCAGAATCCGAGCCTTGTCAACGCTCAGTCGAATCTCCAAAAAGTCCGAGCGTATGAGCTGCATTGCATACAATCAGCATATTTCTACAGAAATCTGAGCCTTGCCAACGCTCGATCGAATCTCCAAAAGTTTCAAGCGTATTAGCTGCGTTGTATACGCTCAGCACATTTCTCCAGAAATCCGAGCCTTGTGAACGCTCGGTCGAATCTCCAAAAAGACCGAGCGTATGACCTGCGTTACATACGCTCAGCATATTTCTCTAGAAATCTGAGTCTTGTCAACGCTCGGTCTAATCTCAAAAAAATCCGAGCGTATGAGCTGCGTTGCGTACGTTCGGCACTTTCCTCTAGAGATATGATCCTTGTCAACGCTCGGTTGAATCTCCAAAAGTTTCTAGCGTATGAGCTGCGTTGCATACGCTCGGCACATTTCTCCAGAAATTCGAGCCTTGTCAACGCTTGGTTGAATCTCCAAAAAGTCAGAGTGTATGAGCTGCGTTGCATACGCTCGGCACATTTGTCTAGAAATCTGAGTCTTGTCAACGCTCGGTCCAATCTCCAAAAAGTCCGAGCGTATGAGCTGTGTTGCATACACTCGGCACATTTCTCCATAATCCAAGCCTTGTCAACGCTCGGTCGAATCTCCAAAAAGTCCGAGCGTATGAGCTGCGTTGCATAAGATCGGGACATTTCTCCAGAAATCTGAGCATTGCCAATGCTCGATCGAATCTCTAAAAGTTTTGAGCGTATGAGCTGCGTTGCATATGCTCGACACATTTCTCCAGAAATCTGAGCCTTGTCAACGCTCGGTTGAATCTCCAAAAAGTTTGAGCGTATGAGCTGTGTTGCATACGCTTGGCACATTTCTCCAGAAATCTGAGCCTTGCCAACGCTCGGTCGAATCTCTAAAATTTTCGAGCGGATGAGCTGCGTTGCATATACTCGGCAAATTTCTCCAGAAATCCGAGCCTGGTCAACGCTCGGTCGAATCTCCAAAAAGTCCGACCGTATAAGCTGCGTTGCATACGCTTGGCATATTTCTCCATAAATTCGAGCCTTGTCAACGCTTGGTTGAATCTCTAAAAATTCAGAGTGCAAGAGCTGCGTTGAATACGCTCGGCACATTTGTCTAGAAATTCGAGCCTTGTCAACGCTCGGTCAAATCTCCAAAAAGTCCAAGTGTATGAGCTGCGTTGCACACGCTCGGCACGTTTCTCCAGAAATTTTAGCCTTTTCAACGCTTGATCGAATCTCCAAAAAGCCAAAGCGTATGAGCTGCGTTGCATACGCTCGGCACTTTCCTCCAGAAATCTGAGTCTTGTCAGCGCTCAGTCGAATCTCGAAAAACTCCGAGCGTATGAGCTGCGTTGTATACGCTCGGAACGTTTCTCCTGAAATCTGACCCTTGTCTACACTCGGTCGAATCTCCAAAAAAGTTCGAGCGTATGAGCTGCGTTGCATACACTCGGCACATTTCTCCAGAATCTGAGCCTTGTCAACGCTCGGTCGAATCTATAAAAAGTCTGCGGGTATGAGCTGCGTTGCATATGCTCGGCACATTTCTCCAGAAATCTGAGCCTTGCCAACGCTCCATCGAATCTCTAAAAGTTTCGAGTGTATGAGCTGCGTTGCATATGCTCGACACATTTCTCCAGATATCTGAGCCTTGTCAACGCTCGGTTGAATCTCCAAAACGTTTGAGCGTATGAGCTGTGTTGCATACGCTTGGCACATTTCTCCAGAAATCTGAGCCTTGCCAACGCTCGGTCGAATCTCCGAAAGTTTCGAGCGTATGAGCTGCGTTGCATATGCTCGGTAAATTTCTCCAGAAATCCGAGCCTTGTCAACGCTCGGTCGAATCTCCAACAAGTCCGACCGTATAAGCTGCGTTGCATACGCTCGGCATATTTCTCCATAAATTCGAGCCTTGTCAACGCTTGGTTGAATCTCCAAAAATTCGGAGTGCATGAGCTGCGTTGCATTTGCTCGACCCATTTGTCAAGAAATTCGAGACTTGTCAACGCTAGATCGAATCTCCAAAAAGTCTGAGGGTATTAGTTGCGTTACATACGCTCGGCACATTTCTCCAGAAATCTGAGCCTTGTCAATGCTTGGTTGAATCTCCAAAAAATCGGGGTATATAAGCTGTGTTGCATACACTCGGCACATTTCTTCAAAATTTTGAGCCTTGTCAAATCTCGGTCGAATCTCCAAAAAGTCCGACCGTATGAGCTGCGTTGCATACGCTCGGCACATTTATCCAAAAATTTCGAGGGGATGAGCTGCGTTGCATACACTCAGCACGTTTTTCTAAAAACCTTAGCCTTGTCAACGCTCGCTCGAATCTCCAAAAAGTCCGAGCGTATGAGCTGCGTTGCATACACTCGGCACGTTTCTCCAAAAATCTGAGCCTTATAAACGCTCGGTCGAATCTCTAAAAAGTCCGAGCATATGAGCTGCGTTGCATACACTTGGTACTTTTCTCCAGAAATCTGAGCCTTGTCAACACTCGGTCGAATCTCAAAAAAGTCCGAGCATATGAGCTGCGTTGTATATGCTCGGCACGTTTCTCCAGAAATCTGACCCTTGTCAACGCTCGGTCGAATCTCCAAAAAGTCCGAGCGTATGAGCTGCGTTGCATACGCTCGGCACGTTTCTCCAAAAATCTGAGCCTTATAAACATTCGGTCGAATCTCCAAAAAGTCCGAGCGTATGAGCTGCGTTGCATACGCTTGGTACTTTCCTCCAGAAATCTGAGCCTTGTCAACACTCGGTCGAATCTCGAAAAAGTCCGAGCGTATGAGTTGCGTTGTATACACTCGGCACGTTTCTCCAGAAATTTGACCCTTGTCAACGCTCAGTCGAATCTGCAAAAAGTCCGAGGGTATAAGCTGCGTTGCATACACTCGGCACATTTCTCCAAAAATCTTAGCCTTGTCAACGCTCGCTCGAATCTCCAAAAAGTCTGAGCGTAAGAGATGCGTTGCATACACTCAGGACGTTTCTCCAGAAATTCGAGCCTTGTCAATGCTCGGCCTAATCTCCAAAAAATCCGAGCGTAGGAGCTGCGTTGCATACACTAGGCACGTTTCTCTAAAAATCTGGGCCTTGTCAACGCTCGGTCTAATCTCCAAAAAGTCCGAGCGTATGAGCTGTTTTGCATACGCTCGTCATATTTCTCGAGAAATTCGAGCCTTGTCAACGCTTGGTCGAATCTCCAAAAAGTCTGAGCGTATGAGTTGCGTTGCATAGGCTCAGCACGTTTCTCCAAAAATCCGAGCCTTGTCAATGCTCTGTCTAATCTCCAAAAAGTCCGAGCGTCTGAGCTGTTTTGTATACGCTCGTCATATTTCTCGAGAAATTCGAGCCTTGTCAACGCTCAGTCGAATCTCCAAAAAGTCCGAGCGTATGAGCTGCGTTGCATACGCTCGGCATATTTATCCAGAAATTCGAGCCTTGTCAACGCTAGGTCGAATCTCCGAAAAGTCCGAGGGGATGAGCTGCGTTGCATGCGCTCAGAACGTTTCTCCAAAAATCTGAGCCTTGCCAACGCTCGGTCGAATCTTCAAAACTTACGAGCGTATAAGCTGCGTTGCATACGCCCAACACATTTCTCCAGAAATTCGAGCTGTGTCAACGCTCGAGTCGAATTTTTAAAAAATCTGAGCGTATGAGCTGCGTTGCATATGCTCGGCAAGTTTCTCTAGAAATCCGAGTCTTGTCAACGCTCGGTCAAATCTAAAAAAAAAATCCCAGCGTATGAGCTGCGTTGCGTATGCTCGGCACGTTTCTCCAAAAATCTGAGCCTTGTCAACGCTCGATCGAATCTCGAAAAAGTTCGAGCGTATGAGTTGCGTTTTATACGCTAGTCACGTTTTTCCATAAATCTGACCCTTGTCAACGCTCGGTCGAATCTCCAAAAAGTCCGAGCGTATGAGCTGCGTTGCATACACTCGGCACGTTCCTCCAGAAATCTGAGCCTTGTCCACGCTCGGTCGAATCTTCATAAAGTTCGAGCATGTGAGCTGCGTTGCATACGCTCGGCACATTTCTCCAGAAATCCAAGCCTTGTCAAACCTCGGTTGAATCTCCAAAAAGTCCGACTGTATGAGCTGTGTTACTTACACTCGACACATTTGTCCAGAAATTCGAGGCTTGTCAATGCTCGGTCGAATCTCCAAAAAGTCTAAGGGTATGAGCTGCGTTGCATACGTTCGGCAAGTTTCTCCAGAATTTGAGCTTTGTCAACGCTCGGTCTAATCTCCAAAAAGTCCGAGTGTATGAGCTGCGTTGCATACACTCGGCACATTTCTCCAAAAATTTGAGCCTTGTCAACGCTCGGTCGAATCTCCAAAAAGTCCAAGCGTATGAGCTGCGTTGCATACGCACGACACATTTATCCAGAAATTCGAGCCTTGTCAACGCTCGGTCGAATCTCTAAAAAGTCCGAGGGTATGAGCTGCGTTGCATACCCTCGACACGTTTCTCCAAAAATCTTAGCCTTGTCAACGCTCGCTCGAAACTTCAAAAAGTTCGGGCGTATGAGCTGCGTTGCATACGCTCGATACGTTTCTCCAAAAATCCGAGGCTTGTCAACGCTCTGTCGAATCTCCAATAAGTCGGAGCGTATGAGATGCGTTGCTTACGCTCAGCACATTTGTCCAGAACTCCGAGCCTTGTCAAAGCTCTGTCGAATCTCCAATAAATCCGAGCGTATGAGATGCGTTGCATACGCACGGCACATTTCTCCAAAGATTCGAGCCTTGTCAACGCTCGGTTAAATCTCCAAAAAGTCCGAGCGTATGACCTGCGTTGCATACGCTCGGCACGATTCTCCAAAAATCCGGGCCTTTTCAATGCTCAGTCGAATCTTCAAAATGTTCGAGCGTATGAGCTGCGTTGCATACTCTCGGCACATTTTTCCAAAAATTCGAGCCTTGTCAACGCCTGGTCGAATCTCCCAAAAGTCCGAGCGTATGAGCTGCGTTGCATACGCTCGGCACATTTCTCCAGAATCTGAGTCTTGTCAACGCTTGGTCGAATGTCCAAAAAATTCGAGCGTATGAGCTGCGTTGTATACGCTCGGCACATTTCTCCAGAATCTTAGCCTAGTCAACGCTCGGTCGAATCTCTAAAAAGTGCGAGCGTATGAGCTTTGTTGCATACACTCGTCACATTTCTCCAAAAATTTGAGCCTCCCCAACACTCGGTCGAATCTCCAAAGAGTTCGAGCGTATGAGTTGCATTGCATACGCTCGGAACATTTCTCCAGAATTCAAGCCTTGTCAATGCTCGGTCGAATCTCCCCAAAGTCCGAGCGTATGAGTTGCGTTGTATACACTCGGAACATTTCTCTAAAAATCTGATCCTTGTCAACGCTCGGACGGATCTCCAAAAAGAACGAGCACAATAGCTGCGTTGCATACGCTCGACATATTCCTCCAGAAATCTGAGCCTTGTCAACGCTCGGTTGAATCTCCTAAAAGTACGAGGGTATGAGCTGCGTTGCATACGCTCGGCATGTTTCTCCAAAATCTGAGCCTTGCCAACGCTCGGTCGAATCTCCAAAACTTACGAGCGTATGAGCTGCGTTGCTTACGCTCGACACATTTCTCCAAAAATTTGAGCCGTGTCAATGCTCGAGTCGAATCTCCAAAAAGTTTGAGCGTATGAGCTGCATTGTATATACTCGGCAAGTTTCTCTAGAAATCCAAGTCTTGTCAACGCTCGGACAAATCAAAAAAAAAGTCCGAGCGTATGAGCTGCGTTGCGTACGCTCGGCACGTTACTCCAAAAATCTTAGCCTTGTCAACCTTCGGTCGAATCTCGAAAAAGTCCGAGCGGAGCTGTGTTTTATACGCTCGTCATGTTTCTCCATAAATCTGACCCATGTCAACGCTCGGTCAAATCTCCAAAAAGACCGAGCATATGAGCTGCGTTGCATACGCTCGGTACATTCCTCCAGAAATCTGAGCTTTGTCCACGCTCGATCGAATCTTCATAAAGTTCGAGCGTATGAGCTGCGTTGCATACGCTCGGCACATTTCTTCAGAAATCCGAGCCTTGTCAAAGCCCAGTTGAATCTCCAAAAAGTCCGAGTGTATAAGCTGCGTTGCTTACGCTCGGCACATTTGTCCAGAAATTTGAGACTTGTCAACGCTCGATCGAATCTCCAAAAAGTCTGAGGGTATGAGCTGCGTTGCATACGCTCGGCACGTTCCTCCAGAATCTGAGCTTTGTCAACGCTCGGTCTAATCTCCAAAAAGTCCGAGTATATGAGCTGCGATACATACACTTGGCACATTTCTCCAAAAATTTGAGCCTTGTCAACGCTCGGTCGAATCTCCAAAAAGTCCAAGCGTATGAGCTGCGTTGCATACACACGGCACATTTATCCAGAAATTCGAGCTTTGTCAACGCTCGGTCGAATCTCCAAAAAGTCCGAGAGTATGAGCTGCGTTGCATACGCTCGACACGTTTCTCCAAATATCTTAGCCTTGTCAACGCTCGCTCGAAACTCCAAAAAATTCGAGCGTATGCGCTGTGTTGCATACGCTCGGCACGTTTCTCTAGAAATCTGAGCCTTATCAACGCTCGGTCGAATCTCCAATAAGTTGGAGCCTATGAGATGCGTTGCATACGCTCGGCATATTTCTCCAGAAATCTGAGCCTTGTCAACGCTCTTTCGAATCTCCAATATGTCCGAGCGTATGAGATGCGTTGCATACGCTTGGCAAGTTTTTCCAGAAATTCAAGCCTTGTCAACGCTCAGTCAAATCTCCAAAATGTCCGAGCGTGTGAGCTGCGTTGCATACACTCGGCACATTTTTCCAAAAATCTGAGCCTTGTCAATGCCTGGTCGAATCTCCCAAAAGTCTGAGCGTATGAGATGCGTTGCATACGCTCGGTACATTTCTCCAGAATCTGAGCCTTGTCAACGCTCGGTCGAATCTCCAAAAAAAGCGTATGAGCTACATTGTATACGCTCGGCACATTTCTCTAGAATCCGAGCCTTGTCAACGCTCGATCGAATCTCCAAAAAGACCGAGCGTATGAGCTGCGTTGCATACGCTCGGCATATTTCTCCAGAATCCAAGCCGTGTCGACACTCGGTCGAATCTGCCCAAAGACCAAGCGTATGAACTGCGTTGTATACACTCTGCACGTTTCTCCAAAAATCTGACCCTTGTCAACGCTCGGACGAATCTCCAAAAAGTCCGAGCGTAAGAGCTGCGTTGCATATACTCGGCATATTCCTCCAAAAATCTGAGCCTTGTCAACGCTCGGTTCAATCTCCAAAAAGTACGAGGGTTTGAGCTGCGTTGTATACGCTCGGCACGTTTCTCAAAAAATCTTATCCTTGTCAACGCTCGCTCGAATTTCCAAAAAGTTCGAGCGTATGAGCTGCGTTGCATATGCTCAGCACATTTCTCCAGAAATCCAAGCCGTGTCAACGCTCAAGTCGAATCTCCAAAAAGTCTGAGCTTATGAGTTGCGTTGCATATGATCGGCATGCTTCTCCAAAAATCCGAGTCTTGTCAATGCTCAGTCAAATCTAAAAAAAAGTTCAAGTGTATGAACTGTGTTGCATACGCTCGGCACATTTCTCTAGAAATCCGAGCCTTGCCAACTCTCGGTCGAATCTCCAAAAGTTTCGAGCGTATGAACTGCGTTGCATACGCTTGGCACATTTCTCCAGAAATCCGAGCCTTGTCAACGCTCGGTCGAATCTCCAAAAAGTCCGAGCGTATGAGCTGCGTTGCATACGCTCGGCACATTTATCCAGAAATTCGAGCCTTGTCAACACTCAATCGAATCTCCAAAAAAGTACGAGGGTATGAGCTGCGTTGCATACACTCGGCACGTTTCTCCAAAAATCTTAGCTTTGTTAACGCTCGCTCTAATCTCCAAAAAGTCCAAGCGTATGAGTTGTGTTGCATATGCTAGGCACATTTCTCCAAAAATCAAAGCCGTGTCAATGCTCGAGTCGAATCTACAAAAAGTCTGAGTGTATGAGCTGTGTTGCATATGCTCGGTACGTTTCACCAGAAATCCGAGTCTTGTCAACGCTCGGCCAAATCTAAAAAAAATTCCGAGCGTATGAGCTGCATTGCGTACGCTCGACACATTTCTCCAAAAATCTTCGCCTTGTCAACGCTCGGTCGAATCTCAAAAAAGTCCAAGCGTATGAGCTGCGTTTTATACGTTCGGCACGTTTTTCCAGAAATCTGACCCTTGTCAACGCTCGGTTGAATCTCCAAAAAGTCCGAGCGTATGAGCTACGTTGCATACACTCGGCACGTTCCTCTTGAAATCTGAGCCTTGTCAACGCTCGGTCAAATCTCCAAAATGACAGAGTGTATGAGCTGCATTGCATACGCTCGGTACATTTTTCCAGAAATCCGGGCCTTGTCAACGCTCGGTCGAATCTCCAAAATGTCCGAGCGTATGAGCTGCGTTGCATACACTAGGTACATTTTTCCAAAAATCTGAGCCTTGTCAACGCCTGGTCGAATCTCCCAAAAGTCCGAGCGTATGAGCTGCGTTGCATACGCTCGCACATTTCTCCAGAAATCCGAGCCTTGTAAACGTTCGGTCGAATCTCCAAAAAATCTGAGCTTATGAGCTGCGTTGCATACGCACGGCACATTTATCCAGAAATTTGAGCCTTGTCAACGCTTGGTCGAATCTCCAAAAAGTCCGAGGGTATGAGCTGCGTTGTATATGCTCGGCACGTTTCTCTAAAAATCTTAGCCTTGTCAACGCTCACTCGAAACTCCAAAAAGTCCGAGCGTATGAGCTGCATTGCATACACTCGGCACGTTTCTCCAGAATCTGAGCCTTGTCAACGCTCGGTCGAATCTCCAAAAAATTCGAGCGTATGAGCTGCGTTGTATACGCTCGGCACATTTCTCCAGAATCCGAGCCTTGTCAACGCTCGGTCGAATCTTCAAAAAGTCCGAGCGTATGAGCTGCGTTGCATACACTCGGCACATTTCTCCAAAAATTTGAGCCTCCTCAATGCTTGGTCGAATCTCCAAAAAGTCCAAGCGTTTGAGCTACGTTGCATACGCATGACACATTTATCCAGAAATTCGAGCCTTGTCAATGCTCGGTTGAATCTCCAAACAGTTCGAGGGTTTGAGCTGCGTTGCATACGCTCGGCACATTTATCCAGAAATTCGAGCCTTGTCAATGCTCGGTCGAATCTCCAAAAAGTCCGAGGGTTTGAGCTGCGTTGCATACGCTCGGCACGTTTCTCCAAATATCTTAGCCTTGTCAACGCTCGCTCGAAACTCCAAAAAATCTGAGCGTATGAGCTGCGTTGCATACGCTCGGCATGTTTCTCCAGAAATCCGAGCCTTGTTAACGCTCGGTCGAATCTCCAATAAGTCGGAGCCTATGAGATGCGTTGCATACGCTCAGCATATTTCTCCAAAAATTCGAGCCTTGTCAACGCTCTGTCACATCTCCAATAAGTCCGAGCGTATGAGATGCGTTGCATACGCTCGGTATATTTCTCCAGAAATTCGAGTCTTGTCAACGCTCAGTCAAATCTCCAAAAAGTCCGAGCGTATGAGCTGCGTTGCATACACTCGGCACGTTTCTCCAAAAATTCGGGCCTTGTCAACGCTCAGTCGAATCTCCAAAATGTCCTAGTGTCTGAGCTGCGTTGCATACGCTCGGCACATTTTTCCAAAATCTGAGCCTTGTCAACGCCTGGTCGAATCTCCCTAAAGTCCGAGCGTATGAGCTGCGTTGCATACGCTCAGCACATTTCTCCAGAATCTGAGCATTGTCAACGCTCGGTCGAATCTCCAAAAAATTCGAGCGTATGAGCTGCGTTGTATACGCTCGGCACATTTCTCCAGAATCCGAGCCTTGTTAACGCTCGGTCGAATCTCAAAAAAGTCCGAGCGTATGAGCTGTGTTGCATACATTCGACACATTTCTCCAAAAATTTGAGCCTCCTAAATGCTCGGTCGAATCTCGAAAAAGTTCGAGTGTATGAGCTGCGTTGCATACGCTCGGCACATTTCTCCAGAATCCAAGCCTTGTCAATGCTCGGTCGAATCTCCCCAAAGTCCGAGCGTATGAGTTGCTTTGTATACACTCGGCACGTTTCTCAAAAAATCTGACACTTGTCAACGCTCGGACGAATCTCTAAGAAGTCCGTGCATAAGAGCTGCGTTGCATACACTCGGCATATTCCTCCAGAAATCTGAGCCTTGTCAACATTCGGTTGAATCTCCAAAAAGTACGAGGGTATGAGCTGCGTTGCATACACTCGGCATGTTTCTCAAAAAATCTTAGCCTTGTCAACGCTCGCTCGAATCTCCAAAAAGTTCGAGCGTATGAGCTGCGTTGCATATGCTCGGCACATTTCTCCAGAAATCTAAGCCGTGTCAACGCTCGAGTCGAATCTCCAAAAGGTCTGAGCGTATGAGCTGCGTTGCATATTCTCGGCATGTTTCTCCAGAAATCCGAGTCTTGTCAATGCTCGGTCAAATCTAAAAAAAAGTCCGAGTGTATGATCTGTGTTGCATACGCCCGGCACATTTCTCTAGAAATCTGTGCCTTGCCAACTCTCGATCGAATCTCCAAAAGTTTTGAGCGTGTGAGCTGCGTTGCATACGCTCGACACTTTTCTCCAGAAATCCGAGCCTTGTCAATGCTCGGTCGAATCTCCAAAAAGTCCGAGTGTATGAGCTGCATTGCATACGCTCGGCACATTTATCAAGAAATTCTAGCCTTGTCAACACTCGGTCGAATCTCCAAAAAAGTACGAGGGTATATGCTGCGTTGTATACGCTCAGCACGTTTCTCCAAAAATCTTAGCCTTGTCAACGCTCGCTCGAATCTCCAAAAAGTCCAAGCGTATGAGCTGCGTTGTATATGCTAGGCACATTTCTCCAGAAATCCAAGCCGTGTCAACGCTCGAGTCGAATCTCCAAAAAGTCTGAGTGTATGAGCTGTGTTGCATATGCTCGGTACGTTTCTCCAGATATCCGAGTCTTGTCAACGCTCGGCCAAATCTAAAAAAAAGTCTGAGCGTATGAGCTACGTTGCGTACACTCGACACATTTCTCCAAAAATCTTAGCCTTGTCAACGCTCGGTCGAATCTCGAAAAAGTCCAAGCGTATGAGCTACGTTTTATACGCTCAGCAGGTTTCTCCAGAAATCTGACCCTTGTCAACGCTCGGTCGAATCTCCAAATAGTTTGAGCGCATGAGCTGCGTTGCATACGCTCGGCACGTTTCTCCTGAAATCTGAGCCTTGTCAACGCTCGGTCAAATCTCCAAAATGACAGAGCGTATGAGTTGTGTTGCATACGCTCGGTATATTTTTCCAGAAATCCGGGCCTTGTCAACGCTTGGTCGAATCTCCAAAATGTCCGAGCGCATAAGCTACGTTGCATACGCTCGGTACATTTTCCAGAAATCTGAGCCTTGTCAAAGCTTGATAGAATTTCAGAAAAGTCCGAGCGTATGAGCTGCGGTGCATACGCTCGCACATTTCTCCAGAAATTCGAGCCTTGTCAACGCTCGATCGAATCTCCAAAAAATCCGAGCGCATGAGCTGCGTCGCATATGCTCGATACATTTCCCCAGAAATTTAAGTCTTGTCAACGCTCGGTCAAATCTAAAAAAAAGTTCGAGTGTATGAGCTGCATTGCGTATGCTCGGGTCGAATCTCCAAAAAATCCGAGTGTATCAGCTGCGTTGCTTACGCTCGGCACATTTGTCCAGAAATTCAAGGCTTGTCAACGCTCGGTCGAACCTCCAAAAAGTCTGAGGGTATGGGCTGCGTTGCATACGCTCGGCACATTTTTCCAGAATCCGAGCCTTGTCAACGCTCGGTCGAATTTCCAAAAAGTCCGAACGTATGAGCTGCGTTGCATACACTCTACACATTTCTCCAAAAATTTGAGCCTTGTCAACGCTCTGCCGAATATCCAAAAAGTCCGAGCGTATGAGCTGCATTGCATACGCTCGACACATTTATCCAGAAATTCGAGCATTGTCAACACTCGATCGAATCTCCAAAAAGTCTGAGGGTATGAGCTGCATTGCATACGCTCGGCACGTTTCTCCAAAAATCTTAGCCTTGTCAACGCTCGCTCGAATCTCTAATAAGTCCAAGCGTATGAGATGCGTTGCATACACTCGGCACATTTCTCCAGAAATTCGAGCTTTGTCAAAGCTCGATCGAATCTCCAAAAAGTCCGAGCGTATGAGCTGCGTTGCATACGCTTGACACATTTCTCCAGAAATCCGGGCCTTGTCAATGCTCAGTCGAATCTCCAAAACATCCGAGCGTATGAGCTGCGTTGCATACGCTCAGTACATTTTTCCAGAAATCCGAGCCTTGTCAACGGCTGGTCGAATCTCCCAAAAGTCCGAGAGTATGAGCTGCGTTGCATACGCTCACACATTTCTCCAGAAATCTGAGCCTTGTCAATGCTCGGTCGAATCTCCAAAAAATCCGAGCGTATAAGCTGCGTTGCATACGCTCGGCACATTTCTCCAAAAATCTGAGCCTTGTCAACGCTCGGTCGAATCTCCAAAAAGTCCGAGGGTATGAGCTGCGTTGCATACACTCGGTACGTTTCTCCAAAAATCTTAGCCTTGTCAACGCCTGGTCGAATCTCCCAAAAGTCCGAGTGTATGAGTTGCGTTGCATGCGCTCGCACATTTCTCCAAAAATTCAAGCCTTGTCAACGCTCGGTCGAATCTCCAAAAAATCCGAGCATATGAGCTGCGTTGCCTACACTCGGCACATTTATCCAGAAATCCGAGCCTTGTTATTGCTCGGTCGAATCTCCAAAAAGTCCGAGCGTATGAGCTGCGTTGCATATGCTCGGCACATTTCTCCATAAATTCGAGCCGTGTCAACATTCGAGTCGAATCTCCAAATATTCTGAGCGTATGAGCTGCGTTGTATATGCTCGGCACATTTCTCTAGAAATTCGAGTCTTGTCAACGCTCGGTCAAATCTAAAAAAAAATTCGAGTGTATGAGCTGCATTACGTATGCTCGGTACGTTTCTCCAAAAATCTGAGACTTGTCAACACTTAGTTGAATCTCGAAAAAGTCCGAGCGTAAGAGCTGCCCTTTATACGCTCGGAATATTTTTCCAGAAATTTGACCCTTGACAACGCTCGATCGAATCTCTAAAATGTCCGAGCATATAAGCTGCGTTGCATACGCTCGGCAAGTTCCTCCACAAATCTGAGCCTTGTCAACGCTCGGTCGAATCCCCAAAAAATCCGAGCGTATGAGCTGCGTTGCATACGCTCGGCACATTTCTCCAAAAATCTGAGCCTTGTCAACGCTCGGTCGAATCTCCAAAAAGTCCGAGGGTATGAGCTGCGTTGCATACGCTCGGTACGTTTCTCCAAAAATCTTAGCCTTATCAACGCCTGGTCGAATCTCCCAAAAGTCCGAGCGTATGAGCTGCGTTGCATATGCTCGCACATTTCTCCAAAAATTCGAGCCTTGTCAACGCTCGGTCGAATCTCCAAAAAATCCAAGCATATGAGCTGCGTTGCATACGCTCGGCACATTTATCCAGAAATTCGAGCCTTGTCAATGCTCGGTCGAATCTCCAAAAAGTCCGAGCGTATGAGCTGCGTTGCATATGCTCGGCACATTTCTTCAGAAATTCGAGCCTTATCAAAGCTCGGTTGAATCTCCAAAAAGTCCGTGTGTATGAGCTGCGTTGCTTACGCTCGGCACATTTGTCCTGAAATTCGAGGCTTGTCAACGCTCGGTCGAATCACCAAAAAGTCTGAGGGTATGAGCTGCGTTGCATATGCTCGGCACATTTCTCCAGAATCCGAGCCTTATCAACGCTCGGTCGAATCTCCAAAAAGTCCGAGTGGATGAGCTGCGTTGCATACACTCGGCACATTTATCCAGAAATTCGAGCCTTGTTTACGCTTGATCGAATCTCCAAAAAGTCCGAGGGTTTGAGCTGCGTTGCATACGCTCGGCACGTTTCTCCAAAAATCTTAGCCTTATCAACGCTCGCTCGAATCTCCAAAAAGTCCGAGTGTATGAGCTGCGTTGCATATCCTTGACACGTTTCTCCATAAATCTGAGCCCTTTCAATGCTCGGTCGAATCTTCAATAAGTTCGAGCGTATGAGATGCGTTGCATACACTCGGCACATTGATCCAAAAATCTGAGCCTTGTCAACGCTCGGTAGAATCTCCAAAAAGTCCGAGGGTATGAGTTGAGTTGCATACGCTTGGCACATTTCTCCAAAAATCTTAGCTTTGTCAATGCTCGCTCGAATCTCTAAAAAGTCCGAGCGTATGAGCTACGCTGCATACGCTTGGCACGTTTTTCCAGAAATCTGAGCCTTTTCAACCCTCGTTCGAATCTCCAATAAGTCCAAGCGTATGAGATGCGTTGCATACGCTTGGCACGTTTCTCCAGAAATCTGAACCTTGTAAACGCTCGGTCGAATCTCCAATAAGTCCAAGCATATGAGAGGCGCTGCAACGCTCAGCACATTTCTCTAGAAATCCAAGCTTTGTCAAAGCTCGATCGAATCTCCAAAAAGTCCGAGCGTATGAGGTGCGTTACATACACTCGGCAGATTCCTCCAGAAATCCGGGCCTTGTCAACGCTCAGTGGAATCTCCAAAATGTCCGAGCGTATGAGCTGCGTTGCATATGCTGGGTATATTTTTCCAGAAATCCGAGCCTTGTAAACGCCTGGTCGAATCTCCCAAAAGTCCGAGCGTATGAGCTGCGTTGCATACACTCGCACATTTCTCCAGAAATCTGAGCCTTGTCAATGCTCGCTCGAATCTCCAAAAAGTCCGAGTGTATGAGCTGCGTTGCATACGCTCGGCACGTTTCTTTAGAAATCCGAGCCTTGTCAACGCTCGCTCGAATCTCCAATAAGTCTAAGTGTATGAGATGCGTTGTATACGCTCAGCACATTTCTCCAGAAATCCGAGCCTTGTCAACGCTCGGTCGAATCTCCAATAAGTCCAAGCGTATGAAATGCGTTGCATACGCTAGGCACATTTCTCCAGAAATCTGAGCCTTATCAATGCTCGCTCGAATCTCCAATAAGTCCAAGCGTATGAGCTGCGTTGCATACGCTCATCACATTTCTCTAGAAATTCGGGCCTTATCAACGCTCAGTCGAATCTCCAAAATGTCCGAGCGTATGAGCTACGTTGCATACGCTTGGTACATTTTTCCAGAAATCCGAGCCTTGTCAACGCCTGGTCGAATCTCCCAAAAGTCTGAGCGTATGAGCTGCGTTGCATACACTCGCACATTTCCCCAGAAATTCGAGCCTTGTCAACGCCCAGTCGAATCTCCAAAAAATCTGAGCGTGTAAGCTGCGTTGCATTCGCTCAGCACGTTTCTCCAGAATCCGAGCCTTGTCAACGCTCGCTCGAATCTCCAAAAAGTCAGAGCGTATGAGCTACGTTTTATACGCTCGGCACGTTTCTCCAGAAATCTTACCCTTGTTAACGCTCGGTCGAATCTCCAAAAAGTCCGAGCGTATGAGCTGCGTTGCATACGCTCGGCACGTTCCTCCACAAATCTGCGCCTTGACAACGCTCGGTCGAATCTCCAAAAAGTTTGAGCGTATGAGCTGTGTTGAATACGCTCGGCACATTTTTCCAGAAATCCGAGCCTTGTCAAAGCTCGGTTGAATCTCCAAAAAGTCCAAGTGTATGAGTTGCGTTGCTTACGCTAAGCACATTTTTCCAGAAATTCAAGGCTTGTCAACGCTTGGTCGAATCTCCAAAAAGTTTGAGGGCATGACCTGAGATGCAAACGCTCGACACATTTCTCCAAAAATTTGAGCCTTGTCAACGCTTGGTCGAATCTCCAAAAAGTCCGAGCGTATGAGCTGCGTTGCATACGCTCAGCACATTTATCCCAAAATTCGAGCCTTGTCAACACTCAGTCGAATCTCCAAAAAGTCCGAGGGTATGAGGTGCGTTGCATATGCTCGGCACGTTTCTCCAGAAATTTGAGCCTTGTCAACGCTCAGTCGAATCTCCAAAATGTCCGAGTGTATGAGCTGCGTTGCATACGCTCGGCACATTTCTCTAGAAATCTGAGCCTTGTTAACGCTCGGTCGAATCTCCAAAAAGTACGAGCGTATGAGCTGCGTTGCATATGCTCGTCGCATTTCTCGAGAAATTCGACCCTTGTCAATGCTCGGTCGAATCTCTAAAAAGTCCGAGCGTATGAGCTGCGTTGAATACGCTCGGCACGTTTCTCCAGAAATCAGAGTCGTGTCAACGCTCGAGTCGAATCTCCAAAAAGTCTGAGCGTATGAGCTGCGTTACATATGCTCGGCACGTTTCTCCAGAAATTCGAGTCTTGTCAACGCTCGGTCGAATCTCCAAAAAGTCCGAGCGTATGAGCTGCGTTGCGTAAGCTCGGTACATTTCTCCAGAAATCCGAGCCTTGTCAACGCTCGCTCGAATCTCCAAAAAGTCAGAGCGTATGAGCTGCGTTTTATACGCTCGGCACGTTTCTCCAAAAATCTAACCCTTGTCAACGCTCGGACGAATGTCCAAAAAGTCCGAGCGTAAGAGCAGCGTTGCAAACGCTCGGCACGTTCCTCCAGAAATCTGAGCGTTGTCAACGTTCGGTTGAATCTCCAAAAAATTCGAGCTTATGAGCTGCGTTGCATACACTCGGCACGTTTCTCCAGAAATCTGAGCCTTGTCAACGCTCGGTCGAATCTCCAAAAAGTCCGAGTGTATGAGCTGCGTTGCATACGCTCGGCACATTTGTCCAGAAATTCGAGCCTTGTCAACGCTCGGTCGAATCTCTAAAAAGTCTAAGGGTATGAGCTGCGTTGTATACGCTCGGCACATTTCTCCAGAATCTGAGCCTTGTCAATGCTCGGTCGAATCTCCAAAAAGTCCGAGCGTATGAGCTGCGTTGCATACACTCAGCACATTTCTCCAGAAATCCGAGCTTTGCCAACGCTCGGTCGAATCTCCAAAAGTTTCGAGCGTATGGGTTGCGTTGTATACGTGATGAGTCTTAAATATTGCATATTTTAGACCCTTAACTTATATTTGTTATGCTCTTAGTGAGTAGTATTTTACTTTATTTTACGTTTTTCTTGCGTTTTGTGTATTTTTACAGGTTTGTGGAGAAAATGAAGCATTTCAGGAGATTTGAAGCTTCTGAAGACATTGCACTCGATCGCACGAGATATGTGATCGAGCGCACCTGCGCTCGAGCACACCTGCCTATGAACGAGTGCAAGGTCAACATCCCACATCGAAATAGTTGCTGTTCAGTGCATCTGCGATCGATCGTAACAGACATGCGATCGTGCGCATGACACATGCGATCGAGCGCACATGCGATCGATCGCACCATTCTGCGATCGAGCGCACTCGGACCAGTATCCCACATTGAATCTGAAACCAGCAGTGCTCCGTGACTTCCCCTATATAAACACCACCTGACTTCATAATTCAATGTACAATTCCTGAGCCACTTTGGTGTTTACCGGTGGACGTCCGCCAGCATTCTGGTGGATCCCGAAGGCATTGCTACCACGAGGGGAAGAGCCGCCCGTTAGCGAGTGGAATTTCTCCTATGTAAAGTTGTTTATTTATTTCTTTATATTCAGTTGTTTTAATTTAAATGTTTAGCACTTTTATTATGAATTATAGTTTCATAGTTATGAGTGGCTAGACTCTTCAGCTAAGGTTGAAGATGAAGCCCCGCCATTGTTTGGCGTAGTAGTTCAGATTTGCTTGTACAAATCTGACAATTTTTAGTATAAATGTTCTGTCAATTATTTGAGTTAATCTTATAATTTATTGAGTTTAAATTGTCTGTTGGATTTTCTTTGTGTTTCATCTGATGGATACATTGAATGCTTATCGATTAAATTGGATTCCCTTTGTGATTTGTTAAGAGCGGATACATTGGGTGCTTTTGGTTTAGTTGGGATATTCTTTGTTTTTTGTCTTATAGTTGGATTCATTGAATGTTTTGATAGGCTATATTTTTAGAACATGTATGCTTAACTTCGGTGGGGTGGATTCGGAAACCTTAGTGCTTTTTTTATTATTAGTTTTAAAATCAATTTAATTTAGTTTTAATTTATTTTGCAAATTATCATTCAAAATTCGGAACTAGGTTAAGATAGAGTTAGTTTAGATTAAAAATTATATTTTCACAACGCAATTCCCTGTGGATTCGACCTAGCACTTGCACAACGCTATACTGCAAACGACTCATGCTCTTGCGAGTAATTTAAAACTCACAACAAGTTTTTGGCGCCGTTGCCGGGGATTTGTTTGGTTTGTGAAAATTTTTTGTTTGAATTGATTTTATTTTTCTACTAGTTAGTTATCAATTTAAAAAAAAAAATCATATGGATGATTCCAGCGCCGGTTTCACAGTCTTTAGAGGACGCCCTCAAGGATTTCATTAAAATGACCGGCCCGTCCCTCAATGCTGCCAACACTTTCAATGTTGAAAGCTGTTCCATCTGTGCTAGTCTCATGCATCTAGCACAGAATTGCCCATCAATGACGGCTAGTGCCGAGTATCCTATGGAACAAATGAATGCTTTCAATGACTGTTGTTGGCAATCAAATGGATCTTGCTCCGAAACATACCATCCAGGGTGGTGGGACCACTCTAATTTTTCATGGGAGCAGAACCAACCAATGAATCAGGGAGGAGCCCCTTACCATGCTCACAATCAATACACTCCCAAATTTCCTCCACCAATTCCAATTTATGGTCACTCAGCTTATCCAGCACCATCACCCACTTACCAAGCTCCCATTCAAGCGCCAGCGTCGGTTTCACAGTCATTGGAGGATGCTCTCAATGATTTCATGAAAACGACTAGCCAATCTATGAGTGAAATGATGAGTGCAACAATAGAAAACACCCAAGCGATTGCCACACTAGAGAGTCAAATTGATCAAATCGCAAGTTACGTGGGTGAAGGAGAGGAATGAGAATTCCCCAGTCAATCTGAGCCTAACCCAAAAGAACAGTTTGCGGTGGGAAATTCTTCAACTTCAATGCATTGGTAGGAACAAGTGCAATCAACTGTCCCGTACTTGTCTGGGAGACAAGTGGACAATCAAGTGGAAGAGAACCCTGCTATGCACCAAGGGCAAGAGAGTGGCAACAATGAGAAGAGAGATGCTGAGCCATCTACAGCCACTCGTATTATTAAGGATCTCTCTAGGTCGTTTTTACCTAAAGTGCCTTACCCTGAGAGACTACAAGTGCCCAAGAAAGAAGGGAAGTCTGAGGACATTATGGAGGCATGCTTTGCACAGTTTGAAGAGAATTTGGATTTAGATAAGTTACTTGAGCAAGCAAATACTATCGTGGAGTCTACTCCTCCGGAGAGTAGTAGGACAGAGGAGACTATGGATGAATCCCGTATTGAGGATCCCTTGGAGGCATGCTTTGCTCACTTTGGAGAAGACTTGGGCTTAGATAAGTTACTCGATGAAGTAAATGTCATTTTGGAGTCTAATCCTCGAGAAAGCAATGAGAAGGAGGAGACTGCCGCACCTGAAACCCCCAAGAAGGAACTTAAGCCTTTACCAGATAATATTAAGTATAAGTTCCTAGGTTCAGCCGATAGTTTGCCTGTGATTATACCTTCCAATTTGGGTGATGCTCCAGAGGAGAAATTATTGGACATCTTAAGAGAGCATAAGGAAGTTATAGGCTGGACTATTGAGGATGTCAAAGGAATCAACCCCTCGTTGGTGATACACACGTTACAGATGGAGGAGAATGCCAAACCATCGAGGGAGCCACAAAGAAGGCTCAACCCTGCTTTGCAAGAGGTTGTGAGGGCGGAAGATATTAAGCTGTTAGAGGCAGGGATCATTTATCCCATCTCTGATAGCAAGTGGGTGAGCCAGATTCCAGTCGTGCCCAAACGTGCTGAATTTACGGTAGTAAATAAAGAAAACGAGTTGGTTCCAACTCGAGTGCAGTCAAGATGGAGAAAATGTCTAGACTACCGTAAATTGAATGCTGCCACTAGGCCTGATCATTTTCCATTCCTATTTATTGATCAGATGGTGGAGCACTTAGTTGGGCATGTTTACTAATATTGGGTCTGGCTGAAGACGTTAAACTTAGCGCTCATGGGAGGCACCCCACAGCTTATCTTTTCTTTTGTTTATTTATTATTTCGCATTTTTATGATTAATGTTTGTTTCTAGTATTTTTTGTTTTCCAGTTTTTTATTTTTCAGGGACAAAGCGTACTTCAGTTCAAGTTTGGGGGTATGCTATGAGCCATACCAGTCCATATAGTTCTCCATATCTCAGGTCAGCTCTTTCCATATTAGTCACACATTGGGGTCAATGTGTAATTTAAGTTTGGGGGTATGGGAGACACATCACACACTTTGTCCTAATTTGTTGTCTTTTCGTCATAGAGATAAATGCATGCTCATGTTATCGTGAAATTTTGGTTGATCTAAATATTTTCTGTGATGTGATGTCATTGGTGAGTTTAATATTTTGAACACATGATCTGGTGATAAATTTTTAAAATTTAGTTACTTACCTTAGGCATTTGAGAATTCACATGTTTGATCCAATCTAACACGAGCACATTAGCACAAATTATGTGAGGTATGACACGTGATTTTAATGTGTATTTTTCCTTATCTTAACTGAAACTGTATGACTTGTTGGATGAACACTTGGGCATAAAGAAAGAAAAAAAAAATTCATTATCAATAAACTTTCTGCTGAGTAACTGGACCTCTTGCCTCAGTAAGCAGTGAGTGTTCACGTCAAAAGGTGGAATTTTGCTTGGTAGTATTAAGGCCGGTTTATTTTTGTAGCCTTTTTGACTCAAGTTAGTAAGTCCTTAGGGGTGTCTGTACACCTAATGCCCTAAAACCACCTGGTTTGGGAGTCATTGACTTAACACTCGCTACATGGGTCAATTAGAAAGCTTAAGGGAACTAAACATAACCGTGCCTTATAAAAAAGAATAAAATAAAAACTATGCCTTTTCGTTCATTTTTGATGGGAAATTCGGTGAATCTTGAGACATGGAGACCTTACACATTAGAGTTACTTGGAAGCTTCATTTTTATATGCTAGTTCACCTTACACTGATTCAAGCTTGTGATGCATTATCCTGCCTTTTGTAAGTAATTAGATTTTAACTTTTCTATTCATTGCGAAGATGGGTTTATCTTTTTAAGCTTGCTCATGAATGAATATCATGGTGATGTGTGCTCCTTAAATTTTTGGATACCATGAGTGATGACTTTATCTTTATGTTCTTTGTTTTTCATTGAGTCTTTTATTTTGTTTTGCTAAGAGACTAGCAAAATATAAGTTTGGGGGTATTTGATGAGTCTTAAATATTGCATATTTTAGACCCTTAACTTATATTTGTTATGCTCTTAGTTAGTAGTATTTTACTTTATTTTACGTTTTTCTTGTGTTTTGTGTATTTTTACAGGTTTGTGGAGAAAATGAAGCATTTCAGGAGATTTGAAGCTTCTGGAGACATTGCGCTCGATCGCACGAGATATGCAATCGAGCGCACCTGCGCTCGAGCACACCTGCCTATGAACGAGTGCAAGGTCAACATCCCACATCGAAATAGTTGTTGTTCAGTGCATCTGCGATCGAGCGCACATGCGATCGTGCGCACGAGACATGCGATCGAGAGCACATGCGATCGAGAGCACCATTCTGTGATCGAGCGCACTCGGGCCAGTATCCCACATCGAATCTGAAACCTGCAGTGCTCCGTGACTTCCCCTATATAAACACCACCTGACTTCATAATTCAATGTACAATTCCTGAGCCACTTTGGTGTTTACCGGTGGACGTCCGCCAGCATTCTGGTGGATCCCGAAGGCATTGCTACCACGAGGGGAAGCGCCGCCCGTCAGCGAGTGGAATTTCTCCCATGTAAAGTTGTTTATTTATTTCTTTATATTCAGTTGTTTTAATTTAAATGTTTAGCACTTTTATTATGAATTATAGTTTCATAGTTATGAGTGGTTAGACTCTTCAGCTAAGGTTGAAGATGAAGCCCCGCCGTTGTTTGGCGTAGTAGTTCAGATTTGCTTGTACAAATCTGACAATTTTTAGTATAAATGTTCTGTCAATTATTTGAGTTAATCTTATAATTGATTGAGTTTAAATTGTCTGTTGGATTTTCTTTGTGTTTCATCTGATGGATATATTGAATACTTTTCGATTAAATTGGATTCCCTTTGTGATTTGTTAAGAGCGGATACATCGGGTGCTTTTGGTTTAGTTGGGATATTCTTTGTTTTTTGTCTTATAGTTGGATTCATTGAATGTTTTGATAGGCTATATTTTTAGAACATGTATGCTTAACTTCGGTGGGGTGGATTCGGAAACCTTAGTGCTTTTTTTTATTATTAGTTTTAAAATCAATTTAATTTAGTTTTAATTTATTTTGCAAATTATCATTCAAAATTCGGAACTAGGTTAAGATAGAGTTAGTTTAGATTAAAAATTATATTTTCACAACGCAATTCCCTGTGGATTCGACCTCGCACTTGCACAACACTATACTGCAAACGACTCGTGCGCTTGCGAGTAATTTAAAACTCACAACAATACGCTCGGCACATTTCTCCAGAAATCCGAGCCTTTTCAAAGCTCAGTCGAATATTTAAAAAGTCCGAGCGTATGAGCTGCGTTGCATACGCTTGGCACATTTCTCCAGAAATTCGAGCCTTGTCAACACTCGGTCGAATTTCCAAAAAGTACGAGGGTATGAGCTGCGTTGCATACGCTCGGCACGTTTCTCCAAAAATCTTAGCCTTGTCAACGCTCGCTCGAATCTCTAAAGTCAGAGCGTGTGAGCTGCGTTGCATACGCTCGACACATTTCTCCAAAAATCCGAGCCTTGTCAACTCTCGATCGAATCTCCAATAAGTCCGAGTGCATGAGATGAGTTGCATATGCTCGGCACATTTCTCCAGAAATCTGAGCCTTGTCAACGCTCAGTCGAATCTCCAAAATGTCCGAGCGTATGAGCTGCGTTGCATACGCTCGGCATATTTTTCAAGAAATTCGAGCCTTGTCAACGCCCGGTCGAATCTCCAAAAGTCCGAGCGTATGAGCTGCGTTACATACGCTCGGCACATTTCTCCAGAAATCCGAAAAATTAAGGCAGTTCTTATGCAACAAAAGGTGGACTTGGCCATTAGAGAAGATGACGATTTTATAGCAAGTATTACGGAGGTCCAGCAGAATTAGATGAAGAAGATGGCATACAGTACCATCTTTCTGCACATGTCAGATAGTGTCACAAGGGAGTGTGGAGACTCGAAAGATCCAGCTGTCATTTGGAAGAAACTAGATGAGTTATTTCTTACTAAGACTCTCCCTAATAAGATTTATCTTCTTAAACGAATCTTTGCTTTTAAAATGGATCCTAATAAAGAGTTGCAAGATAATCTTGATGTGTTTAATAAACTAGTTCAGGATTTGGCTAATTGTAGTATAAAATTCCCGGATGAACAATTTGGCTGTTTATTTTGTTGAATTCTCATCCTGATTGTTTTGAAAGCTTGATTAATGCTATTGAATATTGAAGAGATACACTAACCAAGGAAATTGTGATCAATGCTATAAGGGCTCATGATTTCAAAGCCAAGATGAGGGAAGCATCAAATGGAGAAGGGTTGTTCGTTAGAGGAAGGCCAGCAACTCGGAATGGTAGTAACATACATGGCTACTACCAGGACAAACCACAGGGTTGAGGACAAAGCAATGGGAGA
Source organism: Bretschneidera sinensis (assembly GCA_023935145.1). Classification (NCBI taxonomy): domain Eukaryota; kingdom Viridiplantae; phylum Streptophyta; class Magnoliopsida; order Brassicales; family Akaniaceae; genus Bretschneidera; species Bretschneidera sinensis. Next base: position 61,246,466 of record CM043703.1, on the reverse strand, counting down.
GCGCACTCTAAACCAAGATTTGGAGGAAATAGATGCTACTACTGCCATATGGAGGGTCATTTCAAGAAAGATTGCAAGAAGATGATGAGGGATGGGAGAGGAAGAAGCCATACCAACAATGCAGAGGCTTCGGTTGCCAAGGCAGAACAGCAAGATGATGATGTTCTTGTTGTGTGCTCAAATGTGAGCAGGAGGCAAGGCAGCGAGAAATGGATCTTGGATTTCGGGTGCACTTATCACATGTGTCCTCACAGGAATTGGTTCAAGAATTTCAAGGAAATCAATGATGGAAAGGTTTTCTTGGGGAATGATACTTCTTGCCAAGTGAGGGGGATAGGAGACATCAAATTGAAAATGTTTGATGAAATTACAAGGCTGCTAAGGAATGTGATATATCTTCCGGAGTTGAAAAGAAATTTGATCTCATTGGGGCAACTAGATTCTATGGGATACACATACAAAGCAGAGGGAGGTAAAATCAAGGCAACCAAGGGATCTTTGATAGTGATCAAAGCAGTAATGAAGGATGGTCTCTATGAAATGATCGGAGACACAAACATCAAGAATCAAGCAGCAAGCTTGATGGTTGAGATGGATAAGGCGGTTCTTTGGCAGAATCACTTGGGACACATGAGCGAAAAGGGCCTGCAAGTTCTTAGCAAGAATGGTTTACTTGATGGTGACAAGGTAGAGAAACTTGATTTCTACGAATGTTGTGTTCTTGGGAAGCAACATCGGGTCAGCTCCAACACCGAAGTGCACAAGTCTAAGGGTATTCTTGACTACATTCATGCGGATCTTTAGGGGCCAGCAAGAACACCAACACAAGGAAGTGAACTTTACTTTCTTTCTTTAATTGATGATTACTCTAGAAAGGTTTGAGTTTATTTGCTTAAAAAATAAATCAGATGCTTTGAATAAGTTTGTGGTGTGGAAAAAGTTGCTGGAGACTCAAACGGGTAAAGTAGTTAAGGTTTTAAGAACCGATAATGGCTTAGAATTTTTTAATGAGGATTTTAATAAATTCTGTGAGTTAAATGGGATTCTAAGACATAGAACAGTTGTGAAAACCCCTCAGTAAAATAGAGTTGTTGAGATGATGAATAGGACCCTTATGGAAAAGGTTAGGTGCATGTTAATTGATTCCGGATTACCTAAATGTTTTTGGGGGGAAGCTGTGTCTACTGCTGCGTATTTGGTTAATAGATCACCCTCTAGAGCTTTAGATCTCAAGATTCTCGAGGATATATGGAGTGGTAAACCCCCTGAGTTGAACAACCTTAGGACTTTTGGATGTGCTGCGTTTGCACATCAAGAGGATGATAAACTTAGCCTAAGGTCTAGAAAATGTATGTTTCTAGGATATGGTGATGGGGTTAAGGGTATAGGTTGTGGTCCTTAGAGCAAAAAAGAACTAAACTCATAATAAGTAGGGATGACATTTTTAATGAGCATTTATTTCCCTATTTGGAGAAAACTAACCCTGCAGGGGATAGTGGGCAAACTAACCCGGTTTATGTGGAGCATAGCATCAAGGAAAATTAAGTTCAGGTAAAGCAAGGAAGGCAAGAGGGTTCAGACTAGGTAGAGCCCATTGATGAAGGCCAAGCTCAAGACACTCAAAAGGAGGCTGAACTAGAAGGGGATGATGCAGCAAGTCAGAATGACTATCAGCTCACAAGGGACTGGGAAAGGAGGCTGGTCAGACCATCTTTGAGATATGGTTTTGTAGATGCTAATATTGTAGCCCCTTATTCAGAAGGAGGGATAAGTGAACCAGAAACTGACATTAATGCCATGGGATGTAACGATTCGTCAAGATGGAAGCTAGCTATGGAGGAAGAAATTGATTCTTTGAAGAATAACAACTCTTGGGAATTGGTGCACATTCTAGGAAAACAGAGAGTTGTTGATTGTAAATGGATTTACAAGATCAAAGAAGGGAACACTCTAGGGGATAAAGTCCGATACAAGGCTAGGCTGGTGGCGAAGGGGTTCATGCAAAGAAAAGGCATAGATTTCACAGAAATTTTCTCACCGGTTGTACCCAAGGTAGAGGGAATGGTGATTATCTTCATCTATGTCGATGATATGCTATTAGTTGGCAACAACAAGGAGATGATAGAAAGGTTGAAGTCTCAACTCAGTTCGGAGTTTTAGATGAAGGATCTTGGTCATGCACAGAATATCCTTGGGATAAGTATAATCCAAGAAAAGGAAAGAAACACATTGGAAGGTTTCTCAGTCTTCTTATATAGAAAAGATGATATCTAAGTTTTCTATGGAAGATAGTAAACCAGTAAAGATTCCTCTTGCTGGTCATTTCAAGTTCTCCAGCGATCAATGTCCGAGATCGGATAAGGAGAGGAAGGAAATGGAAAAAGGTCCCATACTCTATTGCGGTTGGATTTGTAATGTTCACCATAGTAAGCACTAAACCCGACATTGCTCATGCAATTAGTTTTCTCAGCAGGTTTATGAGTAATCTCAAAAAAGAGCATTGGTTTGGGATGAAGTGGTTGCTAAGATATTTGAAGGGAAACCCAGATATAGGGCTTGTTTATGAGAAGAGAAGTAAGTCTATATGTCTAGAAGGTTATGCTGATTCGAACTATGAAGCAGACCAGGATAAAAGAAGATCAATTACCTCCAACTTCTTCAACTTAAATGGATGTTGTATAAGTTGGAAGGCTCAGTTGCAATCGGTGGTAGCACTCTCAACAACCGAGGCTGAGTATATAGTGGCAACAGAAACCATTAAGGAGCCTATGTACTACAAAGGGTTATTGGAAGAGTTGAAGGTCCTAAAAGAGCAGGTGGTGGTGTATTCAGATAGTCAAAGTGTGTTACATTTGTGTAAGAATCCAATGTTCCATAAGAGGACTAAGCATATGGATGTTCGGTATCATTTCATTAGGGAAAATGTTACGGAAGGATGCATTCATGTGGACAAAGTCGCAACGGAAGAAAATCTTGCAGATTTAGGCACAAAAGTTCTACCTTTAAGAAGTTCAATCATTGCCTTGGACTTCTTAGGATTGGAGTCGGATGATATGGTGGCTCATGCTGAGTTTGGATCTTGAGTTCTCTGCACAATAGGTTCGGGTTTAATCACTTAGACAAAGGTAGAGATTGTTGGTATTGTCTAAGGATTAAACGGGTTGAAGAGGAGCTTCAGCAGCCTAGTGTGCACCGTAGCTCAGCCTTGGTGCCCCGCGGCCTCTAGCATGAGGGGAAGTCCTGGAAGGTGCGCGCCGCGGCACAGGATGGTGTGCACTATGGCCTCCAGCATGAGGAGAAGTCCTGGGAGGTGCACGTCGCGTCATAGGGTGGTATGCACCGCGGCCTCTAGCAGATGGCGAACTTGTGCCCTATGTGCGCCGCAGCCAGCCCTATTCTGGGCCGTGGCGCCAGGCACACCTGATGCCTTTTGTTATACACTTTGGAATGGTGCGTGAGACTTGGTTAAAATGCATAGGATTACTTAGATGACTTGGAATGCCATGATTGTTTGGTCCTCAAGATCTAAAGGTTGAGATTGACTTCAAGATTGGTTCAAGAAGTGGTTGCACTATATAAAGGATCATATAGGAGCAATATCAAGAATGATGTGTGAGGCTGCAAAGATACTAAACACAAGAGAGACACAAGAAAAGGGTCTCATTCTAAGAGTGGCTGCTGTTGAGAGAGATAGACTCTCAAATCCTCAGAGATGTCTCAAGTGAGAGAGAGCAATCAAGAAGTGGGGTTCAAAGGCTTTGTAATTGGAATTTTCTTGGGGAAAATTCCAAGGAAACACTTAGTTCTTATCTCTTTCTTTTTTTCTTCTTTCATGTATCAAGAACAAAAAGGTTCTTGAGGAGGTGTTGCTGTAATTGTAAGAACTCATTGATTTAGTGCAGAGAGCTCGGAGGAGCTCATTGGGGATGTAGACAAATTACTGAACCTCGATAACAATTGCTTGTGTTCTTTCTTTGATTGGTTTGATTCTTATTTTATTACATGTCATTCTGGAGTTGGGTGTTTGAAGGTCACCACCTGGGATTCTTGAGGTGATTTTCAACAAATAATATGTATGAATTAGGATGTCACATGCACGAACTAATGGAAGGTTGAGATTTTTAAACTGTTCATTTAAGGAATTGAAGTGAGAGATAAGTAATGTAAGATCTATAGAGACCCTATTAGAAATTCTTAGGATAAAGAATTTTGAAAATTGTATCTTTGAAAGTTTTCTAAGTAAGAGAAATATTGATTGGGAGTGAAGTATAGAATATTGGACATAGGGAATGAGTAGAAGATTCGATCTAGGAAGATATGTAAAGGAATAGAATGATTCTGAAGGAATGGTAAATTTGAAGTATGATCGACATTAAATGAAAAATTTATGTAGGTAAAATAATTGGGAAGTTCAAGTAAGGGTAAAGACAAGTTAAATAAATTATTATTGAAGACAACTAAGTATTGAAGTTAGAAAAGAGATTTGTAGAATGAAGTTTGCTAGCTGTTAATGGAAACAACTGGTTTGTCAAATGTTAAAGCGATGCTATGATTTGAGTTATGACGTATCTATTATTGTTAATGAGAGACTAATCAAATTGTAGTTATAGTGAAATGCTTAGATGTCACTACTATGATGAATAATATATGATTTATCGGTTAACATACCCTAGTCAAGAAAATGGATGAATTATAGTTTAATAAATCAATAAATGAGGAATATGAGTTGGAACTGTAAAGTGATTGAATCGAGGAGTTGATTAAAGGACTAAGCTGAATTAACAAATTTTCTAGTAATACTGTGAATGAAACCTAAATATCGTATATAACTACGGAATAAGTTACTGTTTGATAAAGGAGAGTGATTAGATGGTAAATGACCTTGTAGGGAGGTATCTTGGGAAAGATGCTTAATCAAATGTTATACAACTTTTAATATCTTTAAAGTGTAAAGTAGATGAGTATATTTTAGGCATTGAGGAAACTACTTGGGAAAGTGAAACAATTATGAAGACGCAATATCCTCATCTGTTCATAGGCTCAAGTCAGTCAAATTTTGAGGACGAAATTTTATTAGGTGGGAGGAATTGTAGAGTCCAGTATGTGAGTAGACGTCCCTATGTCATATATATATTGATAAGAGCTTGGAATTTAGTTGATATCGCGTGAAATGTCAATATTTTAAGGAAATTAATCTTGTAATGGTTTAAATTTTGTGATATATTTGAATGATACTTTTAAATCATGTGATTGTTGGATGTCTTAATGTATTCTTGAAATTATTGTGTGTTGTGTGTTTATATACCTAAATAAATAAGTAAATAATCGCACTCGTTTTACTTGCAAGTGCACAATGTCAACTTAGTAGTATAGTGTGTGAAAGCAAGATCATCTCCACAGGGATTGGTGAATTTCGTTTTAGAATTATATTCACAATGTAAAAAGATAGAAATAATAAAAGAGTTGATTTTGATAAAGATAAAATAATAAAGATAAAGGCGTAGGGACTTGATATCCATCACTAATTATGCTACCACAATATAACAGTATGTCAATGCTTTAATCATGCCATGTATACCTAATGTTTGTCAACCTAAGGGTATGGTATCTACTCCTTAAGCTATTGATTTTCCTAAGCAACGAGTTAGGCATGGTATCTAATCTAACTCTTCTCTTTCTTAAGGGATTCAGCATGGTATCTACTGAGTTGTTCCTTAAGAGACCATAAGATCATTGGAAATCGACAACTACATGAGACCTAGGGCATGGTATCTACTCCCGGTTTCCCATGTTGATTAACCCAAGAATCCGGCCTGGATATCTTTTGTTACTATTGTTGAACCCAGGACTCGGTCATCCAAATTGATTCAGCTAACTAATCCATACCACATGCATACGTTGATCAGACACATACATATGAGGAATTTGAATAAAAACAGGCATTAATCAAGTTAAACATCACAACACAAATATCGCAAAAGTGCCAATACTGATTTATTGAGTAAACATAATTAGGGCTTCAACCAATCCCTTACTAAAAGTTTAAGTACACATAATAAAAATAAAGGAAAGAAGAAACCCGAGAGAAGGGTCGTCAATTCTCCTCCACAGTTTCCTTCTCCAAGCTAAAAGCAAAAGATAAAAGAAGAGTTGTCTCTTGTGTGTGTTTTACATGTGTATTTATAGGGGTTGAATAATCCTAGAAGACTCAGGAACCCTAAACTTTCCTAAAACATAAAACTCCTTTATTTCCAAAACTGGTTCTGCCTATTTACTGTTCATGCTCGTACATGTGCGCTCGATCGCATACGCAGTGCGCTCGATCGCAATGCTGCTCTCGATCCTTTTTTGCGCGTGCAGGAGCACTGATGCACTCGATCGCACCAAGGGTTGCGCTCGATCGCACTTTATCTAGCAGTTGCTCCAGGATTTCCAAATTTTCTTCCTTTAAGTGCCAAAAATACTTCTTTCTTCTCCAAAACCCTATAACAACGTGTAAAACACAAAAGTGAAGTAAAATAGACTAAAACATATATATAAAGAGCTTAACAAATGTAAATTAAGGGGATATTTAAGCCCCTATCACACCCCCAAACTTACATATTGCTAGTCCCTTAGCAATACAAAACCAAAAAACTAAAATGAAGAATAACAACACATAGATAAATCCAACATTCTTAGTGTCCACAAAAGTTTAGGTCTCACACAAAACAATGATGTGCATTCATGAGCAAGCTTAACAAATATAAGCACATCTTTGCAATGAATAAGAGTTTTGAACGCAAATCACTTTTATGAGGTAGTTTAAGACATCACAAGTTTGACTTTAGTGTGTGGTGAACTAGTACATAAAAGATTAGGTTTCCAAATAATTCTAATATGTAGTGTTTCGATATCTTAAGATTCACCAAATTTCCTATTAGAATCAACAAAGATGGCATAGATTTTTTTTTTTTTTTTTTGTGCAAAGTTAGTTCCCTTAAGCTTTCTATTTGACTCATGTAACGAGCGTTTAGCCAATGACTCCCAAACCAGATGATCTTAAGGCATTAGGTGTAAAGACACCCCTAAGGACTTACTAACTTGAGTCAAAAGGCTACGAAACTAACTGGTCTTAATGCTACCAATAAGAATTCCCACCTTTTGATGTGACACTCACTGCTTACTGAGGCAAGAGGGCCAGTTACTAGGTGGAAAGTTCTTTTTAATGATCATAGTGCACAAAATTTTCACCTTTTGACGTGACACTCACTGCTTACTGAGGCAAGAGGGCCAGTTACTCAGTGACAATTAGTTTACTGATCTTTACGTGCATTTTTCTTTTTAAGCAATAACAAATTTTTTTTTCTATTTATGCCAAAGTGTTAATCTGACAGGTCATCTGGTTCATAGTTGAGCAAAAGAAACATACAAATCAAAATTACATGTCATACCCCACACAACTATGTGCTAATGTGCTCGTGTTAGTTCAAGTCAAACTTGTGAATCCTTAAATGCCTAAAAGTAAGTGATTAAGGTTTAAAACTTAATTATTAGCCCATGTGTTCAAGGTTTTAAAATCATTTATGAAGTTAAATCATATTATTTGTTTAGATCACCCAAAATTTTCAGAACAGTATAACATGCATTTATCTATAAAGAAAAAAACTGGGACAGAGTGTGTGAATGTGTCTCCCATACCCCCAAACTTAAATTACACATTGTCCCAAATGTATGAATAACATGGAAAGATCTGACCTGGGAGATGGAGAATTAGCTGGGTCGGCATAGCTCATAGCATACCCCTAAACTTGAACGGATGCACACATTGTCCCTAAAAAAGAAAAACTAACGTAATACGGAAAAACAAGAAGTACTAAAAATAAATAAATGACAATAAATACGTAAAACAATAAAAGTAAAAGGATAAGCAGTGGGGTGCCTCCCATGAGCGCTAAGTTTAACGTCTTCAGCCAGACCAAGCCTTATTTTTCCCTAAAACTAAGATTGGCAGCAACAAGCACAGGTGGTGTCTTATTCTTTCCCATATAAGCATAAGTTAAATGCTCTGGCAATTGCTTGAATTCCAAGTTAGGTGCCTGTACAATAAAAGGGAAAAAAATAGTATTAGTAGGCACATGAGGGTAAAATGGATCGATGTACTTACTTGGATGCTTTGGAGAGGCCTCGTGGAGGCGCACAGTGTCGATGATGTCATCAGTGACATCCTCACATTTGGGCTTAATTTCTGATCCTTTGAAACAATGGGTGAGGGTTGTCTCCACTGGATCAATGTGATGGACATGACAAACTTGCTCAACAACACCTTGTTGTTGTTCACTTAGCTTTTTACCCAATTGCCCCACTTGTACTTCCAATCTTTGAATGGCTTGCTCATGCTTTGCAATGATTTCCCTTTGCTCTGTCCGGAATTGTCTTTCCTCTGCCATGAATTATTCTTGTGAAGTCATCAACTACCTTACAAGACTCTCTAGATCACTCTTCTTTGACTCTTGAACTGGTTAGGCTGCTTGGTGGAAGTTCTTTTGTTGCCCTTAAAGGTTCAAGGCATTTGAATTGTTGCTCCATGGGTGATTCTATCATCCATGATTGTAGGTATTTGCATAAATGTTGTAGTTTTTCGGTCTCACATAGTCCGCTTGCTCTTGATCTGCAGATAAATATAAAGGGAAAGTGTCAGTAGTGTGATCAAAATGAGAACATATAGCACATACTTGGAGTTGTTTGGCTCGTGGACTAGGTGAGATGTTTTGAGCAGTCATGGTGTTTATAAGCATATCGAGCTTCCTTTCCATAGCAGCTAGATAAGTATATGTAGCTTCCGCCATTGGTGCTTCTCTTTCGAATGAATTAGTTGAAAAGCGTCAGTGCAGCAGTTTCAGTACTGCTGCTCGGGTACTCTTTGGAGCTTTTGCGCTCGAGTGCACCAAGAACAGCGCTCGATCGCACTAGGCCTGCGCTCGATCGCACTGGGCATGCGCTCGATCGCAATGAGGACAAAAATTCCTCTGCCGCACACCTGAAAAAAAAAAAAAAAAACGAAAAGAAGGAATAAATATGATTTTTGGAAAAAAATAAAAATAAAACGGAACAGAATAAAATAAAATAAACTAACGAAAATAATTCCAAAAATAAATTTAGCACAATCCCCAGAAACGGTGCCAAAAACTTGTTGCGTGTTTATATACCTAAATAAATAAGTAAATAATCGCACTCATTTTACTTGCACGTGCACAAGGTCAACTTAGTAGTATAGTGTGCGAAAGCAAGATCATCTCCACAGGGATTGGTGAATTTCGTTTTAGAATTATATTCACAATGTTAAAAGATAGAAATATTAAATGAATTGATTTTGATAAAGATAAAGGCGTAGGGACTTGATATCCACCACCAATTATGCTACCACAATATAACAGTATGCCAATGCTTTAATCATGCCATGTATACCTAATGTTTGTCAACCTAAGGGCATGGTATCTGCTCCTTAAGCTATTGATTTCCCTAAGCAACGAGTTAGGCATGGTATCTACTCTAATTCTTCTCTTTCTTAAGGGATTCAGCATGGTATTTACTGAGTTGTTCCTTAAGAGAGCATAAGATCTTTGGAAATCGACAACCACATGAGACCTAGGGCATGGTATCTACTCTCGGTTTTTCATGTTGATTAACCCAAGAATCCGACGTGGATATCTTTTGTTACTATTGTTGAACCCAGGACTCGATCATCCAAATTGATTCAGCTAACTAATCCATACCACATGTATACGTTGATCAGACACACACATATGAGAAATTTAAATAAAAACAGGTATTAATCAAGTTAAGCATCACAACACAAATATCGCAAAGGTGCTAATACTGATTGATTGAGTAAACATAATTAGGGCTTCAACCAAGCCCTTACTAAAAGTTTAAGTACACATAATAAAAATAAAGGAAAGAAGAAACCCGAGAGAAGAGTCGTCAATTCTCCTCCACAGTTTCCTTCTCCAAGCGAAAAGCAAAAGACAAAAGGAGAGCTGTCTCTTGTGTGTGTTTTACAAGTGTATTTATAGGGGTTGAATAATCCTAGAAGACTCAGGAACCCTAAACTTTCCTAAAACATAAAACTCCTTTATTTCCAAAACTGGTTCTGCCTCTTTACTGTTCACACCCGTACATGTGCGCTCGATCGCATACGCAGTGCGCTCGATTGTAATGCTACGCTTGATCCTTCTTTGCGAGCTCATGAGCGCTGATGCGCTCGATCGCACCTAGAGTTGCGCTCGATCGCACTTTATCCAGCAGTTGCTCCAGGATTTCCAGATTTTCTTCTTTTAAGTGCCAAAAATGCTTCTTTCTTCTCCAAAACCCTATAACAACGTGTAAAACACAAAAGTGAAGTAAAATAAACTAAAACATATAGATAAAGAGCTTAAAAAAATGTAAATTAAGGGACTTAAATATGAATATTTAAGCACCTATCATTGTGTTACTTGTAATGAGCTTGAGAATAACTATATTTATAAATGGTTATGATTTTATGAATTGTGATTTACAATTAAATTGAATTCATTCAAGGAGTAATGAAATTTTTTTAAGACACTTACTTCGGGTAATGTGATTACTCGCTGAGCTTTTAGCTTATCCTTCTCCCTTTTAAATATTTTAGGAAAGTTGCTGAGTAGAATTGAAGTGAATCAGCAAGGAAATTGGAATAGAAAGGTATCCTTAAGTGGGTTTTCACGCGAAGCATCCTCACCCTGTTTTGTTTGGGAGTTTAGATTAATGTATATGTCTCCAGTTTTAGAAAAAAAAAATATGTATATGTTTTTGAATTTTCATGAATATAGTTTCATCTAAAGTTTGAATCTTGTGTAAATTCTTGGTCTTAACCAAGATGTAATGTACATAGAGTAAAGAAATGTGGAAGTATGCTTGCGAATAGTAGGAATGTATTATTTAATGGAAATAATATAATTTGTATGTTGCATTACAGGTCTCAGTACTCAATGCTTAAAAGTAATGATACTGTTCTGAGTAGGGCCCACCGGGATGGGTCGTTAGACATCCAATTTGCCTTAATATCAAAATAATGTATCACCTAAATTGAGTCAACACAATAATTTAAGAGTGTCGTCATATGGCTTCCAACATCTATTATCTTAAAAGCCTTATATTCGCGGATGACAATACCAAAAGTGCTACAACGACTATTTTTTATTAAAAAACAATCTAATTTCTTGAAAGTTATAAGTACCCTTTGGTTAAAAGCACAAAGTGAAAGAGAATGCTACATTGAATTGATTTAATATTTTTTCGTTATCTTCTCCTAGAAATCCAAGCTTGAGCATCTCTCTCTTGACAAAGCTAGAACATCAAATTGTAAAATCAATCTTACAAAGAGGACATTCTAGCTTGTAGTGCACTTTCAGATTGAGTTTAAAAGAATTTGTATATCCTACAGCTTTCACTAAGAAACTCTATAGTTTTGAGTTAGCTTGCAAAATTAATTGAAGGTTTAAGTGTGAACCTGTAAAAATACTTTCTAAGATTTGGAGTTATCTCGTCAAAACTCCACTCAATTTAAGAGTTATCCCATCAAAATTCTTGATAAGTTTGGTGTGATATCGAGAAATGAGTGAGTTCAGTGTGATCTCGTGAAAACAATAAGTTGGGGATTAACTTGCAATACCCTGGGTGAGCTGTAATTGGGGAGATTATAGTAGAATCTCTGAGAGTGTTTTAGAGAGAGTAGATATAGGGTTGAGTGTGATTTAGATGTTGTAGAACAACTATAAGTGGAGTGTTTAATCTCTTTATCTTTAAATCTTTAATTGTTACAAATATTTGTTTTACATTCCACAATCATATGTATGTGCTAGAGTTAATTAATTCTTTTTGTAGAGATTTTATAGTTGCTGTAATTATAGCTTACAGTTTTTATATGATGCTAGCTTGAATTTCATTCGCATTTATATCTACTAGTAGGTTGATTAAGCTTTCCATAGAGGGGGAATATGAGGAAAGGATTTCAAAGATATTTAAACTTTTTTTAAAAATCCAATTTACCTCTCTTGGGTTTTCACCCTCTAGGCAACAAGTAATCCTGATTATACGTAAGTTTCTTCAACAAAGTTTTTGCAATTGGTATGTCTTTTTAGTCTTATAATTAACTATAACTATTTTTTTCCTTTCCATGTGTGTTTCGTGAATAAATTATCATAAAAAAAAATCAACAACAGTATATTTTCTAAATGCTCTAATTAAATTATTTGTTGCTTTTTTTAATGAAAAATTGATTACATGTTTAGTGTATAGTAGAATAAATGTTAAATATCTATTTGTGAAAAATGGAAGAAACTTAAATAGCTAATTGAGCATTATAAAGCATTATAATAATGATTTCTTGAAATAAAAGTTTTATTTTATTATAAATGTCAAGATTTAATATTTGAACTTGTACATGCCAAAAGTTTATTCTTTGTTAACTAAATTTCTCTTTGTTTTTTTTTTTTTTTTTTTTCATGTGTAGGGTTGTTCTTATATTGTATTTTATTAGTGGAGTTTTTATATGTTTCTTACTGTTGACCCTCACCTATATTTTAATGATGATAAAACACAACTCTTATTATACTAACAATGCTATCTAAGTGTATTAAGCAATAAGAGCATTCAACCATGGATCAAGATGCAAGAACTCAACCTGAATCAAACACCAAGTCAAGACAGAAGATCTAGTATAGGTTAAGGTATTTAAACAAGTTGTAAATATCACTTGTTCAGGCAAAAAGCTTGTCTTATGGCTCATTTTGAAAAAGTTTTTTTAAACAAAACTTTTCAAAACATGAAAAATGGGTTGTTAAGCAACCCAGTCGACTGGGTACTTATACCAGAAGACTGGTATAAAGGACAATAGGTCCCCAGTCGACTGGGTCACACATACCAGTCGACTGATACTTTGGGCAGACGTTTCCCAGTCGACTGGTAAGTCATACCCAGTCAATTGGTACCTTCAAAGCCTTACAAATGGGATTTTTAAACTTAAACCCAGTCGACTGGTAGTTCAAAAAATATGACCGTTGAGACTCAGCACAAATTGTACCAAAACGTACCAAATCAGTTGAGAACGAGCATATTACATTAAGGCTATATAAAGCCACTCTATTGAGCATTTCAAAAAGAAATATCACACATCCAATCAAGTTTTTACTCATTGATACACAAAAGCTTTGAAAAATTGATTGTTAAGCCATTCTTCAAGCTTTACCTAAAAAGAGAGATATTATTCAGTTTTATAAACTTTCATTGTTGTCTCTCTACTATTTACTTTACAATATTTATTGTAAAGGGATTAGCTTCCGAAAGGAAGAGATTAGCTTTGTTGTACAATTATCTACCTAAATAATTAAGCAAATAATCGCACTCATTTTACTTGCAAGTGCACAAGGTCAATAGTGTAGTATAGTGTGCGAAAGCACGATCATCTCCACAGGGATTGGTAAAGTTCGGTTTTAGAATTAGTTTCTTTAAGTAAAAAGAAATAAATAACTGTTGTATGTGATTTGATAATAATAAAGACATAGGGCTTTGATATCCACCACTAGTCATACTTTCCCAATTGTATAATGTATCAGTGCATTAGCCTTATCATGTATACCTACTGGTTGCTAACCTAAGGGCATGGTATCTACTCCTTAAGCTATTGATTTCCCTAAGCAATGAGTTAGACATGGTCTCTACTCTAACTCTTTTCTTCCTTAAGGGATTCAGCATGGTATCTGCTTGAGTTGTTCCTTAAGAAAGCATAAGTACTATGGAAATCCACAACCACATGAGACCTAAGGCATGGTATCTACTCTCGATTTCCCATGTTGATTAATCCAAGAATCCGGTGTGGATATCTTTTGTTACTAATGTTAGACCCAGGACTCGGCCATCCAAATTGATCTAACTAACCAATCCATACCACATGCATACGCTGGCTATACACATACATATGAGGAATTTAAATAAACACAGGCATTAATCAAGTTAAGCAACATAATAAAGGCTATTGGCAAAGATTTATCAATGAACAAATATATGAGAAAGCATAACTAGGGCTTCAATCGAGCCCTATAAGAAAGTTAGTTACACGTGCTGTCTAAAATAAACATCATATATAAACTAAACATAAAGAGAAAAATAAACTCGAGAGAAGAGGTGTCAATTCTCTCCCAAAACTTACAACTCCAAGTAAAAGATAAGATAAGTGTTCTCTAAGTTGTGATGGGTTGTGTGTGCTTTACAGGTGTATTTATAGGGCTTCAGAAGTCCTGGAAGGTGCAGGAAACCCTAAACTTCCTAAACCGTAAAAACTCTCTTATTTCCAAAATAGGGTTCTGCAGTTTACTGTTCACGCCCGTACATGTGCGCTCGATCGCACACGTCTTGCGCTCGATCGCAGTGTGCGATCGATCACAGTTTTTCCAGGGGCTGCTCCAGGAATTCCAGGCTTCTTCCTTTAAGTGCCAAAACTGCTTCTTTTTCTCCAAGACCTATAAAACACATGTGAAACACACAAATGAAGTAAAATGAACTAAATTAACATAACTAAGGACCCAACAAGTGTAAATAAGGGGGCTTAAATATGAATATTTAAGCACCTATCAGACCCCCAAACTTACATATTACTAGTCCCTTAGCAATACTAAACAAAACTAAAATGAAAAATAACAACACACAGATAGATCCAATGTTCATAGTGTCCAAAAAAGTTTAAGTATTAACACAAAACTATGATGTGCATTCATGAACAAGCTTAACAGATACAAACATATTTTTGCAATGAATAAGAGTTTTGAACGCAAATCACTTTCATGAGGCAATTTAAGACATCACAAGTTCGACTTTTGTGTGTGGTGAACTATCACATAAAAGATTAGGTTTCCAAATAATTCTAACGTGTATGTTTCGATGTCTAAAGATTCACCAAATTTCCTATTAGAATCAACAAAGATGGCATAATTCTTCTTTTCTTTTGTTTACGATTTTTTTTTCAAGTTAATTCCCTTAAGCTTTCTATTTGACTCATGTAAAGAGCGTTTAGCCAATGACTCCCAAACCAGATGGTTTTAGGGCATTAGGTGTAAAGACACCCCTAAGGACTTATTAACTCGAGTCAAAAAGGCTACGAAACTAACTGGTCTCACTTGCTTGTTTCATGTCAAAATTGAACTGCTTTATGGCCCAATATGCTCGATGCTCTAATTCTACCGGGAGATGTCACGTTTTCCCAAAAAATATGTGGTATGGAGACATGCCAATTGGAGTCTTATAAGCTGTCTGATATGCCTATAGAGCATCGTTTAGTCGCAAAGACCAATCCTTCCGATTAGGTTTCACAGTCTTCTCTAGGATTCCTTTGATCTCACGGTTACTTATCTCTACTTGGCCACTGATTTTAGGATGATAGGGCGTGCCAACTTTATGAGTGATCCCATATTTTCGGAGTAGTTCGACAAAAGAGCAATGATGAAAGTGGCTGCCCCATCACTGATGATTGCTCTTGGAGTCCTAAACCGCATAAAGATGTTAGCCTGTAGAAAATTTACAACTACTTTGTGATCGTTAGTTTTTTTTAGGGGACAGCCTCGACCCATTTGGACACATAATCCACACCCACAAGAATATATAAATAGCCAAAGGAGTTAGGAAATGGACCCATTAAATCAATGCCCCATACATCAAAAAGTTATACTATATGATTATTCTGTAGGGGAATCTGATTTCGGGAGGAGATGTTACCTGTCCACTGGCATCTATCACATGAGCTGCAAAAGAAGAAAGCATCTTTAAACAAATTAGGCCAATAAAAACCAGATTGTAGTACCTTAAAAGCTATTCGTTTTGCCCCAAAATGTCTTCCACAAGCAAACTGATGGCAGTGTTGTAATAAGCTCAAGTGCTCTTCTTCTGGAATACATCATCTGATGATTTGATTGGGGCAGGATTTGAAGAGGTAATGATCATCCCAATGATAGTGTCTTGACAGAGCTATCAGCCACTTATTTCCTTGTGTGGTCATGCCTGGGGGAAAAACCTTAGCAGTTAGATAATTTACTATATCAGCATACCATGGAAGTTTTACCTCTAGTGCGAACAATTATTCATCAGGGAAGTTCGTATTCAAGGGCAACTCATTATCGTCATTCTCATAGGGTAGCCTTGATAAATGATCTGCAACTACATTCTCACTGCCTTTCTTGTTTTTGATCTCCAATCAAATTCTTGAAATAGGAGTACCCATTTGATTAACCTAGGCTTTGCATCTTTCTTAGAAAATAGATATCTCAAAACAGCATGGTCAGTGAATACAATAACCTTAGAACCAATAAGATATGATCTAAACTTCTCTAAAGTAAAAATAATAGCTAACAATTCTTTTTCAGTAATAGAATAGTTAACCTGAGCATCATTTAAAGTTCTAGAAGCATAGTAAATAGCATGAGGTACCTTATTGACTCTTTGACCTAAGACAACTCTCAAGGCGAAGTCACTAGCATCGCACATCAATTCGAATGAGAGATTCCAATATGGTGCCATCATTATTGGGGTAGAGGTGAGAACATCCTTCAATGTGTTAAAAGCTTGCATACAGTTATCATTCCATTCAAACTTGGTATCTTTAGCCAATAACGCACAAAGAGGTCTCGAGATTTTGGAGAAATCCTTGATGAATCTTCTATAGAAATCGGCATGTCCAAGGAAATTTCGGATGCCCTTGACTGTGAGAAGGGGAGGTAGCTTTGATATGATGTCTATTTTAGCCTTTTTTACCTCAATACCTTTGTTGAAGATGAAGTGACCCAACACAATGCCTTGTTGAACCATGAAGTGACATTTCTCCCAATTCAGCACTAATTTACTTTCTTCACATCTCTTTAGGACACTCTTCAAATGACTTAGGCATTCATCAAAATTGGAACCAAAGACACTGAAGTCGTCCATGAATACCTCAATGTATTTCTCCACCATATCAAAGTGGCTGGTGCGTTGCATAATCCAAATGGCATCCTCCAATAAGCAAATGTACCGAAAAGACATGTGAAGGTAGTCTTTTCTTGATCCTCTGGTGCTATGGCAATTTGGTTGTACCCACTGTACCCATCCAAGAAGCAGTAATAACTGTGACGTGCTAATCTCTCTAACATCTGATCATTGAATGGCAGGGGAAAATGATATTTTTTGGTTACCTTATTCAATCTCTGGTAATCAATACATACCCTCCAACCCATTGTTTTTCTTGTAGGTATGAGCTCCTCATTTTCATTTTTTACAACGGTAATCCCACTCTTTTTAGGAAAAACTTGGACCGGACTCACCCATTTACCATCTGATATAAGGTAGATAATGCCAACATCTAGTAGCTTCAATACCTCGGCCTTTACTACCTCTTTCATGTGTGGGTTAAGTCTTCTTTGAGCATCTCGAGTAGGCCTTGCTTCATCCTCAAGATAGATATTATGCATGCACTTGGCTGGACTTATCCCTTTAATGTCAGCAATGGTCCATCCAATGGCAGATCTATGCTCCCTAAGAACTCTTAATAATTTCTCTTTTTCTCCATTACTCAAATTAGCAGTTACGATCACAGGTAAAGTCTTCTTCTCTCCCAAATAAGCATAAGTGAGATGTTCTGGCAGCTACTTCAGTTCCAAAGTTGGTGCCTGAACAATAGAAGGCAGAAGAGTAGCATTAGTAAGTATGAGAGATTCAAATGGAGGAATATACTTACTTGAGTGTTTTGGAGAAGTCTCAAAGAGGTGCATAGTTTTAATGTCGTCATTAGTCACATCTTCAAGTTTTTTCTTAATATCCTCTTCTGTGAAGCCATGAGTGAGAGTGGTCTCCAATGGATCAATGTGCTGGACCTGAAAAGCGTGCTTAACAAAACTTTGCATCATGCATACATTAAAACATTCTAAATTATCTTGAGGTAGTTTTAATGTATCAAATATTGTAAATTCTATTTTCTCACCATTGATCTTCATACTCACTATGGCCTTTTTTCACACAAATCTTAGTATCGACAATTCTTATGAAGGGTCTCCCTAATATAATTGGCAGGGGTAAAGGCATAGGGCATTCCTCCATATCTAGCACAATGAAATCAGCAGGTAAAACGAACTCTCCCACCTTAACTAGGACATCCTCAAGAATACTCATAGGTCTTTTGATACTCCTATCTGCCAACTGTAAGGTAATGGAAGTCGGTTGTAGCTCCCCCAAACCTAGGGTTTCGAATACCGTGTATGGTAGCAGGTTTACACCCGCTCCCAAATCTAGTAATGCTTTCTCAAACAACTGATCGTCTATTCTACAGGGAATATTAAAACTATCCGAATCTTTCAGTTTTGGTGGTAGTTTTCGTAATAGCACAGCACTTACCTCTTCAGTTAATGCTACTGTTTTATACTCTTAAAATTTCCTCTTATGAGTGAAACAATCTTTTAGGAACTTAACATAGGCAGATATTTGGTGAATTGCATCTAATAAAGGAATGTTAATTTCAACTTTCCGCAAGGTTTCAAAAATATCAATCAGTTTGTTATCTTTCTTTTGTTTTACTAACCCTTGCGGGAAAGGTGGTGCATTCACCTTCTCTGTTTCATTTACCTTTGATGTCGATAGTTTCTCTACAGATGCTCTTTCAAACTCATCGGACCCTATCACCTTACTATTTCTCAAGGTTGTGACAGCTTTCAGTTGTTGATGCCCCCCAGGGTTGGGTAGTGTTTGAACTGGAAGCTAACCTTGCTTTCTGCCATTTAGCTCTTTAGCTAGTTGTCCCATTTGTACCTCTAGCCGTTGGATGGCTTGTTCATATTTTACTGTGGTTTGTCTTAGTTCAGTTCGGAATTTCCTTTCATCCGCCATGAACTAGTCTTGTGAGGTCATTAATTGTTGCTGCTGAGTGGCCAATTGTCTCACAAGACTTTCAAGGTCATTTTTCTTTGTTTCGGGAGCTGAGTGAGTAGTGGGCTGGGAGTTTCTTTGCTACCCTTACTGGTTAAGGGTATTTTGATTATTGTTCCAAGAGAAATTTGGGTGGTTTCGCCATCCAGGGTCGTAAATATTTGCATATAAGTTGTTCTTTGGTGGATAGTTGTTAGGTCCCATGTAATTTGCTAGTTACGGATATGCAGATGAATATAAGGGACAAGTATCAGTATTATGATCAAATTGGGAACATATCGCACATTTCTCCAAAAAGTCTGAGCGTATGAGCAACGTTGCATATGCTCGGCACGTTTCTCTAGAAATCTTACCCTTGTTAACGCTCGATCGAATCTCCAAAAAGTTCGAGCGTATAAGCTGCGTTGCATACGCTCGGCACGTTCCTCCAGAAATTTGAGCCTTGTAAACGCTCGGTCGAATCTCCAAAAAGTTCGAGTGTATGAGCTACGTTGCATACGCTCGGCACATTTCTCCAGAAATCCGAGCCTTGTCAACGCTCGGTTTAATCTCTAAAAAGTCTAAGTGTATGAGCTGCGTCGCATACGCTCACCACATTTGTCCAGAAATTCGAGCCTTATCAACGCTCGGTCGAATCTTCAAAAAGTTTGATGGCATGAGCTGCGTTGCATACGCTCGGCACATTTCTCCAGAATCTGAGCATTGTTAACACTCAGTCAAATCTCCAAAAAGTCCTAGCATATGAGCTGCGTTGCATACGCTCAGCACATTTCTCCAGAAATCCGAGCCTTGCCAACGCTCGGTCGAATCTCCAAAAGTTTCGAGCGTATGAGCTGCGTTGCATACACTCGGCACATTTCTCCAAAAATCCGACCCTTGTTAACGCTCGGTCGAATCTCCAAACAATCTGAGCGTATGAGCTACGTTGTATACCCTCGGCACATTCATCCAGAAATTCGAGCCTTTTCAATGCTCGATCGAGTCTCCAAAAAATCCAAGGGTATAAGCTGCGTTGCATACGCTCGGCACGTTTCTTCAAAAATTTGGGCATTGTCAATGCTCAGTTGAATCTCCAAAATGTGCCGAGCATATGCAACGCAACTCATACGCTCGGCATATTTTTCTAGAAATCTGAGCCTTGTCAACACTCGGTCGAATCTCTAAAAAGTCCGAGCATATGAGCTGCGTTGCATACGCTCGGCATATTTCTCCAAAAATCTGAACCGTGTCAAAACTCGAGTCGAATCTCCAAAAAGTCTGAGCGTATGAGCTGCGTTGCGTACGCTCGACACGTTTCTCCAGAAATCTGAGCCTTTTCAACGCTCGGATGTATCTCGAAAAAGTCCGAGCGTATGAACTGCGTTTCATACACTCGGCACGTTCCTCCAGAAATCTGAGCCTTGTCAACGCTCGGTCGAATCTCCAAAAATTCTGAGCGTATGAACTGCGTTACATACGCTCGGCACATTTCTCCAAAAATCCGAGCCTTGTCAACACTCTGTAGAATCTTCAAAATGTTCGAGCGTATGAGCTGTGTTGCATACACTCGGCACATTTATCCAGAAATTCGAGCCTTGTTAACGCTCGGTCGAATCTCCAAAAATTTCGAAGATATGAGCTTCGTTGCATACGCTCGGCATGTTTCTCTATAAATCCGAGTCTTGTCAACGCTCGGTTGAATCTCCAAAAAGTTCGAGTAAATGAGCTGTGTTACATACGCTCGACACGTTTCTCCATAAATCTGAGTCTTGTCAACACTCGATCGAATCTCCAAAAAGTTTGAACGTATGAGCTGCATTGCATAAGCTCGGCATATTTCTCCAGAAAATTGAGCCTTTTCAACGCTCAGTCGAATCTCCAAAAAGTCCGAGGGTATGAGCTGCGTTACATACGCTCGACACATTTTTTTAGAAATCTGAGCCACGTCAATGCTCAGTCGAATCTCCAACAAGTCCGAGCGTATGAGCTGCGTTGCATACGCTCAGAACATTTCTCCAGAAATCCGAGCCTTGTCAACACTCGGTTGAATCTCCAAAAAGTTTGAGCGTATGAGCTGCGTTGCATTCGCTTGACACATTTCTCCAGAAATTCGAGCCATGTCAACGCTCGAGTCGAATCTCCAAAAAGTCCGAGCGTATGAGCTGCTTTGCATACACTCGGCACATTTCTCCAGAAATTCGAGCCTTGTCAATGCTCTGTAGAATCTTCAAAATGTCCGAGCGTATGAGCTGCGTTGCATACGCTCGGTACATTTATCCAGAAATTTAAGCCTGGTCAACGCTCGGTCGAATCTCCAAAAAGTTCGAGGATATGAGCTGCGTTGCATACGCTCGGCATGTTTCTCCAGAAATTCGAGCCTTGTCAACGCTCGGTCGAATCTCCAAAAACTCTGAGCGTATGAGCTGTGTTGCATATGCTCGACACGATTCTCTAGAAATCTGAGCCTTGTCAACGCTCGGATGTATCTCCAAAAAGTTCGAGCATATGAGCTGCGTTGCATACGCTCGACATATTTCTCTAGAAATTCGAGCCATTTCAACGCTCGGTCGAATCTCTAAAAAGTTCGAGGGTATGAGTTGCGTTGAATACGCTCGGCACGTTTCTCCAAAAATCTGAGCCATGTCAATGCTCGGTCGAATCTCCAGAAAGTTCGAGCGTATGAGCTGCGTTGCATACGCTCGACACGTTTCTCTAGAAATTTGAGTCTTGTCAACGCTCGGTCGAATCTCCAAAAAGTCCGAGGGTATGAACTGCGTTGCATACGCTCGACACGTTTTTCTAGAAATCTGAGCCATGTCAATGCTCGGTCGAATCTCCAACAAGTCCGAGCGTATGAGCTGCGTTGTATTCGCTCGACACATTTCTCCAGAAATTCGAGCCGTGTCAACGCTCGAGTTGAATCTCCAAAAAGTCCGAGCGTATGAGCTGCGTTGCATACACTCGGCACATTTCTCCAGAAATTCGAGCCTTATCAATGCTCGGTCGAATCTCCAACAAGTCCGAGCGTATGAGCTGCGTTGCATACGCTCCGCACATTTCTCTAAAAATTTGAGCCTTGCCAACATTCGATCGAATCTCCAAAAGTTTCGAGTGTATGAGCTGCGTTGCATACGCTCGGCACATTTCTCCAGAAATCCGAGCCTTGTCAACACTCTGTCGAATCTCTAAAATGTCCTAGCGTATGAGCTGCGTTGTATACGCTCGACACATTTCTTTAAAAATCTGAGCCTTGCCAACGCTCGGTCGAATCTAGAAACGTTGCGAGAGTATGAGCTGCGTTGTATACGCTCGGCATATTTTTTCAGAAATCTGAGCCTTGTCAACACTCGGTTGAATCTCCAAAACGACCGAGCGTATGAGTTGCGTTGCATACGTTCGGCACATTTCTCCATAAATCCGAGCCTTGTCAACGCTCGATCGAATCTCCAAAAAGTTCGAGCGTATGAGTTGCATTGCATACGATCGGCACATTTCTCCATAAATCTGAGCCTTTTCAATGCTCGATCGAATCTCCAAAAATTCCAAGCGTATGAGCTACGTTGCATACGCTCGGCACATTTATCCAGAAATCTGAGCCTTGTAAACGCTCGGTCAAATCTCCAAAATGTCTGAGGGTATGAGCTGCGTTGCATACACTCAGCACGTATCTCCAGATATCTGAGCCTTGTCAATGCTCGGTCGAATCTCAAAAAAGTCTGAGCATATGAGCTGCGTTGTATCTGCTCGGTACGTTTCTCCAAGAATCAGAGCCTTGTCAACGCTCGATCGAATCTCTAAAAAGTCCGAGCGTTTGAGCTAGGTTGCAAACGCTCGGCATATTTCTCCTGAAATCCGAGCCTTGTCAATGCTCGGTCGAATCTCCATAAAGTCAAAGGGTATGAGCTGCATTGCATACGCTCCGCACATTTCTCCAGAAATCTGGCCCTTGTCAACGCTCGGTAGAATTTTCAAAAAGTCTGAGCGTATGAACTGCGTTGCATACGTTCGGCATATTCCTCTAGAAATTCGGGCCTTGTCAATGCTCGGTCGAATCTCAAAAAAATCCGAGCGTATGAGCTGCGTTGCATACACTCGGCACATTTCTCCAGAATCCGAGCCTTGTCAACGCTCGGTCGAATCTCCAAAAACTCCTAGCGTACAAGCTGCGTTGAATTCGCTCGACACATTTCTCCAAAAATTCGAGCCATGTCAACGCTCGGTCGAATCTCCAAAAAGTCCGAGCGTATAAGCTGCGTTGAATTCGCTCGGCACATTTCTCCAGAAATTCGAGCCTTGTCAACGCTCGGCCGAATCTCCAAAAAGTCCGAGCGTATGAGCTGCGTTGAATTCGCTCGGCACATTTCTCCAGAAATTCGAGCCGTGTCAACGCTCGAGTCGAATCTCCAAAAAGTCCGAGCGTATGAGCTGCGTTGCATACGCTCGGCACATATCTCCAGAAATTCGAGCCTTTTCAACGCTCGGTCGAATCTCCAAAAAGTTCGAGGGTATGAGCTGCGTTGCATATGCTCGGCACGTTTCTCCAGTAATCTGAGCCATGTCAATGCTCGGTCGAATCTTCAAAAATTCTGAGCGTATGAGCTACGTTGCATATGCTCGACACATTTCTCTAGAAATCCGAGCCATGTCAACGCTCGAGTCGAATCTCCAAAAAGTCTGAGCGTATGAGCTGCGTTGTATATGATTGGCACGTTTCTCCAAAAATCCGAGTCTTGTCAACGCTCGGTCGAATCTCCAAAAAGTCCGAGCGTATGAGCTGCATTGCGTACGCTTGGCACGTTTCTCTAAAAATTTGAGCCTTGCCAATGCTTGGTCGAATCTCGAAACATTCCGAGCGTATGACCTGTGTTGCATACGCTCGGCACATTTTTCCATAAATTCGACCCTTGTCAACGCTCGGTAGAATCTCCAAAAAGTCTGAGCGTATGGCTGCGTTGCAAACACTCGGCACATTTCTCCAGAAATCTGAGTCGTGTCAAAGCTCGGTCGAATCTCTAAAAAGTCCGAGCGTATGAGCTGCGTTGCATACGCTCGACACGTTTCTCTAGAAATCTGAGCCATGTCAATGCTCGGTATAATCTCCAACAAGTCCGAGCGTATGAGCTGCGTTGCATACACTCAGCGAATTTTTCCAAAAATTTGAGCCTTGTCAACTCTCGGTTGAATCTCCAAAAAGTCCGAGCGTAAGAGCTACGTTGCATTCCCTCGACACATTTCTTCAACAATTCGAGCCGTGTCAACGCTCGAGTCGAATCTCCAAAAAGTCCGAGCGTATGAGCTGCGTTGCATACACTCGGCGCATTTCTCCAGAAATTCGAGCCTTGTCAATGCTCGGTCTAATCTCCAATAAGTCCGAGCGTATGAGCTGCGTTGCATACGCTCAGTACATTTCTCTAAAATTCTGAGCCTTGCCAACATTCGGTCGAATCTCCAAAAGTTTCGAGTGTATGAGCTGCGTTACATACGCTCGGCACATTTCTCCCGAAATCCGAGCCTTGTCAACGCTCTGGCGAATCTCTAAAAAGTCCGAGCGTATGAGCTGCATTGCATACTCTCGGCACATTTCTCCAAAAATCTGAGCCTTGCCAACGCTCGGTCGAATCTAGAAACGTTCCGAGAGTATGAGCTGCGTTGCATACACTCGGCACATTTTTTTAGAAATTTGAGCCTTGTCAACACTCGGTTGAATCTCCAAAAAGTCCGAGCTTATGAGCTACGTTGCATACGCTCGACACATTTCTCTAGAAATCTGAGCCTTGTCAACGCTCGGTCAAATCTCCAAAATGTCTTAAGGTATGAGCTGCGTTGCATACATTCGGCACGTTTCTCTAGATATCTGAGCCTTGTCAACGCTCGGTCGAATCTCAAAAAAGTCTGAGCGTATGAGCTGCGTTGCATCTGCTCGGCACATTTCTCCAAGAATCAAAGCCTTGTCAACGCTCGATCGAATCTCTAAAAAGTCAGAGCGTATGAGCTGGGTTGCATACGCTCGGCATGTTTCTCCAGAAATCTGAGCCTTGTCAATGCTCGGTCGAATCTCCAAAAAGTCAAAGCGTATGAGCTGCGTTGCATATGCTCCGCACATTTGTCCAGAAATCTGACCCTTTTCAACGCTCAGTAGAATTTCCAAAAAGTCTGAGCGTATGAACTGCGTTGCATACGCTCAGCATATTCCTCCAGAAATTCGAGCCTTGTCAATGCTCGGTCGAATCTCAAAAAAATCCGAGCGTATGAGCTACGTTGCATACGCTCGGCACATTTCTCCAGAATCCGAGCCTTGTCAATGCTCGGTCGAATCTCCAAAAAGTCCGAGCCGCATGAGCTGCGTTGAATTCGCTCGGCACATTTCTCCAGAAATTCGAGCCGTGTCAACGCTCGAGTCGAATCTCCAAAAAGTCCGGGCGTGTGAGCTGCGTTGCATACACTCGGCACATATCTCCATAAATTTGAGCCGTGTCAACGCTCGGTCGAATCTCCAAAAAGTTGGAGGGTATGAGCTGCGTTGCATACACTCGGCACATATCTCCATAAATTTGAGCCTTTTCAACGCTCGGTCGAATCTCCAAAAAGTTGGAGGGTATGAGCTGCGTTGCATATGCTCGCCACGTTTCTCCAGTAATCTGAACCATGTCAATGCTCGGTCGAATCTTCAAAAAGTTCGAGCGTATGAGCTGCGTTGCATACGCTCGACACATTTCTCCAGAAATCCGAGCCGTGTCAACGCTCTAGTCGAATCTCTAAAAAGTTTGAGCGTATGAGCTGCGTTGTATATGCTCGGCACGTTTCTTCATAAATTTGAGTCTTGTCAACGCTCGATCGAATCTTCAAAAAGTTTGAGCGTATGAGCTACATTGAGTACGCTTGGCACGTTTCTCTAGAAATTTGAGCCTTGCTAATGCTCGGTCAAACCTAGAAACATTCTGAGCATATGAGCTGTGTTGCATACGCTCGGCACATTTCTCCAGAAATCCGACCATTGTCAACGCTCGGTAGAATCTCCAAAAAGTCTGAGCGTATGAGCTGCGTTGCAAACGCTCGGCACATTTCTCCAGAAATTCGAGTCATGTCAAAGCTCGGTCGAATCTCCAAAAAGTCCGAGCGTATGAGCTGTGTTGCATAAGCTCGACACGTTTCTCCATAAATCTGAGCCTTGCCAGTGCTCGGTTGAATCTCCAAAGAGTCCGAGTGTATGAGCTGCGTTGCATACGCTCGACACATTTCTCCAGAAATCTGAGCCTTGCCAACGCTCGGTCGAATCTCCAAAAAGTACGAGCGTATGAGCTTCATTATATACGCTCGACGTATTTCTCCAGAAATCCGAGCCTTATTGACGATCGGTCGAATTTCCAAAAAGTCCGAGGGTGTGAGCTGCGTTGCATAAGCTCGGCACATTTCTCCAGAAATCCAAGCCTTATCAACACTCGGTTGAATCTCCAAAAAGTCCGAGCGTATGAGCTGCGTTGAATTCGCTCGGCACATTTTTCCAGAAATTCGAGCCGTGTCAACGCTCGAGTCGAATCTCCAAAAAGTCCGGGCGTGTGAGCTGTGTTGCATACACTCGGCACATATCTCCATAAATTCGAGCCTTTTCAACCCTCGGTCGAATCTCCAAAAAGTTCGAGGGTATGAGCTGCGTTGCATATGCTCGGCATGTTTCTCTAGTAATCTGAGTCATGTCAATGCTCGGTCGAATCTTTAAAAAGTCCGAGCGTATGAACTACGTTGCATACGCTCGACACATTTCTCCAGAAATCCGAGCCGTGTCAACGCTCTAGTCGAATCTCTAAAAAGTCTGAGCATATGAGATGCGTTGTATATGCTCGGCACGTTTCTTCATAAATTTGAGTCTTGTCAACGCTCGATCGAATCTTCAAAAAGTCTGAGCGTATGAGCTGCATTGCTTACGCTTGGCACGTTTCTCCAGAAATTTGAGCCTTGCCAATGCTCGGTCAAACCTAGAAACATTCCGAGCATATGAGCTGTGTTGCATACGCTCGGCACATTTCTCCAGAAATCCGACCATTGTCAACGCTCGGTAGAATCTCCAAAAAGTCTGAGCGTATGAGCTGCGTTGCAAACGCTCGGCACATTTCTCCAGAAATTCGAGTCATGTCAAAGCTCGGTCGAATCTCCAAAAAGTCCGAGCGTATGAGCTGTGTTGCATAAGCTCGACACGTTTCTCCATAAATCTGAGCCTTGCCAGTGCTCGGTTGAATCTCCAAAGAGTCCGAGTGTATGAGCTGCGTTGCATACGCTCGACACATTTCTCCAGAAATCTGAGCCTTGCCAACGCTCGGTCGAATCTCCAAAAAGTACGAGCGTATGAGCTTCATTATAGACACTCGACGTATTTCTCCAGAAATCCGAGCCTTATCGACGATCGGTCGAATTTCCAAAAAGTCCGAGGGTGTGAGCTGCGTTGCATAAGCTCGGTACATTTCTCCAGAAATCCAAGCCTTATCAACACTCGGTTGAATCTCCAAAAAGTCTGAGCGTATGAGCTGCATTGCATACGCTTGACACATTTCTCCATAAATCTAAGCCTTGTCAACGCTCGGTCGAATCTCCAAAAAGGTCGAGCAAATGAGCTGCATTGCATACGATCGGCACATTTCTCCATAAATCCGAGCCTTGTCAACGCTCGGTCGAATCTCCAAAAAGTCCAAGCTTATGAGCTGCGTTGCATACACTCGGCACATTTATCCAGAAATCTGAGCCTTGTCAACGCTCGGTCGAATCTCCAAAATTTCTGAGGGTATGAGCTTCCTTGCATACGCTCGGCACGTTTCTCAAGATATCTGAGCCTTGTCAATGCTCAGTCAAATCTCAAAAAAGTTTGAGCGTGTGAGCTGCATTATATCTGCTCGGCACGTTTCTCTAAGAATTTGAGCTTTGTCAATGCTCTATCGAATCTCTAAAAAGTTCGAGCGTATGAGTTGCGTTGCATACGCTCGGAATGTTTTTCCAGAAATCTAAGCCTTGTCAATGCTCGGTCGAATATCCAAAATATCAAAGCGTATGAGCTGCGTTGTATACGCTCGACACATTTCTCCAGAAATCTGACCCTTGTAAACGCTCGGTAGAATCTCCAAAAAGTCTAAGTGTATGAGCTGCATTGCATACGCTCGGCACATTCCTCCAGAAATTTGAGCCTTGTCAGTGCTCGATCGAATCTCAAAAAAGTCCTAGCGTATGAGCTGCATTGCATACGCTCGGCACATTTCTCCAGAATCTGAGCCTTCTCAACACTCGGTCGAATCTCCAAAAACTCCGAGCGTATGAGTTGTGTTGAATTCGCTCGGCACATTTCTCCATAAATTCGAGCCTTGTCAATGCTTGATCGAATCTCCAAAAAGTCCGAGCGTATGAGCTACGTTGAATTCGCTTGGCACATTTCTCTAGAAATTCGTGCCTTGTCAACGGTCGATCGAATCTCCAAAAGTCCGAGCGTATGAGCTGCGTTGAATTCGCTCGGCACATTTCTCCAGAAATTTGAGCCTTTTTA
Source organism: Bretschneidera sinensis (assembly GCA_023935145.1). Taxonomy (NCBI): domain Eukaryota; kingdom Viridiplantae; phylum Streptophyta; class Magnoliopsida; order Brassicales; family Akaniaceae; genus Bretschneidera; species Bretschneidera sinensis. Next base: position 61,218,025 of record CM043703.1, on the reverse strand, counting down.
ACGCTCGGTCGAATCTCCAAAAAGTCCGAGGGTATGAGCTGTGTTGCATACGCTCGACACGTTTCTCCAGTAATCTGAGCCATGTCAATGCTCGGTCGAATCTTCAAAAAGTCCGAGCGTCTGAGCTGCGTTGCATACACTCGACACAATTCTCCTGAATTCTGAGCCGTGTCAACGCTCGAGTCGAATCTCCAAAAAGTCTGAGCGTATGAGCTGCGTTGCATATGCTCGGCACGTTTCTCCAAAAATCTAAGTCTTGTCAACGCTTGGTCGAACCTTCAAAAATTTCGAGGGTATGAGCTGCATTGGGTACGCTCGGCACGTTTTTCTAGAAATCTGAGCCATGTCAATGCTCGGTCGAATCTCTAAAAAGTCTGAGCGTATGAGCTGCATTGCGTACACTTGGTACGTTTCTCCAGAAATTTGAGCCTTGCCAATGTTCGGTCGAATCTAGAAACATTCCGAGCGTATGAATTGTGTTGCATACGCTCGGCACATTTCTCCAGAAATCCGACCATTGTCAACGCTCGGTAGAATCTCCAAAAAGTCTGACCATATGAGCTGCGTTGCAAACGCTCGACACATTTCTCCAAAAATTCGAGTCGTGTCAAAGCTCGGTCGAATCTCCAAAAAGTCCGAGCGTATGAGCTACGTTGCATAAGCTCGACACGTTTCTCCATAAATCTGAACCTTGCCAGTGCTCGGTTGAATTTTCAAAAAGTCCGAGTGTATGAGCTGCGTTGCATACGCTCGGCACATTTCTCCAGAAATCTGAGCCTTGCCAACGCTCGGTCGAATCTCCAAAAAGTACGAGCGTATGAGCTTCATTACATACGCTCGATGTATTTCTCCAGAAATCCGAGCCTTATTGACGATCGTTCGAATTTCCAAAAAGTCCGAGGGTGTGAGCTGCGTTGCATAAGCTCGGCACATTTCTCCAGAAATCCAAGCCTTATCAACACTCGGTTGAATCTCCAAAAAGTCCGAGCGTATGAGCTGCGTTGCTTACGTTCGGGACATTTCTTCAGAAATCTTAGCCTTGTCAACGCTCAGTCGAATCTCCAAAAATTCCGAGCGTACGAGTTGCGTTGCATACGTTTGACACATTTCTCCATAAATCCGAGCCTTGTTAACGCTCGGTCGAATTTCCAAAATGTCCGAGCGTATGAGCTGCGTTGCATACACTCGGCACATTTATCCAGAAATCTGAGCCTTGTCAACTCTCGGTCGAATCTCCAAAATTTCTGAGGGTATGAGCTTCCTTGCATACGCCCGGCACGTTTCTCAAGATATTTGAGCCTTGTCAACGCTCGGTCAAATCTCAAAAAAGTTTGAGCGTATGAACTGCGTTACATCTACTCGGCACGTTTCTCTAAGAATTTGAGCCTTGTCAATGCTCGATCGAATCTCTAAAAAGTCCGAGCGTATGAGTTGCGTTGCATACGCTCGGCATGTTTCTCCAAAAATCTAAGCCTTGTCAATGCTCGGTCGAATCTCCAAAATATCAAAGCGTATGAGCTGCGTTGCATACGCTCGGCACATTTCTCCAGAAATCTGACCCGTGTAATCGCTCGGTAGAATCTCCAAAAAGTCTGAGCGTATGAGCTGCATTGCATACACTCGGCACATTCCTCCAGAAATTTGAGCCTTGTCAATGCTCGGTCGAATCTCAAAAAAGTCCTAGCGTATGAGCTACATTGCATACACTCGGCACATTTCTCCAGAATCTGAGCCTTGTCAACGCTCGGTCGAATCTCCAAAAACTCCGAGCGTATGAGTTGTGTTGAATTCGCTCGGCACATTTCTCCATAAGTTCGAGCCTTGTCAACGCTTGATCGAATCTCCAAAGAGTCCGAGCGTATGAGCTGCGTTGAATTCGCTCGGCATATTTCTCTAGAAATTCGTGCCTTGTCAACGCTCGGTCGAATCTCCAAAAGTCTGAGGGTATGAGCTGCGTTGAATTTGCTCGGCACATTTCTCCAGAAATTCGAGCCGTGTCAACGCTCGAGTTGAATCTTCAAAAAGTCGGAGCGTATGAGCTGCGTTGCATACGCTCGGCACATTTCTCCAGAAATTCGAGCCTTTTCAATGCTCGATCGAATCTCTAAAAAGTCCGAGGGTATGAGCTGTGTTGCATACGCTCAGCACGTTTCTCCAGTAATCTGAGCCATGTCAATGCTCGGTTGAATCTTCAAAAAGTCCGAGCGTATGAGCTGCGTTGCATACACTCGACACATTTCTCCTGAATTCCGAGCCGTGTCAACGCTCGAGTCAAATCTCCAAAAAGTCTGAGCGTATGAGCTGCGTTGCATATGCTCGGCACGTTTCTCCAAAAATCTGAGTCTTGTCAACGCTCGGTCGAATCTCCAAAAAGTTCGAGCGTATGAGCTGCGTTGCGAATGCTTGGCATGTTTCTCAAGAAACCTGAGCCTTGCCAATGCTCGGTCGAATCTAGAAACATTCCGAGCGTATGAGCTGCGTTGCATACACTCGGCACATTTTTTCAGAAATCCGAGCTGTGTCAATGCCCGGTCGAATCTCCAAAAATTTCGAGCGTATGAGCTGTGTTGGATATGCTCGGCACATTTCTCTAGAAATCTGAGTCGTGTCAAAGCTCGGTCGAATCTCTAAAAAGTCCGAGCGTATGAGCTGCGTTGCATACGCTCGACACATTTTTCGAGAAATCTGAGCCTTGCAAACGGTCGGTCAAATCTCCAAAAAGTACGAGCGTATGAGCTTCATGGCATACACTCGACATATTTCTCCAGAAATCCGAGCCTTATCAACAATCGGTCGAATTTTCAAAAAGTCCGAGGGTGTGAGCTGCGTTGCATACACTCGACACATTTCTCCAGAAATCAGAGCCTTTCCAACACTTGGTTGAATCTCCAAAAGTTCTGAGTGTATAAGCTGCGTTGCATACGCTCGGCACATTTCTCCAGAAATTCGAGCCTTACCAACGCTCGATCGAATCTCCAAAAGTTTCGGGCGTAAGAGCTGCATTGCATACGCTCGGTACATTTCTCCAGAAATCTGAGCCTTGTCCACGTTCGGTCGAATCTCCAAAAGGTCCGAACGTATGAGCTATGTTGCATTCGCTCGGCATATTTCTCCAGAAATATGAGCCATGCTAACGCTCGATCGAATCTCCAAAAATGTCCGAGCGTATGAGTTGCGTTGCATTCGCTCGGCACATTTCTCTAGAAATTCGAGCCGTGTCAACGCTCGAGTCGAATCTCCAAAAAGTCCGAGCGTATGAGCTGCATTGCATACACTCAGCACATTTCTCTAGAAATTCGAGCCTTGTCAACACTCGGTTAAATCTCCAAAAAGGCCGAGCGTATGAGTTGCGTTTCATACGTTCGGCACATTTCTCCAGAAATTCGAGCCTTGTCAACACTCGGTCGAATCTTCAAAAATTCCGAGCGTATGAGCTGCGTTGCATACACTCGACACATTTCTCTAGAAATCCGAGCCTTGTCAACACTCGGTTGAATCTCCAAAAAGTCTGAGCGTATGAGCTGCGTTGCATACGCTCGATACATTTCTCCAGAATTTCGAGTCTTGTCAACGTTCGGTCGAATCTCCAAAAATTCCGAGCGTATGAGTTGCGTTGCATACGTTCGGCACATTTCTTTCGAAATCCGAGCCTTGCCAACACTCGGTCGAATCTCCAAAAAGTCCGAGCGTAAGAGCTGCGTTGTATACGATCAGCACATTTCTCCATAAATCCGAGCCTTGTCAACACTGGGTCGAATCTCTAAATAGTCCGAGCGTATAAGCTTCATTGCATATGCTCGGCACATTTCTCCAGAAATCCGAGCCTTATCAACGATCGATCGAATTTCCAAAAAGTCCGAGGGTGTGAGCTGCATTGCATACGCTTGGCATATTTCTCTAGAAATCTGAGCCTTTCCAACACTCGGTCGAATCTCCAAAAGTTCCGAGCATATGAGCTGCGTTGCATACGCTCGGCACAATTCTCCATAAATTCGAGCATTGTCAACGCTCGGTCGAATCTCCAAAAAGTCCGAGCACATAAGCTGTGTTGCATACGCTCGGCACATTTCTCTAGAAATTTGAGCCTTGTCAACGCTCGGTCGAATCTTCAAAAAGACAAAGCGGATGAGCTGCTTTGCATACGCTCGGTACATTTCTCCAGAAATCTGACCCTTGTCAACGCTCGGTAGAATCTCCAAAAAGTCTGAGCATATGAGCTGCATTGCATACGCTCGGCACATTTCTCCAGAATTTAAGCCTTGTCAACGCTCGGTCGAATCTCTAAAAAGTTCGAGCGTATGAGCTGTGTTGAATTCGCTCGGGACATTTCTCCAGAAATTCGAGCCGTGTCAACGCTAGAGTCGAATCTCCAAAAAGTCCGAGCGTATGAGCTGCATTACATACGGTTGGCACATTTTTCTAGAAATTTGAGCCTTTTCAACACTCGGTCGAACCTCCGAGGGTATGAGCTGCATTGCATACGCTCAACACGTTTCTCCAGAAATCTGAGCTATGTCAATGCTCGGTCGAATCTTCAAAAAGTCCGAGCATATGAGCTGCGTTGCATGCGCTCGACACATTTCTCCAGAAATCCGAGCCGTTTTAACGCTCGAGTCGAATCTCCAAAAAGTCTGAACATATGTGCTGCATTGCATATACTCGGCACGTTTCTCTAAAAATCTGAGTCTTGTCAACACTCGGTCGAATCTCCAAAAAGTCTGAGCGTATGAGCTGCGTTGCGTATACTCGACACATTTCTCCAGAAATTCGAGCCTTGCCAATGCTCGGTCGAATCTAGAAACGTTCCGAGCGTATGAGCTATGTTACATACGCTCGGCACATTTTTTCAGAAATTCGAGCTTTGTCAGCGCCCGGTCTAATCTCCAAAAAGTTCGAGCGTATGAGCTGTGTTGTATACACTCGGCACATTTCTCCAGAAATTCGAGCCTTGTCAACGCTCGGTCGAATCTCCAAAAAGTCTGAGCGTATGAGCTGCGTTGCGTATGCTCAGCACGTTTCTCCAGAAATTCGAGTCTTGCCAATGCTCGGTCGAATCTAGAAACGTTCCGAGCGTATGAGCTACGTTACATACGCTCGGCACATTTTTCCAGAAATCCGAGCTTTGTCAACGCCCGGTCTAATATCCAAAAAGTTCGAGCGTATGAGCTGTGTTGGATACGCTCGGCACATTTATCTAGAAATTCGAGCCTTGTCAACGCTCGGTCGAATCTCCAAAAAGTCTGAGCGTATGAGCTGCGTTGCGTATGCTCGGCACATTTCTCTAGAAATTCGAGCCTTGCCAATGCTCGATCGAATCTAGAAACGTTCCAAGCGTATGGGCTACGTTACATACGCTCGGCACATTTTTCCAGAAATCCGAGCTTTGTCAACACCCGGTCTAATCTCCAAAAAGTTCGAGCGTATGAGCTGTGTTAGATACGCTCCGCACATTTCTCCAAAAATTCGAGCCTTGTCAACGCTCGGTTGAATCTCCAAAAAATCTGAGCGTATGAGCTACGTTGCGTATGTTCGACACGTTTCTCCAGAAATTCTAGCCTTGCCAATGCTCGGTCGAATCTAGAAACGTCCCGAGCGTATGAGCTACGTTACATACGCTCGGCACATTTTTCCAGAAATCCGAGCTTTGTCAACGCCCGGTCTAATCTCCAAAAAGTTCGAGCGTATGAGCTATGTTAGATACACTCGGCACATTTCTCCAGAAATTCGAGCCTTGTCAATGCACGGTCGAATCTCCAAAAAGTCAGAGCGTATGAGCTGCGTTGCATACGCTCGTCACATTTCTCCAGAAATCCGAGTCGTGTCAACGCTCGGTCGAATCTCCAAAAAGTCCGAGCGTATGAGTTGTGTTGCATACGTTCGGCACGTTTTTCTAGAAATCTGAGCCTTGTCAATGCTCGGTTGAATCTCTAAAAAGTCCGAGTGTATGAGCTGCGTTGCATACGCTTGGCACATTTCTCCAGAAATTTGAGCCTTGCCAACGCTCGGTCGAATCTCCAAAAAGTACGAGCGTATGAGCTTCATTGCATACGCTCGGTACATTTCTCCAGAAATTCGAGCCTTATCAACGATCGATCGAATTTCCAAAAAGTCCGAGGGTGTGAGCTGCGTTGCATACGCTTGGCATATTTCTCCAGAAATCTGAGCCTTTCCAACACTCGGTCGAATCTCCAAAAGTTCCAAGCGTATGAGCTGCGTTGCATACGCTCGGCACAATTCTCCATAAATTCGAGCCTTGTCAACGCTCGGTTGAATCTCCAAAAAGTCTGAGCACATAAGCTGTGTTGCATACGGTCGGTACACTTCTCTAGAAATTCGAGCCTTACCAACGCTCAGTCGAATCTCCAAAAGTTTCAAGCGTATGAGCTGCGTTGCATGCGCTCGGCACATTTTTCCAGAAATCCTAGCCTTGTCAATGCTCTGTCGAATCTCCAAAAAGTCTAAGCGTATGAGCTACATTGCATTCACTCGGCATATTTCTCCAAAAATATGAGCCTTGTCAATGCTCGGTGGAATCTCCAAAAATATCCGAGCGTATGAGCTGCGTTGCTTTCGGTCGGCACATTTCTCCAAAAATTCGAGTCGTGTCAACGCTCGAGTCGAATCTCCAAAAAGTCCGAGCGTATGAGCTGCGTTGCATACACTCGGCACATTTATCCAGAAATTCAAGCCTTATCAACACTCGGTAGAATCTCCAAAAAGTCCAAGGGTATGAGCTGCGTTGTATATGCTCGGCACATTTCTCCAGAAATCTGAGCCTTATCAACAATCGGTCGAATTTCCAATAAGTCCGATGGTGTGAGCTGCGTTGCATACACTCGGCACATTCTTCTAGAAATCCGAGGCTTTCCAACACTCAGTCGAATCTCCAAAAGTTCCGAGCGTATGAGCTGCGTTGCATACGCTTGGCACATTTCTCCAGAAATTCGAGCCTTGACAACACTCGGTCGAATCTCTAAAAAGTCCGAGTGTATAAGCTGCGTTGCATATGCTCGGCGCATTTCTCCAGAAATTCGAGCCTTACCAATGCTCGGTCGAATTTGCAAAAGTTCCGGGCATATGAGCTGCGTTGCATACGCTCGGCACATTTCTCCAGAAATCTGAGCCTTGTCAATGCTCGGTCGAATCTCCAAAAAGTCTGAGCGTATGAGCTACGTTGCACTCGCTCGGCATATTTCTCCAGAAATATGAGCCTTGTCAATGCTCGGTCGAATCTCCAAAATGTCTGAGCATATGAGTTGTGTTGCATTTGCTCGGCACATTTCTCCAGAAATTCGAGCCGTGTCAACGCTCGAGTCGAATCTCCAAAAAGTCCGAGCGTATGAGCTGCGTTGCATACGATCGACACATTTCTCCAGAAATTTGAGCCTTGTCAACGCTCGGTCTAATCTCCAAAAAGTCCGAGCATATGACGCTCGGTACATTTTTTCAGAAATCCGAGCCTTATCAACACTCGGTCGAATCACCAAAAATTTCGAGCGTATGAGCTGTGTTGCATACACTCGGCGCGTTTCTCCTGAAATTCTAGCCTTGTCAATGCTCGGTCGAATCTCCAAAAAGTCTGAGCGTATGAGCTGCGTTGCATACGCTCGGCACATTTCTCTAGAAATCTGATGCTTGTCAATGCTCGGTCGAATCTCCAAAAAGTCCGAGCGTATGAGCTGCGTTGCATACACTCGGCACATTTCTCCAGAAAGCCGAGCCTTGCCAACACTCGGTCGAATCTCCAAAAGTTTCGAGCATATGAGCTGCGTTGCATACGCTCAGTACATTTATCCAGAAATCCAAGCCTTGTCAACGCTAGGTCGAATCTCCAAAAAGTTCGAGCGTATGAGCTGCGTTGCATACACTCAGCACATTTCTCCAGAAATCCGAGCCTTGTCAACACTCGATCGAATCTCCAAAAAGTCTGAGCGTATGAGCTGCGCTGCATACGCTCGGTATGTGTCTCTAGAAATCCGAGCCTTGTCAACGCTCGGTCGAATCTCCAAAAAGTCCAAGCGTATGAGTTGTGTTGCATACACTCGGCACGTTTCTCTAGAAATTTGAGCCTTGTCAACGCTCGGTCGAATCTCCAAAAAGTTCGAGCGTATGAGCTGCGTTGCATACGCTCGGCACGTTCCTCCAGAAATCTGAGCCTTGTCAACGCTCGGTTGAATCTCCAAAAAGTTCGAGCGCATGAGCTGCGTTGCATACGCTCGGCACATTTCTCCAGAAATTCGAGCCTTGTCAACGCTCGGTCGATTCTCCAAAAAGTCCAAGCGTATGAGCTGCGTTGGTTACGCTCGGCATTTTTCTCCAGAAATCCGAGCCTTGCCAACGCTCGGTCGAATCTCCAAAAAGTCCGAGCGTATGAGCTGCGTTGCATTCGCTCGGCACATTTCTCCAGAAATTCGAGCCATGTCAACGCTCGAGTCGAATCTCCAAAAAGTCCGAGCGTATGAGCTGCGTTGCATACACTCGACACATTTCTCCAGAAATTCGAGCCTTGTCAATGCTCGGTCGAATCTCCAAAAAGTTCGAGCGTATGAGCTGCGTTTCATACGCTCGGCACATTTCTCCAGAAATCCGAGCCTTGTTAACGCTCGATCGAATCTCTAAAAAGTCCGAGCGTATGAGCTGCGTTGCATACGCTCGGCACATTTCTCCAGAAATCTGAGCCTTGCCAACGCTCAGTCGAATCTGCAAAAAGTCCGAATGTATGAGCTGCGTTGCATACGCTCGGTATATTTCTCCAGAAACCCGAGCCTTGTCAATGCTCGGTCGAATCTCCAAAAAGTCCGAGCGTATGAGTTGCGTTGCATACCCTCAGACTATCTACCCATTGAAATCCGAGCCCAACCATGCAAAGACACTACACAAGGCTACTCCCAAGTTGGGGGGGGGGGGGCTTTGGACCCCCTCCCTCTCAACTCACAATTTGTCATTGAACCATACAAGTGTAGAAGGCAAAGATATTATATAAGGACAGGGAATAAGAAAAGATATTTCATTAAAAATCAAATTATTACAACTAACGACCTCGAAGTACAAGTAAAAGAGGACCTTAATGGCCTCGAAGGACAAGGAAAAAATAAAACGCCAGACCCTTTGGGCTACGCCGGTTACAAACTCCCTCACCCGCTTCAGGCTGAAAAATTCTTGACACGATCCCAAAAGAGCCGGTGTGAACCTGAGACTGTCAGTGTTAACCACTATGATCAGCCCCAGGTTCAGGACGCCTTCCCTCCGCCCGCTCTCGAAACAGAAGAAGAGGGCAGCACCAATCCCTCTGCTGCCACTAGAAGAACGGACGCTGCCTTACTCTCAACTTCCCATAACTCATAGTAACCAGCCCCCGCCCCTCCTCTTCTTCGGTTCCAAAGCAAGCGGGGGCACAAGGGGCCCACCTTCAAGAGACACGGCTCTCCTCCTCCCTCGACTCAGCTAGGAGTCTGGAAGAAGCCCGTGTCCCCACTCGGAGTCAGGAAGAAACCCGAACCTTAGCGACTGTTGATAATGGCTATCCTCAAGAAGTGTTTTTCTCTCTCTCTCCTCATCTCAGGAACTAAACTTGTTTCTGCTTAAAATACAAGATGTCAAAGAACTCTATTTATAAGACTAGGAAACATACTCAGCGATACAAATTAAATACAGTTTTACGGTTTCGAGGAGACTATTCGTTTCTCCAGACAACTTTTCGTCTTTCAAAGGCAGCGGCGCTACTTTCAAAAGCGGCTATTTAAAGCAAGTTTGACCCTGCAAATTCTAGAAGCCCTGCGATATGGCCCCAAACTCTCTAAAAGACTGAGCCTTGTCTATCGCTTGACAGGATTCTCCAACGGTTCTCCAAAAGACCGAGCCTTGTCTATCGCTCGGCACGACCCTCAAACGGTTCTCCAAAAGACCGAGCCTTGTCTATCGCTCGGCGCGATTCTCCAAAAGTCCGAGCCTTGTCTTACACTCGGCGCGATTCTCCAAAAATCCGAGCCTTGTCTATCGCTCGGCATGATTCTCCAACGGCTCTCTAAAAAAAAAAAAAAAAAAAAAAGGTGGTCCGAGCCTTGTCAATTACTCGGCACGACCGAGCCTTGTTTATCGCTCAGCCCGATTCTCACATGGCTCCCCAAAAAGACCGAGTCCCGCCTATCGCTCGGCTACTAAATCCAAAGAAGCCCAAGGGACTAATCCACGTTACTAACGTTCGGCCTTGGACCCAGAATCAAGTTTGTTTCGTCGTTTGCTTTGTGAGTTAGAAGTATGAAAGCCAAAAATATGGCGCAAAGAAAAGATTGAAAGGAAAGATATTTTATTAATTCAGAGAATTACAACTAATGGCCTCGAAGTACAAACTAAAAAGGGCCCTAACAGTCTCGAAGTACAAAGAAAAAGTTAAAATTCCCGGCCCCTCAGACAATGCCGGTGACAAGCTCCCACACCCTCTTCAGGCTAAAAAGCTCCTGGCACAATCCCGAAAAGCTCCTGGCGTGAGCCTAAGACTAAAGTCGCTCACCTGGCAGGTACAGCCCTAGGCACAGGTGCCCTCCTCATCCCCTCTTCTTCTTCTGTTCCAATACGCTCAAGGGGTCGAGGAGCCCACCATCCAGAGACACAGCACCCCGGATCGTAAATGAATCCATGGTACTCCTTTGAGGTCGACCGTGTCCCTCTTCTTCTTCCGTCCCTTGAAACGAAGAAGGTCTCGGCACAAGGAATCCTCCCAGCTCCCACTCGAAATCTGGAAGAGGTTCTTGCCTCTGCTCAGAATCTGAAAGAGGTCCTGACCCCCGTTCAAAATCAGGGAGAATACCATGGTCGTTGAACCACGATCCTCCTCCAAGGTAGTTTCGTCCTCCTCTTTGGCTTCCATAAAACTCTCAAGAGGTTGATAACCGCCCTCCCCCTCTGTGGTCATTACCCTCGGCTCTCCTATCAGAAAGTGGTGACTTCCTCTCAAACTATTCAGAAACTGAAGTCACTTAAAACATAAGGTATCAGAGACCCAAATTTATAAGAAGGGAAAACATGCTTGACGAAGAGGAATATATACAGCAATGGAAAAAGAGGAAACGTTCCACTTCTCCAACCGACCTTTCACCTCTCGAAAGTGACGCTCCGATTACCAAAGACAACCGCCCAAACGTATAACTAGTCTTACGATTCTAAGATGCCCTCTCAAGTAGTAATGGTCCGGCTCTCACGCATGTCCTGGGCCCGACTAAGAGCCTGCCCTAACAAATAACTTCCTCCAGCACATAAATGTACTCGAGGAAATGGGGGGCCTGTGATATGGCCTAAAATACTCCGGCTCAGAACACTCTAGACCCAAAATACTCCAAGCACCCAAGCCCGACGAATGGCCTGCTCCGACCCATACCAGCCCAGCTGGCTCCGGCCCAAACAAGCCTCAAACCAAGCCGAATGCTCCAAAAGGACCCAACAGGCTGAGCAACCTCCCCAGGCCAAGCAAACGATCCACATACTCTCCGGCCCAACGAAGTCTCCAAGCCTGAGAAGGATGACCCAGCAAACCTACGATGGGATCTCCTCCTACGGCCATCAGCCGCTCTACAGTCGCCAGCCACCCTACGAAGCTATCAGCCACCCTGCAGCTGCCCTACGGCCGTACTATCACCCGAACCTGCCATCATGACCACCTCGCCAGTAGAAACCTATAAATGGGCCAAGGTATGGACTTCACTAGTGATATTCAGACACAACCACACTCGCATTTAACACACTTAGGCCCTCGACTTCTTTTGAGCCCTCGGTTTCTCCCTTAAATCGTTGCTGACTTAAGCATCGGAGTGCCTTCGGAGGTCTTCCCCTCCCTTCCTTCCGAGGGCCTTCAGTTCACCTTTGCCACTTGTGCAGGATCCAGACCAAGTCCCCACTCAGGCCGAGTCCTCAACCAGGCCACGTCAGCACCAACAATTTTTGGCATCAATAATATGAAACTAGAATAAACGAAAAGCTCTAAGGAGGCGTGAAAGTCCACAGACTATTACAATCATTCCTACAAGCTAAAGATATCTCTTTATGTAAAGAACCTAAAACAGAATAAATTTTGGTGCTACCATGGCTATGAGCATGACTGGCTAAGCGAACACTAGGCTGGTTTGCTTCTCTAAAAGTATGATTAATAGTACAGTGTAATAAAATAAGAGAAATACACTCTTTAACCACATAGTGAATCCTCCATGGACAAGAGGTCTGAGAGAAGCAATTAATTATGGAATCACACTCTATGGAAGAAATAGAAATACTTTTGATCTTACAAAGCTGTAAAAAAAAAAAAAAAAAAAATTCTTGGCCTCATCTTCTATGTTTGTGCCAACACCAAAATAAGAGGAGAAAATTAGAAGGATAACGCTTGAGTGATCCCTGATGAAACCACCTCTTGAACAAAACCGATCACGAAAAGAACCGTTGAAGGGAATCCTTAATAGGTAAAAATGGTTTGCGGTTATCAAATTATGGGTGGAATTTATAATGATAAGAGGAAGATCTGGCTTTGAGTTTCACGACTGTAAGCTACCTTAAAAGAAGTCCACCCAAAAGTTACAGACAAAAAGAAAGGAAAAGAAAAAACAAACGTGTACTGTAGAACCTGCTAACCAACAAAATGTTATCTAACTATCTGTTCAGCATGGTTGCCATATAAACTTATTCCAAATCAAATCAGATCTAGAAAGGAGAAGAAAAAGGCCTGTTGATGCCAAAAAACAATCGGTTGGTGCTGACGTGGCCTGGGCCTACACAAGTAACAGGGATGAACTAAAGGCCCTCGGAAGGAGGAGAGGGGGAGACCTCCGAGGGTACTCCGAAGCTTAAGTTAGCACGAGGGCTTAAGAGAGAAGCCGAAGGGTTTAAGAGAGAAACCGAGGGCTTAAGTAATTGGAGTGTGAGCAAATAAGTCTGAATGAATATGAATTCCATACCTCGGCTTATTTATAACCATCTATTTGTGGGAAGGTATTGATTATATGCTCAGGGGACGACATGTCGCAGGGTAGCGTGCCGTAGGGTGGCTGCAGGGTGGCTGTAGGGCTCTGTGTATATGCGTCTGTAGGACGGCATGTTGTAGGGTGGCGTAGAGTGGCTGCAGGGCTGTGTGTAGAGGGGGCCCAAGTGTAGGTTTGTTGGACTGTTCTTCATCGGGCCGGAGTGTTTATTGGGCCGGAGTATTTTGGGCCACATCAAGGCCATCATTAAAGGCTTAAATATAATGGGGTAACGAGAGATTAATTTGCTTTCAAAACATTGTTTTTCCATTCCCGATTAATATATTCAGGCTTCAAAACTATGTAGCATTTGTGATAGATTCTTACTTGTTTAGGAATAAGAGAATAAAACATAGATTTATATTTGAAAATCATTAGAAATATAGAAATACAAAATTTTACTGATGACAAAATAATTCACATGTTTATCAATTTTCAGAATGATTCTTGATGGAGTAATGTTTGCCCAAGATTTTTCCTGTATGAGTTAGTGCGGTTCTTGATCTTTCACCCTTCTTTTCCTTCTATTGTGTTTTAGCAATTTTAGGTAATATTGTGCCATTTTTCAAAAATTCTATCATTTCCGTCTTGGACCGCAATCTTTGTTTTTTATTTGGCTTATTCTGATAAGCATGATCTTGAAGAGTAAAAGGAGTCTCAGATCAGGCTGATCATGATGATAAAGAGCTTGATCACAAAGGACTTGTCGAATTACTTCACCTTACTGTTGATCATGATTAGCTTCAGGTGGGTTTGGTGGTGGTTTATGGTAATATCCAAGACCAAATGTAACTTCTTCCATCGTTAGCTGTGGGAAGCTCCATTGACATTATTATCAGGTGAAAATCTCACTCTCATTATCCATCTCTTATACACTATTTTTTGGGTAAATCATTGATTCGATTAATATTGGAAGTGTGTTTCAATATGCTTCTCACTAATATAATCTCACTTTCATGTTTTTACGATTATTCGTGTAATGCAAAAAGTAAGTTGATTAATTTTAGGGTTATTGTGTGTCTTTTGTATTACAATTTTTCTTTTTTATTCAGTGAATTCTGTTAACGAACAATCATAATTTTGTATTTATAAATTATGGGTGAATTTTTTTTAAGTATTATAAATTATGTGGATAGTTTTGTCTTAAGTGACAACATTGATAATGTGATATTTTATTTAGTTATGGAATTATGATGATTTTAATGACTTTTTACCCGGTTTTCTCTACTTCAAATTGATTTTGATAGATAACAACACTCTAATAATATTACTAATGAGTTTAATAAGCTTGATTATGGTTTACTGAGTTCGAATGATTCAACACTCAATGAGCCCAAAGATCAACTACTCAAGACAAATGGGTGAATGAAGCCAAAACAAGAAAATAAAATATTTATGTCCTTTTGATTTTGCACACATTCACTAACAAATAAATTACACTTACAGAAAATAAACATTATTACTTTTCTCAAATATAATAGATAAACGGTATAACTTTACAAAAATAATTATGAACCAAATTTATTTACATAGTAGATAATCAATAAATTGATTCATCATCTAAAAGAATATTTCACAAATCTTTGCAACACAGGCATTACGCTACATCATTTGTCTACATCAAATGCTAAACATAAACCAAAACCCAAAAAAAGGCAAAGCAAAAGATAAAATGGAGTGTTAAATTTGGAGTCATATGGATTGTAATTTTGATGATCTGATCAGAGGAAAAGGAGCAATCTCAGTACTGTTTTTTTTTTTCTCTCTCTCACCATTGTGTTTGAAGTATCTACCAACAGAAAAGCTTGAAGAAAAAGAACACCCATAGAAATGAAGCTCAGCGGGCATTCTAAGATTAAAAACACAAATTTCGACGACTTGAGTTTGCTTCTACTTCTCTTTGTATCTTCACTATGTTCCTTACAGCTTGTTTAAGTATAAACGAAATTCACAGGTTTTAAGGATTTCATTTGCAATTATGTAATTTCTTGTGTTTGAAAAATCAGTACATATATTGAGTAAAGTAAGCTTTGAACAATCAGTATTTTACTCGAACATGATGCCAATGCTTAGCTTGTTGCAAACCTAACACTGCATAAATAGATAGATATCGCTCGCTCCCCAAAAAGTGTAAGTAGATGAGCCCTGAACACTGTATATCTTGATTATTGATATTTACCCTTCCATCAGCGAAGAAGTACCACTGTTTCACAGCTATGAAAGTGGAAACATAAGCCGCCTGCAAAATTGCACCGCATAGAGTGGTCCAGATCTTGTGTTCATTGCAACAGTAAATACTGAAGCACCAAAGTAGCGTGTGTTTAAAATTGCAAAGTCCAGTTATCAGTTCGAATGTTAAGTCAAAGTAGCAGATGTGACAATCCTCATATCGATGATTCAAAATGTCTTGCCCCCAATTCGAGTATGCCTCATTATCATATCTCTTGAAAATTTTACACAGAAGCAGGGATCAAGATCTTCACTCATGGTCTATTTTGCAGCAGTTGTATGCATATTATCCGCAATGAAATCAGAGAGCTAGCCTTATGCATACACATTCAGTCAGTTTCGTTTTCACTTTTCAAGATAAATAGTACCACAAGCGATCCTGACATCATTGAGAAGCGATTCTGGAACCTCAATTCCAGCTGCTTTCATTCGATACAGACACTTGATGGCTTCAACAGAGAACCTGTTCTGCACATAGCCCATGAGCATTGCATTCCAACACGCTGGGTTTCTCTCGACATCTGTGGTTGCCTCAAAAACCCTTTTCGAATCTCTCAGCAACCCACATTTTCCATACATGTCAACCAACCCGCATTGCACAAAAGCTTCCGATTCAAGACCAAACTTGATGGCATTGGCATGCACCTGTTGACCACATATCCCACCATCATCAATCCTAGCACAGGCCTTGAGCACGCTAGAAAATGTAAAGGCATTTTTCTTGATTCCAGACCTTCCCATCTCTTTGAAATCATGAATAACCTCATGCAAATTCCCTTCTCTACAGTCGTTGACAATCTTTGCAGTCCAAACGACAGTATTGTGACGGCAGAGTTGATCAAAAACAAAGTTAGCTTCCTCCAAGCATCTAAATTTCCCGTAAAAGCTTATCAAAGAGCCAGATAGAGACAAATCACTACTAGTACCTAACTTGAGTAACAAGGTATGTACTTGCTTCCCTAATCCCATGTTCATAGTCAAGACACATGCCTTGAGAATGAAAACTACAATCCAAGCAGGGAACTGCAGCGTACCTTTCTGGTGTTGAAGCATGTGGGCAAAGAGAATCGTAGCCTCTTGGTAGTCACCCACATCAAGATAAGCAAGGATGATTATAGCCCAAGAGTAGAAATCCTTCGGAGTCATTTTATCAAACAGGTGGCGGGCAATGTGTAAGTGACCGCATGATGCGTGCAGCAAAAGTAAGCGGTTGAGAAATGGCAATGTGGGTCTGAGACCAGAGTTGTTGATGTGGGCGTGCAACTCAAGAGCTCCACAAGAGTCACGTGTGAAGGTGCATTCCTTGATGAGAGAAGAGTAGATGTCAAGTGGTATAGGCAGGGAAAGGCTGTCCATTAACCGCAATACATCTGAAGTTGTGTTTTTTGTATTTCCATTGACGTGCTTTATCTTGTCTCTCCAACTACTGCTATTATTGTTATCATTTGTGGTGGGTTTTGCTTTTATGTTTATGGGTTGTGTTAGAATCTTAGCAGTGTTATCAACTTGTTTTGGACTCCTTAAAGGGAGTTGAATATGAGTTCTGTGTTTTTTGTTGTTGTTGAGTGATGATTTATGGAAAGGAGGAGCATGATGAGTAGAATATGATACTGCTATTTTCAAGCAGCTGGGCGCTGATGCCATTTCCATTTCTAACCATAAATCATTTTGTCTCAAAAGAAAACAGAGACAGCTCCATCTTCTTTTCCCTCGGCAAAGCCTATAACGATCGAATCATCAAAACAAGTGTGTATGATAAGTGGATTGCGAGACTCTTAAAATCCGATCCTGTTTGACTGAGACATCAGTTTAAGAGAACCAATTCAGGGGGTGGCAAAATTTTGGTATGTCCATGACCCGGTAAATCAAGAAATTAACATATTGTTGCTAGTGAACGAGGCCAGGTAAAATGTCATTGCGTTACATGTGGACGCATTTATGTCCAACCCATCTCCTGAAAAAGGAACATACTAAGAATTTGATTTCCTTCCCTAAGTGGAATAGGAGAGGAATACAAGATCTTTCAACAGTAAAATTGTTGAAAAAACATTATTATTTCACTTTATTTTCAATTTCAAACCTTAATTTCATTCCACTAATGATATTAATCTCAAACAAATGTAAATTGATTAAGTACACCTCAAACATAAGGAATGACAATATACAAATTGTTTCGAGTATTTGAGACACATACTGTGTATACCGACATCAATTCCCTGATCTACTTCTCCAAATATCAAATGCAGAAACCAGGCGTTTATCATTATCTTGTGTTGAAAACTCAGGCTTTGTTTAGATACTAAAAGTTTTGAAAGAAAAGAAAATCAAGAAGAAAATGAAAAGTAAAAGAAAATGACAAATTTCATTTAACAATCAATTTTCACTTAATTTTGTTAAATCGTCTTATTTTCCCCACCTTTCTTTAAAATCCTAACAAAGAAAAATTATCTCTTTTTTGTTTTTCATCTTTTCAATTTCCTTCCGATTTTTCTGTCCTTCAAAATTTTCAAGATCCAAATGCAACCATCAACTTCAGTAGCAGACCACAAACGTCTGATAGATCCAACAAAGTTTCCATCATGTTGACCTGAAGTAGAGCTCATTATGGTGCCGTTTCCCTTTCAAGACTTCTTTGCTTTTCCTGCCCGAGTGGATTTGTTGGGATTTGTGAACATTAAATTTCATCACCCACACATGAATGGATGCTCATTCATCTTCACCGGCCTCTAAATGCAGCAGTACCCAATCCCTCTCTTAACTTTTATGCAGATGCATCAGATCCCGCATCTTCACATTCACTTTCCAACAATGTTAGATCACAGGATGACTGGTACCGAAGCGATTGCAAGAAGTTGAAGTATGCATACTTGATATCGAACTGCATATCATACCCTGCAACATATACTTGTACCTTAGCAAACCTAAAAGTGAATAAAGCTGAGCAAAAGAAGGTGACAAAAAGTACATTATTCTTACAATAGTTTACTGCAATAGTGCAACCCCTGTTATCTGGACTCTGCCTAACATGATGGAACCACATACTCGGCCTGCATTAACACAACCAAGTTTACCTCAGAATTATGATCTTCATAGACTACAGTTTTTTAGCTTGAAAACCAATCTGACTTCTCGTGCATATCATTCATCATGTTTAAATTTATATGGTAACTGCTTTTATTTTCTGTTTTATTTTGTGTACCATAAAACCAAATTAGATCAATCTATAGTACACCTACCCAACAGTGCAGAGAGAATGATAGTGAATTTATGTGAAGTTGTGAACGCATACCAAGGGAGACAATGATATATCTCCAAAACAAGAATAAGGAATCTGAACTGCCAGGTATCAGTAAAGAGAGTTCCTCACGCGCCCAACATGCTAATGGACACAAAATGCCGAATCACTACTATAAACAAAACATTTAGGGTGCGTTTAGTTGTGAAAATGTTTTCCATTTTCAATCTCTATTTTCCTAAACATTTCTTCAACAATTTGGATATTCTTAACATAATTTGGAAAACAACGTTTCTCTTTCCAATATAATATTGGAAAAGTTAGTAAACCACATTTTGTTTCCCAACTTTTCAATATTATGTTAGAAAGATAAACACTGTTTTCCAAATTATTTTAAGAATGTCAAATTGTTGATGAAAGTGTTAAGGAAAATGAAAATGAAAATTTTTCACAACTAAAAGCACCCTTAGGTTTCTTAATTATATTTACTTCTAAGATCTGCTTATAAAGCTCACATTCCCTATCTCTATTGTCATGGTCCTACTCAGAGAAAATACCCCATGAATAGTTCAACAGCTTTTAATCTGTTGAAAGGCATTGATGAAAGGAATGCACTAGAAGCAGACTAACCACTTATAACGTAGTGAAAATCCTTGCTTTGGAGCTGGGAAAGTTCAATAATAAATCTTATCATGGACGAGTTGACATCAGCCACTCCTTAATATCAGATTTATGTGGAAACAGCCCCTTAGCAAGGTATTCCAAAACTCTGATGCAAACAGACACATATACTCGCACAGTTACAAACATATGCTGAGCCTACTTAGCCAGCATTCGTTAGTCTTAGGTCCTAATAATGGAAAAATAATTGCAGGTCACCTATTACATGAACCAAACTTTTCTGGGTAACAAAGAGGTTGTAGAGGAGTTTAATGTTCCATGAGACTAATTAGAATATGCGGAAGTTTTTTTATAAGTAATAGTAATAGATTATGCATGAGACTTTTATTAACAACAGTCTCAAAAGAATATTCAGAAAATAAGCAGGTGTGTACACATAAAATTGGAGAAGTTTTGTTAATCCCATGTCTTCCAAAGACTATACTAACCACAATAAAGATCAGTTATATGATTTGCTCTCCAAAAAACTCAGATGACAGTGAAAGGTTAGGTTGTAATCCTTCAGCAAGACAACCCATCCAAATTCACACCCGGACTGGAAATATAAAGAGAAGTGAACTTAAAATTGAAGCTTTGGTGGAGATGACCATGAATATAGGTTTAACTATCAGAAGGAAATTTCTTTTGACTAGCAGATGCATCAAACCATGAACAATGGCAGAACATTCACCAAAACCTATGGCCCATGAGAACACAAACATCTGATGAAGAACGGACAATTGAAGAGTCAAAATATTTTCAAGTCTAGGAGGACTTGAAAAGAAAGATCCATAAATCTGCTTTTATTTAGCATTCCATGAGAGCCAACTTTAACATTTCCCTATATTCCATTTTTGCAAAAAAAAATTTACTTAGTATAGCTATAAAAAAATTGTTTTTGTTAAATACACCAACCCATGAATTGTTGCTAGAGGACACTCGCTTGCCATCTTGATGATCATTCCATGATGTACTAAAGATATGAGCTTGACAAGCTTAAAATTCACATAACATTTTTTAGGAGCCTGTTGAGCACAATGCAACTAATTAGATCAAACTATTTATTAGCGTGAGAAATCCAAACAGTGTTAATTCTCTCCACATGGTTGATGATGTAGGTTTGATTGTTAATTAAGTTTGTTGGAATTTGAACAAAGAATACTTGAGTTCAAAAGCAAACAGAGATGGTTATATTGAAGATTTGATTCTGGAGATGAAGTCAGTATGGCTTCATTTACGAAACAAACAATCTAAAGACTGATAAAACATAAAAGAATGAGATAGGAAGGAGAAGAGGGTTCCTTACAGGTAAAGAATCTCCCCGGCCTTAACAGTACACTCGAAAGGCTTTGGGCCATTGAAATACAAGGGAAATCTCGAGCTTTCACGGTGTTGAGTCCCTGGAGAAGGGAAAGGATCGACGCTGCACCAGGGCACATATCTCACCGGATTCTCAAGCTCCAACGTGAACTCTCTGGTATCCTGCAACAAATCAATAAAAAAAATAGAAAAAAATTAATGTAATAAAATCACAGTTCTCATAATGGACCAAAATAAATAAAAGAGGGTAAAAAAAGTGGACCTCAGAATAGGAGTAACGAGCGGCAGGATACGGACGAATGTACAAGCGATGGACGTCAGTGGGAGGAAGCAGAAGGAAATGCTTTTGTCCCGAAACAACAGCGTACAGATTCTCATAGTGGTCTTTGTGGAAGGAAGTCTCAGAGAGATGATTCCCAATCCAGAGATTGACGGCTTCCGGAAGACAACCAAGGGCTTCCGAAGCCCACGGGATATGTCCATCGCAGTCGGAAGCCAAATCTGAATATTCTGTTCTGAAGCAGTCGTTCTGCTGCTGCAGATAAACAACGGCGCCGTTGTTATTACGAGATGGTGCTGTGGACATCACGAGGTGTTGAGCGCGTGGGAAGGGGATTCGGTCGACGTGAGGGGATGCGAAGCAGAGTGAAGGTGGTGGTGATGATGGGTGAGGGGCGAGGGCATCGGCGCGACCATTTGGGGTGAGATGGACGGAGACGATGGAGTCGGAGAGGGCATTGTAGAGGTAAAATGGATTGGGCCACTTGGAGAGTGCTGGCCAGTGGAGGGTGGCGTTGGAGATGATGCAAGGCCTGTTTTGGGAAACAAAGCTCCTTAGGAAGTCAAGAGGTGTGGGAGGTGAGTCTAGCCGTTCTATTCTTGTTCCTAGGCTTAGCTCCCTCACTTCCTCCCACAATCTCTCTGTTTCCTTCATCCTTTTCTAGCCTCTATTTTCTGTAATAGTAAGGGCTTTTGTTTTTGTTTTCCCTTTTTCATTGAACCCTAATTCATCTGCGCGCCACAGGACAGGAGAAATTGTTGTATGACTGAGACGCACCTAACGCATCTCATTTGCATTGGTTGCATATAGGAAACGTGGGAGAGATTTTATTACGAGGATGGAGACAAAGCAGCAATGAAAACTTCACTGAGAATTTTTTAGTATTTCATTAGTAATGATAATTGTATATGTCAAAAGTTATTAATGAAGTTCTCAAAGATTACCAATTAAGTTTTTATCCAAAAAATTTGCATTCGGTGCAACGAAGAATTACTCAAAGAACAAAATTTTAGATGAATTTGGGATCTGGAACGGAAATGACAAGTGGCAATCGAGGGCAGGTCGGGTCATTCGGGTTTGTGTCACTTCAGTTGTGCGTTAGATCAGGTTAGATCTTGGGTCGTAAATGTCTCAAGTCGTGTTGGGTGATTCAGGGTTGGATCATCTCGGGTTTGGATTGTTTTTGGTCACGTTGGGTTGTTTCTAGTTTTCGAGCATATTCAATATGACTAATTGGATTTGCTTTATTTTTCTACTTTCTTTTCTTCTAATTAAAGATAAAATTTTATTATAACTTTAAAAATAATGTAAATTAACTAGTTATTTTTCACTTCAACTAAGAAATTACTTATGTTAATATATTGTTGAACAGTTGAATCATGCACATCAACACAAACACAAATTTTTTTTTTCAAATTTCGAACCATCAAATCAATGCTAATATGTCATTATTGTGCCTAACAAAATAGATCAATAGATTCTATTAAAACTTTGAAAATTCAAAGTAATCATTGCATTGTGAAATTGTAGCTGACTAGTTGATAAAAAATAAATTATTTATTTAATTTGATAACTAGTTTATAGTCAACTATCACCTCAGTTTAATAAGCAAATCATTAATTTTTTTTTAATTTCTTTAAAAAAAACTATCTTTTTGGGCTTGGGTTGTTTTGGGTTTGGATCATATCGGGTTCGGGTTGTATCGGATTCGGGTTGTTTCGGATTCAAGTTGTTTTGGGTTTTAATCGTTTCGAGTTTTGGGTCATTTCAAGTTCGAGTCAGCTCGGGTTCGATCATTTTAAATTTGGGTCATTTCATGTTTCAGGTAACTCGAGTTTAGGTCGGGTCATGTTCTGGTCATATTATTTTAATACTTTTTGTGTTCGGGTAAGGTTTGGGTCGGGTTGGATTTTGCCACCTCTAAATGAAACTCACCTCCACATTTCATCTTTGAATCGGTATCCAAATCTCTATTTGGTCTTATATGTTTTTTTAGTAAATTCCATTTTTCATCCTTTTAGTTTGCCTTGTGCTCTTATTGGGTCCTTAAAGTTTAAAACGCCTTTATTATGCCATTTAAGTTTGATACTCGTTCCAATCAGGTCCTTCACACAAATGACCCAATAATCTCATCCTAAATGGCATCCAACATTGCATAGGGCCCTTAAACTCTCAATGGTAAAATCCCCCCAAATTGAACTCATATTCAACATTCTAAAACTTTATCTAAAATCAAAGATAAAAAAATGTTTGCTCTATCTTCATCTTTGTGAAGCCCCGCCACAACACCCCAAAATTTCATCTTAATCTTCATCATTCTGAATCCCTGAAACAAAACCCCAAAATTTCATCTCAACATCTTCATTCTAATCTAACCGAAAGCAAAACCTACCAATCACATCTTCCTATACCCTAACTTAACTAACTAAAATCTATAAGTCTACAGGCATAGAATACACAGTAGAAAATTAAAAATTTATTCCTATAGACTTAAATCCTAAGATAAATCTCTATGAATCTATTAGAATGATGCTCCAAAAAAAATTCCATACAAGGTTAGAGATTTTTACCTTAAGGGAGATTCTTGTTGATCTTTGAAACAAATTCACTAGTCGTTCAAGTGTCCGACCACTAAGCGTATCCATACGAGCAATTAAGAACATAGATCTTCTTCTTCGAGATGCTGAACACCATGCGATGAAGAACACCAGGGTTGGCCAAAAATTCCCTAAGTGCTAGCTCTAAAAATTCAGACCTTCTAGAGAGAGAAAGTGTTTGAAACTAATTTCAGCAATAATAGTATATTATTATATAGCCATTAATCCTAAAAGCTCTAGGATTTCTAGAATTGCAATTAAACCCTTTGTTTAATTAATTCCTAGAATTCTCTCTTTTGTTCCATTAGTTTTCCTTATTCTTATAATTACCCAATTGTGTGTGACATCTTAGGTTCAATATTGCACTGGAAGTAGGTCGTAACAATCGGATCTCATTTAATTAATTAAAAAAATTTAAAATTTTAATTCGAATCAAAATTCCTTTTAATTCTCTTATTAATTAAGAATTAATTTCAATTAATTCTTAAGGTCTTCTACAAGTCATGATTGACACCTAGCAGTATGTCATGACTACCTAGACAATATGAATGTGAACCTTTCTGTTCTTAGTTACTGTACAATTCAATCATTTCATAATGCAATGCCCCTGATTAAACATAAGGCATGAATTTATTGTCAAGCATTAATTATTTAATCATATGTTTTTAGATTTCAAGTTTATAACTTAAATGGTGAAATTAGAAACTCTTTTCTAATTTTCACCCCACATTCGTGAAGGAATTTCCAAGTGTTGACTTAATCAGATCACATGAGACGTTATCTCTCTTTTACTGAGAGTGATTGATCATTTATTATACACTCACATACGTTCATGCATAAGTGGTCATACCTAATTTCTACCATTTTGTGACCCATGATTAGAATCACATTTAGGTAGCATCAAAGCATGATGACCTATACATAAGATATCCAAGGTGTTTCAAGTCCAAGGATCACTTGTAGAACTACAACGTAAAAATTTCTATTGACAGCCAGTAAAATATCCATTAGGAATTCGATGTATTTGTTCTCTACAAGCACCTACATAACTTGCTTTAGTGTCTCATACACTAGTGACCATGAGATCAATTACCATCAACTCCTTAAGGAAACATAGTATGTTCTAATCTATCCAGATTCACTCATGCCCTTCTTAGTGATCCTATGATTAGGAACATTTAAGAATAAAGCTTTAGGAAATATATCTCACTAGCATGATCTCATCATGGTGCTTATTTTCGTTGCTTTTATTCTATGTGCTTTTTCATGTAATGCACATAAGATGATTTGTAATGATAATGATAAATAAGATAAATGCCAATGATAATATTTTATTGTCAATAAATGAATAAGTATAATTACAAGTAATATGTCCATAACATCAAATACTATTGGCTTGTAGGGCATACTACTATCAATCTCCCACTTGCACTAAAGCCAATCACTCATATTTCTCACGCTCATTTTCTCAAAATAATGATCGAATAGCTATTGGGAAATTGTCTTATTTAGTGGATCAATTATGTTGTTTATTGATGAAACTCTTTCCACATACATTGCCTCTTCCAATGATCTCTCTAATGAAAAAGAATTGCCGTTAAATGTGCTTAGACTTCTAATGAGACATTGGTTCCTTTACTTGCGAAATAGCACCATTGTTATCACAATACAGAGTTACTGGATTGACAATGCTTGGAACCACTCTTACTTCAATGATGAACTTCTTCACCCAAACAGCTTCCTTTGCAGCTCTTGATGCAGCAATGTCTTTGGCCTCCATGGTCGATTCTATAGTGGTTTCTTGCTTGGAACTTTTCTAGCTCACTACTTCACCATTCAAGGTGAACACATATCTAGAGACTGATTTATTATCATCTTTGTCAGATAGAAAACTAGAGTCTATGAAGCCCTCAAGTTTCAAATCTCCTCCTCCATAAATGAGAAACAAACATTTGGTTATTTTCAAGATGACATACATGATGGAACCAATTACCGATGCATATGGTATCATATTTAATTGTTCACTCTCCTTTAAAGTCTTTGGGGACATCTTTTTAGAAAGAGAAATTCCATGATTCATTGGTAAAAGTCCCCTATTGGAATTTTTCATTTTAAACCTCTTTAGCACTTTGTCTGTGTACCCGAATTGGGATAAGCCTAGCATCCTTCTAGACCTATCTCTATAGATCTTTATCCCCAAAATATAGGATGTTTCTCCCAATCCTTCATGGAGAGGTTCTTTGATAGCCAAACCTTGACTAATTGTAACATACCTACATCATTCCCAATGAGTAGTATGTCATCAACGTATAGCACCAAAAATGTCACAACGCTCCGATTGACCTTTTTATACACACATGGTTTATCATTGTTTTTGATCAAATCAAACGATTTGGTTTTCTCATCAAAACAGATGTTCCAACTTCAAGAAGCTTGCTTTAATCTATAAACGGATTTTTGAAGCTTACATATCTTGTGGTCATCACCACTAAATGTAAAACCCTTAGGCTGTGTTATATACATATCTTCCTCAATGTGTCCGTTGAGGAATGTAGTCTTTACATCCATCTGCCATATCTTATAGTTATGGTATTCAACAATTGCAAGTAAAATCCTAATGGATTTAAGAATGGCCACTGAAGAGAAGGTTTCATCAAAGTCAATTTCTTTTCTTTGCTTGAAACCCTTTGCTACAAGCCTTGCCTTATAAGTCTCTACCTTTACATCAACTTCAATATTTTTTTAAAGGCCCATTTGCAACCTATAGTTACATACCTTCAGTTGCATTGAACAAAATCCATACTTTCTTTGAGTATGTGGAATCCATTTCGAAATTTATAGATTTTAGCCACTTCTTTGAATCGATGTCTGACATCACTTCTTCATAGTTAGCAGGTTCCTTATCGTTTATAAGGTGTACCTCTTAGTCACCATCTTTGAGAAATATATATATCTCTCAAGCTCTGGGTATTCTATTAGATCTATGAATTGGTTATATATTAGGAAGAGCTATCGATTCAGGTTCCTTAATTTGAACAGGACTAGGTTATAGTTCTTATGATACTTCATCAAGATCTATCTTCCTCCCACTACTTCTTTGCAATAAAAACTCTTTTTCTAGAAAGGTGGCATACTTAGAAACAAACTTATTTTTCAAGGATGATAAAAATAATATTCTAAACTTATTTTAGGATATCCTACAAACCTAAATTTTTCAGATCTAGTTCCTAACTTGTTTGTATGTAACTTATTTAAATAAGGAGGACAATCCCAAATCTTAATGTGTTTAAGATTAGGTTTCCTACTTTTTCATATCTCTTGTGGTGCTTTAGGTACTACCTTTGAGGGAACTTTGTTCAATAAACATGCAGAAGTTAGGATGACATATCCCCAAAAAGATACAGGTAGATCAGTGTAACTCATCATAGATCGCACCATATCTAATAGAATACGATTTCTACTTTCATACACATCGTTCAATTGTGGTGTTCAAAGAGGAGTCCATTTAGAGAGAATCTCATTCTCTTTAAGAAAATTGAGAAAGTCATCAGCCAAGTATTCTCCTCCTCAATTTGATCAAAGAACTTTAATACCTTTCCTAGTTTGCTTTTCAACTTTACTTTTGAATTCATTGAATTTTCCAAAATACTCAGACTTGTACTTCATTAAATAACATACCCATACTTAGAATGATCATCAGTAAAGGTAATGAAGTAAGAGTAATCTCCCCTAGCATTAACTATTTGAGGCCTACATACATTACTATGTATTATCTCTAATACACCTGTGACTCTTTCTCCATGTCAACTAAATGGAGATCTAGTTATTTTTCCCATGAGATAGGCTTCATAAGTTGTATATGATTCAAAATCTGATAGATCCAAATATCCATCTTTTACCAACTTGTTTATCCTATATTCATTGATATGACATAGTCTTAAGTGCCACATGCAGGATTGATTCAATTCAATATCTCTTTTCCTCTTATGTTGCTCGATACTGAAAATATTACCATCTACTTAAAGAATATAAAGACTAGTACTTAATGTACCAATACCATAATATTTATTTCCAAAATAAATAGAACAACAATTTTCCTTAAGGGAAAGTTCATAACCTTCCTTATCTAATTTAGAATTTGAAACAATATTTCTAATTAAAACTGGTACATAATAACAACTCTTAAGTTCTAGAGTTTGTCCAAATGACAACTCCAAGCAATATGTCTCTACGACTAATATAACAACTTTTTCTCCATTTTCGAGGTGCACATCCACCTCACCCATGCTCAGTTTTCTACTTCTTTGAAGTGCCTATAAATTATTATAAATATGTGAGCCACATCTAGTATCTAATACCCATGAAGAAGTATTGTTTACATTTAAGTAAACATTAATAACAAACAGCTCGGACATACCTTCCAAAGGCTTGTCATTCAAGGTTGCAAGGTACTTGATACAATTTCTCTTCCAATGTCTATCTGTGCCAATGGAAGCACTATCCCTTATATTTAATGAATTTTGAAGAACTAGCCTTGCCAGCACCACCCTTTGTTTTCAATGGTTTCTTCTTCATCTTCAAGAATTTATTTTTAGAGGAATAAGCTCCATCAACAAGCATGATAAGTGCTTTGCCTTTCTTAATCATTCTCTTAGCAGTCTTCAACATGTTCACATGCTCTGAAAGCGTAGCTTATATCTTATTCATGCTGTAGTTCATAACGAATTGAGAATAGGAATCTGAAAAGGATTTCAAAATCAAGTCATTACATAATTCTACATCTATATGAAAACCGAGCTTATCCAACTGCTTGATTGAGTTGATCATCTATAATCCATGCTCATGGACTGATGATCCTTCAGGCATCCTTGTAACGACCCATCCCGGGTTGGCCACCCGTGAGACAGTGTCGTTACGTTTTGAAATCTCATAACAACACATATATGCAACAATATAAAAGCATGTATCAACTAAAAATATATATATACATCAACCCTCAATAGGGGAGTTATATTATTAATATCCTATATGAAACAATATATGCAACATACTAAAGATGCATGAATATCTACAATTGTTTTTTCTTCCATTAGTCTGAGGATGTGGACCACAAGACTTACAGATAATAACTCAGTCTGAATATCAGCTTACAAATTTATCTGTCCTGTCCGCTACCTGAAATTATTTAACAATGAGGTGTGAGCTTCACAAGTTCAGTGAATTACATTTACTAGAAGTACTCAATTTAAATACTTCTAGCCATATTCATTCATTGTTAAATCAGCATAATTAACTATTTATCTCTTCTCACATTCTAATTCAATCATTTATCAATTTCTCTTAATAAATAAATTATCAGGCTATGCTCTTTCAATACATATATTTCATATATTTTATCAATTTAATATTTCCAATTTAATATCATCATAAAGTTTACATCATACAAACAATCAATAATATAATTCTTTATTATGTCATCCTTTCTATTTATCTATCATCAAAATTGTCTCATTATGAGACTCATCTATCTATCAATAATTTAATAATCAAAGCACATTCTTTAGCATCTCAAGCATTAATAATAAATATTTAAAACAAATATAATGCATGAATTTAAATTATATTTCTTTATTTCTCATCATATCATTTCATATTATCATCTGGGAACGTCTTCCCACATGTCGACATGTTTCAGCCAGATCAACTGCCTTCCTGATCTTCCCTTTTATGCATATGAGTAATAACATGCAAGCAAGCATACAACAAAGAATTCAATTCAACTATCTAGCTCTTTCTCAAAATTATTATTTTTTTTATCATATTTATTAAATTGTTTCTTCTTATATCATATCAATTTTCAATCATATTTTTTAGAAAATTTCATATAACTTCTCATCATATTTTTCATTAATCCGTCCTTTTTAAAATATAAATTCTTATATAATCAATTTTCAACGTATTATTTTATTCCTAATCAATAAATCAATCAATTATCATATATAACAGAAAATACATCATCCAATAATTTTAATTCAAAAATTTATTCAAATATCATAAATTCATATTTTTATTGGTCTTCATTACTAAAAGTAAATCTAACTCACCAAGTAGCACTTAAAGGTACCCGTGAATCATCTCATTTCCTTTCCTGCTCCTTTCAACAATTTCTTGAGATTACTGATCACCAACATCTAATCATAAACTTTCATAAATCTTACTATTTCATAACTTAATTCAAAAAATATAATTATTTAGTTATGAATCTTATTGAAAATTTACCTCAAATGTGATGAAATATTGCTATTGTAATTGGATGACTGTAATTATCTCTAATATTAGAGAAATTTTCCTTATAACTTTTTGCTAAGAAATTTGAATTGAAAAAAGAAAAAAACCAAACGGAATTTGGAGGAAATAAAGTCTCTGAACTTTTAGAGACTTGTAAACTTGTCATTTTTTTCATCGCTTCACCAGAGACTTATAATTTTTTTTTTCACCTCTCAGAGAGTTAATTTTTTTTTTCTCGCTGCTTCGCTACTTTCACTGTACCCTACGATTCCTAGTGACTTTAGTCATACAATTCCCACTGAAGTAGAACTACGACTCTTGAGCCTTACAATTCACTCAAGCAAAAAAAGAATTACAGTTTCAGTTACATTTCCACTAGCATAAAATTAAGGCCTCGGCCGAACAAACCCCTAAAGAAGAAGGATAAGCAGTCCCAATCTAGCTCAGGAAGAAACCAAGGTTCATGTCCCATGATTCCTACTATAGTGGAGCATTGACTATATTCATACAGTTCCCACCGAAGTATAACAATGGCTCTGAACCTCATTTTTCAATCGAGCAAAATAAAAATTTTGACTTCAGTCATGCTTCCGCTAGGAAAGAATCTACGTCCTGATTTGACAAAATCTTCTAGATAAAATAGGACTAACATCAAAGCACTTCGATTAAACAACCTCAACAAAAGGTGTAGCTCTAGTTATGTGAGAAAATCTGGTCTCAGTCGCAAAAACTCCACCTCTGGTCAACAAGAATTCAGGCCACAACTAACTGGATTCCCCCAAAAAAACTGAGGATAAAGGCTCCCACAGCCATGCAATCCCACCTTGGGTCAGTCAAGAGTTATAACTCCAGCTATGTAAATGTCCCGTCCGAGTAGGAGAAAAAGCCACCAAAGCTACGCAAAAGTCATCGAGGAAGAAGATATATTGAATCCAATCGAGTTATCACTACCCAAAAAATTAACTACGGCCAACAAAAGCCTCCCGATGTGAAAGTAGAAACCTCAGAATACCAATAAATTTCACCTTGCCTCAAATAAGCTTCAAACACTTGACTCTTACCGTGCGAGAACTAATGGTTAACCCACATAGTCCCTGCCATTAAAGAATTGTAGTGTCAATTATACAGTTGATTACAAAATAGAACTCCAAGTCGAGGCCCCAACCTTGATTTTCGTGGGACAATAAGGAAAAACTACTCCCTTAAGTAACCTTCTTAGATCTCTCAAAGAGTGAGGGTAACATGATGTGACCAAAATAATATGACCCATTGAGAACTGGACACGCAACCAACCATATCTAAGTAATGAAATAACTAGACTTGTTCTAACTATGGTAGCTTGGACGCTATCATAAGTCTGGCACCTTGACACGAGAAGTCTAGCATAGGTCATTTCCCACAAGCAGAGGCCATTCCCCATAAGACTCAAGGCTTAGAAGTCACATCCCAACTGTGTCCCACTTCGAAAGCCCAAACAAAGAAGTCACTAGTGTCTGTATAAAGAGGCTCTCATCTTCAAGGAAAAAGATATATGAGGATATAGATAGAGATAAGAATACATATGAAAACATGAACAGAGAGAGAGACACACACATAGTAAGAGGTAAAACCATAGAATTATCCTAGTTCTCTCATTCTCCCAAATATCCCTCCACTTTGACATAATTCTCCATTCTACTCCTCTTTGAGAGCACCTACTGAATTAAACATCAGAGGGTCCTTCCCGGAGTAAAACGCTCAAAGAGACTTCTTTTGTATGTATTCATATATCTCAAGCACATAGGAGACACTCCACTACGAAGCTCTTCTATCCAGGTTGACCCAGTGTAACACCCCATTAAAGGCCATGAAATACCGGGCATCCTTCATCATCTTTTTTGGCATCAACTAGAGTAATGAAAATGAAAGTTATATATTCTTTGTAGGAGAATGAAGAATATTATTACGTTAAGGACATATAAGAAAGTATAACATCCATATAAAATGCATAATATTTTCGATTGAACCTTGAGAATTGCAATTTTCGTTTTTGTTAATAGTGATCGACGAAAAAAAGAATAAAAAATGATAGAAATGGATGAAGAAGGCTCACCATCAACCAAGGCTTTTTAGGTTTAATTTTTTTTTGTTAACCAGCTTAATGGAATATATATGTAAGGTTGTAACACTAATATTTAGAAAGAATTGTAGTTATGATACTTAACATCTTGAAATTTCATCTAATACTACAAATCTATTAAAATCGCAAATTCTTTTAGTTTAATAGCATATTTACTTTTCCTTTATTTTTCCTAGTACTAACATTAAGTGTAATTCAAGATTAATAAGAAATATTTTATGCTTGTTCATACATCTCTGGACCAAATTAACATCCAGTTGAACCATGAAGGAAAAAGAATAACAAGGCAACTAAATGAAAACCTGGTACAAAATCTAGAAGACTTGAAAGAAGACAGGGCAGGGCTACTAGCAGAGGAAGATGAAGAGGATATTGATACAACCACAATTCTAGATTATAGAAGAAGTATGCGAGAAAGAAAGAAACCTTTATGGACCTAAGACTATACTCTATAAGCTTTCATAAGCTCAAGTAGAGGACTCTAATAGAATGAGGAGATTAGTTACAAAGTAGTTGAAGTTAGTTAGCAGGTTCTTATTGGTTGTAACTACCTTAACTATTTAGAATAAGGTCTCTATAGGGATATAAATATCCTGAACTAAGAGATCATCTATTTAATAAGAAATTTTTTCAAGCATTTCATTCAAAAATTCTTTAGAAGCTTCTCACTGACTCGAAATAGTGAGGTTTTCTTCTTCCATCCTCTATCATTGGTGTTTTGATTATATCTGATTCTTGAACTATTTTCAGTTCTTGAATCAACAACAACATTCATTCTCCTTACAGTTCCTATCAAACCTTAAGAATTTTCATTTTTTTCTTCTTTACATCCAGTTTCTCCTACAACCATTTTTGTTACTCAATTCTTACAAGAATATTAGTAAGAATGGCAGAAGGAACAAGAATCAATAAGTTAGATGAAAATCTCAAGACCATTCAGAATTTTCAAATAGTCTAGTGTCAAGGACTTTATGAATTCAGGAAGAATACAAAACAACAAATTGGTGAAATCAATCATACCTTAAAGAAATTCCACCCTTTCATGGTATCAGTTGATAATAGATAGGATAATGTTCAGAGCCACACCACTTACATAAACCACCATCAGATTCAACCTCAGCTAGGACAGGAAGATGTTGATCATTCACAGGTGCATGAAAATACTTCCTCTGGCTCCACAACTAGAAATTTCATACTTGAATTTCCAAGATTTGATGGTTCAGATGCTCTAGGCAGGGTGTTTAAAGTTGGACAGTTATTTGAATATCACAATACTCCTCCTTATCAAAGGCTCGTCATTTATTCTTTTCACATGGAAAGGCATGCCCTAGCTTGGTATCAGTGGATGCATGTTGGAGGCATAATTCAGTCATGGCCAACATTCCTTGAAGCACTAGTTTTGAGGTTTGGACCTTCCACTTATGAAGCTGGACGATGAGCATTAGTCAAATCTAATGACCCATCCTAGGTTGGCCACCCTCGAGAAGGTGTTGTCACATTTTGATAATCCTAACACGACACATATATGCAACAATAAAAATAACACCGATTGTATTTATTACATCAATCCTCAAACCTTAACAGGGGAGATACATTATTCAGATCTTGACTTAAACATTATATACAACGTAATATGCATTAATATTTACAAATATTGTTTTCCATTAGTCTGAGGATGTGAACCACGTGGCTTACAGATAATGATTTCGTCTGAATCTCAACTCACCAAACTATTTGTCTTGCCTGCTACCTGAAATCATTGTATAATGAGGAGTGAGCTTCACAAGCTCAGTGAATTAAACTTACTAGAAGTATTCAATTTGTATAATTAGTCTTCCAATATTCATTCATTTATATCTCATATAGTTTGATAATAACATTCTATTATCACTACTCATATCAAATCCCCATCCTCTATAAATCTCTTCTTCTCATATAATTAATCATCATCTTGAGACTATCAATTCTATCTCATAATTACCTTGTTATGAGGTTCATAGCATATAATCAATCATCAAGATAATTCTAATCATTTTCATATTTCCATATTTCTTCTCAGCATAATTGTCTCTGTGTGTGACTCATTCATCTATCAATAAATTTGCAGTCATGAATAGCACTTTAGCATCTCAAGTAATAATAATCAATATTTAAGCAAATGCAATGCATAAATTTAAATGTTATTATTATTGGGAACGTCTTCCCACATGTCGACATTTTTTGTCTTAGACCGGCTACCTTCCTGATTCTTTCATTCTCATTTAGACCGGCTGCCTTCCCAATTCTTTTATTCTCATTTGGACCGGCTACCTTTCCTGTTCTTTTATTCTCATTTAGAATGGCCACCTTCCCGGTTCTTTTATTTCCAGTATATACCGGCCGTCATGGTTTCATTTAGACCGGTTACTCTCCCGGTTCTTTTATTTTCATTTAGACCGACTATTTTTCCTATTCTTTTATTTTTATTTAGACTGGCTGCCTTCTCGATTGTTTTATGTCATGCATGTGCATATGAATAATGATATAAAATATGTATATGAACAATAATATAGAAACAAGTATGTCTTCAAACATTCAAATTAACTATCCTGATTATTCTCAAATTATTATTTGAAAAATTTCTCTCATCATAAATCATATCAAATTATCAACCATAACTCGTCAAGAATTTCACTTATTGCTTTTACTATTAAATCGACTCATTATTCCAATAATATTATTTCTCATAAAATAATTCTCTACACATCCACTACTCTTATTATACTTATCAATCAACTTTCATCTATCACCAAATCATAAGTTAATGATTTATTCAAATACTATCACTATATATTTCATATTTATCATGATTACTTAAAGTAAATTTAACTCACCACGTAGCACTTAGAGCTACCCATTGATCACCTCCTTGCCTTTCCTGCTCCTCTCAGCAATTTCCTCCAGTTGCTGATTGTCAACACCTGACATAATATTTATATTAAAATTTCTAATTTATTCTTCAATTCCTTCATAATTCACACTGTTGGAATGAAAATCACCTCAAGATGCCTAGGTGGTGATCTTCCAAACACCCAAGTCTAGAATGACTTGTAATAAAACTGAAACAAAACAGGAATCAAACCAATCAAAGAAAGAACACAAGCAATTGTTGTCGAGGTTCGGCAATGTGCTTACGTCCCCGTGAGTTCCTCCAAGCTCTCTACACTAAATCAATGGAGTTCTTACAATTACAACAACATCTCTTCAAGAATCCTCAAGTTTTTGAAGAACGAAAGAAGAGAAAAAAGAAAATGATAAGGAATAGTGTTTCCTTGGAATTTTCCCCAAGAAAATTCTAATTACAAAGCCATTGAACCCCCAATCTATACTACTCTCTCTCTAAACAACTAGCCTCTCTTGAATGAGTCTCTCCTGTGTTTAGTGTCTTTGCACTCTCACACACCATGTGTTCTATTTCACACACATTCACATGTCATTCCCATCACACCTCTCTTGTTGATATGAATGTCACACACTTAAATGGCTCCTAGATGACCCTTTATATAGGGCAATGACTTCCTCATCCAATCTTGGAGATCAATCTCCACCCTTAGATCTAAAGAACCAAAGACCCATGACTCCCTAAGAGTCTAAGTGATCCTCTGTGTTTTAACCATGCTTCACACACCATCTGAAGTTGCTGAAAAATCTTGTCTCAGTGTGCCTAGCGCCGCGGCCTAGAATAAGGCTGATCGCAGCGCACAATAGGGCCACACTTCTCCAGGTTCTG
The DNA here is from genome assembly GCA_023935145.1 of Bretschneidera sinensis. Classification (NCBI taxonomy): domain Eukaryota; kingdom Viridiplantae; phylum Streptophyta; class Magnoliopsida; order Brassicales; family Akaniaceae; genus Bretschneidera; species Bretschneidera sinensis. The sequence continues at coordinate 61,182,527 of CM043703.1, read as the reverse complement.
GGCATCGCTGCGCAGCCTCTCTCTGGTGCAGCGTACACCTAGCCAGAAGACTTCTCCTTGCTGCAAGGTGAGGCACGGATCTCCTGAGGTGCGGCACACACCTGGTGACCTGATGCTTAACTCCTTTCCTGTTTGATCCTTATACAAATACCAACAATCTCTACTTTTGTCTAAGCGATTAAAATCGAACCTTTGTGCAGAGAACTTAGGATCCAAACTCAACTTGAGTCACCATATCAATCAAATCTAATCCTAAGAATTCCAAGGCAATGATTGAAATTACTTAGAGGTAGAGATTTAGTACCTAAATCTATAGGATTTTCTTCCATTGCGACTTTGTCCACATGAATGCATTCTTCCGTAACATTTTCCCAAATGAAATGATACTAAAAATCCATATACTGAGTCCTCTCAAGGAACACAGGATTCCTACACAAGTGTCACGCATTTTAGCTATCTGAAAACACCACCACCTGCTCTTTTAGGACCTTTCACTCGTCCAACAACCCTTTGCACCACATAGCCTCCTTTATGGCTTCCGTAGCCGCTATGTACTCTGCCTCGGTCATTGAGAGTGCTACCACCAGCTGCCACTGAGCCTTCAAATACCTCAGCAACCACTTCATCCCAAGCCAAAGCTCATTTCCAGGATTATTCACAAATCTGCTAAGAACTCTAATTGCCTGAGAAATGTCAGGTCTAATACTTACCATCATGAATATGACTAATCTAACCGTACTAGCGTAAGGGACCTTTTCTGTTTCTTTCTTCTCCTCATCCATTCCAGCACATTGTTCGCTGGAGAAGGTGAAATGACCAGCAAGGAGAATCTTCACTGGTTTACCATCTTCCATAGAAAACTTGTACAACACCTTTTCTATGTCGGAAGACTGAGAAACCTTCAACCCGTTCCTCTCCCTATCCCGAATTCTTCTCATAACAAGGATCTTTTGTGTAAGGCCAAGATCCTTCCTCTCGAACTTCTCACTGAGTTGAGATGTCAACCTTTCTATCCTCTCTCTGCAGTTCCCAACCAACAGTATATCATCGACATAGATGAGGATAATCACCACTTCCTCCACCTTGCGTTTAGGTGAATAGGTTTCTGTGAAATCTATGTCGTCTCTTTACGTTAACCCCTTTCGCCACCAGCCAAGCCTTGTTCCGGACTTCATCCCCTGGAGTGTTCCCTTCATTGATCTTGTAAGTGCAATTATAATCCACAACTCTCTGCTTTTTTGGAATGTGCACCAATTCCCAAGAGTTGTTCTTCCTCAAAGAATCCATTTATTCCTCCATAGCTAGCTTCCATCTTGACGAATCCTTACATCCCATGGCATCAATGGAAGTCTCTGGTTCACTTATCCCTCCTTTTGTCCAAGGAGCTGCTGCATTCGCAGCCGCAAAACCATATCTCAAAGGTGGTCTGACCAGCCTTCTTTCTCGGTCCCTTGTGAGCTGATAGTCATTCTGACTTATTGCATCATCCCCTTCTAGTTCAGCCTCCTCTTAATTGTCCTGAGCTTGGCATTCATCAATAGGCTCTACTTGGTCCGAACCCTCTTGTCTTCCTTACTCTACCTGAACTGAATTTTCCTTGATACTATGCTCCACAAATACCAAACTGGTTTGCTCACTATCCCCTGCAACGTTAGTTTTCTCCAAATAAGGAAATAAATGCTCATTAAAAATGACATCTCTACTTATTATGAGGTTAAATTCTTATTGTTCTAAGGAGCACAACCTATACCCCTTAGCCCCTTCCCGATATCCTAGAAACACACATTTTTTAGACCTTGAGCTAAGCTTATCATCATTTTGATGTGCAAATGCAACACATCCAAAAGTCCTAAGGTTGTTCAACTCAGGGGGTTTTCCACTCCACATCTCCTCGGGATTCTTAATGTCCACATCCCTAGAGGGCGATCTATTAACCAAATACACAGCAATAGACACCACTTCCCCCCAAAAACATTTGGTTAATCCGGATCTTATTAACATGTATCTAACCTTTTCCCTAAGGGTCTTATTCATCCTCTCAGCAACTCCACTTTGCTGAGGGGTTTTCACAACCGTTCTATGTCTTAGAATCCTATTTAACTTACAGAATTGATCAAGTTCCTTGTTAAAAACTTCTAAGCCATTATCGGTTCTTAACACCTTAACTACCCTGCCCGTTTGAGTTTCCTCCAACTTTTTCCACACCACTAACTTATTCAAAGCATCTGATTTATTTTTAAGCAAATAAGCCCAAACATTTATTGAATAATCATCAATTAATGACAAAAGTAAAGATTACCTCCCTGTGTTGGGGTTCTTGCTGGCCCCCAAAGATCTGCATGAATGTAGTCAAGAATGCCCTTAGACTTGTGCACTCCAGTATTGAAGTTGACCCGATGTTGTTTCCCAAGAACACGACATTCGCAGAAATCAAGTTCCTCTACCTTTTCACCATTAAGTAGACCGTTCTTGATGAGAACTTGCAGGCCCATTTCACTCATTTGTTCCAAGCGATTGTGCCAAAGGGTTGCCTTATCCATCTCAGCCATCAAGCTTGCTGCTTAACCCTTGATCTTTGTGTCTCCGATCATCTCATAGAGACCATCCTTCATTACTGCTTTGATCACTATCAAAGATCCCTTGGTTACCTTGATCATTCCTCTCTCTGCATTGTATATGTACCCTATGGAATCTAGCTACCCCAATGAGATCAAATTTCTTCTTAACTCTGGAAGATATCTCATATTCCTTCGCAGCCTTGTCATTCCATAAAACATTCTCAACTGGATGTCTCTCGTGTCCCTCACTTGGTAAGAAGTATCATTCCCCTGGAAAACCTTTCCAACATCGGTTTCCTTAAAATTCTTGAACCAATCCCTGTGAGGACACACATGATGAGTGCACCCGGTATCCAAGATCCATTTCCCGCTGCCTCCTGGCCCCATGCTCACATTTGAGCACACAACAAGAACATTATCTTGCTGTTCTGCCTTGGCAACCGAAGCCTCTCCATTCTTGGTATGGCTTCCTCCCTCATCCTTTATCATCTTCTTGAAATCTTTCTTGAAATGACCCTCCTTATGGCAGTAGAAGCATCTCTTCCCTCCAAATCTTGGTTTAGAGTGCGCTTTCCCATGGCTTTCTCCTCTACCTCTGTCCCGATAATAGCTATGTATGTTGCTGCCACACTGAGTTGCTAGCCTTCCTCCAACAAACAGCCTTTCTCCACTTGATGCTCCCCTCATCTTGGCATCAAGATTATCTTACAACTCTTTATTAGGATCCATTTTAAAAGCAAAGATTCGTTTACAAAGATACCTCTTATTCGGGAGAGTCTTGGTAAGAAATAACTCATATAATTTTTTCCAAATGACAGCTGGATCTTTTGAGTCTCCGCACTCCCTTGTGACACTATCCGACATGTGCAGAAAGATGGTATTATACGCCATCTTTTTCATCTCATTTCGCTGGACCTCCGTGATACTTGCTGGAAAAGCGTAATCTTCTCTAATTGCCAAGTCCACCTTTTGTTGCATAAGAACCATCTTGATCTTCCACTTCCAAAGGCCAAAGTCTCCCTTTCCATCAAACTTATCAACAATGAAGTTTGAACTCATCTTGCGGAGAAAATCCCAGATTTATGCAGCACCCATAATTGCTTTCCAACTTCTTCTAAATCTTAAGAACACGATCTAAGATTGATCTCAATATCGTTCTTGAATCACCCTCAAGAACACGATCATATCTTGATCTCTACTCCGTTCTTGAATCACCTCAAGAACACGATCAGATATTGATCTCTACTCCGTTCTTGAATCACCTCAAGAACACGATCAGATATAAATCTCTACTCTGTTCCTGAATCACCCAAGAAGTTGACCTTTGATTCTTGGAGTCTTGCTCTGACAACCTCTTGTTCTTGCTCCGATACCCGCTGTTGTAGCTCTGATACCACTGTTGGTGGTATCTCTTCAAGCTCTGATACCACTGTTGGAAATCACCCTCAAGATGCCCAAGTGGTGATCTTCCAATCACCCAAGTCTTAAATGACTTGTAATAACACTGAAACAAAGCAGGAATCAAACCAATCAAAGAAAGAACACATACAATTGTTATCGAGGTTCGGCAATGTGCCTACGTCCCCGTGAGCTCCTCCAAGCCCTCTGCACTAAATCAATGAGTTCTTACAAGTTACAGCAACACCTCTTCAAGAAACCTCTAGTTTTTGAAGAACGAAAGAAGAGAAAAGAAAGTAATAAGGACTTGAGTTGCCCTAGAATTTTCCCCAAGAAAATTCCACTTACAATGCCCTTGAATCCCCAATCTATAGTACTCTCTCTCTAAAAAACCAGCCTCCCTTGAATGAGTCTCTCCTGTGTTTAGTGTCTTTGCACTCTCACACACCATGTGTTCTATTTCACACACATTCACATATCATTCCCATCACAGCTCTCTTGTTGAGATGAATGTCACACACTTGAATGGCTCCTAGATGACCCTTTATATAGGGCAATGACTTCCTCATCCAATCTTAGAGATCAATCTCCACCTTTAGATCTCAAGAACCAAAAATCCATGGCTCTCAAAGAGTCTAAGTGATCCTGTACGTTTTAACCATGCTCCACGCACCATCTGAAGTTGGCGGAAAAACTTGTCTCAGTGTGCCTGGCGTCACAGCCCATAACAGGGCTGGCCGCAGCGCACAATAGGGCCACACTTCTCCAGGTTCTAGGTGTCACGACGCAACCTTTCTGAGGTACGGTGCATACCTGGCCAAAAGACTTCTCCTTGCTACAAGGTGAGGCGCAGACCTCTTGAGGTGCGGCGCACACCTGGTAACCCGATGCTAAACTCCTTTCCTGTTTGATTTTTAGACAAATATCAACACCACCTGCTCTTTTAGGACCTTCCACTTGTCCAACAACCATTTGCACCACACAGCCTCCTTTATAGCTTTCGTAGCCGCTATGTACTTAGCCTCGGTTGTTAAGAGTGCTACCACCGGCTACAACTGAGCCTTCAAATACCTTAGCAACCACTTCATCCTAAGCCAAAGCTCCTTTCTGGGATTACTCACAAATCTGCTGAGAACTCTAATTGCCTGAGAAATGTCAGGTCTAGTGCTTACCATCATGAACATAACTGATCCAACCGCACTAGAGTAAGGGACCTTTTCCATTTTCTTCTTCTCCTCATCCTTTCCAGGACATTGTTCGCTGGAGAACTTGAAATGATCAGCAAGGGGAATCTTCACTGGTTTACCATCTTCAATAAAAAACTTGTACAACACTTTTTTTATGTCGGAAGACTAAGAAACCTTCAACTTATTTATCTCTCTTTCCCGAATTCTTCTCATCCCAAGGATCTTTTATGTAAGGCTAAGATCCTTCCTCTTGAACTCCTCACTGAGTTGAGATGTCAACCTTTATATCCTTTCCCTGCTGTTCCCAACCAACAACATATCATCGACATAGATGAGGATAATCACCACTTCCTCCACCTTGCGTCCAGGTGAGAAGGTTTCTGTGAAATCTATGCCTTCTCTTTGCGTGAACCCCTTCGCCACCAGCCTAGCCTTGTTCTGGACTTCATCCCCTGGAGAGTTCCCTTCTTTGATCTTGTAAGTGCACTTACAATCCACAACTCTCTATTTTCCTATAATGAACAACAATTCCCAAGAGTTGTTCTTCCTCAAAGAATCCATTTCTTGCTTCATAGCTAGCTTCCATCTTGATGAATCCTTATATCCTATGGCATCGGTGTAAGTCTCTGGATCACTTATCCCTCCTTCTGTCTAAGGAGCTACTGCATTCGCAGCCGCAAAACCATATCTTAAAGGTGGTCTGACCAACCTTATTTCTCAGTCCCTTGTGAGCTGATAGTCATTCTAACTTGCTGCATCATCCCCTTCTAGTTCAACCTCCTCTCGAGTGTCCTGAGCTTGGCATTCATCAATAGGCTCTACCTGGTCCGAACCCTCTTGCCTTCCTTGCTCTTCCTGAACTAAATTTTCCTTGATGCTATGCTCCACAAATACCGAACTGGTTTGCTCACTATTCCCTGCAGGGTTAGTTTTCTCCAAATAGGAAAATAAATGCTCATTAAAAATGACATCCCTACTTATTATGAGTTTAAATCCTTTTTGCTCTAAGGACCACAACCTATACCCCTTAACCCATTCCCCATATCCTAGAAACACACATTTTCTAGACCTTGGGCTAAGTTTATTATCCTTTTGATGTGCAAGTGCAGCATATCCAAAAGTTCTAAGGTTGTTCAACTCAGGAGGTTTACCACTCCACATCTCCTTAGGAGTCTTGAGCTCTAAAGCTCTAGAGGGCGATCTATTAACCAAATACGCAGCAGTAGACACTGTTTCCCCCCAAAATCATTTGGGTAATCCAGATCCTATAATCATGCACCTAACCTTTTTACTAAGTGTCTTATTCATCTTCTCAGCTACTCCATTTTGTTGAGGGGCTTTCACAACCGTTCTATGTCTTAGAATCCCATTTAACTTACAGAATTGATCAAGTTCCTTGTTAAAAAATTCTAAGCCATTATCGGTTCTTAACAGCTTAACTACCCTGCCTGTTTGAGTTTTCTCCAACTTTTTTCACACCACTAACTTATTCAAAGCATCTGATTTATTTTTAAGCAAATAAACCCAAACCTTTCTAGAATAATCATCAATTAAAGACAGAAAGTAAAGATTACCTCCCTGTGTTGGTGTTCTTGCTGGCCGCTAAAGATTCGCATGAATGTAGTCAAGAATGCCCTTAGACTTGTGCACTCTAGTGTTGAAGCTGACCCGATGTTGTTTCCCAAGAATGCTACATTCGCAGAAATCAAGTTCTTCTACTTTGTCACCACCAAGTAGACCATCCTTGCTGAGAACTTACATGTATTTTTCGCTCATATGTCCCAAACGATTGTGCCAAAGGGGTGCCTTATCCATCTCAGCCATCAAGCTTGTTGCTTGATCCTTGATCTCCGTGTCTCCGATCATCTCATAGAGACCATCCTTTATTGCTGCTTTGATCACTATCAAAGATCCCTTGGTTGCCTTGATCTTCCCTCCCTCTGCCTTGTATTTGTACCCCATGGAATCTAGCTGCCCCAATGAGATCAAATTTCTTCTCAACTCCGGAAGACATCTCACATTCCTCAGCAGCCTTGTCATTACATCAAACATCCTCAACTGGATGTCTCCCGTGCCCCTCACTTGGTAAGAAGTATTATTCCCCAGGAAAACCTTTCCATCATTGGTTTCCTTGAAATTTTTAAACCAATCCCGGTGAGGACACACATGATGAGTGCACCCGGTATCCAAGATCCATTTCCCGCTGCCTCCTGGCCCCATGCTCACATTTGAGCACACAACAAGAACATCATCATCTTGCTGTTCTCCCTTGGCAACCGAAGCCTCTCCATTCTTAGTATGGCTTCCTCCCTCATCCCCATCATCTTCTTGTAATCTTTCTTGAAATGACCCTCCTTATGGCAGTAGAAGCATCTCTTTCCTCCAAATCTCGATTTAGAGTGTGTTCTCTCATGGCTTTTTCCTCTATCTTGTGGTTTGTCCTGGTAGTAGCCATATATGTTGCTGCCATACCGAGTTGCTGGCCTTCCTCTAATGAACAACCCTTCTCCACTTGATGCTTCCCTCATCTTGGCATAAAGTTATCTTGCGACTCTTTATCAGGATCCATTTTAAAAGCAAAGATTTGTTTTAGAAGATACCTCTTATTAGGGAGAGTTTTGGCAAGAAACAACTCATCTAGTTTCTTCCAAATGACAGCTAGATCTTTCGAGTCTCCGCACTCCCTTGTGACATTATCCGTCATGTGTAGGAAGATGGTGTTGTACGCCATCTTCTTCATCTCATTCCGCTGGACCTCCGTGAGATTTGCTGGAAAAGCGTCATATTCTCCAATGGCTAAGTCTACCTTCTATTGTATAAGAACAGCCTTGATTTTTCGCTTCCAAAGCGCAAAGTCTCCCTTTTTCCATTAAACTTCTCAACAATGAAGTTTGAGCCCATCTTGCAGAGAAAATCCCATATTTATGCAGCACCCATAGTTGCTTTCCAACTTCTTCTAAATCTCAAGAACACGATCAAAGATTGATCTCAATACCGTTCTTGAATCACCCTCAAGAACACGATCAGATCTTGATCTCAACTCTGTTCTTGAATCACCTCAAGAACACGATCAGATATTGATCTCTACTCCATTCTTCAATCACCTCAAGAACATGATCTGATATTGATCTCTACTCCGTTCTTGAATCACCCAAGAAGTTGACCTTTGATTCTTGGAGTCTTGCTCCAATAACCCCCCTGTTCTTGCTCCTATACCAACCGTCTAAAGCTCTGATACCACTGTTGGAAATCACCTCAAGATGCCCAGGTGGTGATCTTCTAAACACCTAAGTCTAGAATGACTTGTAATAAAACCGAAACAAAACAGGAATCAAACCAATCAAAGAAAGAACACGAGCAATTGTTATCGAGGTTCGGCAATGTGCCTACGTACCCGTGAGCTCCTCCGAGCTCTCTGCGCTAAATCAATGGAGTTCTTACAATTACAACAAAACCTTTTCAAGAAACCTCAAGTTCTTGAAGAACGAAAGAAGAGAAAAAAGAAAGTGATAAGGACTAGTTTTCCTTGGAATTTCCCCCCAAGAAAATTCCAATTACAAAGCCTTTGAATCCCCAATCTATACTACTCTCTCTCTAAACAATTAGCCTATCTTAAATGAGTCTCTCCTGTGTGTTTTGAGTCTTTGCACTCACACACACACCATGTGTTCTATTTCACACACACTCACATGTCATTCTTCATCACCTGGATGCTCACCTCACATTATCTCTTGAATGGCTCCTAGATGACCCTTTATATAGGGCAATGACTTCCTTATCCAATCTTGGAGATCAATCTCCACTCTTAGATCTCAAGAACCAAAGATTCATGGTTCTCTAAGAGTCTAAGTGATCCTGTGCATTTTAATCAAGTCCCACGCACCATCACAAGAGGCTGAAATGCATGCTCCAGGTGGGCCTGGCGCCGCAGCCCAGAACAGGGCTGGCTGCGGTGCATAACAGAGCACCCTCTTCATCCTTTCTGGGCGCTACAGCATGGGGGAGGCTGAGCCATGGCACACACCTCCTCCAGGTCTTCTCCTTTGCTTATGGCTACGGCGCACACCTGGAGCTGATGCTGATGAAGCTTCATGCTTCCATCCCGTTTAATCCTTAGACAAATACCAACACATATCCTTTGAAAATTCCCATATTGAATTTTGGGAAATTTTATGTATGCTAGATCTTAAAAATAAAACTCACATTATTACCTTATGTTTTTCTTAGAGCTCCCCGTGACTCTCTATAAAATTCTCCTGTAAACCCCTTCAAAATTTTACTCTTTCAATCTTTCTTGTGGTCCCCAAGTGTTTAGAGAAATAGAATAGTTTGAATTATAAAAGGAAGAAAACCAATCAGGATTTGGTAAGTATATAAAAAAAATAAAGAAACAAAGTATGTATATGAAAAATTTTGCCCCCCCACTGTTCACCCTTTTGTGCTGTGTATCATGCAATGATACACAACACTTAACGTGGCAACACCTGGAATCCAAGTGTTGCCATATTTTTTTTTTCAAGAGAATTATTTTATTCAATAATAATTCTTTCATGTATATATATATATATATAGACACACACACACACATATACATATATATATTATTTTAATTTCATGTAATATCTGTGAAATTACTTCTTTACCTATAATTTAAGAACATGAGTATTACAATTCTACCCACCTTATAAAAATTTCATCCCCAAAATTTCCTTACCTAACTCAAGAAACAATTGTGAATAATATTTCTTCATAGTTGCCTCATGCTCTCACGTAATCTTTTCAACATATTTATTCTGTTATTCCATCACGAAACTTGAATTAAAGGAATTTCTTTATTACGCCATACTTGTTCTTTTCTGTCTAGAATTTTGACTAGTACTTATATAAAGGTCAAATCTTCCTGAAGTTTTACAGCTTGGCTCGAAATATTATGAGATTCATCATGTGAACACTTTCTCAAAAGTGAAACATGAAATACATTAAATAACTGCTTCAGCTTTGGAGGTAGATCCAGGCTATTCACAACTGGCCCAACTTTCTCAATAATCTCATAGGGTCCCACTTACCTCAGATTCTACTTTGCTTTCTTTTTGACCCTCAACATACCTTTTCATTGAGATATTTTCAAATACACCCAATCACCTACTTGAAACTCAAGAGGTCTTCTTCTATTATCAGCATAGCTATTCGGTTTACTCTGTGCTGTTTTAAGGTTTTCTCTAACCAGTTTGATCATCGTAGTTGTTAACTCAATAATTTATGAACCAAATATCTTTCTCTTTCCAACTTCTTCCTAGTATACTAGAGTTCTACACCTCCTACCATATAAGGCCTCAAATGGTGCCATCCCAATACTAGTTTGATACTGATTATTATAAACAAATTCAATGAGGGGCAAGTAAACATCTCAACTTACCGAGAAACTCATCACATTTTCCCTTAACATATCTTCTAGTACTATAATAATCCTTTTTATCTGCTCATCTGTTTGAGGATGAAAAGTTGAGATAAATTGCAATTGTGTACACATGGCTTTCTGAAAGCCTCTCCAAAACTAAGATATAACTCTAGCATCTCTATTTGACACTATGCTCAATAGTACTCTATACAACCTCACAATCTTAGCTACATACAGTTCAGACAACTTTTTAGGACTCCAATTTTTTTAAATTGGAAGAAATTGAGATGACTTAGAAAGTCTATCTATTTTCACTTACACTGTATCGTGACCTCTCTTAGTATGGAAAAATCCATAAATAAAATCTACGCCCATATTTTTCTATGGTCATTCGAGCATATGAAGAGGCTGTAGTAAAGCTCTCTGATGTTTGTTCTTTGACTTAATTTTCTGACAAACTAAACATCTAGAAATATATTAAGCTACATCCCTATTCAATTTTGACCACCAGAATTTCTGTCTCAATCCTCTGTACATCTTATTGTTATTTAGGTGCATCGAATATACATCATCATGTGCCTCTTTCAATATCTCCATTCTCAATTCTACATCATTGGGAACATATATTATATGTTCCCATACCAAAACACCATCCTTTCAAATTTTTAACTCACATTGCTTTCTACTAAGCACGTCATGCTTAATATTCTCTATCTCCTCATCCCTACCTTACATCTCTAACAAGTATTTTACTATGGATGACTGTACAACCATATTTGTTAACAATGATCCTCTATCATTTATATTCAACTTCATTCTTATCTCTCTTAAATCTATCTTCAATTTCACATCAAGACTCTCAATAACAGTCAACCTTCTTTAGACTTTCTACTCAATGCATCAGCTACCACCTTCGCCTTTTCTAAATGATAATGAATTATACAATCATGGTCACTAATCAACTCCATCCACCACCTCTGTCTCAAATCCAACTCTCTCTAGGTATGTAAGTCTGTCAAACTCTTATGATCAGTAAATATCTCACAAGTGGCTCCATATAGATAATGTCTCCAAATAAGTAAAACAAACATTATGGCAACCAACTCTAAGTTATGGTTTAAGTAATTTCTTTCATGATTCTTCTATTGCCTAAAAGCATATCCCAGTAACTTCCTATGTTGTACCAACACACATCCCAACTCTTGATGGGATGCATCATGATAAGTGCCAAATATTGCATATTTTGGCCTCTTAATTTACATTTGTTAGCTTAGGAATTTGTTACTTTGAGTTGTTTTTTCATTGTTTTACAGGTTTATAAGCACTTGGAAAGGAGTTTCACTAAATTGCCAGAATTGTCCGTACAGATCAGTCATTTTTTATGAATTAAACTGTATTGATTCAGAAAGAACCAGGAGATGAGCCTTATATGCTTGGAAAGATCCAGATGTCTATTTTCTGGTGAATTTTACAACTTATAAATATGATTTTTCTAGAGAAAGTTATGGCAGTTTAAGTAGAGAAAGGTCATGCTGTGCGTGATTTCAACGTGGCATAAGTGATTTTTGCGGATTTAAACTGTAATAATTCAGGAAGAACCAGGAGATGAGCCATATATGATTGGAAAGATCTGGATGTCTATTTTCTGGAGAATTTTATGGCTCATAAATATGATTTTTCTAGAGAAAGTTATGGCAGTTTTAGTAAACAAAGGTCAGGCTGTGCGAGATTTCAGCGTGGGCAGAAGTTTTGAAGGGCATTTGAAGGCTTAAATCCCACATCACACATCGGTTGAAAACTTATTTCTACATCCCACATTGGATTGGAAACACATTGCACTCATGGAGTTCCCCTATAAAAGCCTCACCTCACTTCATCAATCGGTGTGCAATCTCCAAGGCTTTGCTACCAAACAGTGTGTAGTTTGGAGAACTTTGCTATCATTTGAGAGCAGATCTGGAGAGCTTTTGGGAGCAATTCGGAGGACTTTTGGAGGGAAAGCTGGGGAATCTCCAAGGCTTTGCTACCAAGGGGGATACTCACGACGAGATCAAATCTTTCCCATGAGATTCTTGTTGTCCATTACATTTATAAGTAATTAAATTCTCAAGTGGGGCTAGGGATGAACTTGCACAGTTAATGGTATTTTTGTTTATTTTTAATTTATGTATGTGAGTTTCAATTACTAAAACTCTTTTGTTTTATCATTTGTAATTCATTGGTGCTGTTTTCTTTTCCGAATAGTGATAGAGTTTATTCTGTTTATGGATTCAGTTATGCTTTTTCTATTGAATGGTTTAGCTCTTTGATTATGCTGTGATCAATTATTTATCTATATTGATTTAGTTCTTTGCTGCAATATCGCTTCCTGAGTATATTGTCGTTGTTGGATATTCTCAATAGTGATAATAATTTATGTATTTTAAAAGTGGTGAATGATATTTCAAAGGGTTACATTTGGTTTAATCTTGGTTTATAAATCTATATCTTCCGATTAGGAATTTTGGAAATTGAGTTCCCAATTGAATTATTTAATGAATTAAGAGTAATTAAAATACCAGATTTGTGCAAGGGATTCCCAATGCTTTACTGTTTATCAAATTTTCTTTACTTTAATTTGCAATTAAAATTAATCTTTGTTCTTTATTAATCATTCAATATTTTTCTTTAGTTTTTTTGTTCATTCTACTATTCTTTTAATTTGTCTCCCTGTGGAATCGACACCCTAAAGCTGTACTACAACTACCGCGTTATTCTTTGGGCGTAATCACATCATTATTCACTATAAATCCTTCATCACTAGAAGGAAATACTAATATTGAAGTTGTAGTCAATTTCTCCTTTAGTAATTGGAAACTTTTCTCACACTCCCCAGACCATACCAATCTCATATCTTTCTTGGTCAATCTAGTCAACAGTACTGCGATAATAGAAATTTTTTAAATGAATCTTCTATGATAACCAACTAACCCCAAGAAAATTCTAATTTCAGTCACATTAGTTGGTTTCTCCCAACTAAACATTGCATCTACTTTATGTGAATCAATTGCTATACCATCTCTAGATACCACATGCTCCAAGACATTTATTTCATTAAGTTAAAATTCACATTTAGGAAATTATAGCATGCAATCTCCTCAAAATCTCCAACACACTGTCTAATGTTTCACATGTTTTTCCTAGAATATACCAAAATGTTATCAATAATTATAACCACAATTTGTCAAGAAATAGTTTAAACATTTTATTCATCACGTCCATGAATGTTGCTGGAGCATTAGTCCAGTCAAATAGCATCACAAGAAACTTATGACCATAACATGTCCTAAAAGCAGTCTTAGGCACGTCTCCCTCTTTTATCCTTAACTGGTGATAACCTGATCTCAGGTTTATCTTAGAAAACGCTCTCACTCCTTGCAACTTCTCAAACAATTCATTTATCCTAGGAAAAAGATATTTGTTCTTAATAGTTATCTTATTCAACTATCTATAATTTATACACAATCTCATCGTTCCATCTTGCTTCTTCACGAACAACACAAGGGCTCCCCAAACACATTAGATCCGATAAATTGTTTATCTAACAAATCTTAAAATGGTACGTTCAACTCTCTCAATTCAGCTGGTATCATTCTATAGGGTGCTATATATATGTGTGTTGAACTCAAAATCACATCTATAGGAAACTAAATCTCCTTACTATGAGACAATCTGGACAACTCTTCACAAAACACATCATGAAAATCTTTCACTACCAAGATTTCTTCTAACTTCCTATTTTCCTTTTCAGAATCCATTATGTATGCCAAATGCTCCTCACATCCTTTCTTCAACCATGTACTAGTAGTCAGAGTAAAATAAGATAGTTCGAGAGAATTTTATGTTCTCCCTGAAAGTTAAACTCCTCATGTCCATATCTTGAACACTACATTCTTTCTAGAATAATCAACCTAGACATAATATGTCGATAACCAATTCTTTCCCAAAATCGAATTGAAATCTATCATATTCAAAGGTAATAAATCAACTTCAAATTCTTTATCATTAATACGAATCACACAACCTTTGTAAACATTTATGATTATCACTTTATCTCTAGTGGGAACTTCAACAATAATATTATGCATCAAATGACTAATACATGCATCAATAGACTTCATATGAATACTGGATGCAAAAGAATGGGTTGCACTAGGATCAATCAACATTGATATGTCCACCTTTTCTACATACAAAGTACTTCAAATTAGGACAATTATGGGATAAATATCTTATCTGAATACATCTATAACAAACTTTTGTCTCTCGATCATACATTAGATTACCACTTCCCCTTGGTGGCATTCTCACTTCCTCTGCCATAACTCCCAGTTCTCATAACCTGTCTCTCAAATCTAAGGGTCCCACTGATATTACTCTGAGCTACAGAAGTAACAAATCCTACTTGCCTCTGACTCTGTACTAAAGCTCCTAGTGACAAGGAACACCTCCTCTGGGTGGTCTCCCACCCTGCACATTTATACTGGTACCACCTCTGGGTTCCTCAAATTAAACCTCTTCCGTCAATTTCTCCTGCCTCTAAACTCCATCACATCCTTCTCAATCTGAAGTGTTATATTCACCAATGCCTCATGTAAGATAGTTTCGATCAAATCATAGAACATAGTTCATATTTTAACCTCTTACACTTCTTCTCCTATAGTTCTACCATTTTTGTTACAACCATTGATAAGACCATAAATCTGCTATCATATTGAGCCACAGTCAACACATTTGCCTCAAATAAATAAAATCTCTATATTGTTGGGCTCTAAATGTATAAAGAAATTATTTATCAAGGAAAACCTCCTTAAACCTATTTCAGGTTAAGGGTCTATCAATATATGCACTTACTCTGGGAAGAGTATCCTCCCACCATTCCAAAGCTTCTCCTTCTAACTCAAACGAAGCAAAGACAACCCTTTTCTTGTCAGTTACTAGTAAAATACCAAATAATCTCTCTATATTTTTCACCCAAAACTCAGGCTTAAAAGGATTCTTAGATCCTTTAAACAACAAGGCATTCGACTTAATATATCGAACAAAACAATCTTGCAGCATCTTGTGTATAAACTCGCTTTTCCCCTTTTGAACATTTACTGTTACTGGATTTAAAACCCCAGGCACTACTCTAGCATGCTCATCAAGTCTGTACTATAGACTATCAACTCTATCATTCGTTACATTCATTTATTTTTTTTCAAGAGCATGTGTAAGAGCTTATCTTAGCTCATCTCTTCCAACTTCAGATTCTCTCACACCTTTACTAATATCAATTATATTGTCAGTATGTTCCCTTCTAGTAACCACAGATTCGGACTCAACCTCGACTTGTCCAAATATTGGGAGCCTACCACACCCTCTCAAATCAACAACTCTAACTCTAGCACGTCCACATGTCATCCTCAGACTATTCATTAGAATATAATTTATTTTAATATTTTACTTTCTTACTTTTTATGTAGTCTACAGAATCATAAAACCTAATACTCTGATACCAAAATTGTAACGACCCATCTTGGGTTGGCCATCCCCGAGACGGTGTTGTCACATTTTGAAAATCCCAGCATGACACATATATGCAACAATAAAAATAACACCAACTGCAATTATTACATCAATCCTCAACACTCAACAAGGGAGATACATCATTCAGATCTTGACTTAAACATTATATACAATGTAATATGCTTGAATATTTAAAAATATTTTTTTTCTATTAGTTTGAGGATGTGAATCACATGGCTTACAGACAATGACTTCGTCTGAATCTCAACTCACCAAATTATTTATCCTGCGTGCTACCTGAAATCATTGTACAATGAGGAGTGAGCTTCATAAGCTCAGTGAATTAAACTTACTAGAAGTATTCAATTTGTATAATTAGTTTTCCAATATTCATTCATCTATATCTCATATATTTTGATAATAACATTCTATTATTACTACTCATATCAAATCCCCATCCTTTATAAATCTCTTCTTCTCATATAATTAATCATCATCTTGAGACTATCAATTCTATCTCATAATTACCTCATTATGAGGTTCACAGCATATAATCAGTCATGTAGAAATTCTAATCATTTCATATTTCCATATTTCTTCTCAGCATAATTGTCTGTCTGTGTGACTCATTCATCTATCAATAAATTTGCAGTCATGAATAGCACTTTAGCATCTCAAGTAATAACAATTAATATTTAAGCAAATGCAATGCATGAATTTAAATGTTATTATTATTGGGAACATCTTCCCACATGTTAACATGTTTTGATCTTAGACAGGCTACCTTCCTAATTCTTTCATTCTCATTTAGACCGACTGCCTTCCCGGTTCTTTTATTCTTATTTAGACCGGCAACCTTCCCGGTTTTTTTATTCTCATTTAGACTGGTTGCCCTCCCGGTTCTTTTATTTTCATTTAGATCTATTGCCTTCCCAGTTCTTTTATTTCATGTATATGCATATGAATAATTATATGAAATATGCATATGAACAAAAATATGAAACAAGCATGTCTTCAAACATTCAAATTAGCTATCATGATTATTCTCAAATTATTATTTAAAAAATTCCACTAAATTCCTCTCCTCATAAATCATACCAAATCATCAACCATAGCTCATCAAGATCCGCTAAATTCATCTTCTCATAAACTATATCAAATCATCAACCATAGCTCGTCAAGAATTTCACTTATCGTGTTTATTATTAAATTGACTCATTATTCCAATAACATTATTTCTCAGAAATAATTCTCTACGCATCCACTATTCCTATCATACCTATCAACCAACTTTCATCTATCACCAAATCATAAGTTAATGATTTATTCAAATACTATCACTATATATTTCATATTTATCTTGATTACTTAAAGTAAATCTAACTCACCACGTAGCATTTAGAGCTACTTGTGGATCACCTCTTTGCCTTTCCTGCTCATCTCAGCAATTTCCCGCGGTTTATGATTGTCAACATCTGATATAATATTTATATTAAAATTTCTAATTTATTCTTCAATTCCTTCAGAATTCACACTCTTTGAAAATTCTCATACTGAATTCCGAGAAATTTCATGTATGCTAGATCTCAAAATTAAAACTCATGTTATTACCTTATGTTTTTCTTGGAGCTCCCCATGACTCTCTATAAAATTCTTCTGTAAACCCCTTCAAAATTTTACTCTTTCAATATTTCTTTCGTTCCCCAAGTGTTTAGAGAAATAGTTTGAATTGTAAAAGGAAGAAAATCAATCAGGATTTGGTAAGTATAAAAAACAAATAAAGAAACAAAGTATATATATGCAAATTTTTGCTGCCCCATTGTTCACCTTTTTGTGCTCTATATCATGCAGTGATACACAGCACTTAGGCTTTCTCTTTTGGCAACACTTGGTTCCAGGTGTTGCCACGTTTTTTTTTTCGTTTTTTTTCAAAGAATTATTTTATTCAATAATAATTCTTTCACGTGTATATGTTATTTTAATTCGATGTAATATCTATCAAATTACTTCTTTACCCATACTTTAAGACCACGAATATTACACCAAATTACAAGAAACTACAACTGTTGTTGAATATCAAGCATTATTTGAGGCACTTCCTACTATAGTACAAGGATTATCTGAGTCCTTCTTGGTCAGTTTCTTTATTCCTGGCCTGAAACCAAAGCTTAAGAAGGAACTTATCATTGCTCAACCTTCTTCTGTGATATAAGCTATGGCCATTGCAAGGTTGTAAGAAGCTAAATAAAGTGACATCAAAAAAATCTCTTCTTTGTCAATTTCTAGACAATATCTTATTATTACAAGCAATCCAAGACCAGTCCAAACTAAATATCTTCCTAGCCATCCACTACCACAATTTCCTATTAAGATATTAAGTCTTGCAAAATTGAAAACTAGAAGGGAAAAATGATTGTGTTATAACTGTGATGAAAATATAACCCTGGGCATAAATGCAAAATTAAATTATTGTTTCTCATAGGAGCCCATAAAGAGAACTTAGGGAAAGTTATGGAACCAGTAGATAACCTTGTAACCCAATTGAAAGAAGAAGGTGTAACGACCCATCTCGGGTTGGCCATCCCCGAGATGGTGTCATCACATTTTGAAAATCCTAGCACGACACATATATGTAACAATAAAGCAAAATAAAACTAACAAGAATTTTTACTGTAACCCTCATCCCTCAACAAGGGAGGTACATCAATCTGATATAATTTAAACATAACATGCATGAATATTTACAAATAAATTTTTGTTTTTCATTTTCTCATTTGTTTGAGGATATTGACACGTACATGGCTTACAGCAAATGATTTCGTCTGACTTTCAACCCACCAGACTACTAGTCCTGTCTGCTACCTGAAATCATTGTACAATGAGGGGTGAACTTCACAAGATCAGTGAATTAAATTTACTAAAAATATTCCAATTTCTTAAATAGTCCTTTAATATTTAATCATTTATTTCTCCTATAACAGGATAATAGCAAAAAGTCTAATATTTATATAATTCTCATATGATCATATTTCTATGCCTTTTTCTCTTTTTCTCACTATAACTGTCTCTCACTGGGAGACTCATCCATCTCTAATTATATTCACAATAAATACACCACATCTCATCATTTCAATAATGGAAGCAATAATTAAAACAAATGCAATGCATGAATGATTATGATGGGAACGTCTTCCCACCTGTCGACAGGTTATTATTATCTTAGACCGGCCCCTTCCCGGTTCTTTACAGCTTATCCCAACTGTCACAGAATTTATCTCCAGCATATACCGGCTGTCACGGTTGTTCCATTAGACCGGTCCCTTCCCGGTTCTTTCGGTTATCTTATTTAATGCATATACATATGATCAACGATATGAAATATGCCTATGAACAGTAATATAACAATAACATGTAAACAAGAATATTTAAATTAACTACCATGATCATTCTCAATTTATCATTGAAATAAATTCCTCAAAATTTCTCTCCTCATATATCACATCTACTAATTAAACATAACTCATCAATAATTTTACTTATCTATTTTATTATTAAATCAGCTTATTATTTCACTAATTTCTTCTCCTCATATATCATATAAATTTATTTACCCAGACTCGTACCGAATTTTATTTATCCCATTTACTATTAAATTAACTCATTATTATAATAATATTTCTTTTTACATAATAATTTTCTATGTGGCCAATATTTATATCATAGCTATCAACCAAATATTTATCTACCACCTAAGCATACACTACTAATTAAATTTAATATTATCACTAGATATTTGATTTTTATTTAGACTACTTAAAGTAAATCCAACTCACCATGTAGCACTTAAAGCTACCCGTGAATCACCTCCTTGCCTTTCTCGTTCTTCTTTGAAACTTCCCCCGGTTTTTGATCGTCAACACCTAACATAATATTTGTATTTAATTTCTAATTATTTCTTTATTTCTTCATAAATCACACACTTTGAAAATTCTCACTTTGATTTCTTGGGAATTTCATAAATGTCAGAAATAAAAAAAAAAAAGACTACGTTATTACCTTTTGTTTTTCTAAGAGCTTTTCCTGATTCTCTATGCAATTCTGCAGAAAACCCCGTAAAAAATTTACTCTTTTAACTTTTCTTTGGGTCGCCAAGTATTTAAAGAAAATAAGAAATTTGAAAGAAAAACAAATAAAATTGGTTAAGATCTTTTTTTTTTTTTTTTACATTTGCAATATATATATACAAACCAAAGTTGCCCTTTTAAAAAAAAATCTACAGCTCCCCCCACCCAAGGTCTTCTATGTTTTTGTTTAGCTGGAGGGCAACTTTTGCACATGTAATCTTGGTATAAAATTGGGCAGCAGGTGCTGCCATGCATGTGTACTTTTTTTTTTTCCTTCTTCTGTCTTCTTTCTTCTTTCTTCTTTCTTCTAGGATGTTCACGTCCCAGATTTTTTTATTTTTTTTTATTATTAATATATTTTATTTTAACTTTTTATTTATTTATTATTTTTCTTCTTCTTTCTTTTGCCATTCTTTGAATGCTCTGGAATTTTTCTTTTATTTTTACATGAAGTATTTGAACTCTATGCCTTATTTATTAAATTACTTCTTTACCCTTATTTTACAAATACGGATATTACAATTCTACACACCTTACAAAAATTTTGTCCTCGAAATTTCCTTACTAAAATCAAGAAAAGAGTTGGGGGAAATCCTTTCTCATTCTTACTTCATGCTCCCACGTGACTTCTTCGACATCTCTATTTTGCCATAATACTTGAATCAAGGGAATGACTTTATTGCGCAAGACTTGATCCTTTCTATCTAGGATTTTGACTGGTACTTGCATAAAAGTTAAATCTTCCTGAAATTCTATCGTCTGATTCGAGATACAATGGGATTCATCGTGTAAGTACTTTTTCAGCAGTGACACGTGAAATACATTATGTAGTTGCTTTAATTCCGGAGGCAAATCCAATCGATATGCTACTAGCCCAATTCTCTCAATTACCTCATAGGGCCCCACAAATCTCGGGCTTAACTTTCCCTTCTTTTTAAATCTCAACACTCCCTTCCACGGAGATATCTTCAAAAATACCCAATCACCAATTTGGAACTCAAGAGGTCATATTCTTTTATCGGTATAACCTTTTGTCTGTTCTGGGCTGCTCTGAGGTTCTCCCTAACCAGTTTGATCCTTTTCGTAGTCAAGTCTATCATTTCTGGGCCATATATCTTTCTCTCTCCAACTTTTTCCCAGCATACTGGAGTTCTACACGTTCTACCATACAAAGCCTTGAAGGGTGCCATCCCAATACTAGTTTGATGTTGATTATTGTGTGCAAACTCAATCAAAGGCAAATAAGCATCCCAGCTCACTGAGAAACTCAATACACTTGCTCTCAACATATCTTCTAGTATTATGATGATTCTCTATGTCTGCCTATCTGTTTGTGGATGAAATGCTGTACGAAACTGTAATTGCGTACCCATAGCTTCTTGGAAACCCCTCCAAAATCTAGAGGTAAATCTAGAGGTAAATCTAGAATCTCTATCTGAAACAATGCTCATGGGTACTCCATGTAATTTTACTATCTCAGCTACATACAATTCAACCAACTTTTCTGGACTCCAGGTAGTCTTAATAGGAAGAAAATGTGAAGACTTAGAAAGTCGATCCACTATAACCCATACAACGTTATGTCCCCCCTGGGTACGGGGAAGACCAGAGACAAAATCCATGCTCACATTCTTCCATGACCACTCAGGTATTGGAAGAGGTTGTAATAAACCTGCTGGATGTCTATTATCAGACTTTACCTATTGATAAGTCAAACATCTAGCAATATGTTCTGCTACATCCTTCTTCATCCCTGGCCACCAATAATTCTGTTTCAATCCCCTGTACATCTTATTATTACCTGGGTGCATGGAATATACAAAATCACGAGCTTCTCTTAGTATCTCCTTCCTCATCTCCACATCATTGGGAACACAAACCCTATGCCCCAATACTACCATGCTATCTTCTCTAATACTAAACTCAGTTGACTTCTCGCCTAATCTTCTTTATCCCTTCATCTCTACCTTGCATCTGTAATAAACGATCAATAATAGGAGATTGTATCATCATATTTGCCATCAATACTCCTCTATCATTGAAACTTAACTGCATCCTCATTCTTCTTAACTCTATCATCAAGCTAGTATTATGACTCCCAATAGCAGCTAATCTCCCTGTAGCCTTTCTACTCAATTCATCAGCTACTACATTAGCTTTTCCTGGATGATAGTGAATCGTACAGTCATAATCACAGATCAACTCCATCCACCTCCTCTGCCTTAAAATTAACTCCTTCTGGGTTGGTAAATGCGTCAAGCTTTTATGATAAGTAAAAATTTCACAATTGGCTCCATATAAATGATGTCTCCAAATCTTCAAAGCAAAAACTATGGCTGCCAATTCTTAATCATGGGTCGGGTAATTTCTCTCATGGTTTTTCAGTTGCCTAGATGCATAAGCTATAACTCTACCATGCTGCATCAACACACATCCCAACCCCTGATGTGACGCATCACTATAAACCACAAATCCTTCATCAACAGAAGGAAGCACTAACACCGGGGCAGTCGTTAGTTTCTCTTTCAACAGTTGGAAGCTTCTCTCACATTCCTCTGACCACCTGAACTTCACATCATTCCTGGTCAATTTAGTCAATGGTTCAGTAATCATAGAAAATTTTTGGATAAATCTTCTATAATAACCAACCAACCCCAAAAATCTTCTAATTTCAGTTACACTCGTGGGTCTTTCCCAATTCAACACCGCTTCCACTTTCTGTGGGTCAACTGCTATTCCCTTTCCTGACACAACATGTCCCAAGAAAGATATCTCGCTAAACCAAAACTCACATTTAGAGAACTTTGCATATAATTTCTCTCTCCTCAGAATCTCCAACACAATCTCCAAATGTTGTATATGCTCTTCCTCATTCTTGGAATATACCAAAATATCATCAATAAACACAATCACAAATCTGTCCAAGAATGGTTTAAGCACCTGATTCATTAGGTCCATAAATGCTGCAGGAGCATTAGTTAACCCAAATGGCATCACCAAAAACTCATGATGGCCATAACATGTCCTAAAAGCAGTTTTAGGCACGTCCCCCTTTTTTATCCTCAACTGATGATAACCTGACCTCAGGTCTATCTTAAAAAACACTCTAGCTCCCTGTAACTACTCGAATAAGTCATCTATCCTGGGCAAAGGATATCTATTTTTTATGGTGATCTTATTCAGCTGTTTATAATCAATACACAACCTCATTGTCCCATCTTTCTTCTTGACAAATAATACAGGGGCTCCCTAGGGTGACATACTAGGTCGGATAAACTGTTTATCTAGCAACTCTTGAAGCTGAACTTTCAACTCTCTCAATTCAGCTGGTGCCATTCTATAGGGTGCTATCGATATGTGTGCAGATCTTGGAATCACCTCAATAGAAAACTCAATCTTTCTGTTGGGAGGCAAACCAGACAACTCATCAGGGAAGACAGCAGAAAAATCTTTCACCACTAATATTTCTTCTAACTTCCTACTCCCTTTGCTAGAATCCACCACATTTGCCAAATACCCCTCACAACCCTTCTTCAACCATTTACTAGCAGTTAAGGCAGAAATAAGACAATTAGCAAGTATCTTACCTTCTCCCTGAAAATTAAACTCTTCTTGCCCGGGTATCTTGAACACTACATTAATCCTAAAACAATCTACCCAAGCATGATATGCAGATAACCAATTCATCCCCAAAATTAAATTAAAATCTGTCATATCTAAAGGCAATAAATCAATTTCAAATTGTCTATCAACAATATTTATCACACAACCTCGATAAATTGTCCTGATAATAACTCTATCTCCAGTAGGAACCTCAACGACAATATCATGCATCAAAGGACTAGCACTAGCATCAATAGATTTCATATAAATACTAGATACAAAGGAATGGGTTGCACCAGGATCAATTAATAATCTAGCAGGCCTACCAAGGATAGATATCATACCTATGACAACATCAGGAGTAGCTTGTGCATCCTGTTGGGTCAATGTATAGACTCTACTATCTCTGGGCTGAGACTGACTGCCATATCCTCGCTCAGCTACGAATCCTCACCCTCTGCCCCGCATGCTCCTTGATCCACCTCCTCTCTCCATTGGTATTCTCCCGACACTTCCAACGCTTAGGTCAGCAGATTTCCCCGCTTGACAATCTACAGCAACGTGTCCTTCTCTACCATATACAAAGCATATCTGTGTAGGGCAATACCGAGACAGATGCCCTGTCTCATTATATTTAAAGCAAACTCTTGCCTCTCAACCATACATCAGATTACTACTTCCCCCTGGTAGCATACTCACTCCTCTACCATAACTCCCAAATCTAGGGGTCCCACCAGTATTACTCTGAGCTACAGAAGCAACAGATCTTGCTTGGCTCTGATTCTGCACTACATTTCCTTGTGACAAAGAACGCCCCCTCTGGGGTGGTCTTCCACCCTGTACGCCCATACTTCTACCATCTCTAGGTCCCTCAAATCTAGATCTCTTCAGCCAATCCCTCCTACCCCTTAACTCCATCAGATCATTCTCAATCTGCAATGCTTTATCCACCAACACTGCATAATTCCCTATGCCCATATAAGAGAGTTTAGTACGAATATCATAATGTAATCTGTCTAAAAATCTCTTACATTTTCTGACCTCTATATTCACCAATTCACGTAAAAACCTTGACAGGGCTATGAATCTGCTATCATATTTAGTCACCGATAAACTTCCCTGTCTTAGATGAATAAAATCTCTCTCTTGTTGTGCTCGAAAGGTATCTGGGAAATACTTCGCAAAAAACTCATCCTTAAACTTACTCCAAGTTAAAGGTTGTTCTACCTGTGTGCTTACCCTGGGCAAAACATCATCCCACCATTGAGAAGCCTCACCCTCCAGCATAAAGGAAGTAAAAGCCATCTTCTATCTATCTGACATCGGTAAAACCTTAAAATATTTCTCCACGTGCCTAATCCATTGCTCAGCTTCCACCAGATTTGCTGCTCCTCTAAAGGACTGAGGTTTAAACTTAAGAAACCTCACAAAGCAATCCCCTTGCATCTCATTTGTAAATACCCTTCCCTCAGGAACCTCTTGCCTCACCACATTCGGTTCTCTTCTATCTCTCTCCTCTAATCTTCTTTGCAAATTAGCAGCCTTTTCTTCAGTTGCATTCACCTTCTCTAAAGCACGATTATGAGCCTCTCTCAATTCATCATTCCTACCTTCAGATACTCTCCCAGTTCGACTCGTACTAGTTGCACTATCATCATGTTCCCTTGCAAGAATCACCGACTCAACTTCCTCCTCCACTTCAGTCCTCCTAAATATTGGGGGTCTACCACGTCCCCTCTGATTTGAACTCTACCTCTAGCTCTTGCACAACCACGTGTCATCCTCATACTCTGCATTTAAAATATAGTTTATTTAGAATCTTCCACTTTTTAGGTTCTCATCCAGTCTAAAGAATCTTAAAACCTAATGCTCTGATACCAAAATTGTAACGACCCATCCCGGGTTGGCCACCCCCGATACGGTGTCATCACATTTTGAAAATCCCAGCATGACACATATATGCAACAATAAAGCAAAATAAAACTAACAAGAATTTTTACTGTAACCCTCATCCCTCAACAAGGGAGGTACATCAATTTGATATAATTCAAACATAATATACAACTTAACATGCAAGAATATTTACAAATAAATTTTTATTTTTCATTTTCTCATTTGTTTGAGGATATTGACACGTACGTGGCTTACAGCAAATGATTTCGTCTGACTTTCAACCCACCAGACTACTAGTCGTGTCTGCTACCTGAAATCATTGTACAATGAGGGGTGAACTTCACAAGCTCAGTGAATTAAATTTACTAAAAGTATTCCAATTTCTTAAATAGTCCTTTAATATTTAATGATTTATTGCTCCTATAACAAGATAATAGCAAAAAGTATAATATTTATATAATTCTCATATGATCATATTTCTATGCCTTTTTCTCTTTTTCTCACTGTAACTGTCTCTCACTGGGAGACTCATCAATCTCTAATTATATTCACAATAAATACACCACATCTCATCATTTCAATAATGGAAGCAATAATTAAAACAGATGCAATGCATGAATGATTATGATGGGAACGTCTTCCCACCTGTCAACAGGTTATTATTATCTTAGACCGACCCCTTCTCGGTTCTTTACAGCTTATCCCGACTGTTACGGAATTTATCTCCAGCATATATCGGCTGTCACGATTGTTCCATTAGACCGGCTCCTTCTCTGTTCTTTCGGTTATCTTATTTAATGCATATGCATATGATCAACGATATGAAATATTCCTATGAACAGTAATATAACAATAACATGTAAATAAAAATATTTAAATTAACTACCATGATCATTCTCAATTTATCATTGAAATAAATTCCTCAAAATTTCTCTCCTCATATATCACATCTACTAATTAAACATAACTCATCAATAATTTTACTTATCTATTTTATTATTAAATCAGCTTATTATTTCACTAATTTCTTCTCCTCATATATATATAAATTTATTTACCCAGACTCGTACTGAATTTTATTTATCCGCTTTACTATTAAATTAACTCATTATTCTAATAATATTTTTTTTACATAATAATTTTCTACGTGGCCAATATTTATATCATACCTATCAACCAAATATTTATCTACCACCAAAGCATATGCTACTAATTAAATTTAATGTTATCACTAGATATTTGATTTTTATTTAAACTACTTAAAGTAAATCCAACTCACCACATAGCACTTAAAACTACCCGTGAATCACCTCCTTGCCTTTCTCGTTATTCTTTGAAACTTCCCCCGGTTGTTGACCGTCAACACTTGACATAATATTTGTATTAAATTTCTAATTATTTCTTTATTTCTTCATAAATCATATACTTTGAAAATTCTCACTTTGACTTCCTGGGAATTTCGTAAATGTCATAAATAAAAAAAAGTACTACGTTATTACCTTTTGTTTTTCTAAGAGCTTTTCTTGATTCTCTATGCAATTCTGCAGAAAACCTCGTAAAAAATTTACTCTTTTAACTTTTTTTTGGGTCCTCAAGTATTTAAAGAAAATAAGAAATTTGAAAGAAAACAAATAAAATCGGTTAAGACCTTTTTTTTTACAATTGCAATATATATATACAAACCAAAGTTGCCCTTTTTAAAAAAAAATCTACAGCTCCCCCCACCCAAAGTCTTCCACGTTTTTGTTTAGTTGGAGGGCAACTTTTACACATATAATCTTGGTATAAAATTGGGCAGCAGGTGCTGCCACGCATGTGTAATTTTTTTTTTTCCTTCTTCCGTCTTCTTTCTTCTTTCTTTTGGGACGTTCGCATCCTAGATTTTTTTTTATTTTATTATTAATATATTTTATTTTAACTTTTTATTGAACGCTCTGGAATTTTTTTATTTTTATACATGAAGTATTTAAACTCTATGCCTTATTTATTAAATTACTTCTTTACCCTTACTTTACAAATATGGGTATTACAGAAGGATCTCAAGTGTTATTAGGAATCAGTCTAAATGCCTTGGCTCATCAGTTAAGTCCTAGAACACTCAAATTTAGTGGTCAACATGGAATTTTTATAGTGCAAATCTTTATTGATAGTGAAAGTGCTCATAATTTCATCTAAGAGAGATAGGTGCCAGATTAGGACTATCTATTTCTCCTTCCAAATAGTTTAAAGCCTATATGGGTAATTGATGAATGAATATTTGTCCTAGTATTTTGTATGTTTTTTCAAGTATTTATTTATATGTTTAGCTTAGGAATTTGTTACTTTGACTTGTTTTTTTGTTGTTTTACAGGTTCACAAGCATTTGGAGTTCATTTTAAGTAAAGTTGGTGGGATTCGAAGTGCAACAAAACTCATCATTTCTAGACTGCTAAAGATAAATTGAACATTTTGCTAAGTCATGTTGTCACTAGCAAAGGGTGAAAATAAGTTTCACTACATTTCCAGAATTACCCGTACATATCAGTTATTTTTGCGGATTAAACTGTATTGATTCAAGAAGAACCATGAGATGAGCTATATATGCTTGAAAATATTTGGATGTCTATTTTTTGGAAAATTTTACGGCTCATAAATATGATTTTTCTAGAGAAAGTTATGACAGTTTTAGTAGACAAAGGTCAGACTGTACGTTATTTCAGCGTGGCAAAGTAAAGGAGCTATTAAATTCTGATTTTTTTGGTTTGTACGACCTGGACAGCAGCACAACCAGACCAGTTCTAGATAGCAGTAAACACATAGCCTGGATAGCAGCAGAATCGGACCTGGACAGCAGCAGAACCGGGCCTGGACAGCAACAGAAGCACACGGCCTAAACAGAAACCCTAGGGCGACTTTTTGTCTACAAATCAATCTCCATACAGCTATATATAGGAATTTAGACTCAAAGAGGAAGGGAGACTGCGGTTTTTTTTTTTTTTTTTTGAGAAAGATATTATCAAGAGGAGTTTTGAAATATTGAAGGAGGAGACAATTTCTTTCATCAAGGTGGCTTATCAAGAGATTGAAGACGACGACCAATCGCTTCAAGACTTTGATGATTCATCTTGTAATTTGGGAAGAAATTCTGTCTTTGATTTTTTTGTCCTTCAATATGCTTGTAACCCTAGTATTTGAATTATGTGATTTAGATTTAAACATGAGCAGCTGAACGCATTATTGGGCATTTGGCTTTGCTGCTTCAATTGTTTTGGATATTTTGATGGATTTAGTTTTATGAAATTTTCCATACTATTTTTTATTCAATATTCTTCACACCTTTGATTATTGCTTGTGGATTGGCCATCTATTATTGATAGTCAAGGTTAATATTTGAGATTAGGTTGAGGACAAATCATCTAGACCTAATTAAGATTCTTTGAATAGGAATTTAAATCAGGATTCAAATCAAATTGTGATTTAGGTGGTTGCGTTTTCCTTATAGTTAATTTAACTAACTAATTGATGAACACGATCCATGAGATTTAATTAATTAGTTATAAATTGAGAATAAACACGATCAATGGCATTCTCTAGTCTTAACGAAAATACCAATAGTCTTGGATGTTGATTAATTCTTTATATTCACCAAATGTTTCATTTCATGATTGGATAGCAAGCTAAACTCCCAATTGTTCTCATTGATTATACTCATCCCTTCATAATTTGTGTTGTTTAATTGTTTTTATTTAAATTTTCTCTCACCAATCTTTTAATTAGAGTGTTTAGGATTTAATTTCAGAGTTTGTTTTAGTAATTTTAAGAAAGTAATTTAGGATCTAAACCACTGCAATTCCTTCAGAGATTGACCTCGAGAGTAAACTCATCGCAATACAATTTGTGATTCGTGCACTTCCGAGCATTTAAATTTTGCACATCATGTTTTTGGCGTCATTGCTGGAGAATTGGTGTTTAATTCTTTAGTTATTTTCTTTGTTTTTGTTTTTATTTTTATTTTTATTTTATTTCTTTTCTTTCTTTTAGGCGTAATTTTTATTTCTTTTATTTCATCAAATTTTCTTTAATTGCTTCTTGATTTTCTTGATTTAAATTGGCATTAATTTGTTTCTTGATTTTCGCTCTCTTAATTCCTAGTAGCTTAATTTTTCTTTTGTTTTCTTCAGGTACATGCACGGTAGAAGATTCCAAAGGAGAAATCTAGTGCCAGCAATAGACAATATCCATAGGCTAAGGGAGACGTTACAGCCTACAGAAGAAGAAGAAAAGGTTGAGGGAATAGAAAAAGAGGAGTCTGAAAGAATTGAAGGAGCTGAAAGACAAATTATGATGAAGGAATATGTAAGGCCGATCATTGGCACTTCCACATCTTGCATCCAATTGGGGGAAGCTGCACAGAATTATGAGATAAAAAATATCCACTTTAGTATGTTCATTTCATTCTACGGAATTCCAAATAAAGACCCATTAACCTTTATAAGGGATTTCTATGCAACAATGCAGACTTTTCCTCTATAGGGGCTGAATAAGGATCAACTCAAGATGAGATGCTTCTTTTACACATTAAAAAATAGAGCAAAAGTGTGATTGATGACTCTTCCACCCGGTTCTTTGACTACATGGGAAGCGGTTTATAATCGATTCATGAACAAATTATACTCCCATCAGAAGACCACTGAGTTAAGAACTAAGACTGCCACGTTCTCACAAATGGAGGGAGAACCCTTCCATGAAGCATGGGACAGGTTCAAGATGCTTTTAATCCAGTGACCCCACCATCATTACCCATTACAGCTACAAAATCAATTCTTCTATGATGGATTAACACAACAGTGTCAATATACAATTGATAGCACTGCCGGTGGAGCCATAGGAGAAAAGATTGCTGAGGAGACATGCGAGCTATATAAGATGTTGGGTGCTAATTCCCAACAAAAGAGTGTAAGAGAAAGGAGAGTTGGGGTTAATGAATTGAGCTCCAACAACGATATGGCAATGCAACTTGCAGAGTTGACCAAACAAGTCAAACTTCTCACTACCACAAACACGCCCAACAATGAGATATATGGAGTTTATAGGGTTTTTGGTCACGGTACTAACACTTGTTCTTTGTCTTATGAATCTTATGCAGGAAATGAACAAGAACAAGTTAATAAAATGGAGTCTTACCAACCTGGGCTGAGGAATGATCCATATTCTAAAACCTACAACCCTGAATGGAGAAATCATCTCAATCCCTCCTGGAAGACTAACAACACTGTGGCATATGCTCAAAGTTCAAGACCGATTCAATATCAAAACCAAGTTGCACCATCCAATAAGCCTGGAAATCCAACTTTGGAGGAGAACTTGAGTGCTTTTATTCAAGTTAGCAAAGAGAACCATGAGGACATAGCCAAAGGTTAGATTCCTTATAAGCATCAATGAAGAGGGTGGAAGTACAAGTTGGGCAACTTGCGGAACAATTGCAAGTACATCAAAAAGGAAAATCAATTGAGAAGCAAAATGAGCATAACACTCCTAAAGGAAATCCAGCTGAAGATCCACAATCTTCTCAAACATCTGAGGAGAGGCAAGGAGAAGGAGTCATCTTCCTTCACGACACTGCACAAGGCGACCGAGCCTTACAAGCCTCATATTCCTTATCCAAGCCGTTTGAAGGATGTTAAACAAGACAAGCAATTTTCTAATATTTTTGACATGCTTTCTAAAGTGAATATTAATTTGCCTCTTTGGATGTTATCATATGTGAAATTCTTTAAGGAACTTAACACCAAAAAGAGAAAATATGAGAAGAACGAGAAAATGATGGTGTCAGAAGTTGCTAGTGCGGTGTTCCAACAAAGCTTGCCACCTAAGCTGAAAGATCTCAAAAGTTTCATCATCAACATCACCATAGGAAACAAGAAGGTCACCAAAGAAATGCTAGACTTAGGAGCAAGTATAAATCTCATGCCATATTCGATATACTTGCAACTAGGTTTGGGGGAGCTTAAATCAGTAACTATGTCCCTTCAACTCACTAATAGGTCAGTCAAATATCCTAAGGGAATAGTTGAGGATATATTGGTGCAGGTAGACAAAGTGATTGTGCTTGTGGATTTCGTGGTATTGGAGATGGAAGGAACCCCATCTAAGGACAAGGAGCACACAATTCTTCTTGGTAGACTATTTATGGCCACAACCAAAACTATTATTGTTGTCCATAATGGGGATTTAACGATGACAGTCTTGGGAGAGACTGTACAATTTAAAGTGTTTGATTCTCTAACCACTCCTTCTTCTATTCTACTAACGATGAGTGTTCTTTTATTGATGGTGTGGACTCACTTGTTTATGACACTTATTTGCAGACAGAAATAGAGGACAAGCTTGAAGTTGCTCTTACAATTGAGAGAGTAGAGGAAACACTAGAAGATGAGACTAAAGGTTATCATGAGATGTTAGATAGTGCAATACCAGTGTCACCCCAAGAAGAGTCTAGCAAACCTTTAGAATTGCTAAGTTCCCTACTTAAGGAAGATACTACTCTACCTAAGCTTGAAGTTAAAGAGTTGCCTAAGCACCTTAAGTACATATTTCTGGGAGAGGGAGACACAAATCCTGTGATTATTTTCTCTACTTTGACCCAAACCTAAGAGGAGAGAGTTGTGAATGAGCTTAGCAGACTTAGGAGAGCCATAGGATGGAGTATAAGTGACATCAAGCATATTAGTCCTGCTACATGCATGCATAAGATCATTTTAGAGGACAGTACCGAACCTGTGAGAAAAGCTCAAAGGAGACTAAACCCTAACCTACAAGAGGTAGTGAAGAAAGAAAATTTTAAACTCCTAGATACATGGGTTATCTACCCTATTTCAGATAGTAGATGGGTTAGTCTAGTTCATGTTGTGCCTAGGAAGTCTGGGATTATAGTGGTGCGAAATGAGAAGAATGAGCTAGTGCCTACTAGGATGACTACAGGATGGAGAATGTTCATTGATTACAGGAAACTGAACTCAGCTAATAGAAAGGATCATTTTTCACTTCCTTTTATTGATCAAATGTTGGAAAGAATAGTATGACATGATTTTTATTGTTTTCTTGATAGTCTTTCAAGTTATTATCAAGTGCTGATTGCGTCGGAGGATCAAGAGAAGACAACATTCACCTGCCTATTTGGGACATTTGCCTTTAGGAGGATGCTGTTTGGCCTATTCAATGCTCCAGCCACATTCCAAAGATGCATGATGTCAATCTTCTCGAATATGGTGGAGAAATTCATTGAGGTATTTATGGATGATTTTTCAGTTTTTGGAACCTCATTTGATAACAATTTTTATAATTTGACTTTGGTACTTGAAAGATGCATTGAGTGTAATTGAACATTCAGTTGGGAGAAGAGTCATTTTATGGTACAATAGGGCATTGTATTAGGGCATGTGATTTCTAGTAAATGTATTAAAGTAGATAAGGCTAAAATTGACTTGATTGCTAAATTACCACCCCCGACTTTGGTTAAGAGGATTAGGAGTTTCTTAGGACACGCAGGTTTCTATAGGAGATTTATCAAATATTTTTCTAAGATAAGTCGCCCATTATGTAATTTGTTGTCTAAAGATGTTCTTTTTACTTTTGATGATGATTGTCTTATCGCCTTTAATGCTTTGAAAAAAAAGTTGACATCGGCGCCTATTATCATGGCACCTAACTGGTCAGTTCCTTTTGAGATTATGTGTGATGCATCTAATTATGCTATAGAGGTTGTTTTGGGGCAACGAGTGGATAAGCGTTCACATGTGATCTACTGTTCTAGTAGAACACTTAATGATGCCCAACTCAACTATTCCACCATGAAAAAAGAGTTTTTGGCTGTCGTGTTTGCATTAGACAAGTTCAGGCCTTACTTGGTAGGGTCTAAGGTCATTGTGCATTCGGATCATACGGCATTGAGACACTTATTAACTAAGCCGAATGCTAAGCCAAAACTAATTCGGTGGGTCTTGCTTTTGCAAGAATTTGAACTAGAAATAAAGTATAAGAAGGGTAGTGAGAACGTTGTTGCAGATCACTTTTCTAGGTTAATTTCGGAATTTGATTCACATAAGCAAGAAGAAGATAAGAAAGTTGTTGACACTTTTCCCGATGAACAAGTATTTGCAATAAGTCAAGAGCCATGGTATGCTGATATTGTTAATTATCTTGTTTGTGGTGTCTTGCGACCTAACCTCTCTTTTCAAGAAAAGAAAAGATTCTTGTCTTCTTGTAGGAGTTACTTTTGGGATGAGCCTTATTTGTTCAAACTTGGTCAAGATCAAATCATTCGGAGATGTGTACCTGAGGTTGAGCATGAGAGCATTCTTACTTTTTGCTATGAACTTCACTTTGGAGGTGTTGTGAGTTTTAAATTACTCACAAGCGCACGAGTCGTTTGCAATATAGTGTTGTGCAAGTGCGAAGTCGAATCCATGGGGAATTGCGTTGTGAAAATATATTTTTATCTAAACTAACCCTATTTTAACCTAGTTCTGAATTTTAGATTGTATCTTGCAAAGAAATATAAACTAAATTAAATTGATTTAAAAACAACTGATAAAAACACTAAGCTTTTCTGAATCCATCCCAACAAAGTAAAACATATATCTTCATGTTCTATATAAAAATAATCTATAAAATCATTTCATGAATCCACCATTATACAAATCACAGCAAATACCCAAACTAAACCAAAACCATCCAATGTATCCGTTTAAAAATCACAATGGATATCCAATCTAATTTGAATCATCCGCTGTATTCGGCAGAAAAAACATAAGGAATATCCAATTGAACAATTTAAAAGTAATCGATCATAAGATTTTACTCAAATAATTGAACAAAACATTTATACTAAAAATATCATAATTATATGAACAAATCTGAAAATATTATGCCAAACAATGGCGAAGCTTCATCTTCAACCATAGATGAAGATTTTAGCCTCTCATAATTATGAAACTAAAGTTCACAATAAAAGTGCTAAACATTAAACTTTAAAACTAAAAAGAAATAAATTAAAACTAACTATACATTGGGAGAAATTTCACTCGCTGTTGTGCGGCGCTTCCCCCTTTGGTAGCAAAGCCTTCGAGATCCACGATAATGCTAGCAGAAGTCCTCCAGATTGCACACCGATTGCTTCAGTGAGGTGGGGCTTTTATAGGGAAACTCCATGAGTGCAATATGTTCCAATCCGATGTGGGATGTGGGATAGAGAATGTGTTTCCAACCGATGTGGGATGTGTGATTTAAGCCTTCACATGCCTTTCACAAACTTCTGCCCACGCTGAAATCCCGCGCAGCCTGACCTTTGTCTACTAAAACTGCCATAACTTTCTCTAGAAAAATCGTATTTATGAGCCGTAAAATTCTCCAGAAAATAGACATCCGGATCTTTCCAAGCATATATAGCTCATCTCCTAGTTCTTCTTGAATCAATACAGTTTAATCCGCAAAGATGATTGATTTGTACGGGCAATTCTGGCAATTTAGTGAAACTCATTTCCAAGTGCTTATAAACCTATAAAACAACGAAAAACAACTCAAAGTAACAAATTTCTAAGCTAACAAATGTAAATTAAGGGGCCAAAATATGCAATATTTTGCACTCATTAGGAGGTAAAAAAACGGCCCTCAAGGTATTGCAATATGGATTTTATTGGCCATCTCTCTTTAAAGATGCTCATAAGTTTTACATGTGTTGTGATAAATGTCAGAGGACTGGTAGTACTGGAAAGAGAAATGAGATGCCTCTGGCTAACAATCTTGTCATTAAATTATTTGATGTCTGGGGAATTGATTTCATGAGTCCTTTTCCACTTTCACTTGGATATGAATATATTAGTTGCGATTAATTATGTGTCCAAATGGGTTGAGGCTATACCAACCTGAACCAATGATGCTAACTGTGTTGTGAAATTTTTTAAGGATGTGATATTCAGCAGGTTTGGGACACCAAAGGCCATAATCAGTGATGGAGGAACCCATTTTTGCAATAAACTTTATGACGGGTTGTTGAAGAAGTATAACATCACACACAAAGTGGGGACTTCATATCACCCACAAACTTCGGGTCAAGTTGAGGTAAACAATTGACAAATCAAGGGCATTCTGGAAAAGACGATGCAACCATCACGGAAGGACTGGGCAACCAAGCTTAATGACGAATTCTGGGCATACCGCACGGCGTACAAGACACCCATTGGGATGAGCCCCTATCGGTTGGTTTTTGGAAAGGCATGCCACTTACCGATTAAGCTTGAGCATCGGGCGTATTAGGCAATCAAGGAGTTGAACATGGACATGGCAATGGCAGGAGAGAAGCGGTTACTACAACTCAATGAGTTAGAAGAGATTCGTGATGAAGCCTATAAGAATGCAAAGATCTACAAAGAACGCACTAAGCGTTACCATGACCAAAGTCCTATCCATAAGTCTCTTTATCCTTGAATGAAAGTTCTTTTGTTTAACACTCGTTTCAAATTATTTTCAAGAAAATTGAAGTCAAGATGGTGTGGACCATTTTCGATAGTCAACATTTTTTCTCATGGAGCGGTAGAGTTGCTGAACCCAAAGACTCAAGTGACATTCAAGGTCAACGGGCATCGTGTGAAGCCTTACTTGGAAAGAGTCCATGAGAAAGGGGTTGTTGAGTGCATTGAGGTGCATGATCCTGAATAAGTTCAACCAATGTCTTGCTAAGACATTAAAAAAAGCGCTTAGTAGGAGGCAACCCACCCATTTGATAGAGTATGTTTTCTATTCTTTCATTTTCATTGTTCCATTCTAAATATTTTTCTAAACGCGTGTTTGATTTCATACATTGAGGACAATGTTTAGTTTAGGTTTGGGGGTACAATTAGAACTTGTTGAGACAAAATTTTCATGCGACAATTTGATTTATGGGTTAGTAATCAAGTCTTTTATACACGTTGAGTTTAGTTTCTTTAACACTGACAAGTTGTTATGAGGATTGATGCATATTCATATTTTATAAACCGTGCTCTTGATGTTGTAACTGAGATGAACCTAGATCTAATGATTGAGAATCAAATAGTGGAGACTACCTAGTGAGTTATTTGAGCCGTAAGTGTTTCATTATGAGAGTTAGTTTCTTGGTACTCTTAAACATTCTTCGTTATGACCTTAATTCTTAGATGATCTCTATAGGTTTTGCATTGAATGCTAGGATTATATAACTCACTTGAAGTATCATGTTATGTATTCTCATTATTTTAGTTGAATGACTTGAGTAAGAAGTTTTAGTATGTGCCTATCGTTATACGCCCTAGTTGCCACTGTCTCTGGAGAAAGATCCAAATTCCTATTCAAATAATATATATATATGAGAAACATGTCAAAAAGGAATTTGGTTAGACAAAAAAGAGGATATGAGATACTTCAAGGGTATTGAAGTTGCTCTTATGAAGAGTTAAAAAGAAAGAGCTTTGGTGTAAATCAGGTTCGGCCAACCATGCCCATCTATGCATAGGTTCATACTCAATATGTTTTGCTTGAGGTGCTTGACTAGGATATGATATAGGTGATGTGATAGCTTTGCAATCCTAACATTTGATTCCTTTCATGAGATCTATTTTGCGAACATATGAGTGTTCTTTGATGATATCCATATTCATATGCGAATTTATATTTGAAATTTCTTGTTTACATAACTTCTATTCGCATATGATTGATGAGTGTTTGAAACCTAGGTTCGGTGTGCTTAATGAGTGAATCCTATGAGGCTTAGAGTTGAAGGGAATTCGGATTCTTGACGTTAGGTTTGGGGATAATTGACGTGAGGTGTTTTGAGCATTAGAATATAAATGTGCAACGTGTACTTGATTTGAGCAATGAATTGTGAAGTGTTGAGACTATGAACATAATTGTGCATAAGATATCCAGATATGAGTCATAATAAAAATTAAGGCATGAGGGTTTTGTTGATTTAAGTTTTTAGGTTTGTTTTGTTTATGTTTTCTTTTAGTTTTGTTGAGGACTAGCAAAATCTAGGTTTGGGGGTATTGATGAACGAATATTTGTCATAGTATTTTGTATGTTTTTTAAGTATTTAATTATATGTTTAGCTTAGGAATTTGTTACTTTGAGTTGTTTTTCGTTGTTTTACAGGCTCACAAGCATTTGGAGTTCATTTGAAGTAAAGCTAGCGGGATTCAGAGTTCAACAAAACCCATCATTTCTAGACTGTTAAAGATAAAATGAGCATTTTACTAAGTCATGTTGTCACTAGCAAAGGGTGAAAAAGAGTTTCATTAAATTGCCAGAATTGCCCGTAGATCAGTTATTTTTGTAGATTAAACTGTATTGATTCAAGAAGAACCTGTAGATATGCCATATATGCTTGAAAAAATCTGGATGTCTATTTTCTGTAGAATTTTACGGCTCGTAAATATGATTTTTCTAGAGAAAGTTATGGCAGTTTAGTAGAAAAATGTTAAGCTGGGCATGATTTCAGCGTGGCAGAAGTGAATGAGCTATTAAATTCTGATTTTTTTTTGGATTTGCACGGTCTGGACAGCAACACAACTGGACCAGTTCTGGACAACAGAAACCTGGCCTGGACAGTAGTAAACACACAGCCTGGACAGCAGCATAATCGGGTCTGGATAGTAGCAGAAGCACACGGCTGAACAGAAACCCTAGGACGACTTTTCTGTCTACAAAGCTCTCTCCATATAGCTATATATAGGAATTTAGACTTAGAGAGGAAGGGAGACTGCAATTTTTTTTGGAGAGATATTATCAAGAGGAGTTTTGGGAGATTGAAGGAAGAGACAGTTTCTTTCATCAAGACGGCTTATCAAGATATTGAAGATGACGATCAATGGCTTCAAGACATTGAGGATTCATCTTGTAATTCGGGAAGAAATTGCGTCTTTGCTCATTTGGTCCTTCAATATGCTTGTAATCCTAGTATTTGAATTCTGTGATTGAGATTTAAACATGAGCAGCTGAACGCATTGTTGGGCGTTTGGCTTAACTGCCTTGATTGTTTTGGATATTTTGGTGTACTTAGTTTTATGAAATTTTTCAGACTATTTCTTATTCAATATTCTTCATACCTTTGCTTATTGCTTGCGGATTGACCATTTATTATTGATAGTCAAGGTTAATATTTGAGATTAGATTGAGGACAAATCATCTAGACTTAATTAAGCTTTCTTGAATAAGAATTTAAATCAGGATTCAAATCAAATTGTGATTTAGGTGGTTGTGTTTTCCTTATACTTAATTTAACTAATTAATTTATGAACACGATCCATAGGATTTAATTAATTAGTTATAAATTGAGAATAAACATGATCAATGACATTCTCTAGTCTTAGCGGAAATGCCAATAGTCTTGGATGTTGATTAATTCTTTATATTCACCAAATGTTCCAATTCATGTTTGAATAGCAAGCTAAACTCCCAATTATTCTCATTGGTTATACTCATCTCTTCATAATTCGTTTTGTTTAATAGTTTTTATTTCAATTTTCTCTTCACCAATCTTTTAATTAGAGTGTTTAGGATTTAATTTCAGAGTTTGTTTTAGTAATTTTAAGAAAGTAATTTAGGATCTAAACCATTACAATTCCTTCAGAGATTGACCTCGAGAGTAAACTCATCGCAATACTATTTGTGATTCGTGTACTTGCGAATACTTAAAATTTGCACATTAGTAATGGGGACGATTTGTGTTGTTATAAGATCTGTCAATTAGTGTCTAACTCTCCAGCACCATGCTTTTATCATGGATTTTTTTGTCCTTCCCATTCAAGGGGTAAACATTGTGTTAGGTATTAAGTGGCTGAGAAGGTTAGTCATATTCTCACTAACTACAAGCAGTTAAACATGGAATTTGTGTGGCAATGACAGAAAGTACACTTACAGGGAGAATCGTACTTACATCCTGCACCATTACCTACAAAGCCATTGAGGAAACTTGCTGCATATGAAGGCATTGTATCCTATTTCCACTTGAAAATTGAGGAACAGGACCATCAAAATGACCAGATTAACAGGCATTAGATGATTAATGGTTTGCTTCAAGAATTCCAAGTTGTCTTCTAGCAACCATCTCAGTTACCACCCCCCAAACAACTAAATCACCAAATACATCTCATACCTGATAGTAAACCTACTAATGTCAAACCCTACAAGTATCCTCACTTCTAGAAAATTGAAATAGAAAAGCAAGTTAAGGAAATGCTACAGAATGGGCTTATCAGAGACAGCCAAAGCCCATTTTCATCACCTGTTCTGTTAGTAAATAAGAAAGATGGATCTTTGAGATTTTGTATTGACTACAGGCCCATTAATGCAGTTACTGTAAAAAACAGGTTTCCAATTCCTACAACCGATGAGTTACTAGATGAACTACATTGAGCTAAGGTGTTTTTTAAACTAGATCTAAAGGGTGAAAAAATTATCATCAAATAAGAGTTCATGAAAGGGATATTCACAAAACTTCCTTCAAGACACATGAAGAGCATTACAAATTCCTGGTTATGCCATTTGACCTTACAAATGCTCCTTCCACCTTTCAAGCCACCATGAACATGACCTTCAGACCTTTTTTGAGGCATTTTGCTACAGTCTTCTTTGATGACATATTAATTTACAATGCTTTATTATAGGAACATTAGGGCCAGTTAAGGCAAGTATTGTAGTGTCTAGCTAATCACAACTTGTATGCTAAGCTAAGAAAATGTGAATTCTGTCAAGAAACCATTGAGTGCCTAGGTCACATGGTCTCGGTTCAAGGTGTCCAACTTGTTAAGATTCAATTAATGCTAGACTGGTCAGTTCTAACCAATCTCAAAAAACTTAAGAGGCTTTCTAGGACTAGCTGACTACCACATGAAAATTTTTAAGCACTATGCTACCATTGCAGCTTCTTTAACTAATCTCTTAAAAAATGAAACCTTTTATTGGGGGTGAAGAGGTTAAGGATTGTTTTGACAAACTTAAGACAGCTTTAACACATGTCCTTGTACCAGCATTGCTTGACTTCACTAAGACATTTGAAGCAGAGACAGATGCCTATAATGTGGGCATGAGGGTTGTTTTTACTCAAGAAAGGCATCCATTAACCTTCTTCAACAAAAAAAATGGGGCCAAGAATGAGAGCATCTTCCCTATATCAAGGAACTATATGCAATGACCCAAGCAGTCTTGAAATGGAGACAATACCTCTTGGCAAGGATGTTTGTCATCAAAACAAATCACAAGAGTTTGAAAATTTTGATGAACTAGGTAATTCAAACACCTAAACACATCACTACTTAAGCAAGCTACTTGGTTTTGATTATACCATTGTTTATAGAAAATTCTGATGTTCACATCTGATACAGTTACTGAGGTTAGTGAGTGGTATTGATGTCAGTTTCAAGCCCTAAATTTGATGTTATTGCACA
Source organism: Bretschneidera sinensis (assembly GCA_023935145.1). Taxonomy (NCBI): domain Eukaryota; kingdom Viridiplantae; phylum Streptophyta; class Magnoliopsida; order Brassicales; family Akaniaceae; genus Bretschneidera; species Bretschneidera sinensis. The sequence continues at coordinate 61,141,382 of CM043703.1, read as the reverse complement.
ACTAAAATCAGAGAACTATTCTGATCTATAGTTGGTGACTCTACACAAGGCAATGCAAATTGGTTCAGCTTTCTATCCATATTACACAATCAAAGATGGTCTGCTATACTATTAAGGTGAACTCAAAGTGGGGTCACATTTTGAGTTAAAGAACATACTCATTACAAAATTTCATCCATCTCCCATTGGAGGACATTTTGGTGTGTTGAGGACATACTTGAGGCTGTCAGCCAATTTTTCATGGCTTAAAATGAAAAAAGACGTCCAAACCTTTGTGAAGAGTTGCCTTATTTGCCAATTCATAAACTACCCTACTTCAAAGGATGCAGGATTATTACAACCACTTCCTATACTAGATCAAATCTAGGAGGATGTCTCCCTGGACATCATTATTGGGTTACCATTATCCAAGGGTTGCACTGTTATCATGGTAGTCATAGACAGATTATCCAAGGCTTCTCACTTTTGAGCATTGCCTACTGCCTTCACGGCAGTAACTATGGTCTAACTATTCACTGAACTAGTTATCAAGCTCCATGGTTTTCCAAAGTCTATAGTTTCTCATTGAGATTCAATCTTTCTGAGAAAATTCTGGAAATAGTTGTTTATCTTAGTGGAACAACACTTCAAATGTGCTCCTCATATCATCCAGAATCTGATGGACAATCTAAGGTCCATAACAGGTGTTTGGAACAATACCTTGGAGCCTTTGTGCATGAACAACCTAAGTTTTGCTCTAGTTTCTTACCTTAGGCTAAACTCTGGTACAATACTTGTTACCATTCAGCTACTGGCTTGACTCCATTTGAGGTCATGTATGGAAGCATTCCTCCTACTATTCCCAATTATACAAAGACTCTTCTAATTTGAAAGCAGTGGAACACCACTTAAAAACTAGAACTGAGTAATTACAGCAACTGAAAACCAACCTCCTCCAAGCTCACTCTTGAATGAAGGCTCAAGCGGACAGTCATAGGCAGGAGATGACTTAATGAGGGTGATTGGGTCCTTGTAAAGCTACAATCTTACATGAAAACTTATGTAGCCTTTATTAGCAGGATTCATCCTTTTTTCATGTGTCACTACTCAATCTTTTTACAGGTCCTAATCCAGCTGACAATGTTGTTCTCTTACCAACAGTAAGTTTTAATAATCTACTTGTTATATCGTCTTTAATTGTGATAGGTAAAAGGAAGATCATACTAAATGGCTAGGTAATTCCTCATGTGCTAGTTCAATGGGAAGCTCTTTTGCCTCAAGATACTTCGTGGGAAAATTTCCATGACTTTCTGAAATCCTACCTAAACCTGAACCTTGAGAATAAGGTTCATTTTAATGGGGATGGGAATGATGTAGCTCAGGACCGGATTAACATCCAGTTGAACCATGAAGGAAGAAGGACAACAAGGCAACTGAATGAAGACCTGGAACAAGAACTAGAAGACTTGGAAGGAGATAAGGTAAGGCTACCAACAGAGGTAAAATATATTAATACAACCACAGTTCCAGATAATAGAAAAAGTATGCGAGCAAGAAAGAAGCCTCTATGGACCAAAGAATTTACTCTATAAGCTTCTATAAGCTCAAGTAGAGGACTATTATTGAATGAGAAGATTAGTTACAAAGTAGTTGAAGTCAGTAGGTTGTTATTGGTTGTAACTACCTTAAATGTCTGGAATAAAGTCTGTATGGTGATATAAATATCTTAAACTAAGAGATCATCCATTCAATAAGAAATTTTTTCAAGCATTTCATTCAAAAATTCTTTAAGAGCTTCTCACTTGCTCGAAATAGTGAGGTTTTCTTCTTCCATTCTCTATCACTTGTTCATGAAAATCTAGCAATAATTTGTAAACTTTTTATTAGTCACGTTCATGCAATATAAGTGAAAGCTGTGATAATTACTTCTACTTGGCTGATTGATTATCATCTTTCTTGTGCTTACTGTCGCGTACCCTCTACTTAATGACTTCTCTACTTGAACTAGATTTGAATGACCTCGTTCAAATTTGAAAATGAATACAGAGTAGTTTCAAATTCAAAATGAGTGGAATAGAAACATTCAAATTCCAAATTGTAGTACTAGTAAACTAATGATCCCTAGGTATATATACAAAGAGCAATACATCTAAACTACATTTCACAAGTTGATGTTTCCAACCAATTACAAACAAGCATCACTCCCCTAATGCCTTCCTATCTTCTCCCTTCCCTTTTTCTTGGTTAGTAAACCAAAAAGAATCACTTACTTTCTTCTAGGAGAGAATAATCCCAAGACTAGTACAAACTATTTATATTTACAAGAAAATAATGAAAAATGGCAAGAAAGAAGGATAGAAAACACAAGACGAGTATACAAAATTGGGAGGCTGAACTTTGGTTTCTGGGTTGTGGGAACCAAAAGAGATTGATCGTCTACTTGCAAATGTCGAAATCTGGGGAAGGGAAAGATTCTGATGGTTTTCCGCTTTCCCATTCTGAAAAATATGACCTAAGTTGCACATACCAGAGCCTTGTTCCAATTGTCTATATCCAAAAAGACTTCGGGTTGCTGCACTATGCCCCTATTTCTCCAATTTGTAAGAATCCCGGCTGTTACTAATTCCAATTTGAGCACTCTCGAATAAATGTTTCCTGATAGTATTGTTCTATGAATCCTGTGTAAGAAGTTTAGTCTCAAATTTAAAGGTGTGGTAAACATGGAAATCAAAATTGATGCAAGAAAGAAACAAAGACAGAAATAAATAAAAGTTACTACATCGAAAAGGTAGTTATGATGGTCATATAATACGTTTTCTTGGATGTACCAGAGAAGACAGCAAGACAGTCTCAATCCCTAAAAGTTAACTATATAAATGAGAAACAACAATATCCTACCTCCACTGGAGTATGCGTCACAATTCCCATGTAGTTCTAACAGCTAATTGAAAGGTAAATGAAACATGAACATAAATGAAACTAGTAATGATTGGATGCATACCTTGTGCAGCTGACCAAAACCAGCACCGAGATGTGAAGTGAACATGCACCTTTGTGGCGAAGACTTAGTTCTCATATCTGGATATGAATTGCTCAAATCTCGAGGACACTTACTCAGCATGCCAAACCACGAACCTGGCATGCCACCAACCCAACTGTCACAACTCTTCCTAAGCCTAACATATGCCGATGAACTGTGATCGAGAGTCAGTAAGTAGTAAGAGCTATGATGCTCCACCCTGCAGAAAGTATGAGTTGGATCCCAACACCCTTAGAAAATGACCTCGAACCAAAGTCTTGATAGTTCTGGAGTGTGCAAGATAATATAGAATATAACTGCCCAATAAAAGGAATATTTCTAGAGTGAGGACATATGTCATAAGCTAAATTGGGTGACTGTTTCCTGTCTGAAAGCCCAACATAGGGTGCATGCTCTAGTCTTCAATTATTAGTCCCTTCTTGGATGCAAGGTCTAGTATCTGTTTCTCATCAAGTCCCAACCCTATAAGCAAATTCCATAAGTTTCTCTGTGCTTCCCATTGGTTGTGAATGATTTGATCCCTCATCACCATTTCAAACTGGAGCTCAGTATTAGTCATCCCCTACATTTATCCCAATACAAACATAAGGCTCGAATAGAAAGACATATAGTCTTACATGGTAAGCTGACAGTTCAAAATCTTTGATTTGGCATGTTGCCTCAATATTTGTCAAAAATGCACATACCAAAAATAAAAATTTTGATGGCCACAAACGGTTAATTGCAAGACCTAAATGGCATCTACTCATCAGGAGCCTGTACTGACTGAGAATGCTCAAATAGGTTTTATTGCCATTGTTACTAATGGCTTCTTCAATCATATCTTGAAGTTGGCATCGGTTATTCCCATTTACTTCAAACTCCTATAAATAATAAAGTTGGTGACATGTCTAAAAGCTGAGAGAATATATGATTTTGGTGGGAATGAGTACTAGCAGAGGCATCACCTTCTGGTAACTGACACCAGTTTCATAATTGTCATGGATGTTATCAAGAATTACTTGTCGCCTAGCTCTGAGAGCCTCCACAATTGCCCCATTCTTTTCTATACCCTACTAAAGAATTGACAAAAAGGTATTCTATCATTATAATAGACGATTGACGGGTTCAAGCCTTGTGCATTCTAATATGGAAACCAGATCAGCAAGACATAGTGAACCACTTAAAGGTAAAGGAGGGTCCCCCCTCCCCGGAGGGTCCCCCCTCCCCAAATGGAAAAAAGCACACACACATAAGAACAGACTGCGGGAGGGGTGGAAAGAAAGCTGTTTTTTTTTCTTTTCTATTTGACTGAAACTCCAACAAGTCTATGATGAAGATCACAAGGATTGGAACGAGGGAGCAATGATAGTTCATACAGAGTATTCTTAATTAATATACATACTAACTAGCTATGGACAAACCTAAAACAGAAAATACCAAAAATAAACAAATATTTGAAAGAAGCAGTAAGAGCACCACGTGGACAACAGCAAGCACATAATCTTTCATTCAGTATACCAAACTTATAAACTTAACATGCATGTAAGAGTGAATAAAAGCTAGAGGCTGATATTCTCAAAATTTGCATAATATAGACATTAAGTTGTGCAGGAATGTCACTATCTAACTTGTTTTGCAATAGCATCATCAAGATGCTGAAGTTCAGTGCGGTTACGAAGGTTAGTTTCCTCAAGCTCAAATAATGCCTACTATAAGTTAATTCGTTCTTGAACATTTTCACTGATTTCATGGCTCAAAACATACAACCAAGAAAGCTCATCATTAGCAGGTTTAACACTTGGCTGTGATTACTTTTCAGCCAGCTCATTTTTTAGTCGGCAGACCTCAATTTGTACAACCAAAGGTGTCATGTTCTATATAAGGTGCAACCTAAAATAACTGGGCATAAAAGTCAATCGAGCAACTTGCCTAAAGACTGTCAATCATCCTCTGGTAATCTGATACATGTGTATCAATTGTGCCAATGCTTTTCTGAAAAGCAAACGAGTGTCCTTAAAATTAATATAAAATTGAAAAATCAAGTGACTACGACAAAGAAACATAGTTAAACAGAAAAAAAAAAAAAAAAAAAAAAAGTTGTCTTCATGAGACATTATGCTTAAGTGAAGAGAGAATCACATAGACACCAATGTAACATTCCACATATCAGTTTGCTGTAAAGAACTTTTGTTACATATAATATGAGAAAAGAAAATACGTCTCACCTGGATGTGTGTCTTTATTTCCTTTGCTCGGTCTGCATATTTCAAGGTATTCAAAGTATGGTTGCAACCATCACTATTTGAGAATTACCACTCAGACCAGCTTTAAGTATCTGAGTAAGTTTACTGCAAAAATATTGACATTAGTTGCATAAGAAAAGAAGGCTCCAGGCTTCAGTAATTATGAATCACATACCTATTGCGGTATGGGACATAAGCAAGATCCTTCTTATGTTGTTTCCCCAAAGCATTGATGCAGTTTGCTAAAGCAAGAAGCGAACAGTTACTGTTAGCTCCATCCCTTAGTTTCTGGACTCAACTACTTGTTTCTGAAGCCCTTTCACTGCAAGCAAGATCCACAAGTGCAAGTTTTCCTCGTATGACTGGATTTCAGTACTTGTTTTTGAGTTTTCTTTTCACAATAATCTCCAAAACTGCATGTGATGTAGTTATATGAAGATAGCTTAGTATTAAATATGAAAATAAGTTATGATACATTGAGAGAGCAGCAGAACTAGTTTTCCAATGCTAAGGTATCAAACTATTAGTGATAGTGGTGTTGTTCCTAAACCAGTATTAGTGGACAGTAGTAAGCTACTCCTAGTACCTTTTGAGACGAGGTTGTGTGGACAGCCTTTTGGATTCAGCACGTTCAATTAGTAATTTGGAACTTTTATCTTTTTTATAAGTAAAAGAATTTATAAAAGACGTAAAAACGCACCAAGGGGGTGTAACCCATTTACAATAACTGACTAGGGGATAAAAACTCCACAAAATCAAGGATATCTACCTCATTCACAAATTATATATATATATACACCAAAACTTAAGAGCATTGAACCATCTATCTCTAATTACGTCAAAGTGTCTCCATGCTATCAAAAGCTCTATAATTCCTCTTATTACACACAATCCAAAAATACAAAGAGGAATCAAAGAGTTAGCTTTCTTGAGGTCTTTAGAAGCCCATAACCCATTCCAAGCCCATATTTCATCTTTCACGGATCTGGTAAATACCAAAGAAACACCCAAAACACTATACGTCATCTCCCATAAGCTTCTAGCCAATGAACACTCCATCAAAAGATGAAACACGAATTCAACACATCTTTTGCAAATGTAACACCTTTTGACAATCGCTTTTCCCCTTCTTTCTCAATTGTCTATAGTAAGTATCTTTTCCCAAACGGCTTCCGACAAAAAAAAAAAAAAAAATATATATATATATATAAGGGCCCGAGGGATCCAAATTTCTTTTCAAAAAAAATTGGAGGAACCATCCGAGGTAGCCCCAACAAGAAGAATCTTATAAAAAGATCTCACCTCAAACCCTTTAATCAGAGTATCCCTCCACTTAATTGAATCCTCTCTAGACAAGTCCATCTTATAGCTATACAAGGCTGCCAAGAAACTTTGAACCCTCTCAACCTCCCAATCATGGACATTTCAGATCAAAAGCAAATCCCAAGAGATTGCATCATTAACCAAAGAGACGCACGAACAAATAAGAGTTTCTTTATCTCTCACGATGGTAAAGATATCTAGAAATTGGTCTTTTAAAGAAGAGTTTCCAACCTAAATGTCATGCTAAAGCCGTGTTTTCTCTCTGTTACCCACCACCATGGAAACAACAACTCCTATCCTTCCCGAACCCATTTCCGCTCCCATACACCATAAGCCCCCCTCCTTCCTTAGACATCCACCCGTTAGGATCCATTTCAAATTTAGCTTCCACCACTTTCCTCCATAAATGATTCATCACTACCATAAATCTCCATAGTCATTTCCCTATAAGAGCTTTCTTGAATAAAGTAAGAGATTTAAGACCAAGACTCCCTTTTACTATCGGTTGCTTAACCACACCCCACCTCACCAAATGATACTTGTATTCCTCCCCCGTGTTGCCCTAAATAAATCTCCTCTAGATACTCTCCAACCTATTAGTCGTCGAACTAGGAATAGGAAAAAGAAACATAAGATAGATAGAAAGTATATAGAGAGTATTTTTTATTAGAGTAAGTCTTCCCCCTTTCGCGAGGTAGTGATTTTTCCATCCGGCTAACCGTTTCTCAAACCTTTCCACAATGGGATTCCACACACTTTTGTCTTTGAATTTAGCTCTAAGTAGAAGGCCAAGGTAATTAAGAGGAACCAACCCTAAATTGCACCCCAACATACTTGTAAGAAATCGACCATTAATATTCTCACCAAGAGGGATTAGATCACTCTTACCAAGATTTACCTTCAGTCCCGAAACCGCCTCAAAACACAAAAGAACACACCAAAGATGCAACATTTGAATAGCTTACAGCCCACAAAAAACAATTGTGTCATCTGCAAAGAGAAGATGAGACACACTCACACTACCACCATTCCTCTTCACCTTGAAGTCACTCAAAATTCCCCTTTCAATCGTTTTTACCAACATTTTTCTAAAAGCTTCCATCACCAAAGTAAACAAGAAAAGAGACAAAGGATCTCAGATCCCTTTGTCTAAGACCCCATGAAGCTTTGAAAAAACCGGAGGGACAACCGTTAACAAGAATAGATAAAGAGGCCGAAGGAATACATTTGTAAATCCACTTACAATATTTGTCCCTAAAACCCATCTTCTTCAACAAGTAAATCACAAAACCCTAGTAAACATGATTATAAGCCTTTTTTCGTATCAAGTTTACAAAACACCCCTCCCCCTACATCTTCTAAATGGGCATCTAACACTTAATTAACAACCAAAGCGGTATCCAAATTTTGTCTACCCTCAATGAATGCATTTTAATGAGGACTCACCACTTTTTGAATTACTTTCTTCAATCTAAAAGTCAGAACCTTGGATAGAAGTTTATAAATACATCCCATAAGACTTATAGGCGAGAAGTCTTTGACATTTAAAGCTCCCACCCTCTTCAGAATAAGGACAATAAAGGTAGAATTAAGACTTCCCACAAACTCCCTGGAGCAATGGAACTCCTCAAATAGCCTAAGGATATCCCCTTTAACCACCTCCCAATTATGAATAAGAAATGCCATAGAAAACCATCAAGGCTCGAAGCCTTATTGCCATTACAATTCTGAAGATCAACAAGAATTTTCTCATAATCAAACAGACGCTCAATCCAACTAGCCTCCTTCCCATCAATACAAGAAAACTCAAACCCATCCAAATTAGGCCTCCAAATTAGGCCTACTCTCACATGTCACCATGTAGAGAGTTCTATAGAAATCGTAAATTGCCTTTTTTATATCCAACTCCTCCTCAAACACCATACCATTAACCTCAATGGAACCAAGAAAATTGTATCTTCGATGATCATTAACCATACGATGAAAAAATTTGGTATCTCGATCACTCTCCTGAAGCCAAATTTCTCTAGATTTTATCGCCAAGAGATTTCTTCCACCGAGATGAGCTTGGACAGTTCCTTTTAAACACATACCCTCCTTTCTTTTTCCGCCCTCGAGACCAGAAGCAATCTCCTTCTCGTTGAGTCCACTAACCTCACCTACCAAAGCATTTAGAGTTGAGTTGACATTCCTGAGAGTTTCTTTGTTCCATCTTTTCAATTCCCCTTTTAGAGATTTCAATTTTGAAGCTAGCATAAAACCAGCACAACCCCTCACATTAAAACTATCCCACCATGCTTTGAAAAGATCCCAAATCTTTCCACCTTAAGCCACATATTCTCAAACTGGAATAGAGTCGGACCCTAATATAAACACCTCACTTCAGGCACAATAGGATGATGGTTTGAAGTAGGCCGAGGCAAAAGCTTTTAAGTCACACTAGAAAATAGGGCTTCCTAACTGTTGGGAAACCACACTCAAGATGCCCAGGTGGTGATCTTCCAAATACCCAATTCTAGAATGACTTGTAATGATCAGACCATAAACAAAAATCAAGCAATCAAAGAAAGAACACAAGCAATTTGTTATCGAGGTTCGGCAATGTGCCTACGTTCCCGTGAGCTCCTCCGAGCCCTCTGCACTAAATCAATGAGTTCTTACAAGTTACAACAACTCCTCTTCAAGAAACCTCTTGTTCTTGAAGAACGAAAGAAGAAAAAAGAAAGTGATAAGTTCTTAAGTTACCCTGGAATCTTCCCCAAGAAAATTCCACTTACAAGTCCCTTGAATCCCCAATCTATACTACTCTCTCTCTAAACAACCAGCCTCTCCAATGAGTCTCTCTTGTGTTTTTGTGTCTTTGCACTCTTACACTTGATCTCACATATGATGATGTTATGACTCACTTGTTGTTGTGATTGAAGCTAGATGACCATTTATATAGTGCACCCCTTCTTGAACCAATCTTTAAGTCAATCTCAACCCTTAGATCTTGAGAACCAATCAATCATAGCCCTTCAACAAGTCTAAATGATCCTGTACGTTTTGATCATGCACCACGCACCTTTCCAAAATGCTGATGAGAGTGCATCAGGTGTGCTTCAAGCCGTGGCTCAAAACAGGGCATGCTGCGACCTGGAAAGGGGGAGGCTTTTTGTCATGCTGGAGGTCGCGGCTTGGGGTGGCTGTGCCGCGGTGCATAGCTCCTCTCTCAACTTCTGGACTTCCTGGAGGCTGAGGCGCGCACACCTTGAGCCGCGGCTCCAAGGCTTGAAGAAGCTTCATTCTTCAACCCTCTTAATCCTTAGACAAATACCAACAATCTCTACATTTTTCTAAGCGATTAAACCCGAACCCATTGTGCAGAGAACTCAAGATCCAAACTCAACTTGAGTCACCATATCAACCGACTCCAATCCTAAGAAGTCCAAGGCAATGATTGAACTTACTTAGAGGTAGAACTTTGGTGCCTAAATCTGTAGGATTTTCTTCCGTGGCCACCTTGTCCATATGAATGCATCATTTCATAACATTTTCCCAAATGAAATGATACAGAACATCCATATGTTTTGTCCTCTTATGGAACATCGGATTCTTACACAAGTGTAACGCACTTTGGGTATCTGAATACACCACCACCTGCTCTTTCAGGACCTTCAACTCTTCCAACAACCCTTTGCACCACATAGCCTCCTTTATGGCTTCTCTTGTCGCTATGTACTCAACCTCGGTTGTTGAGAGTGCTACCACTGGCTGCAACTGAGCCTTCCAACTTACACAACATCCGTTTAAGTTGAAGAAGTAGGAGGTAATCGATCTTCTCTTATTCTGGTCTGCTTCATAGTCCGAATCCGCATAACCTTCTAGACAAATGGACTTACCCCTCTTCTCATAAACCAACCCCACATTTGGCTTTCCCTTCAAGTACCTCAGCAACCACTTCATCTCAAGCCAATGCTCCTTTCCGGGATTACTTATAAACCTGCTGAGAACACTCATTGCATGAGCAATGTCGGGTCAAGTGCTTACCATCACGAACATGACTGATCCAACCGCAATAGAGTAAGAGACCTTTTTCCTTCTTCTCATCTTATCTCGGACATTGATCGCTAGAGAACTTGAAATGACCAACAAGGGGAACCTTCACTGGTTTGCTATCTTCCATAGAGAACTTAGATATCATCTTCTCTATATAGGAAGTCTGAGAAATCTTCAATCTGTTTTTCTCCCTTTCCTAGATTATAAACATCCCCAAGGATCTTCTGTGCATGGCCAAGATCCTTCATTTCAAACTCTTCACTGAGTTGAGACTTCAATTTTCCTATCCTCTCCATGTTGCTCCCAACCAGCAACATATCATTAACATAGATGAGGATGATCGCCATTTCCTCCACCTTGTGCCCCTGGTAGTACAAGCACGAATCATAGTAGCTCCTCATGAAACCCAAGCTAGTTACAAAGGAATCGAACCTCTTATTCCATTGCCGAGGTGATTGCTTCAGGCCATAGAGAGATTTCTTCAATTGGCACACCAAATCTCCCTACCTTCCTTCCTCATAGCTTTCGGGTTGCCTCAAGTAGATGGTCTCATCAAGCTCTCCATGTAAGAACTATCTTCACATCCATTTGCTCGATTTCCCAATTAAATTGGACCACCATTGCTAACACTATCCTTATCGTCTTATATTTCACAACCGGTGAGAATATTTCGGTGAAATCTATGTTTTTTCTTTGTGTGAACCCCTTCGCCACCAGCCTAGCTTTATATCAAACTTCATCCCCTGGAGTGTTCCCTTCTTTGATCTTGTAGATCTACCTACAATCCACAACTCTCTGTTTTTCTGGTTTAGGCACCAATTCCCAAGAGTTGTTTTTCCTCAAAGAATCCACTTCTTCCTCCATAGCTAGCTACCATTTTGACAAATCCTTACATTACATGGCATCCATGTAAGTTTCTGGTTCAACCTCTCATTCTGAATAAGGAGCTGCTATATTAGCACCAACAAAACCATATCTCAAAGGTGGTCTGACCACCCTCCTTTCCCGGTCCCTTGTGAGCTGATAGTCATTCTGACTTGCTGCATCATCCCCTTCTAGTTCAGCCTCCTCTCGAGTGTCTTGAGCTTGGCCTTCATCAATGGGCTCTACCTGGTCTGAACCCTCTTACCATCCTTGCTCTACCTGAACTGAATTTTTCTTGATGCTATGCTCCACAAATTCCGGGCTGGTTTGCTCACTATCCCTTGCAGGGTTAGTTTTCTCCAAATAGGGAAATAACAATTCATTAAAAATGACATCTCTACTTATTATGAGTTTCATTCCTTTTGGTTCTAAGGACCACAACCTATACCCCTTAACCCCATCACCATACCCTAGAAACACACATCTTCTAGACCTTGGGCTAAGTTTATCATCCTTTTGATGTGCAAATGTAGCACATCCAAAAGTTCTAAGGTTGTTCAACTCAGGGGATTTCCCACTCCACATCTCCATGGGAGTCTTAAGGTCTAAAGCCCTAGAGGGTGATCAATTAACCAAATATGCAGCAGTAGACATAGCTTCTCTCCAAAAACATTTTGGTAAACCAGACCCAATTAACATGCATCTAACCTTTTCCATGACGGTTCTATTCATCCTCTCAACAACTCCATTTTGCTGAGGGGTTTTTACAACCGTTCTATGTCTTAGAATGCCATTTAATTCACAGAATTTATCAAAATCCTTATTAAAAAATTCTAAGTCATTATCGGTTCTTAAAACCTTAACTACACTACCCGTTTGAGTCTCCAACAACTTTTTCCACACCAAAAATTTATTCAAATCATCTGATTTATTTTTAAGCAAATAAACCCAAACTTTTGTTGAATAATCATCAATTAAAGAAAGAAAGTAACGATTACCTCCCTGTGTTGGTGTTCTTGCTGGTCCCCAAAGATCCGCATGAATGTAGTCAAGAATCTCCTTAGACTTGTGCACTCCGGTGTTGAAGCTGACCCGATGTTGCTTCCCAAGAATGCAACTCTCGCAAAAATCAAGTTTCTCTACCTTGTCACCATCAAGTAGACCATCCTTGCTGAGAACTTGCAAGCCTTTTTCGCTCATATGTCCCAAGCGATTGTGCCAAAGAACCGCCTTATCCATCTCAACCATCAAGCTTGCTGCTTGATCCTTGATTTTTGTCTCTCCGATCATCTTATAGAGACCATCCTTAATTGCTGTTTTGATCACAATCAAAGATCTTTTGGTTACCTTGATATTTCCTCCTTCTGCTTTGTATGTGTACCCCATGGAATCCAACTGCCCCAATGAGATCAAATTCCTTTTCAAATCCGAAAATAACTCACATTTCATAGTAGCCTTGTGACTCCATCAAACATCCTCAACTGGATGTCTCCTATCCCCTCACTTGGCAAGAAGTATAATTCCCCAAGAAAACCTTTCTATCATTGGTTTCCTTGAAATTTTTGAACCAATCCCTGTGAGGGCACATGTGATAAGTGCACCCGGTATCCAAGATCCATTTCTCGCTGCCTTGCCTCCTGCTCACATTTGAGAATACAACAAGAACATCATCTTGCTGTTCTCCTTTGGCAACCGAAGCCTCTCCATTCTTGGTATAGCTTCCCCCTCTCTCATCCCACAACCTCTTCTTGCAATTTTTCTTGAAATGACCCTCCTTATTGCAGTAGAAGCATCACCTTCCTCCAAACTTCGGTTTGGAATGCGATCTCCCATGGCTCTGCCCTCTACCCTTTAATCTCTATCGGTAGTTGCCATAAATGCTACTTCCATTCCGAGTTGTTGGCCTTCCTCTAACGGATAGCCCTTCTCCACTTGATGCTTCCCTCATCTTGGCTTTGAAATCATGAGCCCTTATAGCATTGATCACAATTTCCTTGGTTAGTGTATCTCTTCCATATTCAATAGCATTAATCAAACTTTCAAAATAATCAGGAAGAAAATTCAATAACATAACAGCCAATTGTTCATCCGTGAATGTTATACTACAACTAGCCAAATCTTGAACTAGTTTATTAAACACATCAAGATTATCTTACAACTCTTTATTAGGATCCATTTTAAAAGCAAAGATTCGTTTAAGAAGATAAATCTTACTAAGAAGAGTTTTGGTAAGAAACAACTCATCTAGTTTCTTATGACAACTAGATCTTCCGAGTCTCTGCACTCCTTTGTGACACTATCCGAGATGTGCAGAAAGATGGTGCTATACACCATCGTCTTCATCTCAATCCGCTGGACTTCTGTGATACTTGCTGGAAAAATGTCATCTTCTCCAATAGCCAAGTCCATCTTCTGTTACATAAGAACAGCCTTGATCTTCCGCTTCCAAAGGGCAAAGTCTCCTTTTTCCATCAAACTTCTCAACAATGAAATTTGAACCCATCTTATGAAGAAAATCTCAAATTTATGCAGCACCCACAATTGCTTTCCAACTTCTTCTAAATCTCAAGAACACGATCGAAGATTGATCTCAATACTGTTTTTGAATCACCCTCAAGAACACGATCAGATCTTGATCTCTACTCCGTTCTTGAATCACCCAAGAAGTTGATCTTTAATTCTTGGAGTCTTGCTCCGACACCTTCTGTTCCAACTCTGATACCCGCTCACCAAAGCTCTGATACCACTGTTGTAGTATCTCCTCTAGCTCTGATACCACTGTTGGGAAACCACCCTCAAGATGCCTAAGTGGTGATCTTCCAAACACCCAAGTCTAGAATGACTTGTAATGATCAGAACAGAAACAGAAATCAAGCAATCAAAGAAAGAACACAAGCAATTTGTTATCAAGGTTCGGCAATGTGCCTACGTCCCCGTGAGCTCCTCCGAGCCCTCTGCACTAAATCAATGCGTTCTTACAAGTTATAACAACTCCTCTTCAAGAAACCTCTTGTTCTTGAAGAACGAAAGAAGAGAAAAGAAAGTGATGAGGTCTTAAGTCACCCTAGAATTTTCCCCAAGAAAATTCCACTTACAAGGCCGTTGAATCCCCAATCTATACTACGTTCTTGAATCACCCAAGAAGTTGATCTTTGATTCTTGGAGTCTTGCTCCGACACCTTCTGTTCCAACTCCGATACCCGCTCACCAAAGCTCTGATAACACTGTTGTAGTATCTCCTCTAGCTCTGATACCACTTATGGGAAACCACCCTCAAGATGCCTAGGTGGTGATATTCCAAACACCCAAGTCTAGAATGACTTGTAATGATCAGAACAGAAACAGAAATCAAGCAATCAAAGAAATAACACAAGCAATTTGTTATCAAGGTTCGACAATGTGCCTACGTCCCCGTGAGCTCTTCCGAGCCCCCTGCACTAAATTAATGCGTTCTTACAAGTTATAACAACTCCTCTTCAAGAAACCTCTTATTCTTGAAAAACGAAAGAAGAGAAAAGAAAGTGATAAGGTCTTAAGTCACCTTAGAATTTTCCTCAAGAAAATTCCACTTACAAGGCCCTTGAATCCCCAATCTATACTACTCTCTCTCTAACCTGGTTGCCTCTCCAATGAGTCCATCTTGTGTTTTTGTGTCTTTGCACTCTTACACTTGATCTCACATATGATGATGTTATGACTCACTTGTTGTTGTGATTGAAACTAGGTGACCCTTTATATAGTGCACCCCTTCTTGAACCAATCTTGAAGTCAATCTCAACCCTTAGATCTTAAGGACCAATCAAGCATAGCCCTTCAACAAGTCTAAGTGATCCTGTGCGTTTTGATCATGCACCACGTACCTTTCCAAAATGCTGATGAGAGTGCATCAAGTGTGCTTCAAGCCGTGGCTCAAAACATGGCATGTCGTGGCCTGGAAGGGGGGAGGCTTTCTGTTATGCTGGAGGCTGCGACTTGGGGTGGCTGTGCCGCGACACGCACACCTTGGGCCGCGGTGCACAACTCCTCCCTGAACTTCTGGACTTCCTGGAGGCCGAGGCACGCACACCTTGAGCCGCGACGCCAAGGCCTGAAGAAGCTTCATTCTTCAACCCTTTTAATCCTTAAACAAATACCAACACTAACAACTAGGGACTAGAAAACAATCAATCCTTAAAAAGAAGGAATGTCCCTAAAGCTCGACCAAGTGAATGACCACCCCCCCTCCCCCCGCACAATTGACAACGGCAAATCAATAAGATTACATCCCCGAACAAAATCCAAAAACTCTTCTCCCTATTCTCCACCGGACCATAAACTCCTGTCAGTACCCACCCACCACTTACGAAGAACCCCCTAAACACACAAGATACCGAGAAAAACCCCACTTGAAAGTCAATCAAATCAATCACCTTCTTATTCCACATAATCACAACACCCACTAAGGCATTGACCGCCGGCAACACTTTCCACTCACAATATCTAATACCCCAAAAACTATAAATAGTTGCGTCATCAATAACCTCGATTTTAGTCTCTTGAAGACAAACTATGTCCATTTTTCCAACTTCTAAGGTAGTGCTTCACTATAGCCCTTTTCGATAAGTCATTCAACCCCCTCACATTCCATGAAATTTTTTTCATCTTCATGGATCAACAACATCATCCCTAGCCTCCACAACCCCATTAGATACCTCATAACTCCCTTTTTCATAGTTAACATTAAAAGCCAACCATTTGAGTTCTTTATTAACCTCCCATGCTTGCTTCCTAGACCCGAAAACTTTTCTACCCCCTGACTTGCCTTCTTCTGTTCTAATTCTCTCAATTTCCTCAAACAATTTTACTACTTAATCTTCAACCCCTACCAATTTGTTCAATTTCTTTACCCACTTAAGGACCCATTCCAAGGCCACATAATTTACAACTTCCACATCATCCACCTCTAATTCCAGCCCCTGATCTTGTTCACCACTAAAGCTAGAAAGTCCCTAGAATTTCTACAGCTTTGATCATCCTTTTCACAAACAGCAGCCATTTCCTCACCAAAATTACTCTCCTCACCAACAATTTGGGGAACCAAACCCTCCCACTTAACCACACCACTTATCCCATTAGCAACCTCACAAATACCCATAAGACCTTTCTCAAAATTATCCTCACCTAAAATAGGCGAAACACAAACAGATTGAGTCTCTAAGTAAGCTAGTTCTCTACCAAAGATATAATCAGAACCATGATCCTTAACTGAGAGAAATTCCATAAAACTCAAAGGAAGACATCTCTCCTCCTCCTTTAATTCCACCTATTGGAAATAAGAACCGAAAGAAATTTTGACTTATTGAATGAATAAATAGAATACAATAAAGCAATTCAATACGTAGACTAATGAATACTAGATCTAATAAGACTAAGATAAGATAAATATAACTAAGACCTACTTTGACACATAATAAGAAAAATAATTAAAACTCTAAATATAAACCTAACTATAATTACACATGCTAAGAAACCTTAATTAGAACTCCGGACATAAGCCTAATTATAATTCTCAAAACCACCAAACTAGAGGCCCATAATAAAAGCTTACAACTATGTTCTTCCATTGAGGTTCAAAAAATTCTGTGACTCGGTCATAGAGTAGGCACCAATCAAATCAGCATCAACTGCCTCACTTGGAAAAAACCTCCCAAACAAGTCACGGCTTCATGTCGGGATCAAACGGCCTCTTTCCGGTGGCTTTTAGTAGGAAAACTCCCTTCTCTCTATCAATAATTCAAGATTCCGACACATAAATCTCGTTTCCGTCGTACCCTACTTCTGGCCACCCCAAGCTCCCTAACAATTCATTCCCCGACGACAAACCCGTAGAAATCTCGTCGGAACCTCGGCCACACTCGCCCAGCTCTGACATCTGGCCACCATCATCCTCGTGAATACAACCATTAGCGTCGCCGGCAAAGTCTGTGAGTGTCCCACATGAATGCACAACAGAAGAATGACGGGAAACTTTCGATCTGGATTTCATGGTCGCAAACCATCGCCAGGCTCCGAGAGCACCTCGGGTCGGGTATCTTGGATAGGCCCTTTTAGAGATCACTCTAGTCCCCGGCCCATTTATCCTCAAGACTTTAATGAAGCCCACTGGCCTTCTAGCAGATTTGACACATCTAATCTAGTTGGGCCCAATATCATCGTCCCCAAAATAGGAGCCTTACAGCCTAAACTTGGGCTTGGGTTAGGGCCTGACAGCTCCCTAGGCCGAACATCTATGCTAGGTTTGAAATTTGAAACACCCACCTGCTGACTCTACTCTTTGCCAGACCTAGAGACGCCTTCACTCGCCTTCTTGAGTTTGAAGATGGCACAAAATCACCAAACTGAAAAACACAGTTAGTGCAGCAGCCCTTCAACGAAAGTAGGACTGAGCTACCAGTCACTGACGGCATGGAATTCCCAATATCTTCCAATCCGCAACTCAAAGCACTATTACCCTTTCTCAAAACAATGTCTATGGCCTGACTTAAAAAACCCACCTTAAATTGATTCGGTACCAACAACTTTCCCAAATCAATCAAAGCCAAAAAAATCCTCCACCAGCCGAGGGCTTGGATACCTTATGGGAAAGCCATAAACCTAGACCTTGATTAATTTCAGATAAAGTCACCAAATGCCCTTGTTTGTTCAAATGCAGGCTCAAAACCAGAGAACGATTTTGCTGTCTAAACCTTCTAAACAAGTATCTCTCCCCCTTCTCAAACCATAACTCATTCCAAGACTTCAAAAGCCACATAACTTCCTAAGAATCCAAGCAAACAGAAAACCTTTTCCCTGGACTATAGTCAGCACTTCCACCGAAAAGCCTTCAATAGCAAACTCTAATGACTTCTTATCAATCAGTACAGCACACCTACACTCAGGCCACTTCATAGCTAAAACAACCTTGCCGCTCCCAGACAACGGAAGAATGGGAAGAAGATAGAGAAGATGTAAGAAAAGAGAACAAAGAAGAAGAGGGAAAAGGCATCGCTAACCCATAGAGTAATGCCAGAAATAGTCAAAAGAAATGAAAATAAGCAACCAGTGGCCGAAAACGGCCGGAAAAGTTACATTTTTCAAATGAAACAGAGCTACTTCACCTCACGGTGTAAGATGCAATAAATTTTGATTCAAAAATCTATCCAAATGGAATAATTTAGCTCTTATTCAGGGTTGATTTATATTTCAGAAGAATTAAAAACATCAGTCAAGATGGATCCTCACATTAAATTACAGTATGTGAAACATATATTGAGTCTCTAGTTTCATAATAAAGGCATGAATTCGGGGAGCATCTTCATGAAAGTTCTTCAGCATTAATATTAAAGCAGAAGGAATGATGAAAAGAGTCACGCCCTTTTTGCAATTTAGGAGAGGAGAGGAGTTGGGATAGGGGATAAGATGCAAAGGTCCAAGCAAAATTAAATAAATTTTCGTGCTAGAAAGTGTCGGTAGAAGGTTAAGAAAGCCCAAAGGTGAGATCCAAATTAGACGCACAAGAACATTCAAAAATATTTAAATGAAAGTAGAACCATTTTGAGAGTTGAAAGAAAAGCCATTGAAAAAAATTCATGGATTGTGTAGAAGGAAAGAAATAGGAGTGTTTTTCTTACGGTGAAAAAAACTTTTAATTCCTCAAAGGATACTGGCTTAATACTTTAGATTTTTGATTCAATGGTAATTTTTTTGTAATGAAGGAAGAGATTATAGAGTTAAAAGACTTTTTAAGTTGTAAATAATTACTCTTGTGATTGTGCTTCTTTAAATAATGGGGTGTTTGGGAACTTCAAGATTTTTTCAAGAAGATTTACTAAGCTAATTGTGATTTGCAAAGGGAGAATAGGATGATTTTGAGCTTTAAGAAGGATGGGAAATTTCAATTTAGCTCCTTCTAAAAGCCACTCTTATCTATGGAAAAAACTCAAAAATCAAAATCTCCATGGAAAGCTATTTGAAAGACTCGTGCCCTTTTCAAAGTGGTCGTTTTTTGCTTGGGAGGCCACATGGGGAAGAATTTTAACTATCGACTATTCTCGAAAGAGAGAGAAAGTTTTAGTGAATCAGTGTTATGTTTGCAAGGAAAAAGCCTAGTTTATCCATCATCTCTTGATCGGTAGTTCTTAAGCCCGCAAACTTTGGGAGTAGGCTCTTTTGGTTATGGGACTCTCTTGGGTTTGTGTCGCTTCCATTCATGAAGAGATTTGGTCTTAGAGTGGTATTTGAACTTCTTAAGTGAAATTGAAAGCTTATGCTTTGATCTTTTTCCCATTATGTGGACAGATAGGATGAAAAGAAACAAGATAGTTTTTAAGAATCTGAAAAGAGAGAGAGCCCCTCCATTAAGGAGGGTTGGTTTAATACCCTTATATTTTTTGTTAGAGGGAAATAGATTTGTAAATGAACTACATCTTATAGAATTCACATAATTTTTATATTGTAGATAGGTTCTTTTTATATAGGTGACACACCCGTGATATCCTATATATATAATTTTTTTACTTAATAGAAAAAATAAAGTGATACAGTTCATATTAAGGAAGAGTCTTAACCTAAATACTTCTCAAGCCCGCAACAATTATCCCTTTCTCTGGATCCTCTTTATGCTCCAAATTACCTTATGATTTTTCGAGCAAATCATAGATAACCTAAATACAACAACAGTAAAAAAATTTAAAAAGTAATAATAAGAACATAATGCTATTAAAAAGAAATGACTTTCTTGATTAAAATATGTCTTACTTCATTGTAGACTTCAAGATAAGAACAAGCAACTTCAAACTCATCAGAACTCTTGTTTTTTTTTATATGATCAAAAATTGTTTTCAAACTGATAACTATGAGTCCAGGATCATCTTGGTTCCCAACCATAGTATATGTTTTACCACTGCCAATGTATCAAATAGTTAACAATTTGTACTATAGCTGAAAAAAAAGACAGTACAAATTGCAAAAAAAAAAAAAAAACGAAAAAAAAAAAAGAGTAAGATCATGATGTCAAACAAATGCAAGCTGATTTTCCAAAAGTAAGGTATTTTCACCATTTCCCCAGCTGATGATCTCAATTACACGTACCAACTAATTACCATATTTGTTATTGGCACATCATCGATTCTGTAGAGTTAGAGGCATATTGACAGAAATATAGAGATATCCGAAATGAAGGTGAAACTCATTCTGGTACATTTTGCACATATGGATGTTACTGTTTTATCTAGGAATGTAAAACAAGCACGTACATTCACTAATTGAATAAAATATTGACAAAAACCCATGCTGGTACATTTTGCAGAGAAGGGTTTTACTGCTTCATATAGGAGTGTAAAATCAGCATGTGCATTCACTAACTGAATAAATTATAAATAACCGCGTGTAAAATATATAATGTCACACCCCCTTCTTGATCTCAAATGCAGGCAAAGTAAAACATTTTGAAAGTGATACACATTCATCCCCAATAATTCATTTTCAAAGAAATAATTTATGCATTGACCATAAATTTGTAGAAACCACAAAGAACTAGTTGCATTTGAACTAGTTTTACATGTCGCAAACTTCATATAAATGCAAAACCTCAGAATCTCACCGGTTCATAATTTCTGAAGCTGAAAATTTCAAGACTAATCTAATTTCTGCAGGAGTAACTAGTTCAAAGAACAGAACCAGAACAAAAATTTGCAGTGGTGCATTTCTTAACGTGTATACTATTACTGTGGAATATACTTTTAAAAGTACAACAAATTATTTTATAGCCCAAAAAGAGCACGAAAACCATCGACTGCTTTTCATTTTACATTGCATTTGGTCACTACATTTCGGTAAATCATAGTCCAGAGGACCTCCTTTGCATGTCCTTTTACATCGTGTAGCTAACAGCTCAAATGGGTGCATCAAATCTCTTAGAAACCTATTGAATAAAACGTAAAATAAAAAAATCAAGAGAAAAAGCAGTATACACCGTTTCAGAAATACGGGAACCCTGAAAGGCAAGTTACGTCAGCTGGTTCAGAGAAAATAAGTTAAATTCAATGCTAAGAGTTGAGGGACACAAAATGTGATGGACATAATGCATCACTCAGGTACCTTCTTGTTGAACTATAGGCAAAGACAGTTGCATTGGGACCTTGAACAACCCCAGAGATTACAGAAGGTACACTTCTCATATAGACATCCTGCATATATGAAGCAAAGTTAGACAAATAAATCATATCAGAAACATCATTAAGATGGCAACTAAACCTGTCTCTGACATTTCTTATCTGTTACAAGTTTGAAGTGAATAGGGAACTAAGGTAGACCCTAAGACAAATTTAATGCAGAGGACAACATAGGTATCTTCATCAATATATTACCTATAACCAAACTTTACCAAGTATGAATCCAGTAAGATAAACAATAATACTAACATGAAACCAATCTTATTCTATATACTTGAGAGATCATCAGGGGAAAGCAAAATGAAAGGGAAAATAGAATTCTGCACCTAAGACATCAGGAACATTACAGAAATTGACCTTGTTTCATCAGAATCAACATATCAGCATATACGGTAATGAGAGACATAAGTTCCAAAGATAAAATTCTTTCTAAAAGAACATAAATAAAAAGGGGCCTAGATATGCAGAAACTTAGCATGCCCTTAAATAAACTCAGTTTTACACTCCTGCATTTGGTATATATACTATTCTACAAAGTTGACTAAATATCACAATCAAACCAAGGAACCTCTGTGATATAATATCAAACACAAAACTGAAGGAAAACTATGGTCTGTACATAACACCTTCGTATGATTCAAAACAAGAACACTGCAAGACATAAGAATTGAATTAATTCCCACATTACCTCGTTTGTACATTCAGGACCAAACGCATGATCAAAACAATACTTCCTCTCTTTGGTCCAATTTTGTATGCGATCAAGGTAATCCTTTTGACAGGTCAGGATCCAACACAATCACCCCCTAAAGAAAAAAAAATCAAAACAAGACAATTAGCACATCACATATCGATTACAATACATTTATCTTAAATAATTCAAATCAAAGCTAAAACTGTAAACAAAAATCAGTACACACCTTATTTTCATTTACTCTTAGCGATGTCGTGGCCACGCTCTCTCTTTTAGTGGTCTAAATTTTACTGCAACCGGTAAGGAAAAAACACAAGCAAAAACTATCAAGAAAGAGCAGTCAAAATCAAGGAATGCACTGTAAATTTACATGGACAGCACAAGCTAACCGTGAGTATTGTAGTTTTCTTTGTAGCTGGAGCTCTGATGCTTGGAATTTTGTTTTATATCAACATCAGTTTTAGCAAAATCGAAGTAAACTCTTCAATCTTGAGCTTGTCTTGAGCTCCCAAAAAACTATAAATGTTCCTCTATACACACAATAAAGCCATAATTGAAGCAAAATTCATAAACTGAAAGTAGCAAAATAGTCTTGTAAAACACACACACAAACAAAAGAACTAAGAATAAATTGTAGTGCACAAGGGTTTTTCTCGACCAAAGCTACAGAAATTAGTAAAAAAAAATCTAACCATATCGAAGGGATTAAAAAGAAACTTCACCACCAAAAAAAAAAATAGAAAGAACAAAGACACATTTCGATACACGTTATGTATCAGGTTTCTAATGAGTTTTGTTGATGCCGAAAATATGGGGATGAGCTCACAAACCACTGCATACATGAAAGAAAGACAGGAATATCCCGGGGATTGTGCATTGTGCCGAGACTCTTCGACACCCAAGTTAGTAATCTGAAAGAAAAATATAGCGGAAAAGCGGTGGTATCAAGATATTGGTGTGAAATTACCATTATTCCCTTTGCCAATTGTGGCGATTTGATTGGTTGATATGTCTTAGTCGTGAAATTATCATTTTTCCCTTGGAGGTTGCGACATGTCATTAAGCTATTGGACGAAGAAATTTCCCCAACATCATATGCCCCCACTTCCTTGAGTGCAGTTATGCAGTTGAGAAAGTAGTTTGTGAAAGGCTTGATTTGGCGGGGGTTTGTGCTTGACACATTATGCTCAGCATGTTGGAAATCACCTTGACAAGATGCCCAGGTGGTGATCTTCCAAACACCCAAGTCTAGAATGACTTGTAGAAAGAATTTCAGCAATCGAACACAAGAACAGAAAATCAAAGAAAGAAAGAAGACAAGTAATTTGTTATCGAGGTTCGACAATGTGCCTACGTCCTCGTGAGTTCCTCCGAACTCTCTGCACTATCTCAAATGGTTCTTACAAGTTATAACAATCCCCTTCAAGAAACTCAAGTTCTTGAAGAAACCAAGAAGAGAAGAAAGAAGATTACAATGCTCTCTCTCTTCCTTACAACCAGCCCTCACTACAAAGAGTCCCTCTTGTGTTTATGTCTCTCACACAATTCTCTCTTGTATTACAATTGATCTCAAAGTGTGTCTTGTATGTGTTGTATTCTATATGTGAAAAATGAGGCTTGGGAACGCCTTTTATAGCCTTTCACTTCTTGGACATTCTTGTGAATCAATTTCCACCCTTTGATCATGATCTCCACTTAATTATAGCCCTTCATCACTTCCTAAGTGGTGCTGTGCATTTTAACCTTGCGCTCACTCACTTAAAAGGGTCTTAAAACAGGCTGTCCATGTGTGCAGCCCTTTGCCTAGCGCTTAGGTGCTCAACAGGGGGAGCCATGGTGCTGGGCAGGGCACCTTTGCACGCCTTCTGGACGCCAAGGTGCTGGCTGCTGGGCGCCATAGCGCTGATGCAGTCCTTCAGCACATCATTCTGGATGCCATGGTGCTGATGCTAGGTGCCATGGTGCTGATGCAGTCCTTCAGCACACCATTCTGGACGCCATGGTGCTGATGCTGGGCACCATGGCGCATACTGATGCTGCTACTGTGCGCACACTTCCCTGATTGTGTGCAGAAGTGCGCATGGCCTTCCCTTGCTCCAAATTGATGCACACATATGTGTGTAATCTTCTAGCTTACTGAACTTTGATATTCCACCTTTGGTTTGGACTTTAACCATTTTTAAACCATGGTTGGACCTGTTTGAACCTTAGACAAATAACAACAATCTCTACCTTTGTCTAAGTGTTCAAAAAACCTGAACCATTGTGCAGAAAGCTTCGGGATCCAAACTCATCTTGAGTCACCAATTAACCAACTCCAATCCTAAATAATTCAAGGCAATGATTGAACTTACTTAGAAGTAGAACTTTAGTACCCAAGTCCGCAGGATTTTCTTCCGTGGTCTTCTTGTCAACATGAATGCATTATTTCGTACCATTTTCCAGAATGTAATGATACCGAACATTCATATGCTTTGTCCTCTCATGGAACACTGGATTCCTCCACAAGTACCACATACTTTGGCTATCCAATGACACCACAACCTGCTCTTTTAGTACCTTCAACTCTTCAAGCAACCCTTTGCACCATATAGCTTCCTTGGTGGCCTCCGTAGCAGCTATGTACTTAGCCTCGGTTGTTAAGAGTGTTACCACTGGCTGCCACTGAGCCTTCAAATACCTTAGCAACTTCTTCATCCCAAGCCAATGCTTCTTTCCTGGATTACTCACAAATTTGCTGAGAACACCCATTGCCCAAGAAACCCTCAACCGGTTTCTTTCCTTTTCTTGGATTCTACACATCCCAAGGATCTTTTGTGTAAGGCTGAGATCCTTCTTCTCGAACTCCTTGAGATGTAAACCTTTTCATCCTCTTCCTGCTTTTCCAAACCAACAGCCCATCAATGACATAGGTGAGGATACTCACCATCTTCTCCACCTTGTGTCCAGGTGAGAAAGTTTATGTGACACCTATGTCTTCTCTTCTTGTGAACCCATTCGTCACCATCCTAGCTTTGTTTCGGACTTCATCCCCTATAGGGTACACTTCTTTGATCTTGTAAGTGCACTTACATTCTACAACTTTCTGCTTTCCTGGAATTTTCACTAATTCCCAGAAGTTGTTCTTCATCAAAGAGTCCATTTCTTCCTCCATAGCCAGCTGCCACTTTGACGAATCCTTACACTCCATGGCATCCGTATAATTTTCTCGTTCAACCTCTCATTCTATCCAAAAAGATGCTACATTAGCATCCGCAAACCCATATCTCAAGGGTGGTCTAACCACTCTCCTTCCCCGGTCTCTTGTGAGCTGGTAGTTATTTACTACATCAACTTCTTCTTGTTTAGCCTCTTCTTGAGTTTCTTGAGCTTCTTGGCCTTCATCCAAAGGCTCTACCTGGTCCGAACCTTCTTACCTCCTCTGCTCTACTTGAACCGAGTTCTCTTTGATGCGATGCTCCACAACTTCTGGTTTGGTTTGCTCACTAGCCCTTGCAGGGTTAGTTTTCTCCAAGAAGGGAAATAACAATTCATTAAAAATAGCATTCCTACTTATAATCAGTTTTATGCCCTTATTTTCTAAGGACCACAACTTATATCCCTTAACCCCATCACTATATCCTAGAAATACACATTTTCTAGATCTTGGGCTAAGTTTATCCTCCTTTTGATGTGCATATGCAGCACAACCAAAAGTCCTAAGGTTGTTTAATTCAGGGGGTTTTCCACTCCACATCTCCATGGGAGTCTTGAGCTCTAAAGCTCTAGAGGGTGATCTATTTATCAAGTATGCAGCTGTAGCTATAGCTTCTCCCCAAAAATATTTTGGTAAACCAGATCCATTTAACATGCACCTAACCTTTTCTATAAGGGTCTTATTCATCCATTTAGCAACTCCACTTTGTTGAGGGGTTTCCACAACCGTCCAATGTCTTAGAATCCCATTTAACCTACAGAATTGATCGAGTTCTTGGTTAAAAATTTCTAAGCCATTATCGGTTCTTATCCCCTTATCTACTCTACCCATTTGAGTCTCAACCAGCCCTTTCCACATCACTAACTTATTCAAGGCATCTGATTTCTTTCTAAGCAAATAAACCCACACTCTTCTTGAATAATCATCAATTAAAGACAGAAAGTAAAATTTACCTCCCTGTGTTGGTGTCCTTGCTGGTCCCCAAAGGTCTGCATAAATGTAGTCAAGAATCCCCTTAGATTTGTGCACTCCGGTGTTGAAGCTGACCCGGTGTTGCTTCCTAAGAATGCAACTCTCACAGAAATCAAGTTCATCTACTTTATCTCCACCAAGTAGGCCATCATTGTTGAGAACTTGCAGGCCCTCTTCGCTCATATGTCCCAAGCGAGTATGCCAAAGAGCTGCCTTGTCCATCTCAGCCATCAAGCTTGCTGCTTGATCATTGATTTTTGTCTCTCCGATCATCTTATAGAGTCTATCGTTTCTTGCTGCCTTGATCACTACCAAAGATCCCTTGGCCACTTTGATCTTTCCTCCATCTACTTTGCATGTATACCCCATGGAATCCAGCTGCCCCAATGAGATCAAATTCCTCCTCAAATCTGGGAGATAACTCACATTTTCCAGTAGCCTTGTGACTCTATCAAACATCCTCAATTGGATGTCTCTAATCCGTCTCACTTGGCAAGAATTGTCATTCCCCAAGAAGACCCTTCCATCATTGATCTCCTTGAAATTATTGAACCATTCCTTGTGAGAGCACATATGATAAGTGCACCCGGTATCCAAGATCCATTTCCCACTGCCTTCTTGCCCCTTGGTCATATTCGACCACACAACACGAACATCATCTCTTTGCTGTTCTTCCATGGCAACCAAAGCCTCTCCATTGTTGGTATGGCTTCTCCTCTCATCCCATAACCTCTTCTTGTAATCTTTCTTGAAATGGCCCTCTTTGTTGCAATAGAAGCATCTCCTTCCTCCTCCAAGTCTTGTCTTGGAATGAGATCTCCCGTGGCTCTTTCCTTTACCTTTGTCCCAGTAGTAGCCATTGTTGCTACTACCATTCCGAGCTGCTGGTCTTCCTCTTACGAATAGCCCTTCACCACTTGATGTCTCATTCATCTTGGCTTTGAAATCATGTGCCCTTATGGCATTGATCACAATCTCCTTTGTTAAAGTATCTCTTCTATACTCAATGGCATTAATCAAGTTATCAAAGCAATCAGGAAGAGAATTTAACAAAATGACAGCCAATTATTCATCCGGAGAAATAATGCTGCAGCTATTCAAATCTTGAACTAGCTTAATAAAGACATCAAGATTATCTTGCAACTCTTTACTAGGATCCATTTTAAAAGCAAAGATTCTTTTAAGAAGATAAATCTTGTTAAGAAGAGTTTTGGTAAGAAACAACTCATCTAGTTTCTTCCATATGACAGCCGGATCCTCCGAGTCTCCGCACTCCCTTGTGACACTATCTGACATGTGCAAGAAAATGGTGATGTAAGCCATCATCTTCATCTTGGTCTGCTGGTCCTCCGTGACACTTGCTGAAAAAGAATCATCTTCTCCAATAGCCAAATCCACTTTCTGTTGCATTAGAACCTCCTTGATCTTCTGCTTCCAAAGGGCAAAGTCTCCCTTTCCATAAAATTTCTCTACACAGAAATTTGAAGCCATCTTTTGCGGACAAGATCCCAGATTTATGCACTACCCACAAATGCTTTCTTCAACCTCAAGAACATAGATCGAAGATGGATCTTAGCACCATTCTTGAATCAACCTTCAAGAACATGACCGGATCTTGATCTGTATACCGTTCTTGAATCACCCAAGAAGTTGATATTTGATTCTTGGAGTCTTGGCTCCGTCACCTTCTACTTCTTGCTCCGATAACCAGCTGTGCAGCTCTGATACCACTGTTGGAAATCACCTTGACAAGATGCCCAGGTGGTGATCTTTCAAACACCCAAGTCTAGAATGACTTGTAGAAAGAATTTCAGCAATCGAACACAACAACAGAAAATCAAAGAAAGAAAGAAGACAAGCAATTTGTTATCAAGGTTCGGCAATGTGCCTACGTCCCCGTGAGTTCCTCCGAACTCTCTGCACTATCTCAAATAGTTCTTACAAGTTATAGCAATCCCTTTCAAGAAGCCCAAGTTCTTGAAGAAACCAAGAAGAAAAGAAAGAAGATTACAATGCTCTCTCTATACTACTCTTTCTTCCTTATAACCAGCCCTCACTACAAAGAGTCCCTCTTGTGTTTATGTCTCTCACACAATTCTCTCTTGTATTATAATTGATCTCAAAGTGTGTCTTGTATGTGTTGTATTCTATATGTGAAAAATGAGGCTTGGGAACCCCTTTTATAGCCTTTCACTTCTTGGACATTCTTGTGAATCAATTTTCACCCTTTGATCATGATCTCCACTTAATCATAGCCCTTCATCACTTCCCAAGTGGTGCTGTTCATTTTAACCTTGCACTCACGCACTTAAAAAGGTCTTAAAACAGGCTATCCATGTGTGCAGCCCTTTGCCTAGCGCCTAGGCGCTCGACAGGGGGTGCCATGGTGCTGGGCAGGGCACCTTTGCACACCTTTAGATGCCATGGTGCTGGTTGCTGGGCGCCATGGCGCTGATGCAGTCCTTCAGCACATCATTCTAGATGCCATGGTGTTGATGCTGGGCACCATGGCACTGATGCAGTCCTTCAGCACACCATTCTGGATGTTATGGTGCTGATGCTGGGCGCTATGGCGCATGCTGATGCTGCTGTTGTGCGCACACTTCCCTGATTGTGTGCAGAAGTGTGCACACTAGTGCGTATGGCCTTCCCTTGTTCCAAATTGATGCACACACATGTGTGCAGTCTTCTAACTTGCAAAACTTTGATACTCTACCTTTGGTTTGGACTTTAACCATTTTTAAATCATGGTTGGACCTGTTTGAACCTTAGACAAATAACAACATGGCATGTGGTGGCCGAGGCTTGAGGCATCGTGCTCAGCGTGTAATAGTAGAGGCTTGGGGTGCCTAGCATGATGAAGTCAAGGCTTAATGCATCATACTCGGCCTGATGTGGCCGAGGCTTGAGGTGCTTGGCATGATGAAGCCAATGCTTAATGCGTCATGCTCAGTGTGCTGTGGCCATGGCTTGAGGTGCTTGGCATGATGAAGACAAGGCTTAATGCGTCATGGTCGGTGTGTTGTGGCCGAGGCTTGAGGTGCTTGGCATGATGAAGTCAAGGCTTAAAGAGTCGTGCTTGACGTGCTGTGGCCAAAGCTTGGGGTGCTTGGCATGATGTAGCCAAGGCTTGGTATGTCATGCTTGACGTTTAGCAGTCGAGGCTTGAAGTGCTTGGCATGATGCACTACCGGAAAACCACGCATCTACAAGGGATTTGGAAGCGGTGGCACTATTTCAATCGCATTTATATGGTATATGCGACGGCCACAAAAATCTCATGCTATTTATAATTTCGACCGACCTACCCTCGCAAATGTGGAATATTTCGATCGCTTTTGTGGTTCGGAAACTTTAATGTGACGGATTTATGTAGTTGCAAATATGACGAGCATATAATATTATATATATATATTTTTATTTTAAACAATTAAATATAATATTATATTTAAAACTTTCAATTGCGACCGAAATGAAATTGTTACTTGCGATTGTGTGTACCGTCACTTTTGATGTTTAAAAAAAATTCATTTTTTAATTAATTTAATATTATATTATATTTAAAAATAACAATTGCAACCTAACAAAATTGGTATTTGATACCAAGTGAGCCATCACATTTTACGTTTTAGACAAAACCTTACTTTTTTTTAATCAATTTAATATTATAATATATTTATAAATTTTAATTGCAATCAAAATTCCATAGTAACTTGCGATCGATTGTCCATCGCATTTGATGTTTCCCTTTGCGACCGAAATTATATAGTGACTTATGATGAAGGGGCCGTCGCATTTGATGACCGAAATATTGCGTGCACCCTTAGCTGTCACATATACCCAATTTGTAAAACAACCTTTCCCTTTCTCTTTCCCTCCATCCTCATTTTTTCTCCATTTTCATGTCACTGAGCTTGAGACTTCTGCCAATCTTCCTTTTTTAATCTTTGTTTTTCCTAATCCACAAATCCTTACATTATTTTACTTATTCATCAATAAATTTCAATTTTTTCCATTTTGAAATAAATTTCTCCTTTCTCCACCGTACGTGTCTCCTCCACCACCGTGCCTCCCCTGCATCTCTTCTCCCCAGCCACCACTCTTACTCCACCGCTGCATGTAATTTCTTTTTTTTTTTTTTGGTTACATGTAATTTCTTTATTTAATTCTTGTTTAAGATTGAAATAATTATTCTAGATCAAAATCTAAAGCAAAACACAAAATAAAAAAAAATAGTAATCAAGAAAGTGACCAAAAGATGGCCACCACCACACCACCTTTGAAAATTAAAAGAAAAGGTTGAGCCTAGGGAAGCCCGGTTCAAACAGAAAAAATTGGAAGTATGTATAAAAATTGCTATTTAGAACAGAATGATATGTTGGAACAAAGTATGAATTGATATTCTTGATTTTTAACTTAAACGTAAACCAAAAAAAATATGGTATTTTTTCAAGATTGAGACTGGTAAAAAAAGGTGGATCCAAAAAGACTTCTTAAGAGAACTTGAAAAGTTAACATATAACTTTGTTTGTTCCAAAAATAAACTGGAAATTGTTTCTTACATGATAGATCAGTACATACCTTAAATCTTATAAGTCAAATTTTCTCTAATTATCACCATGAGTAGAAAGAAAAATAGATAAGAGGGAAATGATTTGAGGAAAATGAAGAACAAGGGAGACAAATTTTTAATGGAGGTTGGAAGTGAAAGACTCTATTCGGTATTTTTTACTATTGAATTATAGAGCCATTAGTGTGGTCAAATTAAGTAATTGCCATCATGTGAAAACTTGTAGTGAAATGAAAGTTTTTGAATCTCCTCATTGTTTCCCATTTCTTCTCATATATAGCCCCCTCCCCACCTTACTCTTCTCCCTTAAAACAAGTTGTCAATCATGCATTAATATGTTAATTTGTCCTTATCATGCATTGCATCTTACCTTAGATCACTCGTTAGAGGATTATTGAGTGACACAAGTGCGCTTGTTGCTTTCTAATTAATATATTTGCAATGAGTGTTTGTGTTTAAATAATCCTTGGATTTTCCAGTGTGGATAGTCTAGGAATGCATGATCCGTATCGCAATTAATAATTTCTTGCTTGTTTTGTTTCGATAAGGTTTATGTAGTACTTCTCCTTATTCTATGGGTACATATTAAATTTGTGGCTATCTCCTTCCGGTGATAGCACCGAATTTAAGTCTTGTACTTGGAGAACTAGGGGAAGTGCTGCTAAATTTTTTTTCGAAATGAAACAGAATAGGAGGTATTAAATGCAATAAGGATTATAGATTCCTGAATGGGTTAGGATCCTTACCTTTTAGTGAATGGAATGACATGTCTAGAAAGCAGCAACATTCGTGATGTTCATATATAATAAGTTTTTTGTAGTTTCTAATTTCTTATTTGCTAATACTTTATAATTTTCTTTAACAGGGTTACACGATCAAGAACTACTCTTGTTTCTTCTGTGCTCTAGTACTACTCTTGTTGATTAGGTATGCTAACTATAACTTGCGTAAGCTATTTATTTAATTAGTTTTCAATTACTTAAGTATAAATAGATTGTTTTTATAACAAGACAATATAATTTGGTATGTAAATCTCACTCTGCACTCTTGAATGACAAAAGAGGAGAGATAATAGAAATTAGTATATGATTTATGTATAAGATGTATAATAATGCTCTCAAAGAATACATCCACTAAAAACAAGTCTTTTAAATTGGTTTGTCTCACAAATCTTAATTTACTTTATTTATTTTGACTTATATTTGTCAAATAATTGTAAATTGGAATAACTTTGAATTAAGGTAAAAAAAATGTTTTATAGTATTTGGAACGATGTCAGTTGATCGAAGTTGGATGGACCATAGAGTTGTGTGTAATGTCATATCGAAAAAATTTAGGAATGGAGTTGAAAAATTCCTTATATTCGCGTATTCTAATAAATGCTATATGTATAAGGGAACTATTAGATGTCCTTGCTCCGTTTGTAGCAATACTAAGTTTCTGAGGAGAGATGTGGTTACTATGCACCTATATGAGAAGGGTTTTGGTAGGAATTATAAGAGAGGAACTCTACACAGAGAGGTCCCTTTGTCTATGAGGCTTCAACGAGCCGAATTGAGTATGTGGATGGAGGATTCAGAAGAAGAAATCGGATGGGGGACATGGTGATGGATAATGCGGCTCCTGAATTTAATTGGGATACTGATAAGTTTTACAATTTGTTAAGAGATGCTCATGAGCCGTTATGGGAAGGTCGCAAGAAGCACACCAAGTTATCGGAAGTTACTTAGCTATTGAATTATAAGTCATATTTTAACATATTTGAGAGCTGTTACGACCGACTACTATTAATAATTATGAGTATGTTGCTGAAGGGCAAGAAGTTTCCAGAAAACTTTTACCAATGCAAGAAGATGGTGAAGGGGTTAAGACTTGGTTATCAGAAGATTCATGCATACCTGAATGATTATATATTGTACCCTTAGGAAGACGTGCAAAAGAAAAACTGTGATGTCTGTGACCATGCTAGATTTCAACCTAAACAAGTGGTTAATAAGAAACAAAAGGACATATCATTTAAAGTGTTATGTTACCTTCCAATCACACTGAGACTTCAAAGATTTTACATGTCGAAAAACAGTGCCAAACACATGAGATGGCATAAGGAAAGAAAATATAGTAAGCCTGACTTTACCCTGCGAATTGATGGTGACTCATGGAAAAACTTTGATTTAAGAACCTGTTGTTTTCTCTTGAACCACTTAATGTTAGTGTGCGACTATCGACTGACGGGTTCACTCCATTTGGTCATTCAGCTTCCCCTTACTCTTATTGGTCGGTCTTTTTCACTCTGTAAAATTTACCTCCTGGTATGTGCATGAAGGAGCATAATTTGTTCTTATCATTGATCATTCTAGGTCCAAACCACCCCGGTAAGAATCTAGATGTCAATCTACAGTCGCTGTTGGACGAGTTGAAGATGTTGTGGACGGATAGAGTTCTTATGTATGATGCAAGTAGGAAACAAAATTTTATGGATGATCAATCACTTTCTAGCTAGAGTTTTGTCCTTCAATCAGATCACCTTTGGTAATGTAAAAAATAAACAAGAGATTCTAAGATTTTGTGTGGAGCATAACTGGTTAAAAAGGAGTATCTTTTGGGAATTACCATATTTGAAAACAAATCTCATTAGACATAATTTGGATTTTATGCATATTGAGAAGAATTTATTTGACAATGTCTTCAACACAGTTATAGATGTCAAGGGAAAAACCAAAGATAATTCAAACACTCATAAGGATATTAAAATCCTTTGTAAGTGTCCGAAGTTAGAGTTGGTTCAAGTAAATGGGAAGCCTAAAAAAAATAAAGCATCCCACACTTTGAATAAGTTTTAGATAAAGGATGTGTACAAATAGATGAAGAAATTAAAGTTTCAAAACAAGTTTGCTTCAAATATAGCACGGTGTGTCAATGTGAATGACTGCAAGTTCAACGGGATGAAGAGTCACGATGGCCATGTGTTCATGAAGAGATTAATATCGTTGCTGTTCCATGACTTTTTGCTTGATGTGATATGAGATTCATTAACAGAACTCAGTAACTTCTTGATGAGAGTCATAAAATGCATCTTTACAGTACTTAATTGTTAGCATTTTAGGGTTGATCTAGGTTTGAATTGCACTTTTATATCTTAACAACTCTAAAGTGTCATTCTTAGATCATTGATCTATTTCGATGCATTTTCAGGTACTTTAAGTTCAAAAGAGATGGAAAAACTATCATTGCTTGAAGCACAATGACTCGATGAACACCGGAGTGAAGGTTCACAAGCACTTGGAAAGGAGTTTCACTAAATTTCCAGAATTGCCCGTACAGATCAATCATTTTTGCAAATTAAACTGTATTGATACAAGAATAACCAGAATATGAGCCATATATGCTTAGAAAGATCTGAAAGTCTATTTTTTGGAGAATTTTACGGCTCATAAAAAAAATTTTCTAGAGAAATTTATGGTAGTTTTAGTAGACAAAGGTCAGGCCTCCAGAACAGCACCAGCCAGCACCGCGGTGCCCGGAAGCACACCCAACCAAGCTGAAGCCAGCACTGCAGCGCCCATAAACGAGAACCGCAGTGCGCACACGATGTTATATCTCCGAGTTAGAACTTAATTAGTGTTTTAAACAATAGATTAAACCCAAAAACACCCTTGGACCTTTGTACTATAAATAGATCACTTAGGGTTGAAGAGAGAACATCTTTTGAGAGGCTGGAGGCCGGGGAAAACATCATGAAGGCTGCCACACTCTCCCCCATGGCCAACTAATCTCCAAGAAAGATTTTTTAGTATTGATTCATTGTAGTTTGAATTTATTATCATTAAACATTGTTATGATTTACTTTTTAATCTAATTAGAAGATTTCTCCTTAATCCGGTGATTGCATCTTTCTCCCCCATATAAGTTTAGTCATGCTCTTCTTATGTGATGTGGTTGAGGTGTGAATGAGTTCGATAGATTTCTCTTATAGATTTGTCCATTACTGCGGTATTGTCATTATGATATATTGTCGTTTCTTGATAATGTATAAGTTAGGTCATGTGTGCTTGAAAGCAAAGAGTATTTGATAACAATTATATTAGGGTTTATTTATGTGCTTTAATTGAATATTTGCCGATTGCTTGTTTGGGATGTGAAACTTGAAATCAAGATAAAAACAATTGAATCAAGAATAGAATAAGGCAATGAACCTAGGGAGGATTCCCGGACCCTTGTTGTTCTATTGCATTTACACAATTATTTCACATTACTTCAAACTCAGATTTTCTCGTTTAACTTTTATCGTTTGTTTTAAGGTTTGCACTTTCTCTTGTAGTTAGTTTGTCTCCCTGTGGAATCGACACTCCAAAGCCGTGTTACAACTACCGCGTTAATATTTGGGCGTAATCAAATTTTGGCACCGTTGCCGGGGAGATGCACTTAAGTACAAGGAAGATTATCAACCTTGAGACATGACGATAGAAGAATTATAGATAATTTTTCTTTTCAGCAGTTTGTAAAGGCAGTTACTTCGTTCCCTCTTTTAGCTTGCTACATTAATTTTATTTTATTTTATTCTTTCTTTTTATAGTATTTTCTTTATTATTTTATGATCTTGCATGCCCCGATATAGAGACACTTTGGGTAAATTTGCTTGTAGGCCTGTGTAAGAGTCAGAATTAAATTTTTTTCTAAATCCTTTATTTGACAACCCATCTAGTGCTGAAGAGATGAGTGAACACGAAGATCAACCCCCTAGGACCCTTCAGGATTATCTCCACCCTACACGCATAGCCACGCCATCATGCATCATATTTCCAGCCAATACTCGCCATTTAGATTTTAAAACAGGGATGATACAGTTACTCTCTACATTTCATGGCTTGGAAAGTGAAAACCCATATGTGCACATTAGAGAGTTTGAGGAAGTAGTTACGACTTTTCATAGTGAAGATGCAACTACTGACATTGTGAGACTTAAGTTCTTTCCTTTCGCTTTGAAGGATAGAGGTAAGAGTTAGCTATACTCATTGAGACCACTATCTATTGGGTCGTGGACTCAGATGACTCGGATTTTTTTTTAATAAATACTTCCCCCAACATAAGACCAATGCTCTAAAAAGGAAAATCTCCACCTTTGCACAAAAGGATAGTGAGACTTTATATCAGTCTTGGGAGAGATTTAAGGAGTTGTTGAGTATGTGCCCTCACCATGGGTATGAGAATTGGTGCTTAGTAAGCTATTTTTATGAGGGACTTACATATAGGGAGCGCCAATTTGTAGAGATGATATGTAATGGTCAGTTTTTAGAAAAAGATCTTAATGAGGCCATAGAATACCTCAATGAGCTTGCTGAAAAAGCTCATACTTGGATTGGACCTAGTGCTACTGAAAGCAAAAATAGGTCACGACCTGTAGAGAACCCAAATGGTAGTGGAATTTACCATCTTAGAGAAGAGGATAACCTAAAGGCTAAGGTCGAGATGCCCACTAGGGAACTAGATGCGTTAAAGACTAAGGGCTTACAGCAAACACATGTAGCTAATCATGCAAGGTCTTTTGAACCATGTTTTGTGTGTGGCAGGGTAGATCATCTCACCCAAGAGTGTCTCACATTTGCAGAGATGAGAGGGATGTATGAGGAACAATGTAATGCCTTAGGTATGTACAAGAAGCCTTTTTCACCTTTCTCTGATACCTATAATCGGGAGTGGCGGAATCACCCCAATCTCAGCTGGAAATTTGAAAACCAGCCGCCTACACAACCCCCTAGATTATATCCTGCACCATATCTTGCACCTGCACCTTCTAGGAGTTCTTTAGAAGACGCTTTACATACTTTTATTGAGGTACAGGGTAAGACTAATCAAAGACTTGAATCTTTAATTACGCAGGCCGTTGAAGAAAATAAAGAGATAAAGAGCCAAGTGTCCAAGTCGATGAGCTACTTGAGTGTGACTGAGCGAGGTAAGTTCCCTTCTCAAGCTCAGTCCACACCCCATGGTCAAAACCTTGCGCAACAGAATTTGAAAGAGGTGAATGCCATTGAGACACTAAGTGGTAAGTTATTACACATCCTAATAACGGAAAAATCAGAGGATGTGGACGAAAGCCACCAAGCATATATGATTGATTAATTCATGGAAAAGGTCCAGCACCTTAATCCATTGGAGTCCACCCTCACCAATGGCTTCACAAGAGCATATATCAAGCCAAAATTTGCGGATGTTACTGATGACATCCTTGAGGCCTCTTCAAAGCATACAAGCACCGAATTTGGCAATGAAGTTGTTGCTGGTGCATTCAATTCATGTTTGTCTAGGATGAAAAAAGAGCGTCTGGCTGAAAACGTAAAACTTAGCGCTCATGGGAGGCACCCCACAGCATATCCTTTTATTTTTATTGTTTTCGTATTTCTTTTTTTTATTGTTCATATTTTTTTTTTCTGTTTTCCAGTATTAACTTAGTATTTCTTTTTCAGGGACAAATATACGAAGCAGTTCAAATAGTGGAGCATAATTTTCAGCTTCTGTGCACTTTTGGCTACAAATGGAGTTTCCTTTACTCTTTCTTTTACATTGAGGTCAATGCAATTTTTAAGTCAGGGGTGGAGGAAATGCATCTCTTTGTTTCCATACATTTTTTTTCTTTTTCCATTGAACTGCTTGGTGTCATTTTCCCTTCTTGTTTGTTTTTAGCATGCTTTGTGTTAGCCTTAGAATTAATTCACATGTCAATGATATGAACTTAATTGAGATAGCATACAACATTTAGAAGAAGTTAAATTTTGTTTTGGTTTGAGAATAATTTAAGTGTCAATCTTGATTTGGTTTGAGACTCTAGTTTGTGGTAAGATTGTATGATTAGTCTAAACATTTAGAGAAGTTTTATGTGTGATTGCTTTGTGAATACTTTTGCGGTCTCAACAAGCTCTAGAACTTATTTTATAATCACTTGAGGCGAATTCTTAGAATGCACATTGCTTAGGATATGATATAGGCCATTTTTGAACCGTTTGAGCCTCTCAAACTTACCATTGCTATATTTATCGCTAGTCACCTGTTTGAGCTTTTAAAGAATTTGAGCCTTGTTTCTTTCGATGACCCATTTACTTACCCTTATGAGCCTAAAAATCTTTTATCCTTACCCTTCTTTTAAAAAGAACTTAGTTGTACACATTTGTTGAGAAGTACTTAAGAGGAGTAAGGATGGAAATAAGAAAAACCATAACCCAAGTATATTAAAGAAGATAAGTTGGGGGTTGTGGAAAAGAAAAGAAAAAGAAAATGAAAAAGGAGGTGAATGGGTATTTGCCAAAAATAGAAAAGAAAAAAAAAGTGAAATATGGCAAAGAAAGAAGAAAAAGAAAAGAAAAGTGGTGAATTATCAAGAGATATGCTATTATAAAAAATGGTTGAAAGAGTTGGGTGTTGAAGTAAGGTTATCAAGTGCTTAAAGTGGTTGTGTTTAAAACTAGGAGATTGAGTTCTTTTATTTGTGAATCCTTCCCGTTCTTTCTTAACCTTTACCTTAGCCTAACGTTACAAGCTTATTAAAGACCTATTGATCCAATGTAGTATGATTTTTCTAAAATAGTGGAGAGTGAGTTGAAAAGTGAGCCTATGGAGCTTGTTTTTGTGATTGATGTCACACAATTTAATATATTTTAGAGGCCAAGACTTTTATTCACGAATGTTGTGCATAAAATCATCTGGGTGTTCGGATTAATGGATTGTGATAAGATGGATGTTAAGAGTCGATAACAATTTTAAGATTGATGTTTAGATTACTTTTGGACTTGGGTGAAATTTAATGATTCTATGTGCCGTGTATTATGTGCAATTTTTGAGATAAAAGTGAATTACTCTTGGTTTAACACTAGCATTGCTTTACTCTATTTTGATTCCCACCGTAGAATTCATCTCTTGTTTTCGCTTGAATTGCTAGGGACTAGCAATAAGCTAGTTGGGGGTTATGATGAGAGTCATAAAATGCATCTTTACAGTACTTAATTGTTAGCATTTTAGGGTTGATCTAGGTTTGAATTGCACTTTTATACCTTAACAACTCTAAAGTGTCATTCTTGGATCATTGATCTATTTCGATGCATTTTCAGGTACTTTAAGTTCAAAAGAGATTGAAAAGCTATCATTGCTTGAAGCACAATGACTCAATGAACACCGGAGTGAAGGTTCACAAGCACTTGGAAAGGAGTTTCACTAAATTGCTAGAATTTCTCGTACAAATCAATCATCTTTGCAAATTAAACTGTATTGATACAAGATGAACTAGGAGATGACCCATATATGCTTAGAAAGATCCGAAAGTCTATTTTTTGGAGAATTTTATGGCTCGTAAAAATGATTTTTCTAGAGAAAGTTATGGTAGTTTTAGTAGACAAAGGTTAGGCCTCCAAAACAGCACCAGCCAGCACCGCGGTGCCCAGAAGCACACGCAACCAGGCTGAAGCCAGCACCTCAGTGCCCATAAACGAGCACCACAGCGTGCACACGATGTTATATCTCCAAGTTAGAAATTAATTAGGGTTTTAAACAATAGATTAAACCCGAAAACACCCTTGGACCTTTGTACTATAAATAAATCACTTAGGGTTGAAGAGAGAACATCTTTTGAGAGGTCGGAGGCTGGGGAAAACATCATGGAGGCTGGGGAAAACATCATGAAGGCTGTCACACTCTCCCCCATGGCTAACTAATCTCCAAGCAAGGCAAAAGGATGAATCCCTAGGTGTAGTTGTTCTTATTTTTTAGTCTTGATTCATTGTAGTTTGGATTTATTATCATTAAACATTGTTATGATTTACTTTTTAATCTAATTAGAAGATTTCCTCTTAATCCGGTGATTGCATCTTTCTCCCCCATATAAGTTTAGTTGTGCTCTTCTTATGTGATGTTGTTAAGGTGTGATTGAGTTCGATAGATTTCTCTTATAGATTTGTCCATTACTGAGGTATTGTCATTATGATATATTGTCGTTTCTTGATAATCTATAAGTTAGGTCATGTGTGCTTGAAAGCAAAGAGTATTTCATAACAATTACATTAGGGTTTATATATGTGCTTTAATTGAATATTTGCCGATTGCTTGTTTGGGATGTGAAACTTGCAGTCGAGATAAAAACAACTGAATCAAGAATAAAATAAGGCAATGAACCTAGGGAGGATTCTTGGACCCTTGTTGTTCTATTATATTTACACAATTATTTCACACTATTTCAAACTCAGATTTTCTCGTTTAACTTTTATCGTTTGTTTTTAGGTTTGCACTTTCTCTTGTAGTTAGTTTGTCTCCCTGTGGAATCGACACCCAAAAGCCGTGCTACAACTACCGCGTTATACTTTGGGCGTAATCACTTCTTTAGAGACATGTTCAACTAAGGTGCGGGTTGGCCATATGGAGTTACTAGAGAGAAACATTGTGGTGACCTTATGCAAGCTGAAAAAGATATTTCCCTAATCATTCTTTAACTCTATAAAGAATTTGTCTATCCATTTACCTTGTGAAGCTAAGGTTGGGGGCCATGTGCAGTACCGATGGATGTAACCCTTCGAGAGGTGATATCTTCTATTAATATTTTTTGTGTGTAAATTAAATCATTTGTTTTTCCATTTTATAATTGATTCATAATATGGATATGCAAAATAGGTGCACCCAGAGCTTAAAAAAAAAGGGCCGTAACAAAACACGAGTTGAAGCCTCCATTGTTGAGGTGTACATCATAGAGGAAACTTACAACTTCTACACATACTATTTTGAACCAAATGTCCAAAAAAAGTTGAATCGAGTAGGTCGAAATGATGATGGGGGATATGTGGATCAAAATGGGCACCTATCTATTTTATGTTATCCAAGTCATGAGACTAGAAAAGATTTAGATGAAGATGAGATAAAGGCTGTAGAGATATATGTTCCCCTAAAT
Source organism: Bretschneidera sinensis (assembly GCA_023935145.1). NCBI lineage: Eukaryota > Viridiplantae > Streptophyta > Magnoliopsida > Brassicales > Akaniaceae > Bretschneidera > Bretschneidera sinensis. The sequence goes on along the minus strand of CM043703.1, from coordinate 61,100,369 downwards.
TGCGCAGAGATCGAGCCTTATGTGGAGTGAGTCCTTATACCCCGTCTTTAACTTATTATCTATAGTGTCAATTGATTTTAAACTATCATTTTATAAATATTGTAGGCAATATAACAAAATGTTGAGGCATGAGCAGCCTCGTATCATCAACCAACAAATTGAAAAGCTTCGTGAGAAGGATTTCACGAAATGGCTTTATGACCTTGTAAGTAAACATTGAATGAGATAATTACTTCAATATTATAACTAGAACCATATAAACATGTATATAGTGATTTTAATAGGTTTTGAGGGATGATTCAATTGATAACCGCATACGAGAGCTAGGACTTGGTCCGCGTAAACATGTGACATGCTATAGTGGCTATAATGTAAATGGATTCAAATTTCACACTGAAGAGTATGAAAAATTCAATAAAATGATGAATAGTGGTGTATGTGTGAAAGGTTGTTGTTACCACTTATACGAACATGAATTTTATGGTATATTTAAAGAAATTATAGTCATACAATATATAGGGAAAGGTAACATAGTTGTATTATTTAAGTGCCACTGATATGATTTTGAGAGAGGACTTATGGTACACCCAAAACATGGTATTATGGATATAAAGCATACATTAAGCTTCATTCAAATGAGCCATTTGTGTTGGCGGAGCAAGCAACACAAGTGTATTACTCATCATGCCCTTTAAAGAAGAGAGAGACTAGATTGGTGGGCAATTTGTAAAGTTAAGATAAGGGAAAATGTATATGTTCTTTCGGACGAAGATTCAAATCAAGATATAGTGCCTATCATTCCAGAGTACTTCCAATAGGATGAAAGTACCTGTCTAATTCTAATCGATGCAAACCAAGAACTTAATATGCCGGGTATTCTTTGTGATCCCATTGGTATAATGGAAAAAGTAAACTGACTAAATGAATAAGGATAAAAAGTAGAAGGAAAAGAAAAAGAAGAAGACCAGGATAAGGTGGAGGATGGAGAAGAAAAAGAAGAAGACCAAGAGGAGGAGGAAGATGAAGAAAAAGAATAACTTATAAGTGTATCTCTATTAGTTTTGCATAATCATTGTAAGAAAATTAAAATTAACTTCTAAGCATGTTTTTTTGGTTCCTTTTTGTATCTTATATAACTCTTAAACATTGTAAATGTATTTTCTTCATATTTATAGTTTTTTTTTTCAAAACAGGATGGCAAAAGGTTGATCACGAGGCAGGAGAGGGTGATGTAACCCTGTTAGAAATGAGGCCTCAACTTCATATGCTTCTGCTTTAGGTAACTATGTATTTACTTTTACATTGTACACAAACCCCTTCTCCTTGTTGTATTGTTTTTAATTTTGGTTTAAAATATCATTTTCTTTAACCTACAGAGCCCGTGGAGCATGAAGATGAGGAAAGCGAGGAAGAGGATGAGGAAGAGGTACCTCGTAGAAAGAGGTGGGTTGGAAAACTCCCACCTCCTCCCGATAATCTAGCGGACCAACCTTTGATTCGCATTAGAACCACTCGGATAATATACTTATAGTGACAACATTTATGTATTAGTACCATAGAAACCAATTTTTTGCATTTTACTTGAAGCTTTTGATTCTTCCAATGCATTTATTGGGGTGAAGGGCATTGTGAGGATTTTATCATCAATAGTAAGGAGTCTTCATAAGGAGCCTTTTAATTCATATAAACAATTTAATCCCATAATGAAGAACGGTTGCTTCGATGAATTTTTTGTATAATTTAATTTGTATGCTCCACATATATGTTTATTATATGTGTGTGTGTGTGTGTGTGTGTGTGTGTGCCCTCCATAAGTATTTTTGTAGGTTGCAAGTAATCCCTTTTTCCTTTGCATTTCCACCAAGGATGAGACCTCACGCGCCCAAGCTGTGTTTAACTACATAGCTCAGAAGCGCTTGACTGACCACCTAAACAAAGCCCAAGAAAGAGTGGAACAAAAGCATGGGCTAAACAAACTGGATTGGAGTGGGTTGAAAAGGCATTAGATAAGGCAGCTGATTTGGGATGCATTTTGTCACTTTTGAGCCACTGATGATTGGGGGGCTTCAACAGGCTGCATCATCTAATAGGCGATCAGGGGATGAGCTTGTCCACCATGTTAGAGGATGTATGAGTACCCAAGAGCACACAGATGAGCTGGTAAACGTAATTCTAATGTCAATTATCAATACAATGTTTATTTGTTTATTAATACATGAATGTGCGTGATCTTCATGATGTTAGTTTTTTAATAAGTGTATGATTATAATGTTTGTTTCATATTGAATGCAAATTTCATTACCATGTGTCGAAGACAGAGTAAGGCAGACCACTGTCTATTAAAGAGGTTTTCGATAAGACCCACATAGCCAAAAGCACGAGCCAATACGTTGATCGGAAGTCAAAGGTGGTGAGCGTAAGTACAAGTAGCTTTTTAATAAAATATTAGGTTGGCTATAAAAAATATGTGTTGACCCTCACCTATATTTTAATGATGACAAAACACAACCTTAATTATACTAACAGTGCTATCTAAGTGTATTAAGCGAGAAAAGCATTCAGCCAAGGATCAAGGTGCATGAACTCAACCCGCATTAAACATCAACTCAAGATAGAAGATCTAGTATAGGTTAAGGTATTGAAACAAGTTGTAAATCTCACTTGTTAAGGTAAAAATCTTGTCTTATGGCTCCTTTTGAAAAGCATTTTAACATATCTTTTTAATCAAACATTTTTAAGTTAAAAACATTTCAAAACATGAAAATTGGATTGTTTAACTCGATTGGGTACTTATACCAGAAGACTGGTATATGGGACAGTATGTCCCCAGTCGACGAGGTCACACATACCAGTCCACTGGTACCTTCTATAACCTTAAAAATGGTTTCTTTTAACTTGACCCAGTCGATTGGTAGTTTAAAAAATATGACCGTTGAGACGCGAGATTTCAGCACAAATTGTACTAAAACGTACCAAATCAGTTAAGAATGGGCATATTACATCAAGGCTATATAAACCCACTCTATTGAACATTTTAAATAAAGAAGATCACACATTCAATCAAGTTTTTACTCACTGATACACAAAAGCTTTGAAAAATTGATTGAGCCATTCTTTAAGCTTTACCTAGAAAGAGAGATATTATTCAGTTGTATAAGCTTTCATTGTTGTCTCTCTAGTATTTAATTTACATTATTTATTTAAAAGGGATTAGCTTCTGAAAGGAAGGGATTAGCTTCTGAAAGGAAGGGATTAGCTTCTGAGAGGAAGGGATTTAGCTTCCAAGAGGAAGGGATTTGCTTCCAAGAGGAAGGGATTGATTGTAAGGTTTGTGCAACACCTGTGAAGTTACACGACTAAGTTTCTTAGTGGATTACTTCAAAGAGGTTCCTTGAAGAGAGTAGACGTAGGGTCAGAATGAATCTGATATTGCCGAACCACTATAAACTGAGTTTGCATCCTCTATTCCTTAAACTCTTTTGTTTACAGCACATTACTTGTTTACATGCTTATTGGTTTATTTGTTTTTATAAACTTGTGATTAATTAGAAGAAGTTTTTAAAAACCTAATTCACCCCCCCTCTTGGGTTGAAACCTCAGTCTATAATTGGTATCAGAGCTAGGTTCTCAATTTTAGGCTTAATATCATTGAGTTGATCCGATGGAAGCAAATAGCTATTCTGAGGGACACTCATACACTAGGCCTCCTTTGTTCAATGGCTCCAACTATAACTATTGAAAAAATAGGATGAAAATATTTGTCGAAGGACAAGATTATAATCTGTGGAGAGTCATTGAAGAAGGACCTAGAAATCCATCAAAGGAAATAAATATTGGAGAAATCAATCATACAATGCCTAAACTCAAAACTGAGTACAATGATGAGGATTGTAGAATGATGTCTCTCAATAATAGAGCCACAAGCATTTTACATTGTGCTTTAGATACATCTGAATACAATAAAATCTCTGCATGTGTTTCAGCTAAAGAGATATGGGATAAATTGCAAGTTACATATGAAGGAATTAGTGAGGTTAAAAAATCAAAAATCTATATGTTAGTATCTGAATATAAATCTTTTAGAATGTCTCCTGACGAAACAATTTCTCAAATGTACTCACGTTTCACAACTATTGTTAATGGTTTGAAGCTTCTTGGTAGGAACAATAAGGAGTTTGAACTAACAAGAAAAATCTTAAGATCTTTGCCACCCACTTGAAAAGCAAAGAAGACGGCCATCATGGAGGCCAAAGATCTTGACAAACTTGACGTTGAGACACTTCTTGGGTCATTGTTGACATATGAGATGGATGAAATGAATCCCATTATCAATGATGATGAGAAGAAGAAAAAGATGATTGCTCTCAAAGCCTCTACGTACAACAGAGAAGAGGAGTCAGAAGGCGGAGAGCAGCAAAGAAGATGGTGAGATGGATTTAATCACTAAAAGGTTTCATAGGTTCTTGAAGAAAAGTGAGAAACCTTACACAAAGGATCCCACTTCAAAAAGGGAACCACTTGTGTGCTATGGATGCAAGAAGCCCAGTCACATCAAGGCCGATTGTATGGTGTTATGCGATTATCTACCTAAATAAATAAGTAAACAATCATACTTGTTTTACTTGCAAGTACACAAGGTCAATGGTAGCATAGTGTGCAAGTGGGAGATCATTTCCACAGGGATTGGTGAATTTCGTTTTAGAATCAGTTTCTTAATAAGAGAAGATAAAAATAACTGTTGAATGTGAATTAATAAAAATGAGAACATAGAGCTTTGATATCCACCACTAATCATACTTTCCCAATAAGTAATATGCCAATGCTCTAGCCTTACTATGAATACCTAATGGTTGTCAACCTAAGGGCATGATATCTACTCCTTAAGTTATTGATTTCCCTAAGCACCAAGTTAGACATGGTATCTACTCTAACTCTTTTCTTTCTTAAGGGATTCAACACGGTATCTACTAAGTTGTTCCTTAAGAGAGCATAGGATCTATGGAAATCGACAACCACACAGGACCAAGGGTATGGTATCTACTCCCAGTTTCCCATGTTGATTAATCCAAGAATCCGGTGTGGATTTCTTTTGTTACCGTAGTCAGACCCAGGACTCAGTCATCCAAATTGATCTAACTAACTAATCCATACCACATGCACATATTGATCAGACATACACATATGAGGAATTTAAATAAACATAGATATTAATCAAGTTAAGCATCATAATCAAGGTTATTACAAAGATAATCAATGAGTACATATATGGAAAGCATAACTAGGGCTTCAATCGAGCCCTATTAAAAGTTAGTTACACATGTTGTCTAAGATAAGCATCGTAATATAAACTAAATATAAAATATAAAATCCGAAGAATACTATGGAGACGAGTCGTCAATTCCTCTCCAAGCTTACAACTTCGAGCCAAACTAAAAGATAAAAGAAGGGATGTTCTTTTGTGTGTGTTTACAAGTGTATTTATAGGGGTTGAATAACCCTAGAAGACTTTGGAAACCCTAAACTTCCTAAAATGCAAAACCTCCTCTATTTCCAAAACCGGTTCTGCCGTTTTACTGTTTACGTCCGTACATGTGCGCTCAATCGCATTCGTTGTTCACTTGATCGCAAGGCTGCGCTTGATTCTTCTTTGTGTGCGCATGAGCACTAGTGTGCTCGATTGTACCAAATAGTGCGCTCGATCGCACTTTAGCAAGCAGCTACTCCAGGATTTCCAGATTTCTTCCTTTAAGTGCAAAAGTTGCTTCTTTTTCTCCCAAGACCCTATAAAAACATGTGAAACACAGTAATGAAGTAAAATGGACTAAATTAACATAACTATGGACTTAACAAATGTAAATAAAGGGGTTTAAATATGAATATTTAAGCACCTATCACACCCCCAAACTTATATATTGGTAGCCCCTTAGCAATACAAAACTAAAAACTAAAATGAAAAATAACGACTCACAGATAAATCCAATATTCATGGTGTCCACAAAAGTTTAGGTCTCACACAAAACTATGATGCACATTCATGGGCAAGCTTAACAAATATAAACACATCTTTGTAATGAATAAGAGTTTTAAACGCAAATCACTTTCATGAGGCAGGTTAAGACATCACAAGTTTGACTTTAGTGTGTGGCGAACTAGCACATAAAAGATTAAATTTCCAAATAATTCTAATGTATAGTGTTTCGATGTCTCAAAATTCACCAAATTTCCTATTAGAACCAACAAAGATAGCATAGTTTTTCTTCTTTTCTTTTATTTGTGAGATTTTTGCCAAGTTTAGTTCCGTTAAGCTTTCTATTTGACTCATGTAGCGAGCATTTAGCCAATGACTCCCAAACCAGATGGTTTTAGGGCATTAGGTGTAAAGACACCCCTAAGGACTTACTAACTCGAGTAAAAAAGGCTACGAAACTAACTGGTCTTAATGCTACCAATCAAAATTTTCACCTTTTGACATGACACTCACTGCTTACTGAGGCAAGAGGGCCAGTTACTCGGTGGAAAGTTTCTTTTAATGATCATTGTGAGCAAAAATTTCTACCTTTTGACGTGACACTTACTGCTTACTGAGACAAGAGGGCCAGTTATTCGGTGGAAAGTTTTTTTAATGAGCATTAGGAGCACTTTTCCTTTTGAACAATAACAATTTTTTTATTTTCCTATGCCAAAGTATTAATCTAACAGGTCATCCAGTTCACAGTCAAGCCAAAGAAACATACAAATTAAAATTACATGTCATACCCCACACAATTATGTGCTAATGTGCTCGTGTTAGTTTAGGTCAAACTTGTGAATCCTTAAATGCCTAAAAGTAAGTGATCTAGGTTCAAAACTTAATTATTGGCCCATATGTTCAAGAAGTTAAGCTCACTTATGAAGTCAAATCATATTGTTTGTTTAGATCACTCAAAATTTTATTGGAACAGAATGAACATGCATTTATCTATAAAAAAAAAATTGAGATATAGTGTGTGCGTGAGTGTGTCCCAATACCCCCCAAACTTAATTTGCACATTGTCCCCAATGTGTGAGAAACATGAAAGGATCTGACCTGGGAGATGTAGAACTCAATGGCTAGCATGGCTCGTAGCACGCCCCCAAACTTGAACTAGATGCACTGACTATGTCCTTGAAAAAGAAAAACAAACATAAACTGGAAAACAAGTGATAATAAATAGATATATAAAAGTAAAGACTAATAATAAAAGGAAATACTAAAGAGGATATGCTATGGGGTGCCTCCCATGAGTGCTAAGTTTAATGTCTTCAGCTAGACGGGGTATCCTCTCACTGCTGATCGTCGGGTGGTGCAGTCGAAGAGGTACCGGGCGTCGGAGGCAGGCAATCAAGGATGGACTGTAGCATCACCTCCTGTCGTGCAAACCACACCTCCAAACCACCTATGCGTTGGTGCACTAGTGATGTAGCTGCAGAGACCTCACCTCGGAAGGAGGACAGCTCAGCTAGAAAGTGCTTGGACTCAATGGGTCTCATGTTCGGATCGTCCTCCTCTCATAATGGGCTTATAGTAGGGGTCTTTGTCTCCATATGATCCTCCTCAACTCTCTCAACTGCAGGTGCAGGAGCTGGGAGTCCTCGAGGCATATGCGAGAGGCTATGTGTCCACTGAGCCTTCCCAAAGAAGAGATGCTCTCGCATTGGTCCGTCACTGGTGGTCCCTTTAATCCCTTTCTTCTTGAGGATATAGGAGAGTAGGAACGGGAATGAGAGCCCCCATTCATTGGCCATGGTGGTTTGGCTGCCAAGGACATGATCCCAAAATTTATGCAGCTGACTCCAAATGACAGCTGGGATAGAGTACCAGTGGCCTCTATAGAAGGCCTATAATGTTTGTAGAAACTGATCTCTCCTCTGTGTCTTATGCCCCAGTGGGCACACATTCCACTAGAGGATGGTGTCCAGGAGCCAGAGCCGTGGAGGTAACTTTGACCGGCTCGCCACATTATTGTGCCTATCAGCGTATTGGCCAGCTCACATGTCCTCGATGATCGTGGTTAGGTCAAAAGACTCTGATTGCTCCTCGATATCAGTCTCCTCCGAAGGGGACTCATCACAACAGTGAAGAGCGGTAGCTATGTCAGCATTGGTCACCTCTATGGATGTGCCATGGACTGAAGAAGTCAAGATTCCCGGCCTGCTGCAGTCGAATGATATGTGCTTATAAAACTGGACTATAAGCTGGTTGTAGGCAGTCGAGCAAACTGGCTTGAATAGCCTCTTTAGCCCCCGATGTTTAAATGCTTAGACTGCCAATTGAGTGGCATCCATGTGCTTGAAGACTTCATTGATATGGAAAGCGGTCTCGAATAATAGCTCTCGTTGCTCAATGCTGGGCTGGGATGACTGGGCATGGTTACTCGAAGCACGGGAGGTGGAGGTGGATTGTTTGGACATGTTTATCTTGGTTTCTGTCAAAATTGCGATCGATCACGAATATGTGCGCTCGATCACCCTGGATTATGTGCTCGATCACAAATGCCGTGCGCTCGATCGCACACGATCAGACTTTTTGTAGAACAACTTGTGGGCGACAGAAGTTGGAAGCTGTGGGTAGCCCACAAACACGATCTTCAACCTCCTATAAACACGAAAGACAACCACACAACATAGGAATATATTTAAATGATTGGGAATAATTAAAAACGTGGGTGATTGTGCGTAATTTAAATAGAAAAGAAAAAGAAAAGTGGAATGTAGTGTGTGGGTGAAATGTGGAGATAAGGATGATGATGAATGAGAGTAAGGTGGAGTGGGGTGATATAAAATGAAAGAGAGTTAGGGGAGGAGTGTGAGTGAATTATGAAGATAATGTGAGTGAGTGAGGGCAGAGAGTGAAATGTTTAAATCCATCACGTGACTGTCTGCCACGAGTGCGCTCGATTGCACTGAAGTGCGCTTGATCGCACTTATGCGCTCGGACACACTAAATGGTGCGCACGATCACACAGCAGTATGTATGGAAAAAATAAAAACTTACCAAGGTTGGAATGATAAAGCAAGAACAATACAACCTTACCATGTGTTAGTGGCCTCAGTACCACTAAACTCAATAGAGGTGCTTGAGCTGTATGGGTAGTAGAATATGAATTGCTCAAGCACTCTCGTGCTGCAGTGCTACTCTTTTTGAAGGAGGCACTTAGAGCCCACATTAGGTTGCTCCAGTGCTATTGACAGCTACTTCGTCTCTAATTTTTGTGCCTAGTCAATCAAATAGGGAAAAGTAGTATTAGTAAGTTCAAGATTTTCAACTCGAGGATTATACTTACTTGAAGGCTTTGGGGTGTTCTTGATGGGGTGCATAGTTGTATTGATATCTTTAATCACATCGTCATCCTCTGGCCTAATGTCCAATCCTGTGTCATCATGGTTGGGGATGGTCTCCAATGGAGCAGTGCGATGGACCTGAAAAAGGTTCTCAACAATACCTTGTATTAAGCTTACATTAGAACACTCATTATCATTTTTGGTTGATTTTAATGTATTAAATATTTTGAATTCCATCTCCTCATCATTTACTTTCATAGTGACAATGCCCATTTTTACACTAATATATTGTGTCAGCAGTGATCATAAATGGTCTTCCTAAGATGATGGGGAGTGGTAATGGCATATGACATTCTTCCATATCTAAGACAATAAAATCAGCAAGTAAAATAAATTTACCTACTCTTACCAAAACATCCTCAAGAATGCCTCTCGGTCGTTTGATGCTTCTGTCAGCCAATTGCAAAGTGATGGAGGTTGGTTGAAGCTCCCCAAAACCTAGTGTCTCGAATACACTGTATGGTAGCAGATTGACACTTGCCCCTAGATCCAGTAGTGCTTGCTCAAATAACTGATCACCTATCCTACAAGGAATAGTAAAACTACCAGGATTTTTCAGTTTTGGAGGTAATTTTCTTAATAGCACAGCACTTACCTCTTCAGTCAGTGCAACTGTCTCATGCTCCTAAAACTTCCTTTTGTTAGAGCAACATTCTTTTAAAAACTTAGCATATACAAGAATTTGTTTAATTGCATCTAGTAAGGGAATGCTGACTTCTACTTTTCTCAAAATTTCAAAAATATCAATCAGTTTAGTCTCTTTCTTAGGTTTTACTAATCTTTAGGGGAAGGGTAGAGGTGCATTTACCTTTTCCATCTTACTTACCTTAGATGTGGATGCTTTGTTTGGAGATGCTCGTGTAGGCTCATTGATGCCTATAAGCTTTCCACTTCTCAGGGTTGTCACAACATTCAATTGTTGATGTCCTCTTAGATTAGGTAGTGGTTGGGCAGGGAGCTCACCTTGCTTTCTACTACTCAGTCCCTTGGCCAGTTGCCCCATTTGTACCTCTAGTCCTTAGATGGCCTGATCATGTTTAGCAGTGGTTTGTCTCATCTCAGTCCAAAATTGTCTAGTTTCTTCCATGAATTGTTAATGTGAAATCATTAATTGTTGCTGCTGAGTTGCCAATTGCCTCACAAGACTTTCGAGGTCGCTTTTCTTTGTCTCGGAAGCTGAATGGGCTGTTGGTTGGAAGTTTCTTTGCTGCTCTTGCTGGTTCTGATTATTACTCCAAGAAAAATTTGGGTGATTCCGCCATCCGGGGTTATAGGTGTTTGTATATGGATTGTTCTTTGGCGGATAGTTGTTTGGTCCTACGTAATTTGCTTGTTCCAAATCTACAGATGAATATAAGGGACAAGTATCAGTATTATGATCAAATTGGGAACATATCGCACATACCTGGAGTGGTGTAGCTAGTGGATTTGGTGATGCATGTTGAGCAGCCATAACTTTAACTAGTAGGTCTAGCTTTCTTTCTACAACAACTATTTGGGTGGAGGATCCACCATTAAGGTTCATCTCATACAGACCTTTGCTCTTGGTCACATGTCTACCTCAAGAGGAGAACTGCTGAGTGTGTTCACTTAGAGTTTCAAAGAGTTCCATAGCTTCTTCGCTGCTTTTCTCCATCAGCAATCCTCCATAACCTGAATCAACAATACCTTTGTTAGTATCACTCAAACCTTCATAGAAAGCTTGTACCAGTTCATCTTGAGGTAGGTTATTGTGTGGGCATTTGAGTAGCAGCTCGTTGAAGTGTCCCTAGGCTTCGAAGAATAGGTCTCTATCCTTTTGTTGGAAGGACTAAATCTCCTTCCTCATTTGCCTCGTCTTTTGGGCTGGGAAAAACTTCCTTAGGAATTTGCTAGCTAACTCCTCCCAAGTGTGGATAGAAACTGTAGGCAAAGAATTATACCACAGTTTAGCATTATCTTTAAAGGAAAAAGGGAACAGAATTAACCTTATTCCTTCTTGGTCTAAGCCTCGGATGTGCTGCAAGTTGCAAAGATCGAAGAATTCTCGAAGGTGCAAGTGTGGATCCTCATTAGGTGTACCCCTAAAGTGAGTCAATGCACTCAATATTTGTGGAGATATGTAATAGTTTCCTTCCGCCTCAGGTTGATAAGCAATACACGATGGTTGATCAAGGTTGTGTGGGATGAAGGATTGCTTCATTGGCCTTCGCTCAGGTGGTTGCTGATTTTCTAACTGTTCTGCCATTTGTGCTTCTTCTTCAAATTCTTCTACCTCTTTGGAGTTGTCTCTAAGCCTTTGTCGGATAGTTCGCTCAACCTCGGTATCAAGGGGGAAGAATATTGGATGCTTGGATCGACCGTGCATGAATTGGTGATAATTACTTAAGTGCGGCAGTTAAACACTACTACCCGGGTAACTCTCTGCCTAATTTGCGCTCGATCGCACAGGAGGGTGCGCTCGATCGCAAGTGTCACAGAAATTTCTCCTAGTGTGCCTGAAACAGAAAACAAAGAGAAATCGATTAGGTTTTGATGAAATAAAAAAATAAAGGTGAACTTGTTGTGCGATAATATACCTAAATAAATGGGTAAATAATCGCACTTGTTTTACTTGCAAGTGCACAAGGTCAATAGTGTAGCATAGTGTGCGAATACAAGATCATCTCCACAGGGATTGGTAAAGTTCGATTTAGAATTATAATTGCAATGTAAAAAGATAGAAATAATAAACTGAAGGGTGATTTGATAATAATAAAGACATAGGGCTTTGATATCCACCACTAGTCATACATTCCCGATTTTGTATAAAGTATCAGTGCTCTAGCCATATTATGTGTACCTACTGGTTGCCAACCTAAGGGCATGGTATCTACTCCTTAAGCTATTGATTTCCCTAAGCAACGAGTTAGGCATGGTATCTACTCTAACTCTTTTCTTCCTTAAGGGATTCAGCATGGTATCTGCTTGAGTTGTTCCTTAAGAAAGCATAGGTACTGTGGAAATCGACAACCACATGAGACCTAGGGCATGGTATCTACTCCCGGTTTCCCATGTTGATTAACCCGGGTATCCGGATAAGATGGTCCCTTGTTACTAATGTTAGACCCAGGACTCGGTCATCCAAATTGATCTAACTAACCTATCCATACCACATGCATACGTTGGCCTTACACATACATATGAGGAATGTAAATAAGCACAGGTGTTAATCAAGTTAAGTAACATAATAAGCTATGCAAAGATTTAATCAATGAATAAAAATATGGGAATGCATAACTAGGGCTTCAATCGAGCCCTATAAGAGAGTTAGTTACACATACTAACTGAAGTAAACATAATTAAACAAAACATAAGGGAGAAGAATAAACCCGAGAGAAGAGGCGTCAATTCTCTCCCAAGCTCTCCACTCAAAGTAAAAGAAAAGAGAAAAGTGTTTACTATCTAAGGTGTGTTTTTGTGTGTGAGTTACAAGTGTATTTATAGGTCTTTGAGAAGTCCTAATAGACTCATGAGTTTCTAAACTTTCCTAAAACACAAAACTCCTTTATTTCCAAAATAGAGTTATTTCCAAAATAGGGTTATTTCCAAAATAGGGTTTTGCAGTTTACTATTCACGCCTGTACATTTGCGCTTGATCGCATGTGTCCTTGCGCTCGATCGCAGTGTGCGCTCGATCCTACAAGTGTGCGCACGACCGTATGTGCGCTCGATCGCACTGCATGTGCACTCGATCGCACTTTGTCCAGAAAGTGCTCCAGGGCTTCTAGATTTCTTCCTTAAAGTGCCAAAACTGCCTCTTTTTCTCCAATACCCTATAAAAACATGTAAAACACACAAATGGAGTAAAAGATACCAAATTAACATAATAAAGGATCTAACAAGTGTAAATAAGGGGGCTTAAATATGTATATTTAAGCGTCTATCACACCCCCAAACTTACATATTGCTAGTCCCTTAGCAATACTAAATTAAAAACTAAAACAGAAATATAGATAAATCCAATGTTCATAGTGTCTATAAAAAATCTAGATTTTACACAAAACAATGATGCGCATTCATGAGCAAGCTTAACAAGTGTAAACATATATCTGCAATGAATAAGAGTTTTGAACGTAAATCATATTCACTAGGTATTTTAAGATATCACAAATTTGACTTTGGTGTGTGGTGACTAGCACATAAAAGATTAAGTTTCCAAGATATTCAAATGGGTAGTGTTCTGATGACTCAAGATTCACCAAACTTCCTATTAGAGTCAACAAATATGGCATAGTCTTTTATTTGCGAGATTTTTGCCAGGTTAGTTCCCTTAAGCTTTCTTGTTGACTCGTGTAACGAGTGTTTAGCCAATGACTCCCAAACCAGATGGTTTTAGGGCATTAGGTGTAAAGACACCCCTAAGGACTTACTGGCTCGAGTCAACAAGGCTACGAAACTAATTGATTTTTATGCTACCATTTAGAATTTTCCACCTTTTGACGTGACACTCAATGCTTACTGAGACAAGAGGGCCAGTTACTCAGCGGAAAATTCCTTTTTAATGATCACTTAAGATTTTCCACCTTTTGACGTGACACTCAATGCTTACTGAGGCAAGAGGGCCAGTTACTCAGCGGAAGATTTGTTTTTATTGATCATTAGGAGCATTTTTTTCTTTTTGAGCACGAATCAATCTTTTCTATTTTTATATGCCAAAATGTCAATCTAATAGGTCATCTAGTTCACAGTCAAGCAAAAGAAACATACCAATCCAAATAACATGTCATACCCCACACAGCTATGTGCTAATGTGCTCGTGATAGTTCAAGTTAAACTTGTGAATTCTTAAATGCCAAAAGGGCAGTGATCTAGGTTCAAAACTTGTTTATTGACCTATATGTTCAAAGTGTTAAGCTCATTGATGAAGAAAAATCATAACATTTTATTTAGATCATAAAAAGTTTATTGGACATAATGAACAAGCATTTATCTATGAAAATAATAACAAAACAACAAAAAAATGTGGGACATAGTGAGTGTGTGAATGTGTCCCCATACCCCCAAACTTAAATTTCACATTGTCCCCAATGTGTGAATAGCATGGAAGGAGCTGACCTGGGAAATGGAGAACTGATGGCTGACATGGCTCGTAGCACACCCCCAAACTTGAACTTGATGCACTCACGTTGTCCTCGAAAAAGAAAGAAAAACAGACATAAAATGGAAAACAAGTAATAAACAACAATAGAAAAGTAAACTATGAAATACTAATAATAAACTTATGAAAAGGATATGCTTTGGGGTGTCTCCCATGAGCGCTAAGTTTAACATCTTCAGCCAGACGTGGTACCCTCTTACTGCTGGTCTCCAAGTGGTGCAGTCGAGAAGGAACCGTGTGCAGGAGGTGGAGGTTGACAGTTTAGGCATCATGGTAAGTTGCTGTCCAATGTGCGCTCGATCGCACTGTGAAGTGCGCTCGATCGCACTTGTGGCAGAGAGTGCGTACTCAGGGGTCTTACTGCCACTGACCTTAATAGAGGCACTTGAGCTACACGTTTATCAAAGTCTGAACTGCTCAAATGCTCTCTATAGTAGCTTCATCATTTAGTCTTTTGGCAAAGAGTACTTAAAAGTCACTTCATGTGGCTTAGGTGCTCTGGTTGCTGTTGCATACTGAACAATTTGGGGCGTTAAATCTTCATCCCTTGGTTGCAATATAATTTCTGAGTGTGGTGTGACTTTGTGTCCATGTGCTGTGAAGGTTTGATTTCTTGCAGGCAACTGCTGCAATTCTAAGTTTGGTGCCTGGACAATAGATGAGAGAAAAGTAGTATTAGTATGCTCAAGATTTTCAAACGGAGGAGTGAACTTACTTGGGTACTTTGGAGAGGCTTCAAGGAGGTGCACGGCTTCAAAAATGTCATCATAGACAGTTTCTAATGCTGGCTCAATATCAGGTCCTGTGAAGCTATGGGTGAGGGCGGCCTCCAATGGATCAATGTGATAGACCTGAAAAGCTTGCTTGATAGCACTTTGCATAAAAAATTCATCAACACATTCATCATCATTATCATCTGGGGGTGATTTCATTTTATCAAATATATTAAATTCTATTGTCTCACCATTTACCGTCATACTTACAATACCCTTTTTTACATTAATTATTGTATTAGCCGTCCTCATGAAGGGTTTTCCTAAGATGATGGGCAGAGGTAATGGCATAGGGCATTCTTCCATATCTAACACAATGAAGTCAGCAGGCAAAATAAACTCTCCTACCTTTACCAATACATCTTCAAGTATACCTCTAGGTCTTTTGATGCTTCTATCTGCCAATTGCAAAGTGATAGAGGTTGGTTGAAGCTCCCCCAAATCTAGCTTTTCAACTACTGTGTATGGTAGCAAATTGACACTTGCTCCTAAATCTAGTAATGCTTTCTCAAACAACTGATCACCTATCCTACAGGGAACAGTAAAACTACCCGGATCTTTTAGTTTTGGTGGCAGTTTTCTTAACAAAATCGCACTTACCTCTTCAGTTAGAGCCACTGTTTCATGTTCTTGAAACTTTCTTTTATTAGTGCAACAATCTTTTAAAAATTTAGCATAGGAAGGGATTTGTTTAATTGCATCTAATAAGGGAATGTTAATTTCTACTTTTCTCAAAGTTTCAAAGATATCAAACAATTTATATTTCTTTGGTGTTACTAACCTTTGAGGGAAGGGTGGTGCATTCCACTTTTCTACTTCACTTACCTTGGATGTGGATGGCTTAGCTTGAGATGCTTGAGCTGGCTCATTAACTCCTATGATCTTCCCATTCCGGAGAGTTGTAATGGCTTTCAGCTGCTGATGTCCTCTTGGATTTGGTAGTGTTTGTGCAGGAAGTTCTCCTTGCTGTCTTCCACTTAACTCCTTAGCCATTTGCCCCATTTGTACTTCCAGCCTTTGGATGGTTTGCTCATGCTTTGCAATTGTTTGTCTTTGCTGATCTTGTGAAGTTATCAATGTTGCCATTAGTTGTTGTTGCTGAGTGGCCAATTGTTTTACAAGACTTTCTAGATCATCCTTCTTGGGTTCTGGAACTGGTTGGGCTGTTTTATGACAGTTTCCTTGTTGCCCTTGAAGGTTCAAGTTGCTTTGATTGTTGCTCCATGAGAGGTTGGGGTGGTTCCGCCATTCAGGGTTGTATGTATTTGCATATGCATTGTTCGATCCCACATAGTTCACTTGCTCGGGATCTGTAGATGAATACAAATGGCAGATCTCAGTAGTGTGATCAAATTTAGAACATAATGCACATACCTTGCGTTGTGTGACTTGTGGAATTGGTGAGGTGTTCTGAGCAGTCATGGCTTTTACAAGCATATCTAGTTTCCTCTCCATTCCATCTATCTGAGTTGGAATTCCACCGAGTAAGTTAACTTCATACATGCCCTTGCTCTTTACTCCTTGTCTCCCTCTCGAGGAGAATTGCTGGGTGTGCTCACTTAAAGTCTCAAACAGCTCCATGGCTTCTTCACTAGTCTTCTCCATCAGCATACCTCCACAACCGGAATCCACTATACTTTGATTTATGCCACTCAAACCTTCATAGAAAGCCAGGACCAGCTCATCTTGAGGTAAGTTGTGATGTGGACATTTGAGTAGCAGCTCATTAAAGTGTCCCCATGCCTTGAAAAAAAAGTTACCATCCCTCTGTTGGAATGATTGAATCTCCTTCCTAATCTGCCTTGTCTTTTGGGCTGGAAAAAATTTATTTAGAAATCTATTGGATAGCTCTTCCCAAGTATGGATGGAGTCTGTAAGCAATGAATGATACCACATTTTAGCATTATCTTTTAATGAAAAAGGAAAAAGAATTAACCTGATTCCCTCTTGATCTAGGCCTTGAATATGCTGGAACTTGCAAAGATCGATAAATTCTCGGAGGTGCAAGTGTGGATCTTCGTTAGGAGTGCCCCTATAATGAGTCAAAGCATTCAAGATTTGCGGAGATATGTAATAATTTCCCGCTGCCTCAGGTTGATATGCGATGCATGATGGTTGATCGATGTTCCGAGGGATGAAGGATTGCTTCATTGGAACTCGTGCAGGTGGTTGCTGGTTTTCGAGCTGTTCCGCCATTTGTGTTTTGTTCTTGACTTCTCCTTTGTTCTCCTCAAAGTTGTCCCTAAGCCTTTGTCGGATGGTCCGTTCAAGCTCGGGATCGAGGGAAAAGAATTCCGGATGTCGGGATCGAAGTCCGTGCATAAAGCAGAAAAAACCAGTTTTAGTGCAGCAATGCAACTCTGTTGCTTGGGTATTCTCTGCCCTAAATGCGCTCGATCGCACAGGAGCTTGCGATCGATCTCAAATTCCACAGAAAGTGCAAGTAGGGTTTCGTGAAATACCTGAAAGATAAAACAACTTTATTTAAGTTTTGATAAAAGATGGTAAAAATAAAATAATAGCAATGATAAAATGAAAGTAATCCTAAAAGGAACTTTTAGCGCAATCCCCGGCAGCGGCTCCAAAAACTTGTTGTGCGATAATATACCTAAATAAATGGGTAAATAATCGCACTTGTTTTACTTGCAAGTGCACAAGGTCAATAGTGTAGCATAGTGTGCGAATGCAAGATCATCTCCACAGGGATTGGTAAAGTTCGATTTAGAATTATAATTGCATTGTAAAAAGATAGAAATAATAAACTGAAGGGTGATTTGATAATAATAAAGACATAGGGCTTTGATATCCACCACTAGTCATACATTCCCGATTTTGTATAAAGTATCTGTGCTCTAGCCATATTATGTGTACCTACTGGTTGCCAACCTAAGGGCATGGTATCTACTCCTTAAGCTATTGATTTCCCTAAGCAACGAGTTAGGCATGGTATCTACTCTAACTCTTTTCTTCCTTAAGGGATTCAGCATGGTATCTGCTTGAGTTGTTCCTTAAGAAAGCATAGGTACTGTGGAAATCGACAACCACATGAGACCTAGGGCATGGTATCTACTCCCGGTTTCCCATGTTGATTAACCCGGGTATCCGGATAAGATGGTCCCTTGTTACTAATGTTAGACCCAGGACTCGGTCATCCAATTTGATCTAACTAACCTATCCATACCACATGCATACGTTGGCCTTACACATACATATGAGGAATGTAAATAAGCACAGGTGTTAATCAAGTTAAGTAACATAATAAGCTATGCAAAGATTTAATCAATGAATAAAAATATGGGAATGCATAACTAGGGCTTCAATCGAGCCCTATAAGAGAGTTAGTTACACATACTAACTGAAGTAAACATAATTAAACAAAACATAAGGGAGAAGAATAAACCCGAGAGAAGAGGCGTCAATTCTCTCCCAAGCTCTCCACTCAAAGTAAAAGAAAAGAGAAAAGTGTTTACTATCTAAGGTGTGTTTTTGTGTGTGAGTTACAAGTGTATTTATAGGTCTTTGAGAAGTCCTAATAGACTCATGAGTTTCTAAACTTTCCTAAAACACAAAACTCCTTTATTTCCAAAATAGAGTTATTTCCAAAATAGGGTTATTTCCAAAATAGGGTTTTGCAGTTTACTATTCACGCCTGTACATTTGCGCTCGATCGCATGTGTCCTTGCACTCGATCGCAGTGTGCGCTCGATCCTACAAGTGTGCGCACGACCGTATGTGCGCTCGATCGCACTGCATGTGCGCTCGATCGCACTTTGTCCAGAAAGTGCTCCAGGGCTTCTAGATTTCTTCCTTAAAGTGCCAAAACTGCTTCTTTTTCTCCAAGACCCTATAAAAACATGTAAAACACACAAATGGAGTAAAAGATACCAAATTAACATAATAAAGGATCTAACAAGTGTAAATAAGGGGGCTTAAATATGTATATTTAAGCGTCTATCAAAAAACAGAACTTAAAATTTTTAGATTTTTGATAAAAATAAAGTAGAATAAACTAACAAATAACGATGATTAAACTAAACGAAAATAATTCTAAAAGAAAATTTAGCGCAATCCCCGGCAACGGTGCCAAAAACTTGTTGTGCGATTATCTACTGATGAGAGTCATAAAATGAATCTTTACAGTACTTAATTGTTAGCATTTTAGGGTTGATCTAGGTTTGAATTGCACTTTTATACCTTAACAACTCTAAAGTGTCATTCTTGGATCATTAATCTATTTCAATGCACTTTCAGGTACTTTAAGTTAAAAAGAGATGGAAAGACTATCATTGCTTGAAGTACAATGACTTGATGAACACTGAAGTGAAGGTTTACAAGCACTTGGAAAGGAGTTTCACTAAATTTCCAGAATTTCCCGTACAGATCAATCATTTTTGCGAATTAAACTGTATTGATACAAGAAGAACTAGGAGATGAGCCATATATGCTTAGAAAGATCCGGAAGTCTATTTTCTGTAGAATTTTACGGTTCATCAAAATGATTTTTCTAGAGAAAGTTATGACAGTTTTAGTAGATGAAGGTCATGCTGGAAGATGCCTAGTGCGCTCGAGCGCACCAGGCCTGCGATCGATCGCAAGTGAGCACTCGCGACATCCCACATCGGTCAGAAATACCTTGCAGTGCACCATAGTGTGCTCGGTCGCACCATGCTGCGATCGAGTGTACACGGGCAGTATCCCACATTGGAATGGAAACACATTGCACTCCGGGAATTCCCCTATAAAAACCCCACTTCACTTCATCTTTTGGGATCATCTAGGAGTGAATCCAGAGGGACTTTAAGAGCAATCCGGAGGGCTTTTAGGAGGAAAATTAGAGGTCAGAGGCCAGGGAAAACACCATGAAGGCTGCCACACTCTCCCTTATGGCCAATTAATCTCCAAGCAAGGCGAAGGGATGAATCCCTAGGTGTAGTCGTTCTTACTTTCTAGTCTTGATTCATTGTAATTTGGATTTATTACTATTATTAAACATTGATATGATTTACTCTTTGATTTAATTAGAAGATTTCCTATTAATCCGGTGATTGCATGCTTCTCCTAGATATAAGTCTAGTCATGCTCTTCTTATGTTAATTTTTTTGGATGTGATTGAGTCCGGTAGATTTATCTTTTAGGTTTGTCCATTGCTGCGATATTGTCATTTAGATATATTGTCGTCTCTTGATAAATCTATAGGATAGGTCGTGTGTGCTTAACTCGAAAGTAAAGGGTAATTCATATCAATTACATTAAGGTTTACATGCGCTTTAATTGAATATTTGCCAATTGCCTGTTTAGGATGTGAAACTTGCAATCGAGATACAAAACAATTGAGTCAAGTTAGGATTAGGGCAACGAACCTAGGGAGGATTCCCGGAACCTTTTTGTTTCTTTATTATATCCATCAATCTATTTACACAATTTCCACATAATACTTTATTCTCTCACTTGATCTTTATCATTTGTGTTGAAGTTCACACCTTCTCTTGTAGTTAACTTGTTTCCCTATGGAATCGACACCCCAAAGCTGTCCTACAACAATCGCATTACTCTTTTGGCATAATCAAATTTTGGCGCCATTGCTGGGGAAATGCGCTCACGTAAAAAGAAGATTGTCAACTTTTGACATGATGGCAGAAGAATTGTAAATAGTTTTTCTTTTCAGTAGCTGTAAAGGCGGTAACTTCGTTCCTTCTTTTAGCTTGCTGCATTATTTTTTTTCCTTCTTTCTTTTTATAGTATTTTTTATTATTATTCTTTTTTTCTAAGTTTTGATTTTCTAATTTTTTTTATTTTGTTTTATTAATTTCCTCTTTGATTCATGTGGTGTATGCTTAGACCGAGAGATTTGCGAGGTAGATTCATTAGAGGACCCGAAAATAGAATTACCCTCTCCTTCCACGTCCGTTAGTGAAACCTAGCCTAGATCAAACCATAGTGAACCCCCATTAGAGAATTTAGAGGATTTTAACATGGCCGATAACCCTAATGAGAATGTTGCTAGGACACTCAGGATTACCTCCACCCTACACGCATAGCCACACCATCATGCATCATGTTTCCAGCCAATACTCGCCACCTAGAGTTTAAAACAGGGATGATACAGTTACTCCCTACATTTCATGGCTTGGATAATGAAAACCTATATGTGCACATGCAATACCCGTATTCGTAAAGTAAGGGCAAAGAAGTAATTTAATAAATACGACATGAAGTTTAAATAATATAGTTATGCGAAGAATTTAGTATCGAATTAATAATTCTTTTGAAAAAAAAACTGCGATGTGGAGGTCATTAAAAGAAAATAAAAAAAAATGAGCTGCCCAATTTATTACCATGGAATGGCCAAATTAATGGCCATTAATGGTATGTTTTTTCTTTAAGTAGCATATTAATTATGGGGGGTCGTTGAATTTATTGCATGTTTTGCTTTAGATGGCAGATTAATTAGGTGTGGAGCCTGCTGAATTTAATGAATGTTTGGGAGACTTAGGAGGAGGGAGACGATTGAAGCAACTTTTCCGATAAATATGTATAAGTTATATACTGAACGATTTCGTTCAGCTTCTTTCAATTTCTTGTTTTCTCAAGACATTTAGAGACTCAAAGAAATGCTAAAAGAGCAAAATTTTGAAGGAGTTTTCTGTGGAATTTTATAAATAATCACGAAAAGCTATCAGAAAAACAAAAGGTAATAACATAATGGTTATTTTTTGAATTTATGACATTTATGAAGTTTCCATAAATTCAAAGTGGGAATTTTCAAAATGTGTGGTTTATATCAGATTGAAGAATAAATTAGAAAATTTATATAAATATGATGTTAAGTGTTGACGATCTACAATTGGGGGAATTTATAAGAGAAACGGGAAAGGCAAGGAAGTGATCCACGGGCAGCTTTAAGTACTACGTGGTAAGTTGAATTTACTTTAAGTAGTCTAAATAAAAATCAATTATTTGGTGATAATATAAAATTTAATTATTAATGTATGATTGGGTGGTAGATAAATCTTTGGGTGGATAAATATCGTATAAATGTTGGAATCGTAGAAAATTATTATGTGAGAAGAAATATTAGTAGAAAAATGAGTTGATTTAATAATAAAAGTAAGAAATGAAATTCTTGATGAGCTATGGTTGAGATTTTGATATGAATTTTTAAGGAGATAAATTTTAGTAGATCTTAACAATCTTTGATGGATGATTTGATGAGATTTGGGGTGAAATTTAGAGAATCTTGACAAGTTTTAATGGAGGATTTGATATGATTTGGGATGAGAGAGTCATAGTGGAAAATTTTATATAAATTTGAGAATGATCAGGAATGCCAATTTAATTGTTTTTATGTTACTGATCATATGTTCATTTGATATCATTGTTCTTATGCATATGCATTAAATGAGAAAGAAAAGAACCGAGAAGGCAACCGATCCAACGAAAATGAAAGAACTGGGAAGGCAACCGGTCTAATTGAAAAACCGTGACAGTCGGTATATGCTGGAAATAAATTTCATGACAACCGGGATAAGTTGTAAAGAACCGGGAAGGTAGCCAGTCTTATAAAAATGAAAGAACCGAGAAAGCAGCCGGTCTTAATAAAAATAAAAGAACCGGGAGGGCAGCTGGTCTAAGATAATAACAACCTGTCGACAAGTGGGAAGATGTTCCTATCATAATCATTCATGCATTTGTGTCTGCTTTAATTATTGCTGCATTATTGAAATATTGAGGTGTGATGTATTATCGTGAATATAATTACAGATGATTAAGTCTCACATAAAGAGACAGTTATGATGAAAATATTATCGAAATGCTGAGGTGTGATGTATTATCGTGAATATAATTATAGATGATTAAGTCTCACAGAAAGAGATAGTTACGATGAAAATATTATTGAAATGCTGAGGTGTGATGTATTATCGTGAATATAATTATAGATGATTGAGTCTCATAGAAAGAGATAGTTATAATGAAAATATTATTGAAATGCTGAGGTGAGATGTATTATCGTGAATATAACTATAGATGATTGAGGTCTCTCAGAAAGAGACAGTTATGATGATAATATTATTGAAATGCTGAGGTGTGATGTATTATCGTGAATATAATTATAGATGATTGAATCTCATAGAAAGAGACAGTTATGGTGATAAGAACCATCTAAATGATAGACTTTATGATGTGAACCTCATTACGAGGTAATTACGAGAGAATTGATGGTCTTAAAGTGGACCAATGTTTGAGAAGAAGATATTGATAGAGAATGAATCTTATGTCATGTGTAATGATAGTAGAAAGTTGTCATCTGGTTATGTGAAAAATAAAAGATTAAATATTAAAAGATTATTTATGGAATTTGGAACACTTTTAGTAAATTTAATTCACTGAGCTTGTGAAGCTCACTCCTCATTATACAATGATTTTCAGGTAGCAGGCTTGATAAATAATTTGGTGAGTTGAGCTTCAGAAGAAATCATTTCTGTAAGCCACGTGCGTGTCATCATCCTTAGACTAATGAGAAAATAAAAAAAAATTATTTGTAAATATTTATGCATTTTACGTTGTAGTTAATGTTTAAAGATCAGATCGTGGTAACTCCCCTGTTGAGGGTTGAGGATTTATGTAAAATTTTTCTATTGGTGTTATTTATTTTATTGTTGCATATAAGTGTCGTGCTTGGATTTTAAAAATGTGATGACACTGTCTCAGGGGTGGCCAACCTGGGATGGGTCGTTACAATTTTGGTATCAGAGCATTAGGTTTTAAGATTCTGTAGACTGTATAAAAAGTAAGAAAGTGGAGGATTAAAGTAAATTATAATGAACAGTCTGAGGATGACACATGGATGCGCTAGAGCTAGAGTTAGAATTGTTGATTTGAGAGGGCGTGGTAGGCCTACAATCTTTTTGATAAGTCGAGGTTGAGTCTGAATATGTGGTTCCTAGAAGGGAACGTGTTGATAATATGATTGATATTAGTAATATAATTGAGGTATGAGAGAATATGAAGTTGAAAGAGATGAGCTAAGATAAGCTCTTACTCATACTTTTGAGAAGATGAATATAACAGATGATCGAGTGGATAACTTATAGCATAGACTTGATAAACAGACTAGAGCAGTGCTTGATGTTGTTAATCTAGTAATGGTAGACACTTAAAAAGGGGGGAAAAGTGGATTTATGCATAAAATGCATGGAGGTATAATTAAGCTAAATGCTTTGTTGTTTAAAAGATCTATGAATCCTTTTACGCTTAAGTTTTAGAGAAATATGTCGAGACATTATTTAGTATTTTACAACAGATGATTGCCTTTACTTCGTTTGAGTTAGAAAGAGACATTTTGTGAATGGTGGAAGGATATTCTTTCCAAGCTAAGTACAAATATTGATAGACCCTTAACCTGAAATAGGTTTAAGGAAGTTTTTCTTGATAGATATTTTCCTTATATCTCTAGAGCCCAACAAGATAGAGATATTATTTATTTGGGGTAAATGTGTTAACTGGGGCTCGGTATGATAGCAGATTTATGGTTTTGTCAATGGTTGTACCAAAAATGGTAGACCTAGAGGAGAAAAAGTGTAAGAGGTTCAAAGATGAACTATGCTTTAAGGTTTGATCGAAACTATCTTACATGAGGCATATGAATTATGTCTGATTGGTGGATATATTATTTCAGATCGAGAGAGATATGATGGAGTTTAAGGGAAAAAGAAAGAGTGGTTAAAGAGGCTTAGACATGAAAGTTATGGAGGTAGTGGCAGTATGAATGTGCAGGGTGGGAGACCACCCAAAGGAGGCGTTCCTTGTCCCAGGGAACTGAAGTACAGAGTTAGAGGAAAAGATGATCTATTACTTCTGTAGCTCAGAATGCTATTGGTAGGACCCTTAGAATTGGGAGACAGATTATGAGAACTGGAAGTCATGGTAGAGGAAGTAAGTATGCCACCAAGTGGAAGTGGCAATCTAATGTATGATTGGGATATAAAAGTTTATTATAAATATATTCAGATAAGATATTTATCCCAGAATTTTCAAAATTTGAAGTGCTTTATGTGTAGAGAAAATGGACATGTCAATGTTGGTTGATCTTGATACAACCCATTCTTTTGCATCCAATATTCATATAAAGTCTATTGAAGTATGTATTAGTCCTTTGATGCGAAAAAAAAAATTTTTGTTGCATTTTTCACTAAAGATGGAGTGATAATCATAAACGTTTACAAGGGTTGTGTGATTCATATCAGTGATAGAGAAGCTGAAGCTGAGTTATTATCTTGGAACACGATATAATTTCATTTGATTTTGAGAATGAATTGGTTGTTGAAGTATTACGCTTGGGTTGATAGTTCCGATAAGAAGGTAGTGTTCAAGATATAGACGTGAGATACTTTCTAACTATCTTATTATTGCTCTGACCACTAAGAGATGATTGAAGAAAGGTTTTGAGGAGTATTTAGCATACATAATGGATCCTAGAAAGGAAAATTGGAAGTTAAAATAAATCTTAGTGGTGAAAGATTATTCTAATGTAATTCTTGATGAGTCGCCTAGGTTGTATCCCAGTAGAGAGATTAAATTCTCTAATGATGTGATACCAGGATCATCACATATATTTAATAGCACCCTATAGAATGACATCAGCTAAATTGAGAGAGTTGAACATACCATTTTAATAATTTTTGGATAAACAATTTATCAGACTTAATGTATTTGGGGAAGCCCATGAGTTGTTCGTGAAAGAGAAAGATGGAATGATAGGAGTATGTATAGACTACAGATAGTTAGAATAAGAACAAGTATGTTTTGCCCAGGATAAATGAATTATTTGAGCAGCTACAAGGAGTGAGAGTGTTTTCTAAGATAAACCTGAGATCCGGTTATCACCAATTGAAAATAGTGAAAGGAGACGTGCTTAAGACTGTTTTTAGGACACATTATGGTCATAAGTTTCATGTGATGATATTTGGATTGAATAATGTTCCAGAAACATTCATGGACTGGGTGAATAAAATGTTTGAATCATTTCTTGATAATCTTGTGGTTGTGTTCATCGATAACATCTTGGTATATTTTAAGACTACGGAAGAGCAGGTAAAACACTTAGAAATTGTGTGGGAGACTTTGAAGAGAAAGAGATGGTATGATATAAGTTCTCTAAGTGTGAGTGTTGGCGGAAGGAAATAAATTTCTTGGAACATGTAATGTCCGGAATGGCATAACAGATGATCTTTAAAAAGTAGAGGCAATGTTAAGTTGGGAGAGACTAACTAATATGACTGAGATTAAAATCTTCTTGGGTTAGCTAGTTATTATAGAAGATTCTTTCAGAATTATTGTTTTAATACGGTTGAATAGACTGACCAGGAAAAAAAATGTGAGATTTGTATGGTAAGGGAAGTATGAGAAAATTTTTTCCAATTTCTAAAGGAGAAATTAAATACAGCTCCAATATTGGTGTTTCCTTCTGGTGATGAAGGATTTGTGGTGTATAGTGATACGTCACATCAATGATTTGGATATGTGTATCATAGGAAAGTTGTGAGCCATACTTCTAGGCAATTGAAGATTCATGATAGAAATTACCCTACTTATGACTTAGAATTGGCGGCTATAGTGTTTACTTTAAAAAGATTAGAGACATCATCTGTATGGAGCCACTTGTAAGATATTCATGGGTTATAAGAGTTGGACATACTTATCTACCCAGAGAGAGTTGAATTTGAGGCAAAGATGCTGGATGGAGTTGATTAGTAACTATGATTGTACAATTCATTATCATCTAAAAATATGAAGGTGATAGCTGATTTATTGAGTAGAAAATTCTACAAGAAGGTTAACTGCTATGGGGATCTTGATGTGAAATTGATGATAGATTTAGAAGAGATAAAAATGAAGTTAAATATCAGTGATAGAGAATCATGGTTAACAAATATGGTTGTACAGTCATCTATAGAGACACGTTTTAGAGATGCAATGCAGAGATAAAGAGATAGAAAAGATTTAGCATTGAGTGCTTACTAGGAAGCAATATGAGTTTAAAATTTGAAATGATAGTATCCTGGTATTGGAACATAGAAATTGTGTTCCCAATAATGCAAAATTGAGAAAGGAGATGATGAGAGAGGCACATGATGAAGTAAAATTCGATGCACCTGAGCAATAAGAAGATGTATAAAAGATGGAGACAAAAATTTCTGGCGGTCAGGATTTAAGAAGGATGTAGCTGAAATTTTGAAGTGGTATGGAGTATTATTGAGAATAGTGTCATATAAAGATGCTAAATTTACATCTTGATTTTTTTTTAGGTTTTCAGAAAGTCACAGGTACACAGTGGCAATTTAATATAATTTTCGTGCTCATATTGGATTTTTTTTAGAATACTAGAAGATATATTAAGGACAAATGTGACGAATTTCTCAGTAAGTTGAGATGCTTACATGTCATTGATTGGAGTTGCTTATAATAATCAGTATCAAATTTATATTGGGATGGCACCGATTGAGACATTGTAGGATAAGAGTTGTAGAACTCCTATATATTGGGAATAAATGAGAAAGAGAAATATATCTGGTCCATCAATTATTGAGTTAACAGCTGAAAGGATAAAATTGGTTAGAGATAATCATAAAGCAGCATAGAGTAGATCGAATAGATGTTAATAAGAAAAGTTGAGTCTAAGGTAAGTAGGACCCTATGAGGTTGTTAAGGGGGCTGAACTAGTTGTGTGTAGCCTGGAGTCTCCTCCAGAATTAAAACATTTCTATAATGTATTTCATGTTTCACTTTTAAGAAAATTTTTACATGATATTTCGAGCTACATAGTATCAATAAAGATTTTAGATAAGGGAACAAGTTTTGTATAATAAAGGAAATTGCATTAGTTCAAGTACTGTGGCGAAATAAGGATATTGAAGAGATTATGTGAAAGTGTGAGACAATTATGAAGAAGTATTATTCACAATTGTTTCTAGAGTAAAGTAAAGAAATTTAGAGGACGAAATTTTTGTAAGGTGGGTAGAATTGTAATACCCGTATTCGTAAAGTAATGGCAAAGAAGTAATTTAATAAATACGACATGAAGTTTAAATAATATAGTTACGCGAAGAATTTACTATCAAATTAATAATTCTTTTGAAAAAAAAACTGGGTCGTAGATGTCATTAAAAGAAAAGAAAAAGAAAAAGAAAAAGAAAACGAGCTGCCCAATTTATTACCATTGAATGGCCAAATTAATGGCCATTAATGGTATGTTTTTCCTTTAGGTAGCATATTAATTATGGGGGGTCGTTGAATTTATTGCATGTTTTGCTTTAGGTGGCAGATTAATTAGGTGTGAAGCCCACTGAATTTAATGAATGTCTAGGAGACTTGGGAGGAGGGAGACAATTGAAGCAACTTTTCCTATAAATATGTATAAGTTGTATACTGAACGATTTCGTTCAGTTTCTTTCAATTTCTTGTTTTCTCAAGACATTTGGAGACTCAAAGAAATGTTAAAAGAGCAAAATTTTGAAGGAGTTTTCTGTGGAATTTTATAAATAATCACGAAAAGCTATCAGAAAAACAAAAGGTAATAACATAATGGTTATTTTTTGAATTTCTGACATTTATGAAGTTTCCATGAATTCAAAGTGAGAATTTTCAAAGTGTGTGGTTTATATCAGATTGAAGAATAAATTAGAAAATTTATATAAATATGATGTTAAGTGTTGACGATCTACAA
Source organism: Bretschneidera sinensis (assembly GCA_023935145.1). Classification (NCBI taxonomy): domain Eukaryota; kingdom Viridiplantae; phylum Streptophyta; class Magnoliopsida; order Brassicales; family Akaniaceae; genus Bretschneidera; species Bretschneidera sinensis. Next base: position 61,071,394 of record CM043703.1, on the reverse strand, counting down.
TTGGAGGAATTTATGAGAGAAACAGGAAAGGCAAGGAAGTGATCCACGGGCAGCTTTAAGTACTACGTGGTAAGTTGAATTTACTTTAAGTAGTCTAAATAAAAACCAATTATTTGGTGATGATATTAAATTTAATTATTAATGTATGATTGGGTGGTAGATAAATCTTTGGGTGGATAAATATCGTATAAATGTTGGAATCGTAGAAAATTATTATGTGAGAAGAAATATTAGTAGAAAAATGAGTTGATTTAATAATAAAAGTAAGAAATGAAATTCTTGATGAGCTATGGTTGAGATTTTGATATGAATTTTTAAGGAGATAAATTTTAGTAGATCTTAACAATCTTTGATGGATGATTTGATGAGATTTGGGGTGAAATTTAGTGAATCTTGACAAGTTTTAATGGAGGATTTGATTTGATTTGGGATGAGAGAGTCTTAGTGGAAAATTTTATATAAATTTGAGAATGATCAGGAATGCCAATTTAATTGTTTTAAAATTTTGTTTTTTTTTTTATGTTACTGATCATATGTTCATTTGATATCATTGTTCTTATGCATATGCATTAAATGAGAAAGAAAAGAACCGAGAAGGCAGTCGGTCTAATGAAAATGAAAGAACCAGGAAGGCAGCCGGTCTAATTGAAAAACTGTGACAGTCGGTATATGCTGGAAATAAATTCTATGACAGTCGGGATAAGCTGTAAAGAACTGGGAAGGCAGTCGGTCTTATGAGAATGAAAGAACCGGGAAGGTAGCTGATCTACATAAAAATAAAAGAACTGGGAGGGCAGCCGGTCTAAGATAATAACAACCTGTCGACAAGTGGGAAGACGTTTCCATCATAATCATTCATGCATTTGCATCTGTTTTAATTTTTACTGCATTATTGAAATGTTGAGGTGTGATGCATTATCGTGAATATAATTATAGATGATTGAGTATCACAGAAAAAGACAGTTATGATGAAAATATCATTGAAATGTTGAGGTGTGATGTATTATCGTGAATATAATTATAGATGATTAAGTCTCACAGAAAGAGACAGTTATGATGAAAATATTATTGAAATGCTGAGGTGTGATGTATTATCGTGAATATAATTATAGATGATTGAGTCTCACAGAAAGAGACAGCTATGATGAAAATATTATTGAAATGCTGAGGTGAGATGTATTATCGTGAATATAACTATAGATAATTTAGGTCTCTTAGAAAGAGACCGTTATGATGATAATATTATTGAAATGCTGAGGTGTGATGTATTATCGTGAATATAATTATAGATGATTGAATCTCATAGAAAGAGACAGTTATGGTGATAAGAACTATCTAAATGATGGACTTTATGATGTGAACCTCATTACGAGGTAATTATGAGATAATTGATGGTCTTAAGATGGACTAATGATTGAGAAGAAGATATTGATAGAGAATGAATCTTATGTCATGTGTAATGATAGTAGAAAGTTGTCATCAGGTTATGTGAAAAATAAAAGATTAAATATTAAAAGACTATTTATGGAATTTGGAATACTTTTAGTAAATTTAATTATCTGAGCTTGTGAAGCTCACTCCTCATTGTACAATGATTTTCAGGTAGCAGGCTTGACAAATAATTTGGTGAGTTAAGGTTCAGAAGAAATCATTTCTGTAAGCCACGTGCATGTCATCATCCTCAGACTAATGGGAAAATAAAAAGAAAAATTTATTTGTAAATATTCATGCATTTTACGTTGTAGTTAATGTTTAAAGATCAGATCGTGGTAACTCCTCTGTTGAGGGTTGAGGATTTGTGTAAAATTTTTCTATTGGCGTTATTTATTTTTTTGTTGCATATAAGTGTCGTGCTTGGATTTTAAAAATGTGATGACACCGTCTCAGGGGTGACCAACCTGGGATGGGTCCTTACAACACATTAGAGAGTTTGAGGAAGTAGTTGCGATTATTCATAGTCAAGATGAAACTCATGACATTGTGAAACTTAAGCTCTTTCCTTTTGCTTTGAAGGATAGAGCTAAGAGTTGGCTATACTCACTTAGACCATGATCTATTGGGTCGTAGGCTGAGATAACTCGAGTCTTCTTTAATAAATACTTTCTCCAACATAAGACCAATGCTTTAAAAAGACAAATCTCCACCTTTGCGCAAAAGGATAGTGAGACTTTGTATCAGTCTTGGGAGAGATTTAAGGAGTTGTTGAGTATGTGCCCTCACCATGGGTATGAGAATTGGCGTTTAGTGATCTATTTTTATGAGGGACTTACATATAGAGAGCGCCAATTTGTAGAGATGATGTGCAATGGTAAATTTTTACAAAAGGATCCTGATGAGGCCATAGAGTACCTCAATGAGCTTGCTGAAAAAGCTCACACTTGGACTGGAACTAGTGCTACTAAAAGCACAAATAGGTCACGACCTATAGGGCACCCAAATGGTGGTGGAATTTACGATCTTAGGGAATAGGATAACCTTAAGGCCAAGGTCGAGATGCTCACTAGGGAACTAGTGGTGTTAAAGACTAAAAGCTTAAAGTCAACACAAGTAGCTAATCATGCAGCGTCTTTGAAACCATATTTTGTGTCTGGCGGGGTAGATCATCTCGTCCAAGAGTGCCCCACATTTGCTGAGATGAGAGGGATATATGAGGAACAATGTAATGCCTTAGGCATGTACAAGAAGCCTTTGGCACCCTTCTCTGATACTTGTAATCTGGGATGGCGAAATCACCCCAATTTCAACTGGAAGTCTGAAAACCAGCAGCTTGCACAAACTCCTGCACCATATCTTGAACCATATCATGCACCTGTATCTTCTAGGAGTTCTTTAGAAGACACTTTACATGCTTTTATTGAGGCACAAGGTAAGACTAATCAAAGGCTTGAATCTTTAATTACGCAGGCTGTTGAAGAAAATAAAGAGATAAAGAGCCAAGTGTCCAAGTTAATGAGCTACTTGAGTGTGACTGAGCGAGGTAAGTTCCCTTCTCAAGCTTAGTCCACATCCTATGTTCAGCACCTGGCACAACAGAATTTGAAGGAGGTGAATGCCATTGAGACACTAAGTGGTAAGTTATTACACATCCCAACAACAACAAAATCAGAGGATGTGGACGAAAGGCACCAAGCATACATGATTAACTCATTCATGGAAAAGGTCCAGCACCTTAATCCATTTGAGTCCACCCACACCCATGGTTTCATAAGAGCAATTATCAAGCCAGAATTTGTGGATGTTACTGATGACATCCTTGAGGCCTCTCCAAAGCATACAAGCACTAAATTTGGTAGTGAAGCAGTGGCTGGTGCATTCAACCTATGTTTTTCTAGGAGAGTGTCTGGCAGAAGACATAAAACTTAGCGCAAATGGTTGGCAACCCACAACATATCCTTTTAATTTTTACTGTTTTTCATATTTCTTTTTCTTGTTTATTATTATTATTTTGTTGTCTTCCAGTTTTACTTTTGTATTTCTTTTTCAACGACAAACATGCGCATCAGTTCAATTGGTTGTGCACAATTTTCAGCTCCACGCACCTTTGGTTAAAAAGAAAGTTGTCTTAATTTTTGCTTTTACATTGAGGACAATGTTTATCTTAAGTTGGGGGTGGAGGAAACGCATTTCTTATTGCATACCATTGAACTGCTTGGTGTCATTTTTCATTTTTGTTTATTTTTAGCATGTTTGGTGTTAGCCTTAGAGTTTATTCACATGTCAATGATATAAGCTTAATTGAGATAGCATATAGCATTTAGAAGAAATTAAATCTTGCTTCAGTTTGAAAATAATTTAAGTATCAATATTCATTTGGTTTGAGACTCTAGTTTGCGGTAAGATTATATGATTAGTCTAAAATATTTAGAGAAGTTTTATATGTGATTACTTTGTGAATACTTTTGCGGTCTCGACAAGCTCTAGAACTTATTTGATAATCACTTGAGGGGAATTCCTAGAATGCACATTACTTAGGACATGATATATGCCATTTTTGAACTGTTTGAGCCTTTCAAACCTACCATTGCTATATTTATCGCTAGTCACCTATTTGAGCTTTTTCTTGAAAAAGAATTTGAGCCTTCTTTCTTTCAATAGCCTATTCAATCACCTTCATGAGCCTAAAAATGTTTTATCCTTACCTTTCTTTTAAAAGAACTTAGTTATACACATTTGTTGAGAAGCACTTAAAAGGAGTAAGGATGGAAATATGAAAAAAAAAAATATCACTACCACAACCCAAGTATATTAAAGGAGATAAGTTGGGGGTTGTGGAAAAGAAAAGCAAAGAAAAAAAAATGAAAAAGGAGGTGAATGGTCTTATGCCAAAATACAAAAGAAAAGAAAAAGGGAAGTGAATTATGGCAAAGAAAGAAGAAAAGAAAAGAAAAGTGGTGATTTATTGAGAGATATGCTCTTATAAAAAATGGTTGAGAGAGTTGGGTGTTGAAGTAAAGGTTATCAAGTGCTTTAAGTGGTTGTGTTTAAGGCTAAGAGATTGAGTTCTTTTACTTGTGAATCCTTCCCGTTCTTTCTTAACCTTTACCTTAGCCTAACGTTACAAGCTTATTAAAGACCTATTGATCCAATGTAGTGTGATTTTTCTACAATAGTGGAGAGTGATTTGAAAAGTGAGCCTATGGAGCTTGTTTTTTGTGATTGATGTCACGCAATTTATTATGTTTTTAGAGGCAAAGACTTGTATTCATGAATGTTATGCATAAAATCATCCGGGTTTTTGGATTAATGGATTGTGGTAAGATGGATGTTCAGAGTCAATAACGATTTTAAGATTGATGTTTGGATTATTTTTTACTTGAGTGATATTTAATGATCCTATGTGCTATATGTTGTGTGCAATTTTTGAGACAAGAGTGAATTGCTCCTAGTTTAACACTAACATTGCTTTACTTTGTTTTTGACTCCTACCGTAGAATTCATCTCTTATTTTCACTTGAATTGCTAGGGACTAGCAATAAGCTAGTTGGGGGTTGTGATGAGAGTCATAAAATGCATCTTTACAGTACTTAATTGTTAGCATTTTGGGGTTGATCTAGGTTTGAATTGCACTTTTATACCTTAACAACTCTAAAGTGTCATTCTTGGATCATTGATCTATTTCAATGCATTTTCAGGTACTTTAAGTTCAAAAAAGATAGAAAGGCTATCATTGCTTGAAGCACAATGACTCGATGAACACCGGAGTGAAGGTTCACAAGCACTTGGAAAGGAGTTTCACTAAATTGCCAGAATTGCCCGTACAGATCAATCATTTTTGCAAATTAAACTGTATTGATACAAGAAGAATCATGAGATGATCCATATATTCTTAGAAAGATCTGGAAGTCTATTTTCTGGAGAATTTTACGATTTGTAAAAATGATTTTTCTAGAGAAAGTTATGGCAGTTTTAGTAGACGAAGGTCATACTGGAAGATACCTAGTGCGCTCGAGCGCACCAAGCCTGCGAACGATCACAAGTGCGCACTCACGACATCCTATATCGATCAGAAATACCTTGCAGTGCACCATAGTGTGCTCGATCGTACCATGCTACGATTGAGCACACACGGGCAATATCCCACATTGGAATGGAAACACATTGCACTCCGAGAATTCCCCTATAAAAACCCCATTGCATTTCATCTCTTGGTATCATCTGGGAGTGAATCTAGAGGGCTTTTAGGAGCAATCCAGAGGGTCTTTGGGAGGAAAATTAGAGGTCGGAGGCCGGGGAAAACACCATGAAGGCTGCCACACTCTCTCTCATGGCCAACTAATCTCCAAGCAAGGCGAAGGGATGAATCCCTAAGTGTAGTCGTTCTTACTTTTTAGTCTTGATTCATTATAATTTGGATTTATTATTATTATTAAACATTGTTATGATTTACTCTTTGATTTAATTAGAATATTTTTTATTAATCCAGTGATTGCATGCTTCTCCTAGATATAAGTCTAGTAATGCTCTTCTTATGTCAATTTGTTTAGATGTGATTGAGTCCGGTAGATTTATCTTTTAGGTTTGTCCATTGCTGCGATATTGTCATTTAGATATATTGTCGTCTCTTGATAAATCTATAGGATAGGTCATGTGTGCTTAACTTGAAAGTAAATGGTAATTCATATCAATTACATTAGGGTTTATACATGCACTTTAATTGAATATTTGCCGATTGCCTGTTTGGGATGTGAAACTTGCAATCGAGATAAAAAACAATTTAGTCAATTTAGGATTAGGGAAACGAACCTAGGGACGATTCCCGGATCCTTGTTGTTTCTTTATTATATCCATCAATCTATTTACACAATTTTCACACAATACTTTATTATCTCACTTGATCTTTATCGTTTGTGTTGAGGTTCACACCTTCTCTTGTAGTTAACTTGTTTCCCTGTGGAATCGACACCCCAAAGCTGTGCTACAACAACCGCATTACTCTTTGGGCGTAATCATCTACCTAAATAAATAAGTAAACAATCGTACTTGTTTTACTTGCAAGTGCACAAGGTCAATGGTAGCATAGTGTACAAGTGTGAGATCATTTCCACAGGGATTGGTGAATTTAGTTTTAGAATCAGTTTCTTAATAAAAGAAGACAAAAATAACTATTGAATGTGAATTAATAATAATGAGAACATAGAGCTTTGATATCCACCACTAATCATACTTTCCCAATGAGTAATATGCCAATGCTCTAGCCCTACTATGAATACCTAATGGTTGTCAACCTAAGGGCATGGTATCTACTCCTTAAGCTATTGATTTCCTTAAGCACCGAGTTAGGCATGGTATCTACTATAACTCTTTTCTTTCTTAAGGGATTCAGCATGGTATCTACTGAATTGTTCCTTAAGAGAGCATAGGATCTATGGAAATCAACAACCACACAGGACCTAGGGTATGGTATCTACTCCCAGTTTCCCATGTTGATTAATCCAAGAATCCGGTGTGGATTTCTTTTGTTACCATTGTCAGACCCAGGACTCGGTCATCCAAATTAATCTAACTAACTAATCCATGTCACATGCACATATTGATAAGATATACACATATGAGGAATTTAAATAAGCACATGCATTAATCAAGTTAAGCATCATAATCAAGGCTATTGCAAAGATAATCATTGAGTATATATATGGGAAAGCATAACTAGGGCTTCAATCGAGCCCTATTAAAAGTTAGTTATACATGCTGTCTAAGATAAGCATCGTAATATAAACTAAACATAAAATATAAAACCCAAAGAATACTATGGAGACGAGTCGTCAATTCCTCTCCAAGCTTACAACTTCGAGCCAAAATAAAAGATAAAAGAAGGGATGTCCTTTTGTGTGTGTTTACAAGTGTATTTATAGGGGTTAAATAACCCTAGAAGACTTTGGAAACCCTAAACTTCCTAAAACGTAAAACCTCCTTTATTTCCAAAATTGGTTATGCCGTTTTACTGTTTACGCCCGTACATGTGCGCTCGATCGCATTAGTTGCACTCGATCCTTCTTTGTGTGCGCACGAGCACTAGTGCGCTCGATCGTACCAAATAGTGTGCTCGATCACACTTTAGCCAATAGGTGCTCTAGGATTTCCAAATTTCTTCCTTTAAGTGCCAAAGTTGCTTCTTTTTCTCCCAAGACCCTATAAAAACATGTAAACACAGTAATGAAGTAAAATGGACTAAATTAACATAACTATGGACTTAACAAATATAAATAAAGAGGCTTAAATATGAATATTTAAGCACCTATCATATGGTTACAAGCAAACCATATAGGAGCTTCAAGAAGAAAGCTATGATTACAACTACTTGGAGTGATGATGAAGAAGAAGAATCCTCAGATAAAGAAGTTGGATACGAGGAAATTGCCAACCTATGCCTTATGGCAATTGATGATGAAAATGAGGTATTATTTTCTCCCTCTTCTAAAAATAACATTGTTAGTAATAGTGAAGAATTGTTAGAAGTCATAAATGAAATGCATGATGAATTGAAGAAATTCGATTCTAGGAACTCAACTCTTAAGAAAGAGGTATCATCTATTTCTATAGAAATGATAAGTCTATGAGAATAAAAAGATAAACTATCTTCATTGCTTTATAATTCTTGTTGGAAATCACCTTGGAGATGCCCAAGTGGTGATCTTCCAAACACCCAAGTCTAGAATGACTTGTAAAGATGAATCAGAAACAGAAACAGAAATCAAAGAAAGGAAAGGACACAACAATTGTTATCGAGGTTCGGTAATAACCTACGTCCCCGTGAGTTCCTCTGAACTCTCTGCACTAAATCAATAATTCTTCACAAATACAGCAACCCACTCCAAGAAACTCAAGTTCTTGAAGAACCAAAGAAGAATAAGTAAAAGAAAGTGATAAGAACTAACCTTGGAATTTTCCCAAGAAAATCCCCCTTACAAGCGCTTGAATCCCCTTTCTATTCTACTCTCTCTTTCTAAACAACCAACCTTTACAACGAGTATCGCTTATTTTATGTCTTTGCACTCTTACAATTGATCTCACTTTCAATCACAAGTTATGTCTCTTTGAAGCTAGGTGACCCTTTATATAGTGCACCATCTTCTTGACCCATCTTGAGGATCAATATCCACCCTTAGATCTTGAGGACCAATCAGCCTTAGCCCTCCATCAATTCTAAGTGATCTTGTGCGTTTTGAACATGCCTCACGCACTTAACAAAAGGCTGAACCAAAAGGCATCAATGTGCCTTCAGGCCGCGGCCTAAAACAGGGCATGCCGTGGCTTGGAGTGTGCTGAAACTTCACCATGTTGCATCCTTTCTAGGTGCCACAGCCTGGGGGAGGCTGAGCCGTGGCGCACACCTCCTCCAGGTCTTCTCCCTTGCTGGGCGCCGCACCTTGGAAGAGCCAGGCCGTGGTGCACACTAGTGTGCACTTGATGCTGATTTTTCTTGTTTAAATCTTGTTTAAACCTTGGACAAACACCAACAATCTCTACCTTTGTCTAAATGTTTAAACCTGAACCCATTGTGCAGAGAACTCAGGATCCAAACTCATTATGAGTCATCATATCAACCGACTCCAATCCTAAGTAGTCCAAGGCAATGATTAAACTTACTTAGAGGTAGAACCTTGGTGCCTAAATCTGCAGGATTTTCCTCCGTGGCTACCTTGTCCACATGAATGCATCCTTTCGTAACATTTTCCCAAATGAAATGATACCGAACATCCATATGCTTTTTCCTCTCATGGAACACCGGATTCTTACACAAGTACAATGCATTTTGACTATCCAAATACACCACCACCTGCTCTTTCAGGACCTTCAACTCTTCCAACAATCTTTTGCACCACATAGCCTCCTTAATGGCTTCCGTTGCCGCTCTGTACTCAGCCTTGGTTGTTGAGAGTGCTACCACCTGCTGCAACTGAGCCTTCCAACTTATACAACATTTGTTTACGTTGAACAAGTAGGAGGTAATCGATCTTCTTTTATCCCGGTTTGCTCTATAGTCCGAATCCACATAACCTCAATACAGATGGACTTACCCCTCTTCTCATAAATCAGCCCTACTTCTGGGCTTCCCTTCAAGTACCTCAGCAACCACTTCATCCCAAGCCAATGCTCCTTTCAAGGATTACTCATAAACCTACTGAGGACACTTATCGTATGAGCAATATCAGGTCTAGTGCTTACCATGGTGAACATAACTGAACCAATCGAACTAGAGTAAGAGACCTTTTTCATTTCCTTCTTCTCAGCCTCCAATCTCGGACATTGATCGCTGGAGAACGTGAAATGACCAGCAAGGAGAACCTTCACTGGTTTGCTATCTTCCATAGAGAACTTAGATATCATCTTCTCTATGTAGGAAGTCTGAGAAATATTCAATCTATTTCTCGCACTTTCCCGGTTTATGTTCATCCCAAGGATCTTCTATGCATGGTCAAGATCCTTCATCTTAAACTCTGAACCGAGTTGAGACTTCAATTCTTCTATCCTCTCCCTATTGTTCCCAACCAACAGCATATCATCGACATAGATGAGGATGATCACCACTTTCTCCACCTTGTGCCCCTTCTAATACAAGCATGAATTATAGTAGCTCCTCATTAAACTCAGGCTAGTTACAAATGAATCGAACCTCTTATTCCATTGCTGAGGTGATTGCTTCAAGTCATAGAGAGATTTCTTCCATTTACAGACTAACTCTCCCTACCTTCCTTCCTCATAGCCTTCGGGTTGCCTCATGTAGATGGTTTTATCAAGCTCTCTATGTAAGAACGCTGTCTTCACATCCATTTGCTCGATCTCCCAATCAAATTAGACCATCATAGCCAATACTATCCATATCATCTTGTAAATCACAACCGGTTAGAATATTTCGGTGAAATCTTTGCCTCTCTTTGTGTGAACCCCTTCGCCACCAGCCTAACTTTATACTGGACTTCATCCCCTAGAGTGTTTCCTTCTTTGATATTGTAGATCCACCTACAATCCACAACTTTTTTTTTTTTTTGGTTTAGGCACCAATTCCCAAGAGTTGTTCTTCCTCTATAGCTAGCTGCCATTTTGGCGACTCCTTACATTCCATAGCATCCATGTAATTTTCTGGTTTAACCCCTCCTTCTATCCAAGGAGTTACAACATTAGCATCCGCAAACCGATATCTCAAAGGTTGTCTGACCACCCTCATTTCCAGGTCCCTTGTGAGCTGGTAGTCATTCTGACTTGCTGGATCAAACTCTTCTAGTTCAGCCTTCTCTTGAGTATCCTGAGCATGGCCTTCATTAATAGGCTCTACCTGGTCTGAACTTTCTTGCCTTCCTTGCTTTACCTGAACTGAATTTTCCTTGATGCGATGCTCCACAAATTTCGGACTGGTTTGCTCACTAGCCCCTACTGGGTTAGTTTTCTCCAAATAGGGAAATAAAAATTCATTAAAAATAACATCCCTACTTATTTTGAGTTGCATTCCTTTTGGTTCTAAGGACCACAACCTATACCCCTTAACCCCATCACCATACTCTAGAAATACACATTTTCTAGACCTTGGGTTAAGTTTATCATCCTTTTTGATGTGCAAATGCAGCACACCCAAAAGTCCTAAGGTTGCTCAAGTCAGAGGGTTTCCCACTCCACATCTCTATGGGAGTCTTGAGCTCTAAAGCTCTAGAGGGTTATCTATTTACCAAGTATGCAGCAGTAGACAAAGCTTCCCCCCAAAAATATTTTGGTAAACCGGACCCAATTAACATGCACCTAACCTTTTCTATAAGGGTTCTATTCATCCTCTCAGCAACTCCATTTTGCTGAGATGTTTTTACAACCATTTTATGTCTTAGAATGCCATTTAACTCACAGAATTTATCAAAATCCTTATTGCAAAATTCTAAGCCATTATCGGTTTGTAAAGCCTTAACTACCCTACCCGTTTGAGTCTCCAACAACTTTTTCCACACCACAAATTTATTCAAAGCATCTAATTTATTTTTAAGCAAATAAACCCAAACCTTTTTGAATAATCATCAATTAAAGATAGAAAGTAAAAGTTACCTCCCTGTGTTGGTGTTCTTGCTGGTCCCCAAAGGTCTGAATGAATGTAGTCAATAATGCCCTTAGACTTGTGCACTCCAGTGTTGAAGCTGACTTGGTGTTGCTTCCCAAGAACGCAACACTCGCAGAAATCCAATTTCTCTACTTTTTCACCACCAAGTATACCATTCTTGTTGAGAACTTGTGGGCCCTTTTCGCTCATATGTCCCAAGTGAGTATGCCAAAGGGCTGCCTTATCCATCTCAGCCATCAAGCTTGCTGCTTGATCCTTGATTTCTATCTCTCCAATTCTCTCATTGAGTCCATCTTTTATTGCTGCTTTGATCACTATCAAAGATCCTTTGGTCACCTTGATCTTTCCTCCCTTTGCTTTGTATTAATACCCCATGAAATCCAGCTGCCCCAATGAGATCAAATTCCTCCTCAAATCCGAGAGATACCTCACATTCCCCAGCAGTCTTGTGACTGCATCAAACATCCTCAACTGGATGTCTCCTATCCCCCTTACTTGGCAAGAAGTGTTATTCCCCAAGAAAACCCTTCCATCATTGATTTCCTTGAAATTCTTGAACCAATCCTTGTGAGGGCACATGTGATAAGTGCACCCGATATCCAAGATCTATTTCTCACTGCCTTACCTCCTACTCACATTTGAGCACACAATAAGAACATCATCTTGCTGTTCTCCCTTGGCAACCGAAGCCTCTCCATTCTTGGTATGGCTTTCTCATCTCTCATCCCACATCTTCTTCTTCGAATCTTTCTTAAAGTGACCCTTCTTATTGCAGTAGAAGCATTGCTTCCCTCCAAACTTTGATCTGGAATGCGATCTCCCATGGCTCTGCCCTTTACCTCTTGATTTCTCTTGGTAGTTGCCATGAATGCTACTGCAATTCCAAGTTACTGGCCTTCCTCTAATGAACAACTCTTCTTCACTTGATGCTTCCCTCATCTTGGCTTTGAAATCATGAGCCATTATAACATTAATCACGATTTCCTTGGTTAGTGTATCTCTTCTATATTCATTTGCATTAATTAAACTTTCAAAACAATCAGGAAGAGAATTTAACAAAATAACAGCTAATTGTTCATCCAGGAACTTTATACTACAACTAGCCAAATCTTGAACTAGTTCGTTAAACACATCAAGATTATCTTGCAACTCTTTATTAGGATCCATTTTAAAGGCAAAGATTTTTAAGAAGATAAATTTTATTAGGGAGAGTTTTAATAAGAAACAACTCATCTAGTTTCTTCCATATGATAGCAGGATCTTTCGAGTCTTCGCACTCCCTTGTGACACTATCTGACATGTGCAAGAAAATGGTGATGTGTACCATCTTCTTCATCTCAATCCGTTGGTCCTCCGTGATACTTGCTGGAAAAACATAATCTTCTCCAATAACTAAGTCCACCTTCTATTGTATAAGAACAACTTGATCTTTCGCTTCCAAAGGGCAAAGTCTCCCTTTCCATCAAACTTCTTAATAATGAAATTTGAAGCCATCTTGCAGAGAAAATCCCAGATTTATGCAGCACCCATAATTGCTTTTCAGCTTCTTCTAAACTTCAAGAACACGATTGAAGATTGATCTTAATAATGTTCTTGAATCACCCTCAAGAACACGATCTAATCTTGATCTTTACTCCGTTATTGAATCACCCAAGAAGTTGGTATTTGATTCTTGGAGTCTTGACTCCGTCACCTTCTGTTCCAGCTTCGATACCCACTGTCCAAAGCTCCTCCGGCTCTAATACCACTATCCAAAGCTCTGACACCACTGTTGGAAATCACATTGGAGATGCTCAGGTGGTGATCTTCCAAACACCCAAGTCCAGAATGACTTATAAAGATGAATCGAAAACATAAACAGAAATCAAAGAAATGAAAGGACACAACAATTGTTATCGAGGTTCGGTAATAGCCTATATCCCCATGAGTTCCTCTGAACTCTCTGCACTAAATCAATGGTTTTTTACAAATACAGCAACCCTCTCCAAGAAACTCAAGTTCTTGAAGAACCAAAGAAGAAGAAGTAAAAGAAAGTGATAAGAACAAACCTTGGAATTTTCCCAAGAAAATTCCCCTTACAAGCCTTTGAATCCCCTTTCTATTCTACTCTCTCTTTTTAAATAACCAGCCTTTACAATGAGTCTCTCTTGTTTTGTGTCTTTGTACTCTTACAATTGATCCCACTTTCAATCACAAGTTATGTCTCTTTGAAGCTAGGTGACCCTTTATACAGTGCACCATCTTCTTGACCCATCTTGAGGATCAATATCCACCCTTAGATCTTGAGGACCAATCAACCTTACCCCTTAATCAATTCTAAGTGATCCAGTGCATTTTGAACATGCCTCACGCACTTAACAAAAGGCTGAACCAAAAGGCATCAGTGTGCCTTCAGGCCGCGGCCTAGAACAGGGCATGCCGCGGCTTGGAGTGTGACGAAACTTCACCATGTTGCATCCATTCTAGGCATCGCAACCTGGGGGAGGCTGAGCCATGGCGCACACCTCCTCCAGGTCTTCTCTTGTTGGGTTTCGCACCTTGGAAGAGCCAGGCCGTGGCGCACACTGGTGTGCACTTGATGCTGATTTTTCCTTGTTTAAACCTTAGATAAACACCAATAATTCTTCGATTTCCTACAAGATGAAATTGAAAACTTAAAGAATAAGATATTAAAATTGAATGGCATTATATCTAGACTCATGCTTAGAAAAGAAAAGCTTGATGAAGTGCTTTCTTGCCAAAGATTAAGTGGAGGAAAATCCGGGTTAGGATACTCTCCATTAGGCAAGCAAAAATCAAAAGTGAGCTTATTCATGAAAGCTTCTTGTGTGAATGAAGTCTCTACTTCAAAGATCACTAGCATGGTCAAAAACACACCCTCAATGAATGTTAGCATATCTAGAAATGCAAATTCTAATGCATATACAAAAATGAAAAATCTTAGAAATACTCATGCTTATATGTATGCTCATTCAAGAAATGCTTATACACATCCTAGGAATAACCATCATGTGCATCCTAGAAACAATATGCATAATCAAAACTTGCATCCTGCACAAGCATATCCTAGGAATTACTATCATGGTTATTCTAGAAATAATAAGCATACTAATGAAAATGCAAGCATGTATCCTAGAAATCATCTTCATACATTTTATGGAAATGACATGTATATTCATATTCCTCACAATAGAAACATGTATCCTAGGAACTCATATCCTAAGCATTATAGGCATGCACAACTAAATACTCCTAGAAATTTCAATAACTATCATCCTAGGATTGTGCATTATCAATATGTCTATAGATCACCATATGTTGTTAAGAAAGTATGGATCCCAAAAGGAACCGTATTTTCAAGGACTAACCCCAAAGGACCCAAAAAATTTTAGGTACCTAGAAATACCATTGTGTATCCTTGTGTGATGTAGATATGTCTCCACACCAAGGAAAAAGGTAACTGTTGGTACCTTGATAGTCGATGCTCAAAACACATGACCGGTGATAAAAGTGTATTCAAGGAGCTAACTCAAAGAGATGGTTGACTTGTCACTATTGGAGACAACACAAAAATAAAGATCATCGGGGATGGAAAAGTTGGTAATGATCTCTCAACCATAGATAATGTATTCCTAGGACAAGGCCATAAGCCAAATTTACTAAGTATTAGTCAACTTTGTGACAAAGGCAACAAAGTCATATTTGAAACCTCTCATTGTCTAGTTATAGACATCAAGAGTAACAAGATCAAGTTTGTTGGCCATAGACATGAAAACGTCTATATAGTTGATTTAAAATCCTTGCATTCTGAAAATGAAATTTTTTTTCCAGCAATTAGTGAAAATCAATGGCTATGGTATAAAAGGCTTGGTCATGTGAACATGAATTTGCTTAAAATCATTTCAAGAAAAGATTTAGTCATTGGACTTCCCAAAATCAATTTTGAAAAGGACAAAGTATGTGATGTTTGTCAAATGGGAAAACAAACTAGGATTTCTTTTAAATCAAAGAATGTAGTCTCAACTACTAGACCATTGGAACTTTTTCGTATGGACTTATTTGGTCCAATAAGTACCATTAGTCTAGGTGGCCTTCAATATGCTCTTGTTATTGTTGATGACTATTCAAGATATACCTTTGTTATCTTTATTGCTTACAAGGATAAAGATTTCAAAGGATTTGAAAACTTTTGCAAAAAGGTTCAAAATCAAAAAAGCAATTTGTATTTCAAGCATTAGAAGTGATCATGGAAAAGAATTTGAAAAACAAAGTTTTTCAAAATTTTGTGATAAAAATGGAATTGATCACAACTTTTCAGCTCTTAGAACTCCTCAACAAAGTGGAGTTGTTGAGAGGAAAAATAGAGCTGTAGAAGAATTTGCAAGAACAATGCTTTGTGAAAATAGTTTACCAAAATACTTTTGGGCTGAAGCAGTAAACACCTCTTGCTATATCTTGAATAGAATTTTAATTAGGCCTATGCTTGACAAAACTCCGTATGAATTATGGAAAGGTGGAAAGCCTAATATCTCCTATTTTCATACTTTTGGTTGTAAATGTTTCATCCTAAATAACAATAAAACTAACTTGGGTAAATTTGACTCTAAGACCGATGAAGGGATCTTTTTAGGATATTCAACCTCTAGCAAGGCTTATAGAGTCTTCAATAAGGGAACTCTAGTGGTAGAAGAATCCGTACATGTAACTCTTGATGAGTCTAACCCAACTAGTAGTGCAGAAGTTTCTTTTAATGATGATGCAGATTTTATTCCAAGAACAGAAACACCTACTCCCATTGTTGACCCAAAGGAGAGTCCACCTCAAACAAATGAAGAGATGGAAACTCTCAAATTTGACTAACCATCTACAAGCTGACAAGAGGATAGTCTTCCTAAAGATTCGAGGTATGTAAATTATTACCCAATTAATCAAGTGATTGGTGATCCTTCACAAGGGGTAAGAACTCGTTCCTCTATTAGAAATATTTGCAATTATGTAGCTTATTTGTCTCAAATAGAACCTAAGACATTTATAGAAGCCAAAAAGGATAATGATTGGATAATTGTAATGCAAGAAGAAATAAATCAATTTGAAAGAAAAAATGTTTGGAATCTAGTTCCTAGACCTAAGAATCATACAATAATAGGAACTAAATGGGTATTTAGAAATAAGATGGATGAAAATGGAATAGTAACTAGGAACAAGGCTAGACTATTTGCTAAGGGATATAATCAAGAAGAAGGAATAGACTTTGATGAGACCTATGCTCCTGTAGCTAGATTAGAAGTTATTCGAATGTTATTAGCATTTGCATGCTTTAATAAGTTTAAGTTATTTCAAATGGATGTAAAAAGTGCATTTTTAAATGGCTTTATAGAAGAAGAGGTTTATGTGGAGCAACCTCTTGGATTTGAGAATCCTAGTCTTCCAAATCATGTCTACAAGCTCTCTAAGGTTCTATACTCCAAGAGCATGGTATGAAAGATTAAGTAAATTTTTGATTGACAATAATTTCATAAGAGGTAAAGTAGACATAACTCTCTTCACAAAAACTCACATAAATGACACTCTACTAGTTCAAATATATGTTGATGATATTATATTTGGTGCTACTAATGAATCTATGTGTCAAGAGTTTGCCAAGTGCATGCAAGATGAATTTGAAATGAGCATGATGGGAGAGCTTACCTACTTCCTTGGACTTCAAATCAAACAATTAAAAGGAGGTATCTTCATCAATCAATCAAAATACACCAAGGACCTACTAAAGAGGTTCGTGATGGAAAGCTCAAAGCCACTTGGTACTCTTATGAACACATTTACAAAACTTGATCTTGATGAAGGAGATAAGAGTGTAGACACTAAATATTATAGAAGTATGATAAGAGCTTTACTTTATTTAACTGCAAGTAGACCTGATATAATGTTCAGTGTATGTATGTGTGCTAGATTTCAAGCTAATCCTAAGGAATCACATGTAGTTGCAGCAAAAAGAATCCTTAGATATCTACAAGGAACGCAAACCATAGGATTATGGTACTCTAGAGATTCATCTTTTGAGCTTGTAGGATATTCAGATGCTGATTTTGCTGGATGTAGGTTAGATACAAAAAGCACAAGTGAAACATGCCAATTCTTAGGTGCGATGTTAACCTCTTGGTTTTCCAAGAAACAAAACTCCGTTGCACTATCAACTGCCGAGGCGGAATATGTAGCAGCAGGAAGTTGTTGTGCCCAAGTGTTATGGATGAAACAACAACTAGAAGACTATGGCATGAACTTTAAAAGTATCCCTATACATTGTGATAATACTAGTGCTATCAACCTAATCAAGAACCCTATTCAGCACTCTAAAACTAAACACATAGAAATCAGACATCATTTCTTAAGAGACCATGCTAAAAAAGGTGATATAAGACTAGAATTCATACCTTCAAAAGATCAAATAGCTGACATTCTTACAAAACCTCTAAGTGAAGCTAGTTTCTACAAAATTAAACTGTTAATGAGATTGTCAGATTATGATAAACTGTATGTCTGATTGCTTCTTCTTTCATCATAATGCATACTTGACATATAGTGAAAGAGTATTAATCCACATTTAATGTCTCCCTCACTCAAGATGGCATAGATAAACAAATTTCGTGCTAAGACTCAAAGACTGAAAATTTTATTAAGGATCCAGTCGACTGGTAAGTCTCTGCCTATTTTTCCAGTCGACTGGTAAGGCTATACCAGTCGACTAGACCTTGTTTGGAGCCATTTTTTGAAATTCAGTTATCAACCCAGTCGACTGGTATAAATTACCTAGTCGACTGGTATCTGTCTGCCAGTTCATCCAGTCGACTAGTATGCAAAACTCTTCATCTCTATAAAGGACCCAGTCAACTGGTACCCTAACCCCAGTCAATTGGTGTCGCGATTCTATAAATAGGCTGTTCATTTTTTTTCTTCAGATTTTTACGCCATTTTCAAAAACCCTAGCTTTCTGTCTGTACAAAATCTTGTCATTTTGATAAAAAAAAAAACCTTCAAAACACTTCCTACTCACCTTGATCTACTCATCCACACCATTTATTTCAACTTTCTACGGTTGAAATCTCCCATTTTCACTTAAAACCCTATTTAACCCAAAACTCACATTTCTACCAAAATGTCCGATAGAATCTATATAAAAACCACCGTTAGGGGACCACATGCACCTACGAGGCCAAGGTCCACCAAATCCACGGCTCCAGATTTACGGGGGAAGGGCGTGGTGGGCTCATCAAATAAGAAGCCTAGAACAGAGGTTGATGATTCTTTGTTTTCCAACCCGGCAGCGAAGGATAGGTATACCTCCATCATTTGGCACAAGAAAATCATGACGGGTAGAGTTGTCGACTTCGACTCTATTCGTCATGGTAATTTTGATATATTACCTGCCTTCGAGGCAACAAAATTGACCCCACTAGTCAAGATACATGAGAAGTACTACCCGAGACTGATTCACCAATTCTATGTGAACTTGGTGAAACCCAGTCCACTGGCTCTGAGATTGAAAACCAGGGTTATAGTTGTGGAGTTTGAGGTCACTACTAACCTCTTGATGAGCATCTTGAGGATCCCTCAATGGAGTCTAGATGGATGGCTAGACAATTTCGAGGTTGAGGAGGCATGTCAGATAGTTAGGGGCAACCCTAACTATGTGTTTCGACCCACTACATTTCACACATATAGTGACATGCCCCTAGACTCGAAATTGTTCAACCTCATTGTGAGTTGGACCATCCACCTGATTATGCCCAAAGTATAACACGGTAGTTGTAGCACAACTTTGGGGTGTCGATTCCATAGGGAGACAAGCGATCTACAAGAGAAAGAGCAAACCTTAAAACAAACGATAAAAGTTAAACGAGAGAATTTGAGTTTTGATATTGAAGTAATGTGAAGTAGTGTAAATATAATCGATAAATAACAAGGGTTCGGAAATCCTCCCTAGATTCTTTGCCTTATTCCAATCTTGATTCAATTGTTTTATCTCGATTGCAAGTTTCTCCTCCCAAACAGGAAATCGACAAATATTCAACTAAAACACATAAACCCTAATGTAATTGGCATGAAATACTCTTTACTTTCGATTCAAGCACATATGACTTATCTTATAGATTATCAAGAAACGACAATATATCTCAATGACAATATCGCAGTAATGGACAAATCTATAAAATAAATCTATCGAACTCAATCACATCTCAACAAATACACATAAGAAGAGCATGACTAAACTTATATGGAGGAGAAAGATACAATCACCGGATTAAGAGAAAATCTTCTAATTAAATCAAAGAGTAAGTCATAATAATGTTTTGATGATAAAACTAAGTTATAACTGAATCAATAATGGAAAATAAGAATGACTACACCTAAGCATTCATCCCCTCGCCTTGCTTAGAGATTAGTTGACAATAGGGGAGAATGTGGCAGCCTTCATGATGTTTTCCCCTGCCTTCGGCCTCTAATGATTGATGTCATTATCAAACCTTAACTGATCTATTTATAATACAAAGGGTCCAAGGGTGTTTTAGGGTTTAAACAATCATTTAAAGTTCTAATTAGGTCATAACTCGGACATAGGGGTTTGTGTGCACGCCGCAGCTCTCACTTATGTACGTCGCGGCCCTGCCTGATCCTTGGTTGGGTGTGCCTCTGGGTGCCGCAGCCCTAGCTGGTCCAGGCCGTGGCTCTGCTTAGTGCTTGCTCTGGGTGCTGCAGCCCTCTCTTTTGGGCTCCTAGGCCCTCTCTGATGGTGGAGTTTGGAGCTTCTAGGCGCCTAGGCTCTTTCTTCTGGGCGCCTAGGCGCACACTGAAGACTTCTTTGCCCATAAACCCTTCATCTTGTCCTTTCAGAAGCACTCCTTCACTCCGATATGTATGGAATCTTCAAGCTTTAAACAATGATAGCTTTTCCATCTCTTTTAAACTCAAAGTACCTGAAAATGCACCGAAATAGATCAATGATCCAAGAATATCACTTTAGAGTTATTAAGGTATAAAAGTGCAATTAAAACCTAGATCAACCCTAAAATGCTAACAATTAAGTACTGTTAAGATGTATTTTATGACTCTCATCACAACCCCCAACTAGCTTATTGCTAGTCCCTAGCAAATCAAGCGAAAACAAGAGATGAATTCTATAGTAGGAATCAAAACAAAGTAAAGTGATGTTAGTGTTAAACTAGGAGCAATTCACTTTTTGTCTCAGAAATCACACATAACACACAACACATAGAATCATTAAATATCACTCAAGTCCAAAAGTAATCCAAACATCAATCTTAAAATTGTTATCGACTCTTAACATCCATCTTACCACAATTCAATAATCCGAACATCCGGATGATTTTATGCATAACGTTCATGAATACAAGTCTTGGCCTCTAAAAACATAATAAATTGCATAACATCAATCACAAATCAAGCTCCATAGGCTTATTCTTCAAATCGCTCTCCATTATTGTAGAAAGATTACACTACCTTGGATCAGTAGGTCTTTTATAAGCTTGTAACATTAGGCTAAGGTAAAGGTTAATAAAGAACGGAAAGGATTCAACAAGTAAAAGAACTTAATCTCTTAGTTTTAAACACAACCACTTTTTAGCACTGGATAACCTTACTTTAACACCCAACTCTTTCAACCATTTTTTTATAAGAGCATATCTCTCGATAAGTCACCACTTTTCTTTTCTTTTATTCTTTCTTTGCCATACTTCACTTCACTTCTCTTTTTCTTCTCTTTTTTTATTTTTTTTCTATTTTGGCATAAGACCATTCACCTTTTTTTTCGTTACGCCTAAAGTATAACGCGGTAGTTGTAGCACAGCTTTGGGGTGTCGATTCCACAGGGAGACAAACGATATACAAGAGAAAGTGCAAACCTTAAAACGAACAATAAAAGTTAAACGAGAGAATTTGAGTTTTGATATTGAAGTAATGTGAAGTAGTGTAAATATAATGGATAAATAACAAGGTTCTGGGAATCCTCCCTAGGTTCGTTGCCTTATTCCAATATTGATTCAATTGTTTTATCTCGATTGCAAGTTTTTCGTCCCAAACAGGCAATCAGCATATATTCAACTAAAGCACATATAAAAACCCTAATGTAATTGGTATGAAATACTCTTTACTTTCGATTCAAGCACACATGACCTATCTTATAGATTATCAAGAAACGACAATATATCTCAATGACAATATCGCAGTAATGGACAAATCTATAAAATAAATCTATCGAACTCAATCACATCTCAACAAATACACATAAGAAGAGCATGACTAGACTTATATGGAGGAGAAAGATACAATCACCGGATTAAGAGAAAATCTTCTAATTAAATCAAAGAGTAAGTCATAATAATGTTTTGACGATAAAACCAAATTATAACTGAATCAATAATGGAAAATAAGAATGACTACACCTAGGCATTCATCCCCTCGCCTTGCTTAGAGATTAGTTGACAATGGGGGAGAATGTGGCAGCCTTCATGATGTTTTCCCCTGCCTTCGACCTCTAATGATTGATGTCATTATCAAACATTAAGTGATCTATTTATAATACAAAGGGTTCAAGGGTGTTTTAGGGTTGAAACAATCATTTAAAGTCCTGATTAGGTCATAACTCGGAGATAGAGATTCATGTGGGCGCTGCGGCTCTCACTTATGTGTGCCACAGCCCTGCCTGATCCTTGGTTGGGTGTGCCTCTGGGCACTGCGGCCCTAGCTGGTCCAGGCCGCGGCTCTGCCTGGTGCTTGCTCTGGGAGTCGCGACCCTCTCTTCTGGGCACCTAGGCCCTCTCTGATGGTGGAGTCTGGAGCTTCTGTGCACCTAGGCTCTCTCTTCTGGGCGCCTAGGCACACACTGAAGGCTTCCTTGCCTATAAACCCTTCATCTTGTCATTTCAAAAGCACTATTTCACTCCGATACGCATGGAATCTTCGAGCTTTAAGCAATGATAGCTTTTCCATCTCTTTTAAACTCAAAGTACCTGAAAATGCACCGAAATAGATCAATGATCCAAGAATATCACTTTAGAGTTATTAAGGTATAAAAGTGCAATTAAAACTTAGATCAACCCTAAAATACTAACAATTAAGTATTGTTAAGATGCATTTTATGACTCTCATCACCACCCGAGACTCGGGAGTTGGGGGTATCTATCTAAGATAGATATTGTATTGATATGGTGCCTTAAAACTGGGCACCACTTCAATATCTACCCCTTGCTACTGGCCAACATGATTAATGGCGAAGCACGCGACTTTGGATGCCTTCCCTACAGGATGCTCATCACGCTCATCCTCCAGCACTTTTGAGTGCCTCTCTCTGCCTCCGAGGCTTAGGACATCGGCCTTAAGGACATCATTAATGTCTCCTTGCTGAAGAATATGGGATGCACAGTCCGAGACGGCTTCATCTACTCTAAGGTCGAGAAGCACATTCGGATTGGAGAGGACGACAGCAGTGATGATGAGGATGAGGGTCCAAATGCTGCTGCTGCTGCTGCTATGGATACGGACGATAAAGCACCTCCTATGGGTGACTCGAGTGCTAGTCAGGTTAGATATGGTGATCTCTTTCAGGCTATCACAATAGCTGACCATGCAGTCTAACTTCCAGAGTTTGAGCTCTACAGTCGAGAGCATGCATCACGACTTTCGCTCTCTCTGGGATGACTTTGAGTTGCACCGTGAGCATACCGAGGGCTCTCTAGCTAAGCTTTAAGATCTTGCTCGTGGCAACTCTGACTCTCTTGATCCCTGAGTCATTTTTATTTCCACCTTTGATGTACATAGTGATATAGTTTCTCATTGTCTTAGCACGGACATATTTTTCATATTTTATTATATCTGTACTTCTGTTTCGGCTGTATGAAGCCTAGTTTGTATATACTATTGTTATATATGATGATGGTTCATGCTTAGACTTATTTCATGTACTTGTTTTACAAATGTGTAATATAGTTGCATGCTTTATATCTCTTAATATTCGGATAATTGCTTTAAAACTGCTTTTGCATGTATGGAAACTTCCAGTTCTTCTCAGGAAGGCTTCCAAACTCTGAATAATGCCAAATTTTTGCGTACAAGTTTGTTTATATATTTTCTTCATGTATATGGTACTACATAGCTTATTTCTTAGTTTATTACCCCCTTTTCTGCTATTGTCAAAACGGGGGAGAAAAATGAGAAAATGTGAAAACCTAATGTAAACTCAAACTAGTGCATAGATTTAGGGGGAGCATTGCTCCAAAGAACTTGGTATATGTTTATGAATATTGAGTTGATTGGTTGGGCTGCATATAAATTACTTTTGATCCTTTTACAGGTGTGTTTTATTCAAAAAACAGAGGAGACTTTACCCGATTTTTTCAAAAAATCCAACACTTAGTTTTTCTTAATAGTTTTCTCTCATTAGTTTTGTCATAATCAAAAAAGGGGAGATCGTTAACCCGCACCTATATTTTAATGATGACAAAACACAACCTTAATTATACTAACAGTGCTATCTAAGTATATTAAGCGAGAAAAGCATTCAGCTAAGGATCAAGGTGCATGAACTCAACTCGAGTCAAACATTAACTCAAGACAGAAGATCTAGTATAGGTTAAGGTATTGAAACAGGTTGTAAATCTCACTTGTTAAGGTAAAAAGCTTGTCTTATAGCTTCTTTTAAAAAAGCATTTTAACAGATCTTTTCAATCAAATGTTTTTAAGTTAAAAATATTTCAAACACATGAAAACTGGGTTGTTTCAGCAACCCAATCGATTGGGTACTTATACCAGAAGACTGATATATGGGACAGTATGTCCCCAGTCGATTGGGTCACATATACCAGTCAATTGGTACTTTGGACAGAAGGTTCCCAGTTAACTGGTACCTTCAATAGCCTTAAAAATGGTTTCTTTTAACTTGACCCAATCGACTGGTGGTTCAAAAAATATGACCGTTGAGACGCGAGATTTCCGCACAATTTGTACCAAAACATACCAAATTAGTTAAGAACAGGCATATTACATCAAGGCTATATAAACCCACTCTATTGAGCATTTCGAAAAAAGAAGATCACACATTCAATCAAGTTCTAGCTTTACCTAGAAAGAAAGATATTATTCAGTTGTATAAGCTTTCATTGTTGTCTCTCTATTATTTACTTTACAATATTTATTGTAAAGGGATTAGCTTCCGAAAGGAAGAGATTAGCTTCCGAGAGGAAATGATTAGCTTCTGAGAGGAAGGGATTTAGCTTCCAAGAGAATGGGATTTGCTTCCAAGAGGAAAGAATTGATTGTAAGGTTTGTGCAACACCCGTGAAGTTGCATGACTAAGTTTCTTAGTGGATTACTTCAAAGAGGTTCCTTGAAGAGAGTGGACGTAGGGTCGGAATGAATCCGATATTGCCAAACCACTATAAACTGAGTTTGCATCCTCTATTCCTTAAACTCTTTTGTTTACGGCACATTACTTGTTTACATGCTTATTGGTTTATCTATTTTTATAAACTTGTGATTAATTAGAAGATGTCTTTTAAAACCCAATTCACCCCCCTCTTAGGTTGAAACCTCAGTCTACAATATTTGAAACAGCTTAGTTACTAAGGTCCTTCAATTTATCTACCTTTTTATAATTTTTTTTATTAAAGTCCTTTCATTTACTTGTCTATGATCTAATTTATCTACCTAATGTATTGATTTGGATTATAAGAGTCTTATTGTTAGCCTATGATCGCCAAATATGGAGATGATCCATCTGCACACTAGCAATTCGACACTAGTGCATGGTTAACAACATATGGGGGGAATAAGAAAGGTTGTGTATATGGCTTGAATGATTTGGTGGACCCAAGTATTCTCGTTGAGAAATCAGGGTCTTGTTCATCCACCACTCCCACCTCCTTCAGGGCTCGAGGCTCCACATTTATTAAGCATGAGTGTATACAACAACAAATCAAGAAAGAGGTCACTCGACAAGTCTATGAGATAGAACAACTTTTGGAGGAGAGTGAACAACACCTGGAGCAGACATAATAACGGATGCAGAACCAGATGAATAAAAGCATACAATGCGCCATGCTTACTATCTGTTAGAGCTACAGGATATATATACCTCTGTGTGTACCTCCAGCTCTACCTTTGCCTCCACCACCACATCAACCATCACCCTCTAATGTAAGTACTAAACACTTTTAGAACGTTAGAAATGAAACTTTACTACTATAATGTGCATGTTATATACCATATAATGTTACTTATGAAAAAAAGATAACCATATAATGCTAACACTTAGTGATTTTAGGGTTGGAAACGTGAATTACTCATCCCGTTGATGAGCTAAAAGCACCAACACATTCGTACTATAGAATGTGAGTTATGGGAATAAGTCTAGTCGAGTTTGGACCATCAAGGTTCGGGTTCCATGAGAAAAGGTGAGAGTTTTAGGTCTAAACCATTAACACTTAGTGGTTTTAGGGTTGAAAACATAAAATACTCGTCCTATTGACGAACTGAGAGCACTAACTCGTCCGTGCCATTGAAAGTGAGTTATAAGAACAACTCTAGTCGAGTTTAGACCATCAGGGTTCAGGTTCCATAAGAAAAAGTGAGAGTTTTAGGTCAAAACCGTTAACACTTAGTGGTTTTAGGGTCGAAAAAGTAAATACTCGTCCCACTTACGAGTCAAGAGAACTAGCACATCTGTACCATAGAATGTGAGTTGTGGGAACAAGTCTAATCGAATTTGGACCACTAGTTCGGGTTCCATGAGAAAAAGTGGGAGTTTAGGTCCAAACCATTAACATTTAGAGCTTTTAGGGTTGAAAACGTAAAATACTCATCCCGTAGACGAGGCGATAGCACTGTCACATCTGTACTATAGAATGTGAGTTGTGAGAATAAGTCTAGTCGAGGTTAGACTACTAGTTCTGGTTTCGTGACAAAAAGTGAGAGTTTTAGGTCAAAACCATTAACACTTTGTGGTTTTAGGATCGAAAATGTGAAATACTCGTCCCGTTGACGAGCCGAGAGCACTGGTACGTCCATACCATAGAATATGAGTTATGGAAACAAGCCTAGTCGAGTTCAAAGCACCGATTCAGGTTCCGTCAGGTTTTTGGTGTAAACATTAAAATTGATTAATTGTTCATTCATTTATTAATGATTATTTTCTCTTCTGATTGTGAAATGTCTTATGGTTTTTCTTCTAACTTGTTTCCCAAGACCCAACTGATGATGATGATGATGATTGCTATTCGCCAGACTTGTCACATTTGTGATTTTTTTTATATTATTTATAAGACTTTGATGATATATATATATATATTGTATTTTTATTATTATTGACTGATTTATATAAATTAGTATATGAATAGTATGATGTTGTGAATATATATACATTTTAACTAATTGTAATATCGGGTTTATTAACTATGAAATTTGTGTTTGGTTTTGATATTATGAACAGGTTTTTTTTATGTAAAATTTAATTATTACTTAAATTTAAAATCTTTTTTTCCGATGGAAACTTTTAAAAAACGAATTTTTTTTTTTAATTATGATAGATTTGTTTAATAATTACAACAAAATTTTTATGAAATTGTAAGGGAATATTTTCAATAATTGCGACGAACTTCAATAATTTCGACGAATTGTGTTTTTTATACTTGCGACAAACTTTTCTAGTAGTGAGGGAATTTTGATCGCAATTACTCAAATAAAATATTATTTTTATTAAAATATTATTATTTAAAAGTAAATTTTTAAGGAAAATTAGAATTAATTGTGATAAAAAATTTTGGTAGTAAATATTGTTAAATGCAACGGGCATTTTAATTCGGTCAAAAAAAATAGTATTTGCGACTAGGTCTAGTGCGTGTGACCAAATGTGACGAAAATCGGTAAAAAATTTGTAATTGCAACGGATGCATGGTCAAATGCAATGGGAAAATCAGTCACAAATAACCTTTTTCTTGGTAGTGAGGTAGCCAATGCTTAAAGCGTCATGCTCGGCGTGTTGTGGTCGAGGCTTGGGGTGCTTGGTATGATGTAGCCAAGGCTTGGTATTTCGTCCTCGATGTTCGGCTGCTGAGGCTTAAAGTTCTTGACATGAGGTAGCCAAGGCTTGATGTCTCATGCTCGGGGTGCGGTAGCCGAGGCTTGAGATGCTGACATGATGTAACTAAGGCTTAGTATGTTATGCTTGGCGTTCAACGGTCAAGGCTTAAAGTGCATGGCATGAGGTAGCCAAGGCTTGATGTGTCATGCTAGGCGTGCGATAACCGAGGCTTGAGGTGCTTGGCATGATGTAGCCAAGGCTTGTTTATGGTGATTTCTTTCTATGTTGTGCAGTTCAGATCAAGTTTGACATTATTTGTGTACCAAGGTACTTAAGAAGACGAAAAATAGAGACTCAAACTTGTTTGAGCAGTGTGAGGGATAGCGTGTAACGACCCATCTTGGGTTGGCCACCCCCGAGATGGTGTCATCACATTTTGAAAATCCCAGCACGACACATATATGCAACCATGAAAATAAAACTAACAAAATTTTTACATCAATCCTCAACCCTCAACAGGGGAGATACATCAATCTAATATTAACTTAAACATAATATACAACGTAAAATAAATGAATATTTACAAATAAATTTTTATTTTATTTTCTCATTAGTCTGAGGATGTTGACACATATGTGGCTTACAAACAATGATTTTGTCTGAACCTCAACTCACCAAACTATTTGTCCTGCCTACTACTTGAAATCATTGTACAATGAGGGGTGAGCTTCACAAGCTCAGTGGATTAAATCTATTAGAAGTACTCAATCTGTATAAATAGTCTTTCAATATTTAATCATTTATATCTCATACAACTTGATACCAGCATTCTACTATCACTACATATGTCAAAAGATTCATTCTCTATCAATCTCTTCTTCTTATTTATTGGTTCACCTTAAGACCATCAATTATCTCAAAATTTCCTCGAAATGAGGTTCACATCATAAAGTCTACCATTTAGATGGTTCTTATCACCATAACTGTCTCTCTGTGAGACTCATCCATTTATAAATAAATTCACAATAACACATCACACATCAGCATTTCAAAAATGCAAGCAATAATTAAAACAGATGCAATGCATGAATTATTAGGGAATGTCTTCCCACATGTTGACATGTTTTTATCTTAGACTGGCTGCCTTCCCGGTTTTTTCATTCTCATTTAGAATGGTTGCCTTCCTGATTCTTTTATTCTCATCAGACTGGCTGCCTTTCCGGTTCTTTCATTTTCATTAGACCGACTACCTTCTCGATTCTTTCATTTTTATTAGACCGACTGTCTTCCTGATTCTTTTCTTTTATTTAATGTATATGCATATGAACAATGATATGAAATATACATCTGAACAATAACATAAAAAAAACATGAATTCAAATATTTAAATTTAGTTTTCCTGTCTTTCCTCAAATTATTATAAAAAATTTCACTAAATTCCTCTCATCATAAATCACATTAAATCATCCATCTTAGCTTGTCAAGAATCACTAATTTTCATCTCCTCATAATTCGTATCAAAACATCAACTACAACTCATCAAGAATTTCATTTATCGCTTTTATTATTAAATCAACTTATTATTTCTCCCCTAATAATTTTCTACATGTCCAAAATTCATATCATACCTATTATTTTAGTTTTTATCTACCACCAAAGCATAAGCTAATAATTTATTTTAATATTATTACTATATATTTGATTTTTATTTAGATTACTTAAAGTATATCTAACTCACCACGTAGCACTTAAAGCTACCCGTGGATCACCTCCTTGCCTTTCCCGTTCCTCTCAGCAATTTTCCCCGATTGCTGATCGTCAACACCTAACATCACATTTCTATTAAATTTCTAATTTATTCTTCACTTTTTGACTTCCGGGAAATTTCATGAATGCTAAAAATTCAAAAATAAACATTACGTTATTACCTTCTGTTTTTCTGATAGCTTCTGGTGATTCTCTATGAAATTCCACCGTAAACCCCTTAAATTTTTTTCTCTTTTAACCTTTCTTTCGGTCCCTAAGTATTTAAAGAAAACGTGTAATTGAAAGAGAATCAAACAAAAATTTGGAAATGAATAAATTCAATTTATAAAACATTTTAGCGGCAGCTGCCGCTTTGTCACTGTTCACTCTTTTCCAACTGCTTAACATGGAGCACACCTCCCCCAAAATTGCTCCACGAAAGCTCCACCTGTAATACATGCAAACCCCTTCCTTAATTTGGCAGCAGGTGGCAACACCTGCTGCCATGTTTTTTTTGGTTTTTTTTTTGTTTTTCATTTTCTTTGTAACTACGCCTCCACGAGTCCTTTCTCTTTTTTTTCAAAATAATTATTTTATTCAATACTAAATCCTTCACCTAAATATATTATTTTAATTTCGTGTCATAATGATTAAATTATTTCTTTACCCTTACTTTACGAATATGGGTATTACAATTCTACCCACTTTATAAAAATTTCGTCCCCAAAATTTTCTTACTTTACTCCAGAAACAAGTGTGAATAATATTTCTTCATAGTTGTCTCATGCTTTCACATAATCTCTTCAACATCCTTATTCTGCCACAAAACTTGAACTAATGAAATTTTTGTATTATACAAGATTTGTTTTTTTTTTTTGTCTAAAATTCTCACTGGTACTTGTATATAAGCCCAATCTATCTGAATTTCTATTACTTAGTTCGAAACATTATAATATTCATCATGTAAACACTTTCTTAAAAATGAAATGTGAAATACATTATATAAATGCTTTAATTCTGGAGGCAATTCCAAATGATATGCTACTGGTCCAATTCTCTCGATCACCTCATAGGGCCCCACAAATCTCAGGCTCAACTTTCCCTTCTTTTTAAACCTCAACACATCCTTTCACGGAGATATCTTCAAAAATACCCAATCACCAACTTGGAACTCGAGAGGTCGCCTTCTTTTATCAGCATATCCCTTCTATCTGTTCTGGGCTGCTCTGAGGTTCTTCCTAACCAGTTTGATCCTCTTAGTTGTTAACTTAATAATTGATGGACCAGATATATTTCTCTCTCCCATCTGCCTAACATATTGGAGTTCTACATCTCCTACCATACAATGTCTCAATCGGTGCCATCCCAATACTAGTTTGATACTGATTATTATAAGCAACTTCAATCGATGGCATGTAAGCATCCAAACTTACTGAGAACTCATCACATTTGCCCTTAACATATCTTCTAGTACTATAAAAATCCTTTTTGTCTGGGCATGAAAAATTATATTAAATTGTAACTTTGTACCCATGGATTTATGAAAGCCTCTCCAAAACCAAGATGTAAATCTAGCATTTCTATTTGACACTATGCTTAATGGTGCTCCATACAACCTCACAATCTCAGCTACATCCTTCTTCAGTCCTGACCACCAGAAATTCTGTCTTCATCCTCTACACATCCTATTATTAATTGGTTACATCGAATCTACATCATCATGGGCCTCTCTCATTATCTCCTTTCTCAACTTCGCATTATTGAGAACACAATTTCCATGTTCTAATACCAAAATACTCTCTCTTCAAATTTTGAACTCATATTGCTTTCTAGTAAGCACTTAATGCTTAATCTTTTCTATCTCTTCATCTCTAAAGCATTTCATTATGGGTGAATGTACAATCTTATTCGCTAACCATGATCATATATCACTGATATTCAACTTCATTCTTATCTTGCATAAATCTATCATCAATTTCACATCAGGACTCCCCATAACAGTTAACCTTCTTGTAGACTTTCTACTCAATGCATCAGTTATCACTTTCGCATTTTCTAGATGATAGTGAATTGTATAATCATAGTTACTAATCAACTCCATCCGTCATCTTTGCCTCAAATTAAACTCCCTCTGGGCAAGTAAGTATGTCAGACTCTTATAACCCATGAATATCTCACGAGTGGCTCCATACAGATGTCTCCAATCTTTAAAGTAAACACTATAGCAGCCAACTCTAAGTCATGAGTAGGAAAATTTCTATCATGAATCTTCAAATGCCTAAAAGTATGGGCCATAGCTTTCCTATGTTACACATATCTCAATCATTGATGTGACGCATCACTACAAACCACAAATCCCTCATCACCAGAAGGAAAACACCAATACTGGAGCTGTAGTTAATTTCTCCTTTAGTAATTGGAAATTTTTCTCACACTTTCTGTTGGAAATCACCTTGTCAAGATGCCCAGGTGGTGATCTTCCAAACACCCAAGTCTAGAATAACTTGTAATGAAATTAAACAGCAAACGAAAGCAAGAAAGAAAAGAACACAAGCGATTTGTTATTGAGGTTCGGTAATAGCTTATGTCCCCGTGAGTTCCTTCGAACTCTTTGCACTAAATCTCAATGGTTCTTACAAGTTACAGCAACCCTCTTCAAGAATCCACAAATTCTTGAAGGAACAAAGAAGAGAACAAGAAAGACCTAATCACTTTCTATACTAATCTCTCTCTTTATAACCAGCCTCTTCAGTGAGTCCCTCTTGTATGTCTGTGTCTTTGCACTCCCACACAATTCTCTCATTCACACAAACTCTTGTGTCTCACTTGTGTCTTGTCACAATATCTTTCATATTACATTATTTTGAGATTAAACCTAGGTAACCCTTCATATAGTGCACCACTTCTTGAACCTATCTTGAGGGTCAATATCCACCCTTAGATCTAGATGAACAATCAACCTTAGCCTTTGATCATTCCTTAGTCAAGCTGTGCATTTTGGATATGTCTCACGAACCATTGAAGAGGTTTACATATGTGTGCATCAGTGTGCCTGGCGCCGCGGCCTAGAACAAGGGGTGCCGTGGCCCAAGGCAGAACACCTCTTCAGCAAGGTTCTGGGTGCCGCGGCCTTGGCCTTCCTCCAACTTTCCACCTTCTGGGCATCACGGCCTAGGAAGAGCAAGGCCGTGGCCTGACCTGGCGCACACACTCATTTACTGGACCTTCTTTGTTGCTTGCATGCTGAGGCACACTCGCCTAGTGTGCTGAGGCTTTAAGGACTTCATGTTTGACCTCTTCCAACCATGTTTAAACCTTAGAAAAATACCAACAATCTCTACCTTTGTCTAAGTGTTTAAACCTGAACCATAGTGCAGAGAACTTCAGGATCCAAACTCATCTTGAGTCATCAATTAACCAACTCTAATCTTAAGAAGTTCAAGGCAATGATTGAACCTTCTTAGAGGTAGAACCTTGGTACTTAAATCTGTAGGACTTTCTTCCATGGCCTTCTTGTCAACATGAATGCATCCTTTCGTACTATTTTTCAAAATGTAATGATACCAAACATCCATATACTTTGTCCTCTCATGGAACACTGAATTTCTCCACAAGTGCCACGCACTTTGGATATCCGAAGACACTACCACCTGCTCTTTTAGGACCATCCACTCGTCCAACAACCCTTTGAACCATATAGCCTCCTTTATGGCTTCCGAAGCCACTATGTATTCTGCCTTCATTGTTGAGAGTGCTACCACTGGCTGCAACCGAGACTTCCAATACCTCAGCAACCACTTCATCCCAAGCCAAAGCTCTTTTCTGGGATTACTCACACATCTGCTGAGAACACCCATTACCTGAGAAATGTTGGGTCTAGTGCTCACCATCATGGACATGACTAGTCCAACCGCACTAGAGTAAGGGACCTTTACCATTTCTTTCTTCTTCTTATCTATTCTAGGACATCGTTCGCTGGAGAACTTGAAATGACCAGCAAAAGGAACCTTCACTGGTTTACCATCTTCCATAGAAGACCGAAAAACCTTCAACTCGTTTCTCTCCCTTTCCCGAATTCTTCTCATTCCAAGGATCTTTTGTGTAAGGCTGAGATCCTTCCTCTTGAACTCCTCACTGAGTTGAGATGTAAACCTTTTCATCCTCTCCCTACTGTACCCACTTGATAACATATCAACGACATAGATGAGGATACTCACCATTTTCTCCACCTTGTGTCCAGGTGAGAAAGTTTCTGTGAAATCTATATCTCTTCTTCGTGTGAACTCCTTCGCCACCAGCCTAGTCTTATTCTGGACTTCATCTCCTGGAGGATACTCTTCTTTGATCTTGTAAGTCCACTTACAATCCGCAACTCTCTGTTTTCCCGGAATGTGCACTAATTCTCAGAAGTTGTTCTCCTTCAAAGAATCCATTTCTTCCTCCATAGCTAGCTTCCATCTTGGCGAATCCTCACATCCCATGGCATCAATGTAAGTCTCTTATTCACTCATCCCTCCTTCTATCCAAGGAGCTGCTGCATCCACAACATCCACAAAACTATGTCTTGAAGGTGGTCTGTCCAGCCTTCTTTCTCGGTTCCTTGTGAGCTGATAGTCTTCCTGACTTGCTGCATCATCCTCTTCCAGTTCAGCCTCCTCTTGAGGATCTTAATGGGCTCTGCCTGGTCCAAACCCTTTTGCTTTCTTTGCTCTACCTGAACTGAATTCTTCTTGATGCGATGCTCCACAACTTCCGGACTGGTTTGCTCACTAGCCCCTGCAGGGTTAGTTTTCTCCAAATAAGGAAATAACAATTCATTAAAAATGATATCCCTATTTATTATGAGTCTCAATCCTTCTTTCTCTAAGGACCAACACCTATACCCCTTAGCCCTTTCCCTATATCCTAGAAACACACATTTTCTAGATCCTGGGCTAAGTCTATTATCATCCTTTTGATGTGCAAATGCAACACACCCAAAAGTTTTAAGGTTGTCCAACTCAAGGGGTTTTCCACTCCACATCTCTTATGGAGTCTTATAGTCCACATCCCTAGAGGGTGATCTATTTTCCAAGTATGCAGTAGTAGACACCGCTTCCCTCCAAAAACATTTGGGTAATCCGGATCCCATTAACATGTACCTAACCTTTTCCATAAGGGTCTTATTCATCCTTTCAGCAACTCCAATTTGCTGAGGGGTTTTCACAACTGTTCTATGTCTTAGAATCCCATTTAACCTATAGAATTGATCAAGTTCCTTGTTAAAACATTCTAAGCATTTATCGATTCTTAACACCTTAACTACTCTACCCATTTGAGTCTCCACCAGCTTTTTCCACACCACTAACTTATTCAAAGCATCTGATTTATTTCAAACCAAATAAACCCAAATCTTTCTTGAATAATCATCAATTCAAGACAGAAAGTAAAAGTTACCTCCCTGTGTTGGTGTTCTTACTGGTCCCCAAATATTCGAATATATGTAGTCAAGAATCCCCTTAGACTTGTGCACTCTGGTGTTGAAGCTGACCCGGTGTTGCTTCCCAAGAATGCAACTCTCACAGAAATCTAGTTTCTCTACTTTGTCACTACCAAGTAGACCATCCTTGCTGAGTACTTGCAGCCCCTTTTCGCTCATATGTCCCAAGCGATTGAGCCAAAGTGCTACTTGATCCTTGATTTCTGTCTCACCGATCATCTCATAAAGTTTATCTTTTATTGCTGCATTGATCACTATCAAAGATCCCTTGGCCACCTTGATCTTTCCTCCCTCTACTTTGTATATGTAGCCCATGGAATCCAGCTGCCCTAATAAGATCAATTTCCTCTTCAAATCCAAAAGATACCTCACATTCCTCAGCAACCTTGTTATTCTATCAAACATCCTCAATTGGATGTCTCCTATCTCCCTCACTTGGTAAGAATTGTCATTCCCCAAGAAAACCCTTTAATCATTAGTTTCCTTGAAATTCTTGAACCAATCCCAGTAAGGGCATATGTTATGAGTGCACCCGGTATACAAGATCCATTTCCCGCTGCCTTCTTGCCCTTTGCTCACATCCAAGCACATAACAAGAACATCACCATCTTGCTATTCTGTCTTGGCAACCGAAGCCTCTCCATTCTTGGTATGGCTTCTTCCCTCATCCCTCATCTTCTCCTTGCAATCTTTCTTGAAGTGACCCTCCTTATAGCAGTAGTAACATCTCTTCCCTCCAAATCTCAGTTTGAAGTGTGCTTTCCTATGGCTCTCTCCTCTACCTCTGTCCTAGTAGTAGCCATATATGTTGCTGTGCCTTCTTCCATGGCTCTTTCCTCTATCTCTGTCCCGGTAGTAGTTATGTATGTTGCTATGCACTCTCCCATGGCTCTCTCCTCTACCTCTATCCCTGTAGTAGCCATGTATGTTACTGTGCACTCTCCCATGGCTCTCTCCTCTACCTCTATCCTGGTAGTAGCCATGTATGTTGCTGCTATACCGAGTTGCTAGCCTTCTTCTAATGAACAGTCCTTCTTCACTTAATGCACTCCTCATCTTGGCATCAAGATTATCTTGCAACTCTTTATTAGGATCAAATTTAAAAGCAAAGATTCATTTACGAAGATACTTCTTATTAGGGAGAGTCTTGGCAAGAAACAACTCATCTAGTTTCTTCCATATGACAGCTAGATCTTCTGAGTCTCTGCACTCCCTTGTGACATTATTCGACATGTGCAAGAAGATGGTGTTGTATGCCATCTTCTTCATCTTATTCCGTTGGTCCTCCGTGGTGTTTAATGGAAAAGCATCATCTTCTCTAATAGCCAAGTCTGCCTTCTGTTACATAAGAATAGCCTTGATCTTCCGCTTCCATAGGGAAAAATCTCCCTTTCCATCAAACTTCTCAACCATGAAGTTTAAAGCCATCTTGCGGAGAGAATCCCAGATTTGTGTAGTACCCATAATTTCTCTCTAACTTCTTCTAAATCTCAAGAACATAGATCGAAGATTGATCTCAATATCGTTCTTGAATCAACCTCAAGAACATAATCAGATCTTGATCTTTACTTCATTCTTGAATCACCCTCAAGAACACGATCAGATATTGATCTTAACTCCGCTCTTGATTCACCTCAAGAACACGATCAGATATAGATCTTAACTCCATTTTTAAATCACCCAAGAAGTTGATCCATGGAGTCTTGCTCCGGTACCTTCTGTTCTTGCTCCGTTACCCAGCTGTGTAAGCTCTGATACCACTATTGGAAATCACCTTGAAAAGATGCCCATGTGGTGATCTTCCAAACACCCAAGTCTAGAATGACTTGTAATGAAATGAAACAGCAAACGAAAGCAAGAAAGAAAAGAGCACAAACGATTTGTTATCGAGGTTCAGCAATAGCCTACGTCTCCATGAGTTGTTCCAAACTCTCTGCACTAAATATCAATGGTTCTTATAAGTTACAACAACCTTCTTCAAGAATCCACAAGTTCTTGAAGGAATAAAGAAGAGAACAAGAAAGACCTAATCACTTTCTATACTAATCTCTCTCTTTACAACCAGCCTCTCTAATAAGCCCATCTTGTATGTCTATGTCTTTGCACTCTCACACAATTCTCTCATTCACACACACTCTTGTATCTCACTTGTGTCTTGTCACAATGTCTTTCACTTTACATTATTTTGAGATTGAACCTAGGTGACCCTTTATATAGTGCACCATTTCTTGAACCTATCTTGAGGGTCAATATCCACCCTCAGATCTAGATGAACAATCAACCTTAGCTTTTGATCATTCCTTAGTCAAGCTATGCATTTTGGACATGTCTCATGAACCACTGAAGAGGTTTACACATGTGTGCATCAGTGTGCCTAGTGTCGCGGCCT
This sequence comes from Bretschneidera sinensis, assembly GCA_023935145.1. Lineage (NCBI taxonomy): Eukaryota > Viridiplantae > Streptophyta > Magnoliopsida > Brassicales > Akaniaceae > Bretschneidera > Bretschneidera sinensis. Next base: position 61,034,154 of record CM043703.1, on the reverse strand, counting down.
AGAACAGAGGGCACCGCGTTCCAGGGCAAAACACCTCTTTAGCAAGGTTCTAGGCACCGCGGCCTTGGCCTTCCTCCAGCTTTCCACCTTCTAGGCATTGCGGCCTGGGAAGAGTAGGGCTGTGGCCTGACCTGGTGCGCACACTCATTTGCTGGACCTTCTTTGTTGCTTGCATACTGAGGCACACTCTCCTAGTGTGCTGAGGCTTCAAGGACTTCATGCTTGACCTCTTCCAAGCATGTTTAAATCTTAGACAAATACCAACACTTTCCTTACCATACAAATCTCACCTCTTTCCTGGTCAGTCTATTTAACAGTATTACAGTAATAAAAAAATTCTGAAAGAATCTTCTATAATAACCAGCTAACCCCAAGAAGATTCTAATCTCAGTCATATTAATTGGTCTCTCCCAACTTAACATTACCTCTACCTTTTGTGGATCAACTGTTATGCCATTTCCCAATATTACATGTTCCAAGAAAATTATTTCATTCAGCCAACACTTACACTTAGAAAACTTTGTATATAATTTCTCTCTCCTCAGAATCTCCAGCACATTGTCTAATGTTTCACATGTTGTTCTTCCTTCTTAGATTATATCACAAAATCAAATACAACCATAAGCTTGTTAAGATATAGTTTAAATACTCTATTCATCAAGTCCATGAATATTTCTAGAACATTAGTCAATCCACAAGACATCACAAAAGCTTATGACCATAATGTGTCCTAAAAGCAGTCTTAGGCACGTTTCCCTTCTCTATCCTCAAATGGTGATAACCTAATCTCAGGTTTATCTTAGAAAACTACTCTCACTTCTTGCACTGCTCAAACAATTTATTTATCCTAGAAAAAGGTATTTGTTCTTATTCAACTATTTGTAGTCTATACACAATTTCATCGTTCCATCTTTCTTTTTTCACAACCACTACATGGGCTCCTCATGGTGACACATTAAATCAAATAAATTGTTTACCTAAAAACTCTTGGACTTTCAACTCTCTTAACCTAGTGGGTGTCACTTTGTAGGGTGCTATTAGATATATGTGATGATCCTGGTATCACATCAATAGAGAATTTAATCTCTCTACTTGGAGGCAACATAGACAACTCATCAAGAATTACATTAGAATAATCTTTCACCACTAAGATTTATTCTAGCTTCCTATATTCCTCTCTATAACCCATTATGTATGCCAATTACTCCTTACAACCCTTCTTCAACCATCTCTTAATGGTTGATGAGAGTCATAAAATGCATCTTAATAGTATTTATTTGTTAGCACTTAGGGTTCATTTAGGGCTGAATTACACATTTATGCCTTAATAATTCTAAAGTGTCATTCTTGGTATATTGATTTATTTCTATGCATTTTCAAGTATTTTGGGTTTAATAGAGATGGAAAAGCTAACCTTTGAAAAGCCAGGATCAATGGCTGCGTCGCGACGAAGAAAGGTTTACGCCGCGGTGCAGGGGCATTTTTACATCTATACTGTGGCTTCCCTTTTCCATGCCGCGGCGCGGGCACAATTGCCCTGTTTCCGTTTCACGACCTTATTAGGGCTTTAATGACATTTGTTGACCCAAAAATACCCTTGAACCTTCTGGGGTATTAATAGAACACTTAGGATTTGCTCAAAAGTAGGTTGGAATTAGGAGAGCTACCATATTCTTCTTCATTAAGGTGATCAAGCATGAACCTAATGTCCAACTAAACTCCAAGCAAGGCAAATGGATGAATTCCTAGGTGTAGTTGTTTTTATTTCTATCCTTAATTCAGTTGTATGGATTGATTATTAAACATTGTTTATGATTAATTCTTTGATTAAGTAAGAAGGAGAGGATTTACTCTCAATATGGTGATTACATCTTTCTCCTCCATATAACTCTAGTCAAGCTCTTCTTATGTCAAGCTGTTAGATGTGATTGATTTCGGTAGATTTATCTTATAGGTTTGTCTATTACTGTGGTATTGTTATTGAAATATATTGTCACTTCTTGATAATTTATAAGGTAGGTCATATGTGTTTGAATTGGAATTAAAGAGTAATTTATAGCAATTACATTAGAGTGTTTATGTGCTTTGATTGAATATTTACCAATTACTTGTTTGGGATGTGAAACTAGTAATTGAGATAAAAACAATTGAGTCAAGATAAGAATAAGGCAATGAACTTAGGAAGGATTCCTGGAACCTTGTTATTTCTTTATTGAATTTTCGTCATATTTTCACAACTCTCTCATACAATTTCATTCGTAAAAGTTAGATTTTCTTATTTGAATTTTATCGTTTAGTGTTAAGGTTTACACCTTCTCTTGTAGTTCGATTTCCTCGTGGGATCGACACCTCAACTATGCACAATAATCGCGTGTTAGTTTGAGCGTAATCAGTGGTCAGAGCGAAATGAGATAGTTCGAGAGTACTTTATGTTCTTTCTGAAATTAAACTCCTCATGTCCATATCTAGAACACTATCTTCTTTCTAAAACAATCAACCATATTCAAAGATAATAAATCAGCTTTAGATTCTCTATCACTAATACAAATCACACAACCTTTGTAAACATTTATGATTATCACTCCATCTTTAGTGGGAACTTCAAAAAAAATATTTTGCATCAAAGGACTAATACATACTGCAATAGACATAAGAATACTGGATGCAAAAGAATGGGTTGCGCAAAGATCAACCAACATTGATAAGTCCACCTTCTCTACACATAAAGCACTTCAAATTAGAACAATGATAGGATAAATATCTTATCGGATTACATCTATAACACTTTCTAATATTTTTATCATGTTATAACATCCTTTAAGTAGTACACTCCCACATTTATCATAACTTCCAGTTCTCATAACCTATCTCTCAAATCTAGGGGTCCCACCGATATTACTCTGAGCTACAGAAGCAACATATTATGCTTGTCTCTGACTTTATATTTTAGTTTCCTGTGACAAGGATCGCCTCCTCTAGGTGGTCTCTCACGCTGCACACTCATACTGGTACCACTTTTAGGTTCCTCAAATTTGGACTTCTTCCGTCAATTCTTCCTTCCTCTAATTTCCATCGTATCCTTCTCAATCTGAAGTGCTATATCTACTAATCTTACATAATTCATATGCCTCATGTAAGATAGTTTTGATCAAATCTTAAAACATAGTTCATCTATGAACTTCCTACACTTCTTCTCCTCTAGGTCTACCATTTCAGGTACAACCATTAATAAGACCACAAATCTGCTATCATGCTGAGCCATAGTCAACATATTTATCTCAAATAATTAAAATCTCTATCTTGTTGGGCTCTAGAGATATAAGGAAAGTACCTATCAAGAAAAACTTCTTTAAACCTATTCCAGGTTAAGGGTCTATCAATATCTATATATACCCTATGAAGAATATCCTCCCACTATTTTAGGGCCTCTCTCTATAACTTGAACGTAGCAAAGACGACCCTCTGCCTGACAGTTACTAGTAAAATACCAAATAAATCTCTATACATGTTTCTCCCAAAACTCAGGCTTAAAAGGATTTATAGATCCTTTAAACAATAAAGCATTGCACTTAATATATCTAACAAAACAATCTCTCTGCATCTCATGCATAAACTCACTTTTCCCCCTTTTTAAATGTCTACCATTACTGGATTAACAACCTCAGGCACTACTCTAGCCTGTTCATCAAGTCTATACTATAAGCTATCAACTCTATCATCTGTTACCTTCACTTTCTTAATAACATGTGCAAGAGTGATGAGTGCCAAATATTGCATATCATGGCCCCTTAATTTACATTTGTTAGCTTAGGAATTTGTTACTTTGAGTTGTTTTTTCGTTGTTTTACAAGTTTACAAGCACTTGGAAAGGAGTTTCACTAAATTGCTAGAATTGTCTGTACAGATCAATCATTTTTACAGATTAAACTGTATTGATTCAGAAAGAACCAGGAGATAAGCCACATATTCTTGGAAAAATTCGGATGTCTATTTTTTGGGGAATTTTACGGCTTATAAATATGATTTTTCTAGAGAAAGTTATGGCAGTTTAAGTAGACAAAGGTCAGGCTGTGCGTGATTTCAGCATGGCAGAAGTGATTTTTATGGATTTAAACTGTAATGATTCAGGAAGAATCAGGAGATGAGCCATATATGCTTGGAAAGATCCAGATGTCTATTTTTTGGGGAATTTTACGGCTCATAAATATGATTTTTTAGAGAAATTTATGGCAGTTTTAGTAGATAAAGGTCAGACTGTGCAGGATTTCTGCGTGGGCAAAAGTTTTGAAGGGTATATGAAGGCTTAAATCCCACATCCCACATCCCACATCAGTTGGAAACACATTTCTATATCTTGCATCCCACATTAGATTAGAAACACATTGCACTCATGGAGTTCCCCTATAAAAGCCCCATTTCACTTCATCAAAGGGGGGTACAATCTCCAAGGCTTTGCAACCAAATAGTGTGCAGTCTGGAGGACTTTGCTACCAATCGGAGCAATCCGGAGGGATTTTGGGAGCAATATGGGGAATCTCCACTACCAAGCGGGGATGCTCACAAAGAGTTCAAATTTTTCCTTGAGATTTTTGTTGTCCATTATATTTATGGGTAACTAAATTCTCAAGTGGAGCTTGGGATGAACTTGCACAGTTGACAGTATTTTGTTTATTTTTAATTTATGTATTTGATCTTTAATTATTAAAACTCTTTTGTTTTATTATTCACAATTTATTAGTGATGTTTTCTTTTCCGAATAGTCATAGAGTTTATTCTGTTTATGGATTCAATCATCTTTTTTTTATTGAATGGTTTAGCTCTTTGATTACGCTAGGATTAAGTATTTATCTATATTGATTTAGTTCTTTGCTGCAATATCACTACCCGAGTATATTGTTGTCGTTGGATTTTTTCAATAGTGATAATAATTGATGTATTTTAAAGTGGTAAATGATTTTTCAAAGGGTTACATTTGGTTTAATCTTGGTTTATAAATCTATATCTTCTAATTGGGAATTTTGTAAATTGAGTTCCCAACTGAGTTATTCAATGAATTAAGAGTAATTAAAATACCGGATTTGTGCAAGGGATTCCCGACGCTTTACTGCTTATCAAATTTGCTTTACTTTAATTTGCATTGAAAATTGATCTTGTTCTCCATTAATCATTCAATATTTTTCTTTAGTTTCTTTGTTCCTTCTACTATTCTTTTAATTTGTCTTCCTGTGGAATCGACACCCCAAAGCTGTGCTACAACTATCGCGTTATTCTTTAGGCATAAACAAATTTTGGCACCGTTGCTGGGGAGACGGAAGAAGAATTGCTAGATAGTTTTTCATTTCAGCAGTTTGTAAAGGCGATAACTTCATTCATTCTTTTAGCTTGCTGCATTATTTTTTTTCTTTTTCCTTTCTTTCTTTTTATAGTATTTTTTTTATAGTATTTTGTGACCTTACATGCCCATATATAGAGAGGCTTTAGGTAGATTTGCTTGTAAGCCTGTGCTAGAGCCAGAATCAAACATTTTAGATCCTTTATTTGACAATCCATCTAGTCCTGAAGAAATGAGTGAACACGGAGATCAACCCACTAGGACCCTTCAGGATTACCTCCACCCTACACACATAGTCACACCATCATGCATCATGTTTCCAGCTAATACTCGCCAACAAGATTTTAAAATAGGGATGATACAGTTACTCCCTATGTTTCATGGCTTGGAAAATGAAAACCCATATGTGCACATTAGGGAGTTTGAGAAAGTAGTTGAGACTTTTCATAGTCAAAATGCAACTGATGACATTGTGAGACTAAGTTCTTTCCTTTCTCTTTAAAGGATAGAGCTAAGAGTTGGCTATACTCACTGAGACCACGATCCACTGGGTCATGGAATGAGATGACTAAAGTTTTCTTTAATAAATACTTTCCCCAACATAAGGCCAACGTTTTAAAAAGGCAAATCTCCACCTTTGCACAAAAGGACAGTGAGATTTTGTATCAGTCTTGGGAGAGATTTAAGGAGTTGTTGAGTATGTGTCCTCACCATGGGTATGAGAATTGGTGCTTAGTGAGCTATTTTTATGAGGGACTTACATATAAAGAGTGCCAATTTGTGGAGATGATGTGTAATGGTGAGTTCTTATAGAAAGATCTTGATGAGGCCATAGAATACCTCAATGAGCTTGCTGAAAAAGCTCACACTTGGACTGGACCTAGTGCTACTGAAAGTACAAATAGGTCACGACCTACAGGGAACCCAAATGGTAGTAAAATTTACCATCTTAGAGAAGAGGATAGCCTAAAGGCTAAGGTCGAGATGCTCACTAGGGAGCTAGATGTGTTAAAGACTAAGGACTTAAAGCCAACACATGTGGCTAATCATGCAGAGTCTTTTGGACCATTTTCATGTGTAGTGGGGTAGATCATCTCACCCAAGAATGTCCCACATTGGCTGAGATGAGAGGGATATATGAGGAACAATGTAATGCCTTAGGTATTGTTGGTATTTGTTTAAGGATTAAACAGTCGAAGAGTTCAGCATCATGTCCTGGTTGTGCACCGTAACCTCCAGCAAGTCCAGGACTCCTCCCCTCTAGGCCGCACCATGGCTCAGCCCATCCAAGCCTCAACACGAAGCACCGAGCCTCAGCACGCCTTGTTCCGAGCCTCAGCACGAGGCACACCTGACACCTTTGAATCAGCACTTTGAGATGATGAGTGGGACTTAGTTAAAATGCACAGGATTACTTAGACTCTTAGAGAACCACAGATCTTTGGTTCTTGAGATCTAAGGGTTGAGATTGATCTCAAAGATTGGATGAGGTGGTCATTGCCCTATATAAAGGGTCATCTAGGAGCAATCAAGGGTACATGTGAGATATGTGAATGACATGTGAATGTGTGTGAAATAGAACACATGATGTCTGAGAGTGCAAAGTCACTAAACACAGGAGAGACTCATTCAAGAGAGGCTGTTTATTTAGAGAAAGAGTAGTATAGATTGTGTTGGAGTTTCGTCCAAGGATTAAACAAAGATGGAAGAATGAAGTTCAACATGTTAAAAGTGTGCACACCAGTGTGCGCCGAGGCTCAGCTCTTCCCAGGCCACGGTGCCCAGCATTAAGGAGGTTCTAGCTAGGTGTGCGCAACGACTCAGACTCCCCCAGGCTGAGGCACCCAGAAAGGTAAGAAGGAGAGGAGTTTTAGCCCTACTCCAGGCCGCGACATACCTTGATCTAGGCCGCGGCCTGAAGGCACACTAATGTTATTTTGTTCAGCCTTTTGAAAGGTGCGTGGGGCATGTCCAGAATACACAACATCACTTAGGATTGATGGAGGGCCATGATTAATCGGTCATCAAGATCTAAGAGTGGAGATTTACTCTCAAGAATGGTTAAGAAGCTGGTGCACTATATAAAGGGTCACCTAGCTTCAATCTAAAATAATGTGATAACTTGTGAAAACTTGTGATTAGAATTAAGATCAATTGTGAGAGTGCAAAGACATTAAACTCAAGAGAGATTTTGTAGAGAGGCTGGTTGTTTAGAAAGAGAGAGTAGAATAGAAAGGGGATTCAAGGGCTTGTAAGGGGAATTTTCTTGGGAAAGTTCTAGGGTTAGTTTTTATCACTTTCTTCTTCTTCTTCTTCTTTTGTTCTTTAAGAACCTGTGAGTTCTTGGAAGGGTGTTGTTGATTGTAAAGAACCCCATTGAAAAGATAGTGCAGAGAGCTCGGAGGAGCTCACGGGGACGTAAGCATATCGCTGAACCTCGTCAACAAATTTCTTGTGTTCTTTTCTCTTGTTTTTTTGTATCTGTAAATAAAACTTGTATAAATGATCAAAATGTACAAAATAATCTCTGGGCATACCCAGGGGATATACAATGAGGCCATATACAAAACAACAAAGAGGCTAGGTACAGGAACCTAGCTAGAGAACTAGTAAGCTAGTAAACTTATACAAAATACAAGGCATTGCCAGGGGTAAGCATTTAAACATCACATCAGGGAAACCACAAGATTTATAGAAGCAGTCTAGCTTCAGGGCAAGTTGCATACATAATTCTATAAATGACAATCTGAATCTTCTTTGCAAGGCTGGAAGGATGGACAACTCTTTTCTCAAAAAGCTTGGCATTCCTTGCCATCCATAAGCTGTACACAGTGCAAGCAAGGGCCAATCTGTTTGTTATGGCTGGAGGACCAGTTCCTCTGACTTTTAGAGTCAACTTAATAGCACTTTCAATTGTTGTCATCTGTCTCCTACTCCCAAGCCACTTTTTAATACCAGTCCATGTTGCCTTGCTGATTCTGCAGAAGAAGAAGAGGTTGTCCCTGGTTTCCTCATGCTCAAGACATAGAGGGCAAAGTTTGTCCTCACCTTCCAACTGAAGTCTGTCTTTGGTGAGCAATCTATCCTGAATGGCCAGCCAAAGAATAAATGAGTGTTTAGGGGGGCAGTGGCTATACCATACCAGGGGAGCCCAGACAACCACATTTCCTTTCTGTCTTACTGAGTTATAGACCTTCCTGATACTCAGCTCATTGTTGGCACTCCAGTCCTGTAATCTGTCCCTGCCCAGTTGGGATGAAGGAGGCTGGCCAGATATGTCATCTCTGATTTCTAGGATCTTCTTCCAAAGGGGGGAGTCTTCTTTACATGCCCTGACCTCCCATATAGATTTGTTTAACAAATAGTAGTGCTGAACCCACTGGATCTATAGGGAGTCCTTCTTCATGTGTATGTTCCATAGAACCCTAGAAAGGAAGGCCTTATTCTATGCCTTTAGATCAACTAACCCTAATCCTCCTTCTGCCTTTGGTTTACAGATGTCAGCCCAAGCTACTAGAGCCTTTCTCATACCAGTAATTTTACCATTCCAAAGAAAGGTTCTGCATATCCTAATGATTTTCTCCAGGATGATCCCTGGGATAGGGAAGATTGCCAGCCAGAAGCACTCCACCCCTTGGAGCACTAATCTGATCAGCTCAGTTCTGCTAGCTTAGGACAGAGAGGAGCCAGCCCAGACATTGATGTACCCAGTAATTTTCTCTATGAGAGAGGAATAGTGGGTAGCATTTAACCTTGCAGTTGCTAGGGGAACACCCAAGTAATTGAAAGGTAGACTACCATCCTCCATACCAGTGTGCCTTCTGATATCCAAAAACTCCACAGGCTTGACTCCAGCATGGAAGATACATGACTTAGCCAGGCTAGCTTTCAACCCTGAACATTCACTGAATAGATTGAAGCTCTTCATAAGCTACCCAACTGAATTTGCCTCCCCTCTTGCAAAGAGAATGAGATCATTAGCAAAAGCCAGGTGTGTGATCTTGAGCTTGTCATATTTAGGATGGAATTTGAATCCATCTTTTCCATTCAGCCTCCAAAGAAGCTTAGACAGGTCTTCCACAATCAGGACAAACAGGTAAGGGGATAGAGGGTCCCCTTGTCTGAGACCCCTTTTGCCTACAAAGAATCCATGTAAACTGCCATTGATGGATAGAGAGAATGTAGTAGTGGTTACACATTCCACAATCCAAGACCTGAATTGATCAGGGAACCCAAGGCCCGCAAGTAAGCTATTCAGAAAGCCCCAATCAACAGTATCATATGCTTTTCTAAGATCAATCTTGATCATACACCTAGGGGAGATTCTTTTCCTGCAGTACTTCCTAAAAAGTTCCTGCACCAAATAAATGTTTTCAGCCATATTTCTAGTCTTGATGAAGGCAGCCTATGCTGAGTTTACAATTTGGGTGAGGCAAGGAGCTAGTCTTGAGGCTAGAATCTTGGAGATGATCTTATATATCACATTGTAGCAGGCAATGGGTCTAAAGTCCTCAACTCTAGAGGCTTGTTTACATTTAGGGATCAAGGCTAGGGAGGTATGGTTTAACTGCTTAAGAAGTCTCCCATTCTGGAAAAATTCTTGGACTGCCCCAATGATGTCTTTGCTAATTACCTCCCATGTTTTCTTATAAAATCTTGAGGAATAGCCATATGGACCAGGAGATTTGTCCTCCCCAATGCTCCACAAAGCTGCCTTTATCTCTTCCTCTGTGACCTTCCTGATCAACTGCTCAGCTTGGATTTCTTGGATTAAAGGGCCTTCTCTTATAACCTCAATGTCCAGGGGGTTACATCTGGAAGAGGAACCCAGTAGGTTTTTGTAGAACTTAAGGAATTCTTGCACCACATCAGCTTTTGAGGTTGTCATAGAGCCATTTGAGGCCAGAACTGCAGCTATGTGGTTTTTGCTAGTCTTCCTTTTAACCATTGCATGAAAAAACTTTGAGCCTCTATCACTTTTGAGCAGGAATTTGCATTTAGCCTATTGAGATAAGAAGCTCCTCTCAACTTTAGCTAGTTGAAAGGCTTTCAGCTTCTAATTAGCCACTATAGATTGGAGGTCTAAGTCAGTAGGGTTGTCATGAAGCTATTCTTGTAGTCTAGCCAGCTTAGTTGAAGCCTCCAAGGCTCTCTCAGATATATGGCTGAAGTGTTTCTCATTGAGCAACGTGAAGTGGGGTTTGAGGCCTTTCAAGAGTCTACACAAAATGAACTCTTTTGTACCACCAGAGGTACCACCCCAGTGAGTCCTAACTGTCTCCAGGAACTTGTCATAATCAATCCACATGTTAAAGAACTTGAAAGATCTCCTACCCCCACAAGCATCATCCATCAGGCTTACCAGGCAAGGAGAGTGATCAGAAAGGCAACCAGCTGGTAAGAAAGAAGCTTGAGCTCTAAGTCCCCTCTGATAACAAGCATTATTCACCATTACTCTGTCCAGTTTACAGCAAACTTTGTTGTTGGACCAGGTGAACAAGCACCCAGTAGCACTGACATCAGTTAAACCTGTTTCTCTACAATAATAAATAGGGTCCCTAAGCTTATAATCTATTACAGGCAGCCCATTAGTTTTCTCATCAATGCTAAATACATTATTAAAATCACCCAAGATAAGCCAAGGGGCAGAAATGTCATAGCTAAAGTTACAAAGATTGTCCCATAAGGGTCTTCTAGCAACTATGGTATTGAAGCCATACACAAAACTTATTACAAAATTATAGGATGAGGTTAAGCATGAAACATTACAATGTATTACTTGGGAGCTGACTTCTATGATAGATTGACTCACCTTAGAAGGGTCCCATAGCACCAAGATTGAGTTGAGAAATTATTGATCTGACTCCGCAAGTTGAATTTGTTTCCCATGATTCTGGCCAGCTTAGCTTCATCCAGTTTGCATTCCAAGATCCCCATAACATCCATTTTCTTGCTCTTCATAAGGTGTAACACCCCATTATGCTTCAAGGACTTGTGAAAGCCCTTGATGTTCCAGCAGCCAACTATCATTGGGGAGGTTGGGAGGCTGGCCCTCCCTTCCTAACTGGTTGAGGATCTTTCAAGCCTGATCTACCTTTCTTATTCTTTACTAGCTGAAATCCACTCCCCTGCACACTAGGAGCCTCATCCATAACACTTGGGTCAAGGGGATCAGTAGGATGCATAGCCTTTTTAGTTGGCATATGGACAAAGCTAGGTCTTGGGTTACTGTTCACCTTTGCTTCTTTGTTACTAGGGTCTTTTCCTTTCCCTGGGGGCCTGTCCACCCTAGCACCACCAGGGACTAGGGCTACTCTTTCTTTTAGATTAGGGGGTAAGGACTGCAAACCAGCCACCACCTGGATAGAAGTAGGGTCACTCTCATGAACTCCCACCACTCTTGTAACCCTGGAGCAAGGTTCCTCTCTCCTTGATGATCTCTCTTCTTGGTCTTCTCCTCTAAGAACTTGAGGAGACTTCTCTCTAGCTGGGGACCCTTGATATGGCCTATCCCCTTCATTCACATCTTCTTGGTTGTTTCCCCTCAAATCAGGACCTGTTGGAGCCTTAGACCCTTTCTGAGTTATTGCTTCTTTATCTTTACTTCCCTGTTTCCTTCCTTCTTCTAGCATATCCTTATGGCTGCAAGTGTGAAGATCATGGCCTAACACCTTACACTTTGAGCAGTATCTAGGAAGGTTTTTATATGTAACCTTTAGATCAATAGTATCCCCATTTGGGAAGCACACTGGTACAGAGAAGCTAATCTCCTTAGCTACATCAATCTCAACAAGTAGCCTAGCATAAGAAATTATTTCTTTACTTTTGGTAAACTGGTCAGCATAGAGAGGCTTTCCTAGTTGGGAACTTATCTTACTAAACTAGCAGACCATAATTCAAGTGGCAGGCCCCTAAGTTGAACCCAGATTGGCATGGTACTTATTTCCTCATTACCAAATCTAAAGAACTTAGGCATAGATTTCAAAAGTAAAGGTCTACCATAGACTTAGTAAGGACCCTCTTGAATCACATTCATACTAGACTAAGCATTTTCGAATTTAAATACTATCCATCCACTCTTATGGAATTGAGTTAGGACCTTTACCTTCCAAGAGTCAGTGAGCATTTTTAATGCTGCCCTCCCTGGAAATCTTCCAGCAAAGTATCCAACTAAGCAGAAAGGGTAGTCACTGAACACCTCCTCTATGTCTGCCTCTGTGATACACACTATTTCTCCTTCATTTTCAATGGTAATGAGTTGAAGACCTTTACTTAGCTTCCTATTGTCAGCAAACAGGCTGACCCAAGGGGCTTTCTTACTTTGCTCCTGAGACTTATCCTCATTGATAGCTAGGCCTTTAGAACCAGGGGAGCCAGCCTACTCAGGGAGAGCCACATTGGAACTAGAATCAGAGGGAGAAACCCCATTTTCCATCAGAGTGTGAGGCCTGGAACCTTTACTAGCCTCTTTCAACCCCATCCTAACTGCAGTTGGCCCTCTGTGAACAGTAGTATTACAGCTTGGATCATCTTCTTCACTTGAGGAGGAGGACTCTTCTTGGTCAGGGCTTCCATCACTCTCTTCAGAGGAGCTTTGGTTCTTATCCTCTAGAGTCTGGGGCTCTTCCTGCATTGTCTTCTTGGCTCCCTTATCCTTAGCTTGAATTTGGGTACTGTTCACTATGGAAGCTCTGTGGTAGCTTCCCTCACTACCCGAGCCTGAGCCATCCTCATCAGGCCTGAAGGACTTAGACACTTCCTCTCTAAGGGAGCAGGAAGAGCTTTCTGAAATAATTGTTGGACCCCTAGCACCATGCTCACTGGAGCAGGGAGGAAGTTCTTCTCGCGGTAAAGCTACTGTAGCAGCTTTGTTTTTGAAATGATTCTCTATATATTCTAGGTCTTTTTGATCTTGGACTGACAAAGGTTTCTTACTATTGGGTTTCCTTCTTCCCATACTAAAGATAGCTGAAGGTTTAGAGCTGTGAGAAAAAGAGGAGGGGGAGAAGAGAGGAGCAGAAAACCATGGGCAAGCACTGTAGCAGTTGAGAGCTTCTCTCTCTAGCTTACCCGGGTTGACTATTTTCTTTCTTGCTTGCTTTGATTGGTTGCTGTCTATTTTCTTTATACAAGTCACTCTAGACTTGGGTGTTTGGAAGATCACCTCCTGGGCATCATCCAAGGTGGTTTCCCAACAGTGGTATCAGAGCTAGAGGAGATACCACAACAGTGGTATCAGAGCTTGCACAGCTGGGTATCGAAGCAAGAACATAAGGTATCTGAGCAAGACTCCAAGAATCAAAGAACAAACCTCATGGGTGATTCAAGAATGGAGTAAAGATCAAGATCAGATCGTTTTCTTGAGGTTGATTCAAGAACAGTATTGAGATCAATCTTCATTCGTGTTCTTGAGGTTTAGAAGAAGTTGGAAAGCATTTGTGGGTGCTGCACAAATCAAGGATCATCTCCGCAAGATGGGTTCAAATTTTGATGTTGAGAAGTTTGATGGAAAGGGAGATTTTTTCCTGTGGAAGCGGAAGATCAAGGTTGTTCTTATGCAACAGAAGGTGGACTTGGCTATTGGAGAAGATGATGCTTTTCTAGCAAGTATCACAAAGGACCAGCGGATTGAAATGAAGAAGATGGCATACAACACCATTTTCTTGCACATGTCGAATAGTGTCGCAAGGGAGTGCAGAGACTTAGAAGATCCTGCTGTCATATGGAAGAAACTAGATGAGCTGTTTCTTACCAAAACTCTCCCTAACAAGATTTATCTTCTTAAAAGAATCTTTGCTTTTAAAATGGATCCTAATAAAGAGTTGCAAGATAATCTTGACGTGTTTAACAAACTAGTTCAAGATTTGGCTAGTTGTAGTATTAAATTCCCGGATGAACAATTGGTTGTTATTTTGTTAAATTCTCTTCCTGATTGTTTTGAGAGTTTGATTAATGCTATTGAATATGGAAGGGATACACTAACCAAGAAAATTGTGATCAATGCTATAAGGGCTCATGATTTCAAAGCTAAGATGAGGGAAGCATCAAGCGGAGAAGGGCTGATCATTAGAGGAAGGCCAGCAACTCAGAATGGTAGTAGCAACCATGGCAACTACCAGGAGAAATCAAAGGGTAGAGGGCAGAGCCATGGGATAGCACATTCCAAACCAAGATTTGGAGGAAAGAGGTGCTTCTGCTGCAACAAGGAGGGTTATTTCAAGAAATATTGTAAGAAGAGGTTGTAGGATAAGAGAGGGAGAAGCCATACCAACAATAGAAAGGCTTCAGTTGCCAAAGGAGAGTAGCAAGATGATGTTCTTGTTGTGTGCTCCAATGTGAGTAGGAGGCAAGGTAGTGAGAAATGGATTCTGGATTTTGGGTGCACTTATTACATGTGCTCTCACAAGGAATGGTTCAAGAATTTCAAGGAGACCAATAATGGAAGGGTTTTCTTAGGGAATGACAATTCTTGCCAAGTGAGGGGGATATCAGACATCCAGTTGAGGATGTTTGATGGAGTCACAAGGCTGCTACGAAATGTAAGGTATCTCCCAGATTTAAGGAGGAATTTGATCTCATTGGGGAAGCTGGATTCCATGGGGTATACATACAAAGCTGAGGGAAGAAAGATCAAGGTAACCAAGGGTTCTTTGATAGTGATCAAAGTAGCAATCAAAGATGGACTTTATGAGATGATCAGTGAGACATAAATCAAGGATCAAGCAGCAAGCTTAATGGCTAAGATGGATAAGGCAGCACTCGGGCACAATCGCTTGGGATATATGAGCGAAAAAGGGCTGGAAGTTCTCAGCAAGAATGGTCTACTTGGTGGTGACAAAGTAGAGAAATTGGATTTCTATGAGAGCTGCATTCTTGGGAAGCAACATTGGGTCAGCTTCAACACCGAAGTGCACAAGTCTAAAGGAATTCTTGACTACATCCATGCGGATCTTTGGGGACCAGCAAGGACACCAACACAGGAAGGTAATCGTTACTTTTTGTCTTTAATTGATGATTATTCAAGAATGGTTTGGGTTTATTTGCTTAAAAATAAATTGGATGCTTTGAATAAATTTGTGGTGTGGAAAAAGTTGCTGGAGACTCAAACGGGCAGGGTAGTTAAGATGTTCAGAACTGATAATGGCTTAGAATTTTTTAGTAAGGATTTTGATAAATTTTGTGAATTAAATGGCATTCTAAGACATAGAACGGTTATGAAAACCCCTCAGCAAAATGGATTTGCTGAGAGGATGAATAGAACCCTTATGGAAAGGTTAGGTGCATGTTAATTGGGTCTGGTTTATCAAAATATTTTTGGGGAGAAGCTGTAACTACAGCTGCATACTTGGTTAATAGATCACCTTCTAGGGCTTTAGACTTTAAAACTCCCATGGAGATGTGGAGTGGAAAACCCCCTGAGATGAACAACCTTAGGACTTTTGGATGTGCTGCATATGGACATCAAAAGGATGATAAACTTAACCCAAGATCTAGAAAATATGTGTTTCTAGGGTATGGTGATGGGGTTAAGGGGTTAAGGGGTATAAGTTGTGGTCCTTAGAACCAAAAGAAATAAAACTCATAATAAGTAGGGATGTTATTTTTAATGAATTGTTATTTCTATACTTGGAGAAAACTAACCTTGCAGGGGATGGTGAGCAAACCAGTCTAGAATTTGTGAAGCATAGTATCAAAGAGAATTCAGTTCAGGTAGAGCAAGGAAAGCAAGAGGGTTTGGACCAGGTAGAGCCCATTGAAGAAGGCCAAGCTCAATACACTTAAAAGGAGGCTGAATTGGAAAAGGTTGATGCAACGAGTCAGAATGACTGCCAGCTCACAAGAGACCGAGAAAGGAGGGTGGTTAGACCACCTTTGAGATATGGGTTTGTAGATGCTAATGTAGCAGCTCCTTGGATAGAAAGAGGAATGGTTGAACCAGAAATTTACATGGAAGCCATGGAATGTAATGATTCGTCAAAGTGGCAGTTAGATATGGAGGAAGAAATGGATTCTTTAATGAAGAACAACTTTTGGGAATTGGTGCCCAACCAGAAAAACAGAGAGTTGTGGATTGTAGATGGATCTACAAGATCAAAAAATGGAACACTTCAGGGGATGAAGTCCAGTATAAAGCTAGGCTGGTGGCGAAGGGGTTCACATTAAAGGAAGGCATAGATTTCACTAAAATCTTCTCACTGGTTGTGAAATACAAGACGATCAGGATAGTGTTAGCATTGGTGGTCCAATTCAATTGGAAAATCGAGCAAATGGATGTGAAGACAACATTCTTTCATGGAGAGCTTGATGAGACCATTTATGTTGGTATTTATTTAAGGTTTAAACATGTCTAAACATGGTTCAAAGATGGTTAAAGTCTAAACTAAGGTTGGAGTATTAAAATACAATAAGTTAACAGACTGCACACATGTGTGTGCATCACTTTGGAGCAAGGAAAGGGTAAGCGCACTGGTGTGCGCACTTCAGCACACAAGTAAGAAAAAGTGTGCAATTCTGTGTGAAGGGGCAGCATCATTGTGTGCCATGTTGCCCCTTCACTAGTGCCTAGGTGCATAGAATGGAGACACCCTGACCCACACCAGTGACACACCTCGCCCCACCAGCGCCTCGCAGCCCAGAATGGGCCGCAAGTGTGCTCTGCCCAGCGCCACGCCGCCCCCTGTTGAGCGCCTAGGTGTTAGGCACACCAAAGCACACATGGATAGCATGCTTTAACCTCCTCTTGGGTGCGTGTATGCAAGTTTAAAATGTACAACACCACTTAGGATTGATGGAGGGCCATGGTTAAGTGGCAATCAAGATCTAAGGGTGGAGATTGACTCACAAGAATAGACAAGAAGTGGGTGCACTATATAAGGGGTTACCTAGCTTCATTTTCTATGTACAATAAGAGAGAACAACACAAGTTTGTGACATACTTTAAGATCAATTATAATACAAGAGAGAATTATGTGAGAGTGAAAAAGATCAAACACAAGAGGGACTCATTGTAGTGAGGCTTGTTGTAAAGAGAGAGAAGTCTAGATTAGATTGAGAGCATTGTTAGTTCTTATCTTCTTCCTTTCTTCTCTTCTTGGTTTCTTCAAGAACTTGAGCTTCTTGAAGAGGGTTGCTGTATTTGTAAAGAACCATTGATTTAGTGCAGAGAGTTTGGAGGAACTTATGGGGACATAGGCATATTGCCAAACCTCGATAACAGTTGCTTGTCTTCTTTCTTTCTTTGATTTTCTGTTCTTGTCTTTGATTGCTGTATTTCTTTCTACAAGTCATTCTAGACTTGGGTGTTTGGAAGATCACCACCTGGGCATCTTGTCAAGATGATTTCCAACAGTGGTATCAGAGCAAGCACAGCTGGGTATCGGCGCAAGAACAAGAAGGTGACGGAGCCAAGACTCCAAGAATCAAAGATCAACTTCTTGGGTGATTCAAAAATGGTGTAAAGATCAAGATCTGATCGTATTCTTGAGGATGATTCAAGAACGGTGTTAAGATCCATCTTCGATTTGTGTTCTTGAGGTTGAAGAAAGCATTTATGGGTAGTGCATAAATCAGGGATCTTGTCCGCAAAGATGGCTTCAAATTTCTATGTTGAGAAGTTTGATGGAAATGGAGACTTTGCCCTTTGGAAGCGGAAGATCAAGGCAGTTCTAATGCAACAGAAAGTGGACTTGGCTATTGGAGAAGATGATGTTTTTCCAGCAAGTGTCACGGAGGACCAGTGGACTGAGATGAAGAAGATGGCTTACATCACCATTTTCTTTCACATGTCAGATAGCGGAGACTCGGAAGATTCGGCTGTCATATGGAAGAAACTAGATGAGTTGTTTCTTACTAAAACTCTCCCTAACAAGATTTATCTTCTTAAAAGAATCTTTTCTTTTAAAATAGATCCTAGTAAAGAGTTCCAAGATAATCTTGATGTCTTTAATAAGCTAGTTCAAGATTTGAATAGCTGTAACATTATTTTTTCGGATGAACAATTGGCTGTTATCTTGTTAAATTCTCTTCCTGATTGCTTTGATAATTTGATTAAATCTATTGAGTATGAAAGGGAAACTTTAACAAAGGAGATTGTGATCAATGCCATAAGGGCACATGATTTCAAAGCCAAGATGAAGGAGACATCAAGTGGAGATCGGCTATTCGTAAGAGGAAGGCCAGCAACTCGGAATGGCAGTAGCAACCATGGCAACTACCGGGAGAAATCAACAGGTAGAGGGTAGAACAATGGGAGATCTCATTCCAAGACAAGACTTGAAGGAGGAAGGAGATGCTTCTACTGCAACAAGGAGGGCCATTTCAAGAAAGATTTCAAGAAGAAGATGTGGGATGAGAGGAGAAGCCATACCAATAATGGAGAGGCTTCGGTTGCCAAAGGAGAACAATAAGATGATGTGCTTGTTGTGTGCTCAAATGTGAGCAAGAGGCAAGGCAGCGGAAAGTGAATTCTTGATTTCGGGTGCACTTATCACATGTGCCCTCACAAGGAATGGTTCAAGAATTTCAAGGAGATCAATGATGGAATGGTCTTCTTGGGGAATGCCAATTCTTGCCAAGTGAAAGGGATTGGAGATATCCAATTGATGATGTTTGATGGAGTCACAAGGCTGCTGCGTAATGTGAGGTATCTTCCAGATTTGAAGAGAAATTTGATCTCATTGGGGCAGCTGGATTCCATGGGGTATATATGCAAAGTAGAGGGAGGAAAGATCAAGGTGGCCAAGGGATCTTTGGTAGTGATCAAGGCAGCAAGAAATGATAGACTCTATGAGATGATCGGAGAGACATAAATCAATGATCAAGAAGCAAGCTTGATGGCTGAGATGGACAAGGTAGCCCTTTGGCACACTCGCTTGGGATACATGAGCGAAAAGGGCCTGTAAGTTCTTAGCAAGGATGGTCTACTTGGAGAAGACAAAGTAGAGAAACTAGATTTCTGTGAGAGTTACATTCTTGGGAAGCAACACCGGGTCAGCTTCAACACTGGAGTGCACAAGTCTAAGGGGATTCTTGACTACATTCATTCAGACCTTTGGGGACCAACAAGAACACCAACATAGGGAGGTATCTTTTACTTTCTATCTTTAATTGGTGATTATTCCAGAAGAGTGTGGGTTTATTTACTTAGAAATAAATCGGATGCCTTGGATAAATTTGTTGTGTGGAAGAAGTTGCTGGAAACTCAAACGGGTAGGGTAGTTAAGGCTTTACGAACCGATAATGGCTTAGAATTTTGCAATAAGGATTTTGATAAATTCTGTGAATTAAATGGCATTCTAAGACATAGAACGGTTGTAAAAACATCTCAGCGAAATGGAGTTGCAGAAAGAATCTTATGGAAAAGGTTAGGTGCATGCTAATAGGATCTGGTTTACCAAAATATTTTTGGGGAGAAGCTGTGGCTACAGCTGCATACTTAGTGAATAGATCACCCTCTAGAGCTTTAGAGCTCAAGACTCTCATAGAGATGTGGAGTGGAAAACCCCCTGAATTAAACAACCTTAGGAATTTTGGATGTGCTGCATATGCACATCAAAAGGAGGATAAACATAGCCCTAGATCTAGAAAATATGTATTTCTAGGATATGGTGATGGGGTTAAGGGATATAGGTTGTGGTCCTTAGAAAATAAGGGCATGAAACTGATTATAAGTAGGGATGTTATTTTTAATGAATTATTATTTCCCTACTTTGAGAAAACGAACCCTGCAGGGGATAGTGAGCAAACCAATCCGGAAGTTGTGGAGCATCGCATCAAGGAGAACTCGGTTCAGGTAGAGTAAAGGAGGCAAGAAGGTTCAGACCAGGTAGAGCCCTTGGATGAAGGCCAAGCTCAAGAAACTTAAGAAGAGGCTGAACAAGAAGAGGTTGATTCAGCAAGTCGGAATGACTACCAGCTCACCAGGACCGGGGAAGGAGGGTGGTTAGACCACCTTTGAGATATGGGTTTACGGATGCTAATATAGTAGCTCCTTGGATAGAAAGAGAGGTTGAACTAGAAACTTACACGGATGCCATGGAGTGTAAGGATTCATCAAAGTGGCAGCTAGCTATGGAGGAAGAAATGGATTCTTTGAGGAAGAACAACTTCTGGGAATTGGTGAAAATTCCAGGAAAGCAGAAAGTTGTGGAATGTAAGTGCACTTACAAGATCAAAGAAGGGTACCCTCTAGGAGATGAAGTCCGGTATAAAGCTAAGCTGGTGCCGAAGGGGTTCACACAAAAAAAGGAATAGATTTCACTTAAATCTTCTCACCGGTTGTGAAGTATAAGACGATACCGATAGTGTTAGCATTGGTGGTCCAATTTGATTGGGAAATTGAGCAAATGGATGTGAAGACAGTGTTCTTACATAGAGAGCTTAATGAGACCATTTTCATGAGGCAACCCGAAGGCTATGAGGAAGGAAGGTAGGGAGAGTTGGTGTGCAAATTTAAGAAATCTCTCTATGACCTAAAGCAATCACCTCGGCAATGGAATAAGAGGTTTGATTCCTTTGTAATCAGCTTGGGTTTCATGAGGAGCTACTATGATTCATGCTTGTACTATAAGGGGCAGAAGGTTGAGGAAGTGGTGATCATCCTCATCTATGTTGATGACATATTACTAGTTGGGAGTAGTATGGAGAGGATAAAGAAATTGAAGGCTCAACTCAGTGAGGAGTTTGAGATGAAGGATCTTGGCCATGCACAGAAGATCCTTGGGATGTGTATCATCCGGGAAAGGAAGAGAAACAGATTGAAGATCTCTCAAACTTCCTACATAGAGAAGACAATATCTAAATTCTCTATGGAAGATAGCAAACCAGTAAAGGTTCCCCTTGCTGGTCATTTCAAGTTCTCCAGCGATCAATGTTCAAGATCGAAGGCGGAGAAGAAGGAAATGAAGAAAGTCCCTTACTCTAGTGCAGTTGGTTCTGTTATGTTCATCATGGTAACCACTAGACCTGACATTGCTAATGCAATGAGTGTTCTAAGCAGGTTTATGAGTAATCCAAGAAAGGAACATTGTCTTGGGATGAAGTGGTTGCTGAAGTAATTGAAGGGAAGCCCAGAAGTAGGGCTAGTTTATGAGAAGAGAGGTAAGTCCATCTGCCTTGAGGGTTTTGCAGATTCAGACTATGGAACAGATTGGGATAAAATGAGATCGATTACCATATACTTCTTCAACTTAAATGGATGTTGTGTAAGTTGGAAGGCTCAGTTGTAGCCAGTGGTAGCACTCTCAACAACCGAGGTTGAGTACATAGCGGCTACGGAGGCCATTAAGGAAGCTATGTGGTGCAAAAGTTTGCTGGAAGAGTTAAAGGTACTAGAGGAGTAAGTTGTGGTGTTTTTGGATAGCCAAAGTGCATTGCACTTGTGTAAGAATCCGGTGTTCCATGAGAGGACAAAGCACATGGATGTTCGGTATCATTTCATTCGGGAAAATGTTATGAAAGGATGCATCCATGTGGACAAGGTAGCCACGGAAGAAAATCCTGCGGATTTGGGTACTAAAGTTCTACCCCTAAGTAAGTTCAATCATTACCTTGGAATACTTAGGATTAGAGTTGGTTAATTAATGACTCAAGATGTGTTTGGATCCCGAAGCTCTCTACAAAATGGTTCGGGTTTAAACACTTAGACAAAGGTAGAGATTGTTGGTACTTGTCTAAGGTTTAAACATGTCTAAACATGGTTCAAATATGGTTAAAGTCTGAACTAAGGTTGGAGTATTAAAATACAGCAAGTTAAAAGACTGCACACATGTGTGTGCATCACTTTGGAGCAAGGAAAGGGTAAGCGCACTAGTGTGCGCACTTCAGCACACAAGCAGGAAAAAGTGTGCGCACTGCTGTGTGAAGGGGCAGCATCAGTGTGTGCCACTCCACCCCTTCACCAGCACCTAGGCACACAAAATGGAGACCCCCTGACCTGAACCAGCACCATGCCTCTCCGTACTAGTGCCTCGTCGTCCAGAATGGGCTATAAGTGTGCTCTGCCCAGTGCCACGCCGACCCCTATTGAGCACCTAGGTGCTAGGCACACCAAAGCACACATGGACAGCATGCTTTAACCTCCTCTTGGGTACGTGGGTGCAAGGTTAAAACATACAGAACCACTTAGGATTGATGGAGGGCCATGGTTAAGTGGCAATCAAGATCTAAGGGTAGAGATTGACTCACAAGAATGGACAAGAAGTGGGTGCACTATATAAGGGGTTACCTAGCTTCATTTTCTATATACAACAAGAGAGAACAACACAAGTTTGTGACACACTTTGATATCAATTGTAATACAAGAGAGAATTGTGTGAGAATGAAAAAGATCAAACACAAGAGGGACTCATTGTAGTGAGGCTAGTTGTAAAGAGAGAGAAGTCTAGATTAGATAGAGAGCATTGTTAGTTCTTATCTTCTTCCTTTCTTCTCTTCTTGGTTTCTTCAAGAACTTGAGCTTCTTGAAGAGGGTTGTTGTATTTGCAAAGAATCATTGATTTAGTGCAGAGAGTTTGGAGGAACTCACGGGGACGTAGGCACATTGTCGAACCTCGATAACAATTGCTCGTCTTCTTTCTTTCTTTGATTTTCTGTTCTTATCTTTGATTGCTGTATTTCTTTCTACAAGTCATTCTAGACTTGGGTGTTTGGAAGATCACCACCTGGGCATCTTGTCAAGATGATTTCCAACAATTTACATGAGGCAACCCGAAGGCTATGAGGAAGGAAGGCAGGGAAATTTGGTGTGCCAACTGAAGAAATCTTTATATGGCCTGAAGCAATCACCTCGGCAATGGAATAAGAGGTTCGATTCCTTTATAACCAGCCAGGGTTTCATGAGGAGTTACTATGATTCGTGCTTGTATTACAAGAGGCACAAGGTGGGGGAAGTGGTGATCATCCTGATCTATGTTGATGATATGTTGCTGGTTGGGAGCAACATGGAGAGGATAAGAAAATTGAAGGCTTAACTCAGTGAGGAGTTTGAGATTAAGGATTTTAGCCATACATAGAAGATCCTTGGGATGTGCATCATCCGAGAAAGGGAGAGAAACAGATTAAAGATCTCTCAAACTTCCTATATAGAGAAGATGATATCTAAGTTCTCTATAGAAGATAGCAAAACAGTGAAGGTTCTCCTTGCTGGTCCTTTCAAGTTCTTCAGCGATAAATGTCCAAGATCGAATGAGGAGAATAAGGAAATGGAAAAGGTCCCTTACTCTAGTGCGGTTAGTTCTGTAATGTTCACCATGGTAAGCACTAGACCTGATATTGCTCATGCAATAAGTGTTCTCAGCAAGTTTATGAGTAATCCGGGAAAGGAGCATTGGGTTGGGATGAAGTGGTTGCTGAGCTACTTGAAAGGAAGCCCAAATATGGGGCTGATTTATGAGAAGAGGGGTAAGTCCATCTGTCTTGAAGGTTATGTGGATTCGGACTATGAAGCTGACCGGGATAAAAGAAGATCGATTACCTCCTACTTCTTCAACTTAAACGGATGTTGTGTAAGTTGGAAGGCTCAGTTGCAGCTGGTGGTAGCACTCTCAACAACCAAGGCTGAGTACATAGCGGCTATGGAAGCCATCAAGGAGGCTATGTGGTGCAAAGGGTTGCTGAAAGAGTTGAAGGTACTGAGGAGCAGGTTGTGGTGTATTCGGATAGCCAAAGTGCATTGAATTTGTGCAAGAATCCAGTGTTCTATGAGAGGACAAAACACATGGATGTCCGGTACCATTTCATTTGGGAAAATGTTACGAAAGGATGCATCCATGTGGACAAGGTAGCCACGGAAGAAAACCCTACAGATTTAGGTACTAAAGTTCTACCTCTAAGTAAATTCAATCATTTCCTTAGACTACTTAGGATTGGAGTCGGTTGATATGATAACTCAAGATGAGTTTGGATACTGAGTTCTCTACACATGGGTTCGGGTTTAAACACTTAGACAAAGGTAGAGATTGTTAGAATTTTGTCTAAGGTTTAAACCGGAAAAAAATGAATTAAGTTCAGCATGGAGTGCACACCAGGGCAAGCCACGGCCCTGCCTTGTCCAGGTCATGGCACACAACATGGAGGAGTGCTAGAGGAACGACACTCTGTGGCTCAGCCTCCCCCAGGTCGTGACGCCCAGAAAGGTGACAAGTGGAGGTGCTTCAGCTCTATTCCAGGCTGCAACACACCTTATTTCAGGCCGCGACGCTAGGCACACTGATGCACACATATTTCAGCCTTCCAAGTGGTTCATGAGAAATGTCCAAGATGCATAGGATCATTTATGATTGATGGAGGGCTAAGGTTGATTAGTCCTCAAGATCTAAGGGTGGATATTGACCCTCAAGATTGGTCAAGAAGTTGGTGCACTATATAAAAGGTCACCTAGCTTCAATCTAAAACAAGATGTATGAGGAATAACTTATGATTAAAAGTGAGATCAATTGTAAGAGTGCAAAGACACTAAACTCAAGAGAGATTCTATAGAGAGGCTGGTTGTTTAGAAAGAGAGAGTAGAATAGAAAGGGGATTCAAGGGCTTGGAAGGGGAATTTTCTTGGGAAAATTCCAGGGTTAGTTCTTATCACTTTCTTCTTCTTCTTCTTCTTCTTTTGTTCTTCAAGAACCTGTGAGTTCTTGGAAGGGTGTTGCTGATTGTAAAGAACTCCATTGATAAGATAGTGCAGTGAGCTCTCTTGTGTTCTTTTCTTTCTTGCTTTGATTGGTTGCTGTTTTTTTTCTTATACAAGTTACTCTAGTTTTGGGTGTTTGGAAGATCACCTCTTGGGCATCATCCAAGGTGGTTTCCCAATAGGAAGTATAACACAAAATAGGAAAAAGTGCAGCTTAAGAAAAGGAAAGACACTGAAATGGGAAATATTTCTACTACTAGGAAAACATGAAACAGAAAAGTAACTAAAAGGAAATATAACACAAAATAGGAAGAAGTGCGGCACAAGCAAATAAAATAAAATAAAATCAAAAGAAATAAAGGAAAACTAATAATTTTAATAAGTAAAAGAGTAATAAAAAATCATGTGAAAATTACACTTTTCAAATTCCCCCAAACTTTAAATTTGCTAGCCCTCAAGCAAAGAAAAAGAGAAAAACAACTAATAACAAGAATTTGTTTAATTTATAAAATTTGTTGCCTCAAAGATTGCATAAAGTTTATAATCCAAAGGAATCATTCAATATCACACAAGTCCAAAAGTTAATTCAAAACTGAATTCCACCTCATTATCAATCCTCTCATTTATGCATACCTATCAGTCTCACTTAATTATTAACTTCCCGGATGATTTTAAGCAAATAGGTAAATATATAATGGATCTCTAGTTATGAAATTGATAATTCTAACTCCATAGGCTTGCTTTTTAAATTACTCTCCACTAATGTAGAACAAAAATATTACCAAGGATCAGTAAGTCTTTATTAGGCTTGTAATGTAAGGCTAAGGTGAGGGCTACAAAGAAAAGATAGGGTTCAAACAATGCAATGGAACTTAATTTTGAACATAAACAAAATAAATAGAGCATACTCACTTCTAACACATACACTTTTTCTCAATTCTTTGAACCTCTCAAAACACCTCTCTTTATCGTTCTTTCAAAGATCTTTTTTTTTATCTAGGAATTTATTTTTTTTATATATCTAAGAATTCAAAGATATTTTTACCCCTTTTTTCAAACACTTACCAACTCCTTGTTGACTTTTCACATCCCTAATCTTATGACTTTGATAACATGGGCTGTGATAAAATTTAGTTGTAAACTTTCTACCTCTCACACCTTCCATGCTCTTCTGACTTTGTGTAAACTTAGTTCTCTTGAAAGGTAAGGAAAGTAGTGTTTAAGCTAAAATAGGGTAGGGAATATGATTTTTTTATAAAAAGAAAAAAAATATAAGGCTAAAGTATAATTCAACAAAGCTCAAAGGGGTGACTAGGGAAAAAGATAATAAATAGTTAAGCTTGAAAGGCTCAATCGATTCAAAGAATGCCTAAATTATTTCCCAAGTAATATTTTGTCTAGGATTTCGCCTCGAATGTCATCAAACAAGTTCTAGAGTTTGTTGAGACCATACAAATTTACAATATTCACATTGAATTTCTCTAGGTATGCAAAACAATTAATGATCATGATAAGCATTCATTGAATATAGAAAATCTCAAATTAAGCAAAATCGAGTTAGGGATTAACAAAAATAAAAATTAAAGAGAAAAATAAAAAAATACTTAGGTTGCCTCCCAAAAACTGCTTTGTTTAAAGTCTATAGGTAGACATTCTTCAAATAAGTATTTAGGATTGGCGAGATTGATGGAAAACTTTTGCATGTTAAATTCTCTATCCACATAAGGCTTTAACCTCTGTCCTTTAACCTTGAATGTCCCTTTTGTCTCATGATGAACTTCAACCGCTCCATATAGAAAAACATGAGTCACAACAAATGGTCCCGACCACCTAGATTGCAATTTTCCCAGAAAAATTTGGAGTCTTGAATTGAATGGTAAAAATTTCTGCCACACTTCGAAGTCCCTTCTCAAAATATTCTTATCATGCCATCTTTTAGTTTTATCCTTGTAAATTTGAGCATTCTCGTAAGCATCATTGCGAAACTCGTCAATCTAATTAATTTGCAACGTCCTCTTTTCACCCGCAACCATTAAATCAAAATTAAGTGTCTTTATCGCCCAATAAACTCTATGTTCTAGCTCCACGGGTAAATGGAATGCTTTTCCATAAACTAACTGATAAGGTGACATTCTAATCGATGTTTTAAATGCTGTCCTATAAGCCCTTAATGTATCATCTAACCTTCGTGCCCAATCCTTTCGTGAGATACTAACGTTCTTCTCAAGTATGCACTTCAACTCTCTATTGGACACCTCAACTTGGCCACTTAGTTGAGGATGATATGGTGTTTCCACATGATGAGAAACTCCATACTTAGTAAGTAAAACTTCAAATGGACGGTTGCAAAAATGCTTCCCACCATCACTAACTATCGCCCTTGGAGTGCCAAATCGAGAAAAGATATTTTTTCGAAGAAAATTCATCACAATCCTGGCATCATTGGTCGACAAAGCAGCAGCTTCCACCCTCTCGGAGACGTAATCTATAGCCACCAAAATAAATTTTTTAGAATACAAAGATGGAAAAAGACCCATGAAATCTATCCCCCAAACATCAAACAATTCATTCACTAAAATATTATTCAAAGGCATCTCATGTTTCCTAGAAATATTCCCAACCCGTTGACATTAATCTCATAAAATAACAAAGTTAAAAGAATCTTTAAAAATATAAGGCTAATAAAACCTGGATTGCAAAGTTTTTGTCGTTGTTTTTGCTCCACCAAAGTGGCCGCCCACTTCTAATGAGTGGCATATCGGAGTATGCTCTCCATCTCTTCTTTGGGTACACATCTCCTAATTATCTGATCTTCACAATGCCGAAATAGAAAAGGTTCATCCCAAAAATAATACTTCAAGTGGGATATGTCATCCCGGTAGGTAGAATTTGAGACACCAAGTAGTTGACTATGTCGGCATACCATAGAACAACTTATATAGCCATCAAATGCTCATCCAGAAATGTTTCATTAATTGAAAATTACTTCTCATCATCTGCACCCTTAGGCTCAATCTAGGACAAGTGATATGACACCAAATTTTCGGTACCCTTCTTATCCTTGATCTCCAAATCAAATTCTTGTAGAAGTAAAATCCATCGAAGTAATCTTGGTATAGTATCCTTCTTCGTAAGCAAGTACTTAAAAGTGGAGTGATCGGTAAAGACAACCACCTTCGGACCTATCAAGTAAGAATGAAATTTGTCAAAAGAAAAAACAACTGCTAATAATTATTTTTCAGTAGTAGCGTAATTAAGTTGAACTCCCGTTAAAGTCTTGCTTGCATAATAAATAACGTGAAATTTTTTTATCTTTTTCTCTGTCCTAAAACAACCCTTATAACAAAATCACTAGCATCACACATCAATTCAAAAGGTAAATTCCAATCTGGTGAAATAGTTATAGGTGCTTAAATTAATTTCCTTTTTAATGTTTCAAAAGTATGCAAGCATTCATGAGAAAAATCAAACAATGTATCTTTAATCAAAAGATTGCAAAGAGGTTTAGTAATTTGAGAAAAATCCTTATTAAGCCGTCTATAAAACACATCGTGACACAAGCAACTTCTCATGCCCTTCACATTTGTCGGTGCTGGGAGATTGCTAATAACATCTATTTTGGCTCTATCGACTTCAATTCCCTTTAAAGAAATTCGATGGTCAAGCACTATCCCTTCCTCGACCATAAAGTGGCATTTTTCCTAGTTTCAAACTAAATTAGTCTCCTCACATCGCTGTAAAACCAAACACAAGTTAGATAAATAATTATCAAAAGAATAACCAAAAACCAAGAAGTCATCCATGAATACTTCTATAAATTTTTCCACCATGTCGGAGAAAATAGACATCATGCATCTCTAGAATGTGGCTGCAGCATTGTAAAAACCAAAAGGCATCCTCTTATATGCAAAAGTTCTGTAAGGACATGTGAAAGTAGTCCTCTCTTGATCTTTGGGAGCAATTACGATTTGAATGTATTCAGAATGCCCTTATAGGAAACAATAGTAAGAATGGACGGTGGGTCTTTCTAACATTTGGTCGATAAAAGGAAATGGAAAATGATCTTTTCGAGTTGCATAATTAAGTCTTTGATAATCTATGCATACTCACCATCCCGTGACTATCCTTGTTGGTATAAGTTCATCGTTGTCATTCTTTACCACGATTATTCCTCCTTTCTTTGGGACCATTTAACCATACTCACCCATGCACTATCCGAGATTGGATAGAAAATTCCAGCATCTAAGAGCTTTAGTACTTCTTTATGCACCACTTCTTGTATTGATGTATTCAATCTCTGCTGCGGTTGAACTATCGGCTTGAAACTATCCTCCATTAAAATCTTATGCATACCAATCGAAGTATTAATTCCCTTGATATCTGAGATTGTCCATCCCAAAGCCATCTTATGCTCCCTTAAAACTCTTAGCAACTTTTCTTCCTCTACATCATTTAAAGAACCATTAATAATAATCGAAAAAGTAAAGTCTTGGCCTAAGAAAGCATACCTTAAATTTGACAGAAGTGGTTTGAGTTCAAATTTGTGTGGTTCCTTACTTGAAGATGTCAGCATAGATGAACCTTGCTATTCCAATTTTTGCTTTATGAAAGGATGAAAGGATGGTGTAGCTTCCAAATTCCTTACACACTCCCTAACCTATTCATTCTCAAATTCAAGAGTTGTAGAATGAGTAAGACGCTCCTCAAGTGACAGCTTTGAAAATCTAGTCCTATAGGTCTCAGCATCCACTAAGTCTATGTCACTAATTTGAAAACAAAAGTGTACTTTGGAAGGAAAATTCGTAGCCTTAAATACATCAAAAGTAAGATGCTCATTATCAACCCTCAAAATATGTTTCACTTGTTGGACATCAATTAAAGTTCTCCCCATAACAAGAAAAGGTCACCCAAAAATCAAAGGTATTTTATCATCCTCCTCCATGTCTAGCACAATAAAATCAGCCAAAAAAACAAACTTGTCCACTTTCACCAAAACATCTTCAATGAGTCATCGCGGGTGCTTGATAGACCTGTCTTCCAATTGTAAAGAGATCGTAGTAGGCTTTGCTTCTCCAAGACCTAACTTCTTTTTTAAAATTGTGCTACTCTCTTCGGTTAACATCACTGTCTCATGCTCTTCCATCTTCCGCTTGTTTGATAAAATATCCTTAAAAGACTTAGCACATTTAGGTATTTGCTCAAATGCTTCAATAAGAGGAATATTAATATGCAATTGCTTAAAAATACTAAGAAATTTAGAGAATTGATTATCTAACTTATTATTATTATTATTATTATTTTAAGTCTTTGAGAAAAAAGAATCGATGGATCATAAATTGAAGGAGAATTAGTTTCAGATGTAAACTTCTTGGAATTCGTAGGTTTTAAAGCTTCTTTATTCGGTTTAGAATTTCCAGCTTGCTAGTTGATGAGTGAAAAATATTGCATATTTTGGCCCCTTAATTTACATTTGTTAGCTTAAGAATTCGTTACTTTGAGTTGTTTTTCGTTGTTTTACAGGTTTATAAGCTTGGAAAGGAGTTTCACTAAATTGCCATAATTGCTCGTACAGATCAGCCATTTTCGAGGATTTAACTGTATTGATTCAGGAAGAACCAGGAGATGAGCCATATATGCTTGGCAAGATCCGGATGTCTATTTTCTGGAGAATTTTATGGATCAATAAAATGATTTTTCTAGAGAAATTTATAGCAGTTTTAGTAGACAAAGGTCAGGCTGTGCATGATTTCAGCGTGACAGATCAGCCATTTTCGTTTTATACTGTATTGATTCACAAAGATCCAGGAGATGGACCATATATGCTTGGAAAGATCCGGATGTCTATTTTCTGGGGAATTTTACGGATCAATAAAATGATTTTTCTAGAGAAAGTTATGGCATTTTTAATAGACAAAGGTCAAAGAGCAAAAGCTGGAATCTGCAGTATCCCACATCGGATTGGAAACACCTTGCACTTGTGATGTTTCCCTATATAAACCCCTCTTCACTTCATTTTTAGTGTGCAATTCCTGAGCCACTTTGGTACAAACCGGTGGACCGTCTGCTACCATTCTGGTGGACCTCGAAGGCTTTGCTACTACGAGGGGAAGCGCCGCCCAACAACAAGTGGAATTTCTCCCTTGTATAGTAAATATTTATTTTCATTTTGTTTTTTTTAGTTTAAATGTTTAGCACTTTTATTATGAACTGTAGTTTCATAACTATTAGTGGCTAGAATCTTTAACTAAGGTTGAAGATGAAGCCTCGCCGTTGTTTGGCATATTAGTTTCGGTTTTGTTTCTGATGTTTTAGTATAAATGTTCTGTCAATTATTTGAGTAGAATCTTATGATTGATTGTGTTTAAATTATTCTGTCAGATATTCTTTGTGTTTCATCTGATGGATACATCGAATCGTTTTCGATTAAATTGGATTTCCTTTGTGATTTGTTAAAAGCGGATACATTAGATGCTTTTGGTTTAATCGGGATATTCGTTGCTTTTTGTCTTAAGTTGGATTCATAAAATATTTTGATAGGCTATTGTTAGAACATTGAGATATATACTTAACTTCGGCGGGGTGGATTCAGAAACATTAGTCTTTTTATCATTTGTTTTAAATCAATTTAGTTTAGTTTTTTTGTTTTGCAGCATATAATTCAAAACTCGGAACTAGGTTAAGATAAGGTTAGTTTAGATTAAATTACATTTTCACAAAGCAATTCCTTGTGGATTCGACCTCGCACTTGCATGCGAGTAATTTAAAACTCACAACACTGCTCCAATTCCTCCATTTTTGGCTCGGACTCCACATGATTTCTAGCTTTATCTTGCTCGGTACTTGCTCCTTGTGGTTGCTCAATTTTCCTCACACTTCTCAATGCTATTGCTTTGACATGTTCCTTAGGCTTAGTAATGGTATTGCTCAGTAAAGTTTCTGCTGTCCTCTCTGTAAGAATGTGTGAAAGCTAACCAATTTGAGCCTCAAGGTTACAAATCGAAGCCGAATTGTTTTGGATCGCCAAATATGTCTTTTACATGTATTGTGTGACCATCTCCTCGAGTGTCAACTTCTTTTCTTGCTGTGGAATATTTTGAGGTGGTCTAGTTGCCCCTTGATTATTGCTCCACAAAAAATTGGGGTGATTTCTCCATTTGGGATTGAATGTGTTTGAATAAGGATTGTTTTGACGTTGGAAGTTGGACACATAATTAGATTGTTCAGAATTTGGTTGAGCAAACAGATTCCTAACTTGGAAATCGATACTTGAGTGATTTCCTTCACAATATTCACACACAACATTAGTTTTAATAGCATTAAAATTCATCTTACCTAGTTGTTTAGATAAATTTTCCATTTGTGCTGCCAATGTGGTAATAGAATCAAGTTCAAAAACTCTAGCCGCCTTTCTTGGCATTTCTCTCTCCGAAGGCCATTGATAGTTGTTGGATGCCAATTCCTCCAAAAGTTCATAAGATACTTCTTGAGTTTTACTCATTAAAGCTCCTCTAGCTGCTGCATCAACCATGGACCTATTTGTAGCTCCCAAACCATTGTAGAATGTTTGGACTTGAAGCCATGCCAGAAGGTTATGATGAGGACACTTTCACAATAAATCTTTGTACCTCTCCTATGCTTCATACAAAGATTCATTTTCAAATTGAGTGAATGTGGTAATATCATTCCTTAGCTTCGCTGTCTTAGTCGGACGTAAATACTTTGCCAAAAAATTTTGTACTAACTCCTCCCAGGTAGTAATGACACCAGGTGGTAGAGAAGTCAGCCAGGCTTTCGCTTTTTCTTTGAGTGAAAAAGGAAAAAAGTGTCAAACAAATAGCATCATCCGTCACTCCATTGTGCTTGAAGGTGTCACAAATCTCTTGAAATTTGCGATATGAAAATTGGGATCCTCTTGCGATAGCCTCCCAAACTGAACAATTTGCTGTATCATTTTAATTATTGACAGCTTAATCTCAAAATTATTACTTGTATAGCCAGCCTCCTTATGCTAGATGTAGCCTCATTAACCGAGGGCATAACATAGTCCCTCAAAGCCCTATTCGCCTCACCATTCTGTTGATCCGCCATAGTGATGGCAAGTGTGGTGACTTCTTGCTTTTTCTTTTTCTTGATTTGACGACAAGTTTTCTTAATCTCGGGATCAAAAAATGTAGACTCTAATGGTTTAGATCGGGGCACACACTTCTAAATCCTGAAATAAAAGTAAAAGAAAAACAAAACTGAGATCTAATCATCAATCTAAAAAAAAATCCAAATTAGTAACAATCTAGGTAGTATTAATATCAATTACAAACAATTAGTCCCCGACAATGGCACCAAAAACTTGGTGTGAAAATATTTGCAAGTAAACAAGATCTCAATAAGTACTAAAGTTTTAAAGAAAAAAAATTTCGAACTCGCAAGGACTAATTATGCTATTGAGTATTGAAATTTACCAAATTATTTACTATTTGGAAATGAAACAGAATTTTTAAAGACTTTATCACCTAAATTAAAGTAAAGTGCTTAACAAAAATAAATAAACATAAAATAAAATAAAACTTAAGGTTATAGAGATAATAAAAATAAACCTAGAGCTTTCGAATTCACCTAGCTAATCCCACACAATTTATTATTCCTTGTTATAAAATTTCACTTTTTCAAGTTGATGAAAAATAAATCCTTTAATTATTCAATGTTTTCTCTCGAATAACATTAGAAATATCTTCACCTAATAATTCATCATATCTCTTTGTAAATTAAATTATTTGAAGATTCATTAAGTTATTTGGATTTTTCTTAATCTAAAATCACACTAGTCGTGGCAAAGTATCTCTATATTTCACTCAACTAATGATGTTTATTCCGAAAAGCTTCTAATCACAAATTACATCTCGGTTTCATTATGATTTAATAAATCAAATAATAATTGGCCATAAAATTGTAAGCAATAAGATCAAGGATAAACACTCAACATAAAAAAAAAAAAACTTGAAATAAAATAACTTCGAATTTAAATTGTGTGTTCAAAGCTAGACTACATAAAAGCCCTAGGAAAATAAAATTAGTTCATAACGAATCTGAAATCAACCATGTTCTTATTGGAATGCATCAAAAGAAAACTAAAGAGAAGAGAATAAAACTCTTTTACTTAAAATAAGTTGACGAAACATTCAAGATTTTTGAAGATTGATAACTCTGTGATAAGAGCCATAAAATGCATTATAATCGTACTTATTTGTTAGCACTTTAGGGTTGATTTAGGTCTTAATTGCATTTTTATTCATTAACAACTCTAAAGTGGTATTTTTGGAGCATTAACTTATTTCGGTGCATTTTTCAGGTATCTTGATTTAAAAGAGATGGAAGAGCTATCATCATTTTAAACACGAAGCTCCATTGAACACTCAAGCAAAAGAATGGTCGTTGAAGAGCCAAGATGAAGAGAAACTAAGAAAGGAGTTTTCACTAAGTTGCTGGAGTTGCCATACGAATCAACCACCTTTACAAATTAAACTGTATTGATGTAGGAAGAATCAGGAAGTGTGCCACATATTCTTAGAAAGATCTGGAAGTCTACTTTCTGGAGGATTTTATGGTTCATTAAAATCAGTTTTCTAGAGAAAGTTATGGCGATTTTAGCGGACAGAGGTCATACCTCCTGGTTCAGCATCAGCCGCACCTCACAGCACCAAAATGCACAGAGAAGATAGAAACTCAAGGCTACAGTGCCAGGATGTTGGCGCTGCAGCGTTGGTAGCTGACAAAAAGAAGGATTTGGACAGAAAGTTGGCGCTGCAACGCCAGAAAGTTGGAGTAGCAACGCCAGAATTAGGGTTTCTTTATGTCTTGGTGCTGCAGCGCTGGGATGTTGGTGCTGCAGCGCCAGCCCGTGAATTTTGAATGTTATAAATTGAAACCCTAGTTGAACAAGAAGGGTATCTGAAAAAGAGGCGGAAAAGAGAAGAAAGAAAACAAAATTTGGAGGAGAGGAGACACGAAAGGAGGCATAGAGACACTCCGGGAGGCTACACATCAAGCTTTTAATCATTCTTCTCCGGTTTTGTATTCTTTTATTCTATCTATGTTGATGTTTTATAATATGAACATGGGTTATTTGAACATGATTATGGAGTAGATATTTTTGTGTTAAGGATAGATGGATCCTAAACCTTTATCTTGAGTTGTTGTTTGGATAAGCAGAATATAATTTGTTTTTCAAAGAGTGTGTTTTATTGTTCTTAATGCTTTTTATTATTTTGATCCCTTCTTGGGGCATGGTGATGTGTCGAATAGAGAAGCCATGTTTTTATGAATGATTGAACTAATAAATATGATATTGGATTGTTATCTATGCACAGGCCAGGGTAAAACATGCCATGAATGAAATAGGAGTAACCGAATAGGGATCCTAGGAAGTTCATGTGGTCCGTTTAAATCGTAACCGAATAGGGAGATTTAACTGAAAGGAATCCAAAAACACTTAATGTTTCTTAATTTGAATTAATCTAGAATAGATCTGGAATACTGATATTCGAAGTTAATGATTCTTAAGATTGTGGTTAGACCTGAAATATGGATAACCAATTTATTGGGGATTCTACCATCTTGAAAAACGTATTAAACGAAACTTGTCCATTCAAAACTCTTGTCAATTATGGTTTAGGTGAAGTCGAGTCCTTAGCACGTTAGTTCATAAGAGTCTTCATTCCAAAGTTTGCAAGTCTTCCGTTATTTACTATTGCATTCTGTTTTTTTTTTCTTTAGTTAATAGATAGTAAACTTTTCTGCAACAATTATTCGTTTGCTCAAATAACAGTAAGAGTCGAGTCATAATTTCTGTAGTATTTGCTCAGTCCTCGTTGGGAACGATATTTATTCATCATTTTATTACTTGAATGATTAGTGCACTTGCTAGTGTCAATTTCATCGCATCAAGTTTTTGGCGCCGTTGCCGGGGACTGAAATAAAATATTACATTTATTGTGATTCAACTTGTTAATTTGAGATTTTTTTTTTAATTTGGTTTTTAAGTCTATTTTGCAGGGCTTTCGGTTCTAGTGCATGACACGTACTAGTGGGAGAATACTTGCAGAACCTAATCCAGAGATTGAGTGCACGTTTCATTCTTTGAGAATAGCAACACCAGTAACAATTAATACAATGGCAGAAAGAAACAATGTAGAGGTGCAATGTGCACTGTGGGATTATACCATGCCAAAGATGGATGGTGTTGAATCCAGCATTCGGCGACCACCTATACAAGCGAACAATTTTGAAATTAAGCCCGCCATCATCCAAATGATTCAGCATTCAGTACAATTTGGGGGCTTATCACAAGAAGATCTGAATGTTCACTTGGCGAATTTCCTAGAAATTTGCGACACATTTAAGCATAACGGAGTATCAGAGGATGCAATTCGTTTAAGGCTTTTCCCATTTTCATTGAGGGATAAAGCAAAAAGCTGGTTGATTTCTTTACCTGCCGGATCCATAGAAACATGGGCAGAATTGGCACATAAGTTTTTAGGGAAGTACTTCCCCCTGCAAAAACTGCAAAGTTACGTAATGAAATTACTATATTTTTGCAGGTTGATCGAGAGTCACTCTATGAGGCATGGGAGCACTTTAAAGACCTGTTGAGAAGATGTCCTCATCACGAGTTGCCCACTTGGATGCAGGTACAAACTTTTTATAATGGTTTAACCAGTGCAACCCGAAATATGATTGATGCAGCTGCAGGTGGCACGATCATGAGAAAAACTCCAGAAGAGGCTCTTGAATTGCTAGAAGAGATGGCCACAATTTCTTATCAATGGCCAGTTGAAAGGCTACCTGTTAATAGAGCTTCAGGATTGCACAATATAGATGCTGTTACAGCTTTAACAGCACAAATGGAGGTTCTCACCAAGAAGATTGATGGACTTAATCCCAACTCACATACAATATGTGAATTGTGTGGTGGTAGTGGCCATCACAGCAGTAGCTGTCAAGGTAATCAGTTTGCATATAATTCATCTGCTGAACAAGCTAATTTTGTTTCAAATTTTCACAGGCAGAACAATCCGTATAGCAACATATATAATCCGGGATGGAGGAATCATCCAAACTTCTCATGGAATCAAAGCAATGCAAAGCAACCTCATCCTGAATATACCCCTCAAGAAAAGAAGTCCAGCTTGGAGGATATGATGGCCAAATTTTTAAGTACAGCAGAAACAAGATTCCAAAATCAAGAAGCATCCATAAAAAATCTGGAAGTTCAAGTCGGTTAACTAGCCAACATAATTTCTGGACGTGCACAAGGTTCCCTCCTTAGCAACACAGAAAAGAATCCTAAGGAGGAAGTCAAGGCCATAACACTAAGGAGTGGCACACAATTGGAAGAGCCACAACCTAAGGAACTTACTCAGCAAGTTGGCGAGAAAGAAGAGACCATGCAAGAAGAACATGTTTCAGAAAAGAAGTCTACTGGTAAAGGTTTGATCGATTCTAACTCTGAAACTAAATATATGCCACCTCTTCCCTATCCTCAGAAATTTATGAAAGAAAAATTAGATAAGCAGTTTTCAAAATTTTTAGAGATTTTCAAGAAATTGCATATTAACATTCCATTTGCAAAGGCATTAGCACAGATGCCTAGTTACACTAAATTCTTAAAGGAAATTTTATCTAATAAACGGAAGCTCGAGGAACACGAAACGGTAATGTTAACTGAAGAGTGCAGCGCTATACTGCAAAACAAGCTACCTCCAAAATTAAAAGATCCAGGGAGTTTTACTATACCTTGCACTTTAGGAAATTCATTTTTTGATAAAGCTTTATGTGACCTTGGTGCAAGTATCAATCTTATGCCTCTTTCAATTTTTAGGAAACTTGGATTAGAAGAAATCAAAACAACAACAGTGTCATTTCAATTAGCTGATCGATCTATTAAGAGACCACGGGGAATTATAGAAGATGTACTGGTAAAGGTTGATAAATTTATATTCCCTGTAGACTTCATTGTTCTCGACATGGAAGAGGATCGTGAGGTACCTCTTATACTTGGACGTCCATTCCTTGCTACAGGGAGAGCCTTAATTGATGTACAACAAGGGAAATTGACTTTAAGAGTCAATGATGAGCAAGTAGTTTGTGATATGTATAAAATTATGAAATACTCTTCTGGTTTTTCTACTTCTTCTTGTTTTCAAGTGGATATTGTTGATAACCTCATTGAGGAGTTTCAGGAGAAAACATTAAATGAAGATACTTTGGAGGGATGCATCATAGAAACGAGAACTAATACCACTGAAAAACTCATCATCGAAGAAGAAGCAAGGAACTTGGAGTCTGAAATGGGAAAAGAAGTGCCAGAAGAACAAATAATAATAACTGAATTGAAAACTTTACTTGCTCATTTAAAATATGCTTATTTAGAGAAAAATATTTTCCCTATGATAATATCTTCTTCGTTGACAGGTAAAATGGAAGAACGGTTGCTGGAAATCCTAAGAAGGCACATATTTTCGGGAAAGCTGAAATCTCGGTGGACTAGACCGTATACCATGATAAGTGTCTCACCTTTTGGTGTTGATGAGGTTCGACACGAGAAAAACAAGAAGACATTCAAGATTAACGTGCACAGATTGAAGCACTACATTACGGGGACTTTTGACCCTAAATCGTCCACCACCGTTCTCCAAGAGCCATAAAATAGAAAGCCAAGTTAAAGACTATAAATTAGAACTACCATTTTGGGTCTTACTTTTTAATTTTTTTTTTCTTGCTTTTTGAAATTATTTGGGGTGTTTCAATTTTTTTTTTGTTGCTTAATTTATTTGTTATTTCAATTTTCATGGCCTTACGATGTGTATTTTTGATTTATTTTTCAGCTCTACGTGGAGCCATGATAGAAATTCAGCGCTGCAGCGCCAAAAAATTGGAGCTGCAACGCCAAGGCCTTCAATTTCACGCATCAGCCCAGAAATCCAGCGCTGTAGCCTCACAAACTCAGCGCTGCAGCGACAGGACCTGATCGTTCAAAACCAATAATCCAGACAGGCCACAAGCTGACATTTAAATGCATAGCCCTTCCACAGTTAGGGCACTCTAAAATTTAATTCCCAGCTGCTCTCCCTCTCCACTACCACCATATCCCAATCATAGCAGTAATCATGAGGATGAGGACATTGACAAAGACGATTGATTCGACCTCCAACTAATCAGGGGAGTTTCTGTCTCTTGCTTTATAATTCAAATTCTATACATTGCGGACAATGTATTATTTAAGTTTGGGGGTGGGAACTTTATCTGAATGTGTGCACTGCTTATGTTTCTAGTTATTTTTCTATTTGTGTTTTCTGAGTGCTTTCTGTTGTTTGATTTTGATTTTGTCAATGATGAGAAATAGATTGACTTGATTATAGCCATTGAAAATTTGAAAAATGTTGCGTTTGCTTGAATTTGTTATTTGGATTTATTTTACATCGAACTCTTTGAACTCAGTGAGCACTTACACCTAAGCACTTTGTTGTCTTGCTATTTCAGAGAGTGTTTATGTGAGCAGTGTAGTCTTGTGATCTCTTGGACTCTAGAACTTGTTTGAAGACCACTCGAGGTGAAATCCTAGGTAGTACAGTACCAAAGAAAGGATCCAGGCCATGTTTGGAAAGTTTGAACCATTTTAGCCAACCCTTGATATGTGACTATCTTTAGTGTTCCCCTTTTGAGCTTGGATACATATTGTTTTGTCACCCAATCATATAGCCTATTTCCCTTTCAAATATATATATATAAAAAAAAATATTTATCTCCACCTTTCACCTATAAGCACATTGATTAATAAAGGGACTATTCTCTTAAGTGGTGACAGAGGATTAAGTAAGAGGAAGCGACTCTCCCTTGGCTATGATATGTGTTACATATTTCCCATCGAGAGAGACCAAGGAAAAGATCGAAGTCAAAAAGGTTTACCACATGAACTATTTGATAAAGTTGTATTCTGCCTATCACAAGCAACTGGCAAAGCTGTGTTTGATCGTCATGTACATGCTATGCTATAGTTTTAGTAATGCACATGGAAACAAATACTAGTGCTACTATAGTACAAGCATACCAAAAAAAAAAAAAAAAAGAAGAAGATGTGACAAGAGCAAAAGTATTGGAAGTATTCCATGATAATTGAGGGAAAGTTTGAAATAAAATATTTATTGGTTGATGTGCTTAAGGTGATGTGAACCTCAAATCAATCTTTCACCATACCTTAACGTTAGCCAAAGTTATAAGCTGAATAAAGTCCTGGTGATCTCAGGTATTGTCATGGCCTACATTAGTGGAGAGTGGTGTGAAAAGTAAGCTTATGGACTTTGAAAGATTGGGATTATCCTACTTGCTTGCATAAACAGATCAGAGTGGCGAGACGATTAAGTTTATAATGGTGTTGCACACATACACGTTTGAAGAATTTGATGTAAGATAAGGCTAGCAATAAATTTGAAATTCTAGACATTGGCAGCATTTGGAAATTTTTTCGTGCGTTATAATTTTTATGCAATCTTTAATGCATGCTATATCAAATCTAATCAAACCATCTCACACTCTTAGGATGTGTGTGCATAGAATTTTGTTCTAGTTTGCTCGAGGACTAGCAAAAACGTAAGTTTGGGGGTGTGATAACTCTGTGATAAGAGCCATAAAATGCATTATAATCGTACTTATTTGTTAGCACTTTAGGGCTGATTTAGGTCTTAATTGCATTTTTATTCATTAACAACTCTAAAGTGGTATTTTTGGAGCATTAACTTATTTCGGTGCATTTTTCAGGTATCTTGATTTAAAAGAGATGGAAGAGCTATCATCATTTTAAACACGAAGCTCCATTGAACACTCAAGCAAAAGAATGGTCGTGGAAGAGCCAAGATGAAGAGAAACTAAGAAAGGAGTTTTCACTAAGTTGCTGGAGTTGCCATATGAATCAACTATCTTTACAAATTAAAAAGTATTGATGTAGTAAGAACCAGGAAGTGTGCCACATACTCTTAGAAAGATCTGGAAGTCTACTTTATGGAGGATTTTACAGTTCATTAAAATCATTTTTCTAGAGAAAGTTATGGTGATTTTAGCGGACAGAGGTCATACCTCCTGGTTCAGCATCAGCCGCACCTCATAGCACCAAAATGCACAGAGAGGACAGAAACTCAAGGCTGCAGTGCCAGGATGTTGGCACTGCAGCACTGGTAGCTGACACAAAGAAGGTTTTGGACAGAAAGTTGGCACTGCAGCGCCAGAAAGTTGGAGCTGCAGCGCCAGCCCACGAATTTTGAATGTTATAAATTGAAACCCTAGCTGAACAAGAAGGGTATCTGGAAAAGAAGCGGAAAAGAGAAGAAAGAAAACAAAATTTGGAGGAGAGGAGACACGAAAGGAGGCTTGGAGACACTCCGGGAGGCTACGCATCAAGCTTTTAATCATTCTTCTCCGGTTTTGTATTCTTTTATTCTATCTATGTTGATGTTTTATAATATGAACATGGGTTATTTGAACATGATTATGGAGTAGATATTTTTGTGTTAAGGATAGATGGATCCTAGACCTTTATCTTGAGTTGTTGTTTGGACAAGTAGAATATAATTTGTTTTTCAAAGAGTGTGTTTTATTGTTCTTAATGCTTTTTATTATTTTGATCCCTTCTTGGGGCATGGTGATGTGTCAAATAGAGAAGCCATGTTTTTTTGAATGATTGAACTAATAAATATGATATTAGATTGTTATCTATGCACAGGCCAGGGTAAAACATGCCATGAATGAAATAGGAGTAACCAAATAGGGATCCTAGGAAGTTCATGTGGTCCATTTAAATCGTACCCGAATAGGGAGATTTAACTAAAAGGAATCCAAAAACACTTAATGCTTCTTAATTTGAATTAATCTAGAATAGACCTGGAATACGGATATTCGAAGTTAATGATTCTTAAGATTGTGGTTAGACCTGGAATATGGATAACCAATTTATTGGGGATTCTACCATCTTGAAAAACGTATTAAACGAAACTTGTCCATTCAAAACTCTTGTCAATTATGGTTTAGGTGAAGTCGAGTCCTTAGCACGTTAGTTCATAAGAGTCTTCATTCCAAAGTTTGCAAGTCTTCCGTTATTTACTATTGCATTATGTTTTTTTTTCTTTAGTTAATAGATAGTAAACTTTTCTCCAACAATTATTCGTTTGCTCAAATAACAGTAAGAGTCGAGTCATAATTTCTGTAGCATTTGCTCAGTCCTCGTTGGGAACGATATTTATTCATCATTTTATTACTTGAACGATTAGTGCACTTGCTAGTGTCAATTTCATCGCATCAAAGATCTCTCTTCATTGAGACTTGACAACCGCTCTCCTTCTCTTCTCTCTTTATTCTCTTGTCTTGGAAAAATCTATTGTGTTTACAAGGAAAGGGAAGCTGACCATATATAGGCAAACTCCTAGAAAAAAAAAGGAAAGTACAATAATACTACTTCTTCTAAGAAAAGGAAAGACACTGAAATGGTAAATACTTCTACTACTAGGAAAACATGAAATAGGAAAGTAACTAAAAGGAAATATAACAAAAAATAGGAAAAAGTGCGGCACAAACAAATAAAATCAAATCAAAAGAAATAAAAGAAAAGTAATAATTTTAATAAGTAAAAGAGTAATAAAAAATCATGTAAAAATTAAACTTATTACAGATCAACCAA
Organism: Bretschneidera sinensis; assembly: GCA_023935145.1. Classification (NCBI taxonomy): domain Eukaryota; kingdom Viridiplantae; phylum Streptophyta; class Magnoliopsida; order Brassicales; family Akaniaceae; genus Bretschneidera; species Bretschneidera sinensis. Next base: position 60,991,485 of record CM043703.1, on the reverse strand, counting down.
TTAAATCGGCAAACTTGATAAATGGCATAATGGCAATTTCACACAAATGTCCTGATACCACCACGAAACTCCAGCTTATGGATAAACTATTATTTAAACAAATCCAATCTATGGATAAAATATTTCAACTTATGGATAACTTCAATCTTATCTATGAGAATTTTATTCTTATCGTAATACTTACTGATCAATCATTTTCCTAATTGGATTCTGATCCAAGACACTATATAAAATGGGCAGTCACTATCAAAGGTACATAGACAACTCTTACAATTATACCGCTTTTCAACTTTATCATTCTTTCAGATTACTGATTTAGGCAGCAGGGAGTCTCCCCGGGGGACCTTCTAGTTTACGTATCTTTTATGTGTGTAGGGGTCCCTAAGTTCATATGGCAGATTTTCGGCATCAACAGATGGCGTCATTTATGGGAACGACAAAATAATTTTTTTTTCTTCTGAAGATGCCAATGCAGATAAGCCACTGATCCAAAACTACAAAAAAAAAAAAAAGATATCTCGTCAGATCTAATAAAAGTTCCTGCACATCGCCTAAAGTTCATTGAAAATTGGGATCTGTACAATCAAATTTGTTAAAATCTAGCCATCGAAATTCAGATCAGCCCACATAAACATATTCTTCGGCCTCCAGTCTACATGCCTTCAAATTTTCACGATGATCTTACGTTGGAAAGTCTTCCTTCGGGGCCGTTATAGTTCGTCGGAAACAGGATTTTTGCAAAAAGAATATTATATCATGAAACAGCACCGGGAGGTTGAAGATGCTGACATCAGCGAGTGACATCATCTCCACATCATCAAGCTCAAACCGAGTAATTTTGTATTTTTCGTTAAATTGCATTATGGCCTTTAAATTTTTTGAAAATTACATTCTATCCTTCAAGATGTTCTAAAAAATATATTCCAGCCCTTAAACTTTCTCAAAATTACATTTCATCCTCTTAACTTTTTAAAAATTAAATTCAAGATTCGAAGCATTTTGGAAATTATATTCAAGATGTTAAGCTTTTTAGAAATTACATTTTAACCTCTAAACTTTCTAAAAGTTATATTTCAGACCTTGAGTTTTTTAGAAATTATATTCCAACCTTTAAATTTTCTAGAAATTACTTTTTAATCCTTAAGCTTTTCAGAAATTACACTCAAATACCTTTTACATCATGTTAGCATTGACTAGGCGCCACATCGTCTCTATCTGGGCACTAAGCCAACGTCACCTTAATGCTATGTCAGTTGACTCAAACCAGCCGGTCCAACTAGGTTTGACCACTTAGTTCACCTTTTTTACCATCCAATTTAACTATTTTTAACCCGGTTTCAGATTCAACAAGACTGATTCCTAAGGTTTTGAGGCATACTAATTTTAAATCCAAACTTAGAATTTCAAGATTCGACTTTGACAGATATGTTTCTTCACGAACCATCAATTTTGACTCATATTTGACCAGTTGGTTCACCAAACTCAAGCTCGGTTTCAAACCTTGCTAATCCAATTCCTAAGGTTATTCAACATTCTCTTTCCTAAACCAGTCTAAGAATTTTGAGATTCAACTTCCTTAGAGAAGTTTCTTACAAATGAGCAAAAAAAAAAACTGTTATTTCTTCACCAAATAGCCTCAACCATGCCCCAAATTCAAACCAATAGAGCTCAAACAACCAGAAAACATAATTTTCGTTCACAATCAGCCAGTGGCACATCAAAAGCCGTCAGCCGGAGACATATTCAAAGGCATCAGCCAATGACGTACCAAAGCTCTCCAGTTTCGAGGAGATATGCCTGACCTATCTTAAACCTCAGACCCATGTCTTTATCATGTCTCCAGCTCAGAGAAGAAAAGGCTGACCTATCTCAAACCTCGAACTATGCTATCAAGGGAAGAAGACCAAACCATCTCTAGCCTTGGTCTACTTCATACTCGCTCCAAGGAGATTACACTTAGCCCTCTAAATCCTTGGGCTCAACCCACTCAATATAACAAGTCAATGATTTTTCCCATTTCCACATGCCTACTCATTATAATCTACACCCTCGCCATATCCACTTTCTTTAAGGGGAGTGGCCTTGTGTAATAAGCCGGATGCATGAGTCCCAAGCGAGAAATAACAATACCTACATCCATCATCTTTTTAGATACTTTAGTGCCTTCGAGAATCCCTCAGATTCGATCTGACCTGCGACTATTAATGAACCCAATCGTTATAAAATACAAAGAATTCTCATATGGTAACAAAGCATCTCACAATCTACTTCAACAACTTGGCCACAACTTGGGCCTCATCCTCAACCTAATCCAAGGTCTCATTCTCAGCCTCATCTTCGGCTTCATCTCTACCTCATCTTGGGACTCTCCTAAACATAATCTTGGGCCTCGATCTTATATTCGGGCTTTATCATCAACCTCATCTTGGGCCTCATCCTTGGCCTTTTATTGGGCCTCATCCTCGACCTCATCTCGTCATCACCCTCGACACTCTTTCAGCAAAACTTCAGGAGAACACCTCGAGAATCTCTCAACCTTGGCACTTTTTCAGGAAAAACACCGAGGAGGGAGCCTTGAGTCATTCCTCTACTCGATACATTTTTCACTAAAACTTTAAGGATAGAGCCTCGAGCTATTCCTCACCTCGGTACCTTTACGCCAAAAGGTCCAAAGAAAAAGCTCCAAGCTTTCCTAAGCCTTGACATAATTTCACAAAAGGCTAAGCTAAGAGCCTTGAGCTCTGGTAAGTCTAGATACTCTCAAAGCAAAATGGTCAAGCCATAAGCCCCGAGCTCTGGTAAGCCTCGGTACTCCTTCCACACCTATTGGACTCCTTCCAGCCCTAGTGAACTTTTCCCAAGCCAAATGGTCCTACTATGCCTAATGGGCCCCCACGCTAAGTGGGCCAGCGCATGGCCCAAAAAATCTCATTGCTTCAATAAATGACTTGCCAATAGTCAAAGAGAGCTAATTACTCCATTGAACTTTGCAAAAACACCCCAAGTGTAAAGCATTAGCAAAATATCAAAGAAAACTGTTTAGCAAATTTCGAGTATAGGGCCTCGAATCCCTATGACCTTTGCCCATTTTTCCAAAGAAGTCCAAGTCTAGGGCCACAAGTCCCTAGACGCTTTTTTTTTACCAAGCCCAGGGCCCCGAGTCCTAGGATGCCTTATCTTTACCAAACCCAAGACCCCAAGTCCATGAATGCCCTCATCTTTACCAAGAGAAGGGCTTTGATCTCCTTCTTCTCTTTAGAGTATTTACTTATACAAAAGCCGAAAAGAGAGCCCCGAGCTTCCTCCTCCTCCGGATCCCCTCAAACATTATCGAAATTCTAAACTCTTCACAACACAAAAGTAAGAAAGCCAAAAACATTATAAACACAAGGGGCCCATGCCCAATCCATTACTTAAATTTTTTTTAACAAAATAAGGCATTATCGGCCCAAACTACATAAAATAAAAGGAAAAGAAAGATGGACAAGTATCTACTTTTCATCCCCCAACTATGTCAATATTCTTCTTAGCCTCTTAAGCCCCTTACCCTTGTTTCAGCCTTATCCCCTGCTTTAACGGCTTCGTCATCTATAACCATGTTAGTGGACTCGTCCTAGGAAAGTTTAATCACGGAGAAGTCCTAATCAGGGTAGGCCCAAATCTCCTTGCGCTTGGCATCCTCAAAGCCATTGAAGTAGTATTTTCCCCATTCAGTGGCGATTGTGGATGAAAATTCCTTAGAGCGCTTGAAATCCTCCATGACTTTTCTCCTAACAGATTCTTTTTTTACCATCATAGCTTCGGACGAAAAATGTTCCTCCATGGCGTCGCTTTGAGCCTTAGCCCAACTAATGAGCCCCAAGCTCATAAGTCTTAGCCTAGCCAATGAGTCCAAGCTCACAAGTTTTTAGCCCAGCTAGTGGGTCCAAGCTCTCAAGTCTCAACCTAAGGACCTTAGGCCCGTTAAATAGCCTCCATAAATCTCTTGGGCTAAATAACCATAGCTGCATTATACCGAAAAACTTACCTACACACAATCTAAAGAAGTTTTAGCCCAAAAGGTTCATAACACTTGAGCCTTCTCCAATAGAAGACAGAAACTGCAAAATAGAAGCATCCTAGAAGATAGGATACAAACTCTAAAACATTCAAACAATTTACTTTATTTTAGCTCCAAGAAGATAGCCCTGAGCTACTTCAGCCTCAACTCAGTTTTTCCATCAAGCACTAGGAGATAGCCCCGAGCTACTTCGGCTTCAGTTTAGTTTCTCCATCAGCTGTGAGAAGGTAGCCCCAAGCTAATTCGGCCTTAAATTAGTTTCTCCATTAGCTATAAGGAAGTAGCCCTGAGCTACTTCAATCTTGCATCAGTTTCTCCATTAGCTCTGAGAAGGTAGCCTCGATCTACTTCGGTCTTAGCTTAGTTTCTCCATCAACTATGAGGAAGTAACCCCGAGCTACTTCTACCCAGCTCAGTTTCTCTATCAACTCTGAGGAGATATCCCAAGCTACTTTGACCTCAGCTTAGTTTCTCTATCAGCTATAAGGAAGTAGTTTCGAGCTATTTTTGCCTCAGTCCAATTTCTCTATCAGTTCTAGGGTTGTAGCCTCGAGCTACTTCGACCTTAGCTTAATTTCTTTATCAGCTCTGAGGAGGTAGCCCTGAGCTACTTCGGCCTCATCTCAATTTCTCCATTAGCTCATAGGAGGTAGCCCCGAGCTACTTCAACCTCGGTCTAGTTTCCCCATCATCTCTGAGGTGGTATCCCCGACCTACTTCTACCTCAAACTAGTTTCTTCATCAGCTCCGAAGAGGTAACTTCAAGTTACTTCGACCCCGATCCAGTTTCTTCATCGACTCCAAAGAGGTAACCCTGGACTACTTCGACCTCGGTCCAGTTTCTCCATCGACTTCGATGAGGTAGTCCCAAGCTATTTCAACCTCGGTCCAATTTTTCTATCAACTCTGAGGAGTTAGATCTATAGCATCCTCCTTAGACCTATCTCCAAGATTTCGAGGAGATTGATCCATAGCATCCTCCTCGGATTTGTCTTCACAATTTCGAGGAGTTCAATCAATAGCATCCTTCTTGGACCTGTCTCCAAGATTATGAGGAGTTTGATCCATAGCATCCTTGATTACGCCCAAAGAGTAACGCGGTAGTTGTAGCACGGCTTTGGGGTATCGATTCCATAGGGAGATAAACTAACTACAAGAGAAAGTGCAAACCTTAAAATGATTGATAAAAGTTAAAAACGAGAAAATCTGAGTTTGAAGTAATGTGAAATAATTGTGTAAATATAATAGAGAACAACAAGGGTCCGAGAATCCTCCCTAGGTTCGTTGCTTTATTCTATTCTTGATTTAGTTGTTTTTATCTCGATTGCAAATTTCACATCCCAAACAAGCAATCGGCAAATATTCAATTAAAGCACATATATAAACCCTAATGTAATTGTTATGAAATACTCTTTGCTTTCAAGCACACATGACCTAACTTATAGATTATCAAGAAACGAAAATATATCATAATGACAATACCACGATAATGGACAAATCTATAAGAGAAATCTACCGAACTCAATCACACCTCAACAACATCACATAAGAAGAGCACGACTAAACTTATATGGGGGAGAAAGATGCAATCACCGGATTAAAGGGAAATATTCAAATTAGATTAAAAAGTAAATCATAACAATGTTTAATGATAATAAATCCAAACTACAATGATTTAAGACTAGAAAATAAGAACAACTACACCTAGGGATTCATCTCTTTGCCTTGCTTGGAGATTAGTTGGCCATGGAGGAGAGTGTGGCAGCCTTCATGATATTTTCCCTAGCCTCCGACCTCTCAAAAAGATGTTTTTAATAATAATAATATCAAACCCTAAGTGGTCTATTTATAATACACAAGGTCCAAAGGTATTTTAGGGTTTAAAAAGTCATTAAAATCCTAATTAGGTCAAAGCTCGGAGAAGAAAAACGTGTGCATGCTGTGGTGCTTCTTTATGGGCACTGTGGTGCTGGCTGGTGGTTCACGATGTGGAGGTTCTGGGTGCTGCGGTGCTGGTCGGTGCTGTTCTGGAGGCCTGACCATTGTCTACTAAAACTGCCATAACTTTCTCTAGGAAAATCATTTTGACGAGCCGTAAAATTCTTCAGAAAATAGATTTCCGGATCTTTCTAAGCATATATAGCTCATCTCCTGGTTCTTCTTGCATCAATACAGTTTAATTTGCAAATATGATTGATCTGTACAGGCAATTCTGGCAATTTAGTGAAACTTCTTTCCAAGTGCTTGTAAACCTTCACTCCGGTGTTCATCAAGTCATTGTGCTTCAAGCAATGATAGCTTTTCCATCTCTTTTGAACTTAAAGTACCTGAAAATGCATCGAAATAGATCAATGATCCAAGAATGACACTTTAGAGTTGTTAAGGTATAAAAGTGCAATTCAAACCTAGATCAACCCTAAAATGCTAACAATTAAGTACTATAAAGATGCATTTTATGACTCTCATCATAACCCCCAACTAGCTTATTGCTAGTCCTTAGCAATTCAAGCAAAAATAAGAGATTAATTCTACGGTGGGAATCAAAACAAAGTAAAACAATATTAGTGTTAAACCAAGAGTAAATCACTTTTGTCTCAAAAATTGCACATAAGACATGGCATATAGAATCATTAAATTTCACCCAAGTCAAAAAGTAATCTAAACATCAGTCTTAAAATCATTATTGACTCTTAACATCCATCTTACCACAATCCATTAATCCGAACACCCGGATGATTTTATGCGCAACATTCATGAACACAAGTCTTGGCCTCTAAGAACATAATAAATTGTGTGACATCAATCACAAGTCAAGCTCCATAGGCTTACTTTTCAAATCACTCTCCACTATTGTAGAAAAAATCACACTATATTGGATTAATAGATCTTTACTAAGCTTGTAATGTTAGACTAAGGTAAAGATTAAGAAAGAACAGGAAAGATTCAACAAGTAAAAGAACTTAATCTCTTAGTTTTGAACAAAACTCTTTAAGTATTGGATAACCTTACTTCAATACCCAACTCTTCCAACCATTTTCCGAGCATTTCTTTCAACAAATCACCATTTTTTTTCTTTCTTTCTTCTTTCTTTGCCATAATTCACTTCTTTTTTTATTTTGGCACATAAGACCATTCACCTCCTTTTTCATCATTTTTTTTCTTTTCCACAACCCCCAACTTATCTCTTTTCATGTATTTGGGCTAGTAGTAATATTTTTTTTTCTCATACTTTCATCCTTACTCTTCTTGACTGCTTCTCAACAAATATGTATAACTAAGTTCTTTTAAAAGGAAGGTAAGGACAAAATATTTTAGGCTCATAAAGGTGAGTAAATGGGCTATTGAAAGAAGCAAAGCTCAAATTTTTTTCAAGAAAAAGGCTCAAATGGGTGATTAGTGATAAATATAGCAATGATAAGTTTGGAAGGCTCAAACGGTTCAAAAATGGCCTATATCATATCCTAAGTAGTGTGCATTCTAGAAATTTGCCTCAAGTGATTATCAAATAAGTTCTAAAGCTTGTTGAGACCGCAAAAGTATTCACAAAGCAATCACACATAAAACTTCTCTAGATGCTTTAGACTATTCATACAATCTTACCACAAACTAGAGTCTCAAACCAAATCAAGATGACACTTAAATTATTCTCAAACTGAAGCAAGATTTAACTACTTCTAAATGTTGTATGCTATCTCAATTAAGCTCATATCATTGACATGTGAATTATATCTAAGGTTAACACAAAGCATGCTATAAACAAACAAAAAGGGAGAACGATACCAAGCAGTTCAACATGAAAAACAGGAATATGTTTCCTCCACCCCCAACTTAAAATAAGCATTGTCCTCAATGTGAAAGCAAAAGTTAAGGAAACTCCCTTTGTAGCCAAAAGTGCACAGAAGCTGAAAATTGTGCACCACCATTTGAACTGCTTCGTATATTTGTCCCTAAAAAAGAAATACGAAAGTAAAACTGGAAAACAGAAAAATAATAATAATAAATAAGAAAAAGAAATATGAAAAACAGTAAAAATAAAAAGATATGTTGTGGGTTGCCTCCCATGAGCACTAAGTTTTACATCTTTAGCCAGACGCTCTTATTCCCTCGTAGACAGACATAGGTTGAATGCACCAGCCACTGCTTCATTTCAAAATTTTGTGCTTGTATGCTTTAGCGAGACCTTAAGGATGTCATCAGTAACATCTACAAATTCTGGCTCGATATATACCCTTGTGAAACCATGTGTAAGGGTGGACTCCAATGGATTAAGGTGCTAGACCTTTTCCATGAATGAGCTAATCATGTACGCTTGGTGGGTTTCGTCAACATCCTCTGATTTTTTCGTTGTTGGGATGTGTAATAACTTATCACTTTGTGTCACAGTGGCATTCACCTCCTTCAAATTCTTTTGTGCTAGGTGTTGACCATGGGATGTGGACTGAGCTTAAGAAGGGAACTTACCTCGCTCAGTCACACTCAAGTATGTCATTAATTTGGACACTTGGCTCTTTATCTCTTTATTTTCTTCAACAACCTGCGTAATTAAAGATTCAAGTCTTTGATTAGTCTTATCCTGTGCCTCAATAAAAGCATGCAAAGTTTCTTCTAAAGGACTCCTAGAGGGTGCAGGTGCATAATATGGTGTAGGATATGATCTAGGGGGTTGTGTAGGCGGCTGATTTTCAGATTTCCAGCTGAGATTGGGGTGATTCCGCCACTCCGAATTATAGGTATCAGAGAAAGGTGAAAGAAGCTTTTTGTACATACCTAAGGCATTACATTGTTCCTCATACATCCCTCTCATCTCCGCAAATGCAAGACATTCTTGGGCGAGATGATTTACCCCGCCACACACAAAACATGGTTCAAAAGATTTTGCATGTTTAGCTATGTGTGTTGGCTTTAAGCTCTTAGTCTTTAACACATCTAGTTCCCTAGTGAGCATCTCGAACTTGGCCTTAAGGTTATCCCATTCCCTAAGATGGTAAATTCCACCACCATTTTGGTTCCCTACAGGTCGTGACCTATTTGTGCTTTCAGTAGCACTAGGTCCAGTCCAAGTGTGAGCTTTTTCAGCAAGCTCATTGAGGTACTCTATAGCCTCATCAGGATCTTTCTCCAAGAATTCACCATTACACATCATCTCTATAGATTGGCGCTCCCTATATGTAAGTTCCTCATAAAAATAGCTCACTAGGTGCCAATTCTCATACCCATGGTGAGGGCACATACTCAATAACTCCTTAAATCTCTCCCAATACTGACATAAAGTCTCACTATCCTTTTGTGCAAAGGTGGAGATTTGCCTTTTCAAAGCATTGGTCTTATGTTGGGGAAAGTATTTATTAAAGAAAATTTGAGTCATCTCAGTCCACGACCCAATAGATCGAGGTCTTAGTGAGTATAGCCAACTCTTAGCTTTATCCTTCAAAGCGAAAGGAAAGAACTTAAGCCTCACAATGTCATCGATTTCATCTTGACTATGAAAAGTCGCGACTACTTCCTCAAATTCTCGAATGTGCACATATGAGTTTTCATTGTCCAAGCCATGAAACGTAGGGAGTAACTGTATCATCCCTGTTTTAAACTCTAATTGGCGAGTATTGGCTGGAAACATAATGCATGATGGTGTGGCTGTGCGTGTAGGGTGGAGGTAATCCTGAAGTGTCCTAGCAACATTCTCATTAGGGTTATCGACCATGTTAAAAAAAATATTATAAATTCTTGTGTGGAGGTGCACTATGGTTTGATCTAAGCGAGGATTCACTAACGGACGTGGAAGGAGAGAGTAATTCTAGTTCAGGTCCACTAATGAATCTACCTCGCAAATCTCTCAGTCTAAGCATGCACCAAATGAATCAGAGAGGAAATAAATAAAACAGAATAAAAAAATCAAAAAATCAAAACTTAGAAAAAAAAACAATAACAAAAAATACTATAAAAAGAAAGAAGGGAAAAAATAAAAAAAATTATGCAGCAAGCTAAAAGAAGGAACGAAGTTACCGCATTTACAGCTGCTGAAAAGAAAAACTATTTACAGTTCTTCTACCGTCATGTCTCAAGGTTGACAATCTTCCTTGTACTTTAGCGCGTCTCCCCGGCAACGGCGCCAAAATTTGATTACGCCCAAAGAGTAACGCGGTAGTTGTAACACAGCTTTGGGGTGTTGATTCCACTGGGAGACAAACTAACTATAAGAGAAAGTGCAAACCTTAAAATGAACGATAAAAGTTAAACGAGAAAATCTGAGTTTGAAGTAGTGTGAAATAATTGTGTAAATATAATAGAGAACAAAAAGGGTCCGAGAATCCTCCCTAGGTTCGTTGCCTTATTTTATTCTTGATTCAATTGTTTTTATCTTGATTGCAAGTTTCACATCCCTAACAAGCAATCGACAAATATTCAATTAAAGCACATATATAAACCCTAATGTAATTGTTATGAAATACTCTTTGCTTTCAAGCACACATGACCTAACTTATAGATTATCAAGAAACGACAATATATTATAATGACAATACCGCAGTAATGGACAAATCTATAAGAGAGATCTACCAAACTCAATCACACCTCAACAACATCACATAAGAAGAGCATAACTAAACTTATATGGGGGAGAAAGATGCAATCACTGGATTAAGGGGAAATCTTCTAATTAGATTAAAAAGTAAATCATAACAATGTTTAATGATAATAAATCCAAACTACAATGAATCAAGACTAGAAAATAAGAACAACTACACCTAGGGATTCATCCCTTCGCCTTGCTTGGAGATTAGTTGGCCATAGGGGAGAGTGTGGCAGCCTTCATGATGTTTTCCCCGGCCTCCTGCCTCTCAAAAAGATGTTTTTAATAATAATAATATCAAACCCTAAGTGGTCTATTTATAATACACAAGGTCCAAGGGTGTTTTAGGGTTTAAAAAGTCATTAAAATCCTAATTAGGTCAAAGCTCGGAGAAGAAAAATGTGTGCATGCTGCGGTGCTCCTTTATGGGCGCTGTGGTGCTGGCTAGTGGTTCAAGATGTGGAGGTTCTGAGTGCTGCGGTGCTGGATAAGGAGCACCACAGTGCTGGCTAGTGCTGTTCTGTAGGCCTGACCTTTGTCTACTAAAACTGCCATAACTTTCTCTAGGAAAATCATTTTGACGAGCCGTAAAATTCTCCAGAAAATAGACTTTTGGATCTTTCTAAGAATATATGGCTCATCTCCTGATTCTTCTTGCATCAATATAGTTTAATTTTCAAAGATGATTGATATGTATGGGTAATTCTGGCAATTTAGTGAAACTTCTTTCCAAGTTCTTGTGAACCTTAACTCCGATGTTCATCGAGTCATTGTGCTTCAAGCAATGATAGCTTTTCCATCTCTTTTGAACTTAAAGTACCTGAAAATGCATCAAAATAGATCAATGATCCAAGAATGACACTTTAAGGTTGTTAAGGTATAAAAGTGCAATTCAAACCTAGATCAACCCTAAAATACTAACAATTAAGTACTATAAAGATGCATTTTATGACTCTCATCAATCCTCCTCAGACCTGTCTCCACGATTATGAGGAGTTCAATCCATAGCATCATTCTAAGACCTATCTTCATCATTTCGAGGGGTTCAATCCATAGCATCCTCCTCGGATCTGTCTCCAAGATTTCGAAGAGTTCGATCCATAGCATCCTCCTTGGTTCTGCCTCCATGATTCCAACGAGTTCGATCCATTGCATCCTCCTCGGATTTGTCTCCACAATTTTGAGGAGTTTGATCCATAGCATCCTCTTTAGACCTATCTCCAAGATTTTGAGGAGTTCGATCCATAACATCCTTCCCGAGTTTGTCTCTACGATTTTGAGGAGTTTAATCTATAGTATCCTCCTCGGGCTTGTTTCTACAATTTCAACGAGTTCGAGTTATAGTATCCTCCTTGGACCTGTCTCTAAGATTTTGAGGAGTTTGATCTATAGCATCCTTCTTGGACCTTTCTCCATGATTTTGAAGAGGTCGATCCATAGCATCCTCCTTAGACCTATCTCAAAGATTAAGAAGAGTTTAATATATAGCATCTTCCTCGAGCTTGTCTCCACTTTTTCGAGGAGTTTGATCCATGTTATTCTCATCGGACCTATCTCCAAGATTCCAAGGAGTTAGATCCATAGAATTCTCCTCAGATCAGTCTCTATAACTCCAAGAAGTTCACCCTAAGTTGAGTCTCTTGGACTTATCTTTTAAATTCTGAGGAGTTCACAACAACACTTAAATTCATATCACTCAGACTCGTTACATACCTCGTTTTGAGGCACTTCACTCAAGTCTATATCACTCAAACTCGTTACATACCTCACTATGAGGCATTCCACTCAAGTCTGTATCACTCAGACTCATTATATACCTTTCTTTGAGGCATTTCACTCAAATCCATATCACTTGGATTCATTACTCACCTCGCTTCGAGGAACTTAGCTCAAGATTGAGCCCCACAGACTTATCACTCTCCCTTTCGAGGGGGCAGTGCCAAGCTGTTAGGCCCCCTCGGAGTTTACATTCTCTCTCGAGAAGGTAAAGCCTAGCTATTAATTCTTTTCAAGCACAAGACATTCAAAGTCTTATGCTATGTAATACCAGTATTCATAAAGTAAGGGTAAAGAAGTAATTTAATAAATATGACATGAAATTAAAATAATATATTTATGTGAAGGATTTAGTATTGAATAAAATAATTCTTTTGAAAAAAAAAAAAGAAAGGATGCATATAGGCATAGTTACAAAGAAAATGAAACCAAAAAAATTTGTGGCAACATGAAAGAAAGAAAAAGAAAAAGAAAATGAAACCAAAAAAAAAAAATGTGGCAACAGGTGTTGCCACTTGCTGCCGAATTAAGGATGGGGTTTGCATGTATTAGAGGTGGAGTTTTTGTGGAGCAATTTTGGGGGAGGTGAGCTGCATGTTAAGCAGTTGGAAAAGAGTGAACAGTGACAAAGCGGCAGCTGCTACTAAAATGTTTTATAAATTGAATTTATTCATTTCCAAATTTTTGTTTGGTTTTCTTTCAATTAAACGTTTTCTTTAAACACTTGGGGACTGAAAGAAAGGTTAAAAGAGAAAATTTTGAAGGGATTTTTGGTGGAATTTCATAGAGAATCACAAGAAGCTATCAGAAAAACATAAGGTAATAATGTAATGTTTATTTTTGAATTTTTAGCATTCATGAAATTTTCTAGAAGTCAAAGTGGGAATTTTCAAAGGGTGTGGTTTATGAAGAAGTGAAAAATAAATTAGAAATTTAATAAAAATATGATGTCAAGTGTTGATGATCAGCAACCGAGGAAAATTGCTGAGAGGAACGGGAACGACAAGGAGGTGATCCACCGGTAGCTTTAAGTGCTACGTGGTGAGTTAGATTTACTTTAAGTAATCTAAATAAAAATAAAATATCTAGTAATAATATTAAAATAAATTATTAGCTTATACTTTGGTGGTAGATAAAAACTAAATTGATAGGTATGATATGAATTTTGGATATGTAGAAAATTATTAGGGGAGAAATAATATTTTTGGAATAATAAGTTGATTTAATAATAAAAACGATAAGTGAAATTCTTAATGAGCTATGGTTGATGTTTTGATACGAATTATGAGGAGATGAAAATTAGCGGATCTCTACAAGCTAAGTGGACGATTTGATGTGATTTATGATGAGAGGAATTTAGTGGAATTTTTTATAATAATTTGAGGAAAGACAAGATAGCTAAATTAAAATTTTGAATTCATGTTTTTTTTGTATGTTATTGTTCAGATCCATATTCCATATCATTGTTCATATGCATATGCATTAAGTAAAAGAAAAGAACCAGGAAGACAGTCGGTCTAATAAAAATGAAAGAACCGAGAAGGAAACTGGTCTAATGAAAATGAAAGAACCAAGAAGGTAATCGGTCTAATGAGAATAAAAGAACTGGGAAGGCAGCCGATCTAAATGAGAATGAAAGAACCGAAAAGGTAGCCAGTCTAAGATAAAAACATGTCGACATGTGGGTAGACGTTCCCTAATAATAATTCATGCATTGCATCTATTTTTAATTATTGCTTGCATTATTGAAATGTTGATGAGTGGTGTGTTATTGTGAATTTATTTATAAATGGATGAGTCTCACAGAGAGACAGTTATGGTGATAAGAACCATCTAAATGGTAGACTTTCTGATGTGAACCTTATTACGAGGAAATTTTGAGATAATTGATGGTCTTAAGGTGAACCAATAAATAAGAAGAAGAGATTGATAGAGAATAGATCTTTTGACATGTGTAGAGATAGTAGAATCCTAGTATTAAGTTGTATGAGATATAAATGATTAAATATTGAAAGACTATTTATAGAGATTGAGTACTTCTAGTAAATTTAATTCACTGAGCTTGTGAAGTTCACCCCTCATTGTACAGTGATTTCAGGTGGCAGGCAAGACAAATAGTTTGGTGAGTTAAGGTTCAGACAAAATCATTGTCTGTAAGCCACGTACATGTCAACATCCTCAGACTAATGAGAAAATAAAATAAAAATTTATTTGTAAATATTCATGCATTTTATGTTGTATATTATATTTAAGTTAGTATCAGATTGATGTATCTCCCTTGTTGAGGGTTGAGGATTGATGTAAAAATTTTGTTTATATTATTTTTATGGTTGCATATATGTGTTGTTCTGGGATTTTCTAAATATGATGACATCATCTCGGGGATGGCCAACCTGGGATGGGATGTTACAATTTTGGTATCAGAGCATTAGGTTTTATGATTCTGTAGACTGCATAAAAAGAAAGAAAGTGCAAGATTAAAATAAATTATATTTTAATGAACAGTTTGAGGATGACACGTGGACGAGCTAGAGCTAGAGTTAGAGTTGTTGATTTGAGAAGGCGTGGTAGGCCCCCAATATTTTTAACAAGTCGAGATTGAGTCTGAATCTGTGGTTCCTAGAAGGGAACATGTTGATAGTATGATTGATATTAGCAGTATAATCGATATTAGTAAAGATATAAGAGAATCTGAAGTTGAAAGAGATAAGTTAAGATAAGCTCTTTGTTTACGCCCAAAGAATAACGCGGTAGTTGTAGCACAGCTTTGGGGTGTCGATTCCACAGGGAGACAAATTAAAAGAATAGTAGAAGGAACAAAGAAACTAAAGAAAAATATTAAATGATTAATGGAGAACAAGATCAATTTTAAAAGCAAATTTGATAAACATTAAAGCATCGGGAATCCCTTGCACAAATCCGGTATTTTAATTACTCTTAATTCATTGAATAACTCAATTGGGAACTCAATTTCCAAAATTCCCAATCGGAAGATATAGATTTATAAACCAAGATTAAACCAAATGTAACCCTTTGAAAAATCATTTACCACTTCAAAATACATCAATTATTATCACTATTGAGAAAATCCAACGACGACAATATACTCGGGAAGCGATATTGCAGCAAAGAACTAAATCAATATAGATAAATACTTAATCCCAACATAATCAAAGAGCTAAACCATTCAATAAAAAACAGCATAACTGAATCCATAAACATAATAAACTCTATGACTTTTCGGAAAAGAAAACATCACTAATAAATTGCGAATAATAAAACAAAAGAGTTTTAATAATTAAAGATCAAATACATAAATTAAAAAATAAACAAAACTACCGTCAACTGTGCAAGTTTATCCTGAGCCCCACTTGAGAATTTAGTTACCCATAAATATAATGGACAACAAAAATCTCAAGGGAAAATTTGAATTCTTCGTGAGCATCCCCACTTGGTAGTGGAGATTCCCCATATTGCTCCCAAATGCCCTCCTGATTGCTCCAATTGGTAGCAAAGTCCTCCAGACTGCACACTGTTTGGTAGCAAAGCCTTGCAGATTGTACCCCCCTTTGATGAAGTGAAATTGGGCTTTTATAGGGCAACTCCATGAGTGCAATGTGTTTCCAATCCGATGTGGGATGTGGGATATAGAAATATATTTCCAACCAATGTGGGATGTGGGATTGAAGCCTTCATATGCCCTTCAAAACTTCTGCCCACACTGAAATCCCGCATAGCCTGACCTTTGTCTACTAAAACTACCATAACTTTCTCTAGAAAAATCATATTTACGAGCCGTAAAATTCCCCAGAAAATAGTTATTCGGATCTTTCCAAGCATATATGGCCCATCTCCTGGTTCTTCCTGAATCACTATAGTTTAAATCCACAAAAATCACTTCTCTCACGCTGAAATCACGCACAACTTGACCTTTGTCTACTTAAACTGCCATAACTTTCTCTAAAAAAATCATGTTTATGAGCCATAAATTCTCCAGAAAATAGACATTCGGATATTTCCAAGCATATATGGCTTATCTCTTGGTTCTTTCTGAATCAATACTGTTTAATCCGTAAAAATGACTGATCTGTTCGGGCAATTCTGGTAATTTAGTGAAACTCTTTTCCAAGTGTTTGTAAACCTGTAAAACAATGAAAAAACAACTCAAAGTAACAAATTCCTAAGCTAAAAAATGTAAATTAAGGGGCCAAGATATGCAATATTTGGCACTCATCAAATACCCCCAAACTTACATTTTGCTAGTCCCTCAGCAAAACAAAATAAAAAAAATGAAAAACAAAGAACATAAAGATAAGTTAATCATTCATGGTATCCTAAAATTTAAGCATCACACAAAACCATGATATTCATTCATGAGCAAGCTTAAAATGTTAACCCATCATCACAATGAATAGGAATTTTAAAATTTAATTACTTACAAAAGGCAAGCTAAGGCATCACAAGTCTGATTCAGTGTAAAGTGAATTAGCATATAAAGATAAGACTTTCAAATAACTTCAATGTGCAATGTTTCCATGTCTCAATATTCATAGAATTTCTCATCAAAATGAACAATGATGGCATAGTTTTATTTTCTTCTCTCTTTTATTATAACACTCTGCTATGTTTAGTTCCCTTAAGCTTTCTAATTGACCCATGTAATGAGTGTTGAGTCAATGACTCCCAAACCAGATGGTTTTAGGGCATTAGGTGTAAAGACACCCCTAAGGACTTACTAACTCGAGTAAAAAAGGCTACGAAACTAAACTGGTCTTAATGTTACCAAGTAAAATTCTCACCTTTTGATGTGAACACTCACTGCTTACTGAGGCAAGAGGTCCAGTTAATCAGCAAAAATTTTCTCAATGATCATTATGAATAAAATTCCCACCTTTTGACGTGAACACTCACTACTTACTGAGGCAAGAGGTCCATTTACTCAGCAAAAATTTTATTAATGATCATCATGAGCATTTTTCTCTTTTTGTGCAAACTTCTTTTGCAAAGTGTTTATCCAACAAGTCATCCAGTTCAGTTGAGTCATGGAAACATACACATTAAACTCACATGTCATACCTCACATTATTTAGTGCTAATGTGTTCGTGTCAGATTATATCAAACATGTGAATTCTCAAATGCCTAAAGTAAGTAACAAAATTTTAAAACTCTATCATCAAATCATGTGTTCAAGATTTTAAACTCACCAATGACATCACATCACAGTATTTGTTTAGATCAACCAAAATTTCAAAACAACATGAGCATACATTTATCTTTTCTTTTGAACAAAATAAAATAAAAAATAAAAAATGGGACAAAGTGTGTGTGAATGTGTCTCCCATACCCCCAAACTTAAATTACACATTGTCCCCAATGTGTGAACAAAATGGAAAGATCTGACCTGGGAGATGGAGAACGAGCTGGACATGTATGGCTCATAACACACCCCTAAACTTGAACTGATGCTCACATTTGTCCCTGAAAAAGAAATACGAAGGTAATACTGGAAAACAAAAAAATATTAAAAGAAAAGAAATATGAAAAACAATAAAAAATAAATAAAAGGATATGCTGTGGGGTGCCTCCCATGAGCACTAAGTTTTACGTCTTCAGCCAGATTGTCTTACTCTCCCAGATAAGCATAAGTTAGATGCTCTGGAAACTGCTTCAATTCAACTTTAGGTGCTCCCACACTTGAAGGAATTTGTTTTGCACTTTTCTCAGGCAACTCCTCAAACTTCGGTTGCCATGCTCGAGTGCCATAATCTAGAGTTCGCTTGCTTGATTTTAAAGCTTGAGGGAATGATACTTTAACATAACTCTTTGTCACCTCAGGTTCCTTGAGCAGCTCGGTACCACTACTATCTTGACCCTTTTTCCACATCCTTTATTGTTCATTGTTGGGATGTGTAATGACTTACCACTTCGTGTCACAATGGCATTCACATGCGCCATGTGTTGATCATGGGGCGTGGACTGAGTTTGAGAAGGGAACTTACCTCGTTCATTCACACTCAAAGAGCTCATCAATTTGGACACTTGGCTCTTTATCTCCTTATTTTCTTCAACAACTTGTGTAATCAATACTTCAAATCTTTGGTTAGTCTTACCCTGTGCCTCAACGAAAGCCTGCAAAGTGTCTTCTAAAAGACTCCTAGAAGATGCAGGTGCATGATATGGTGTAGGATATGATTTAGGGAGTTGTGCAGGTGGCTGGTTTTCAGGCTTCCAGCTTCAATTAGAGTGATTGCGCCACCTCGGATTATAGGTATCAGAGAAAGGTGAAAAAGGCTTCTTGTACATACCTATTGGAAAATCATCTTTTTACGGAATCCCAGGTTGTGATCTTTCCAAACACCCAAGTCTAGAATGACTTGTAATAAACAGCAAACAACAATCAGATAATCAAATAAATAACACAAGCAATTGTTATCGAGGTTCAGCAATATGCCTACATCCCCGTGAGCTCCTTCGAGCTCTCTGTACTAAATCAATGGAGTTCTTACAATTATAGCAACACCTCTTTAAGAACCCTCTTGTTCTTGAAGAACGAAAGAAGAGAAAAAGAAAGTGATAAGGACTAAGTGTTTCCCTGGAATTTTCCCCAAGAAAATTCCAATTTCAAAGCCCTTGAATCCCCAATCTATACTACTCTCTCTCTAAACAACCAGCCTCTCTTGAATGAGTCTCTCCTGTATTTAGTGTCTTTGCACTCTCACACATCATGTGTTCTATTTCACACACATTCACATGTCATTCGCATATCTCACATGTACCATTGATTGCTCCTAGATGACCCTTTATATAGGATAATGACCACCTCATCCAATCTTTAATATCAATCTCAACCCTTAGATCTCAATAACCGAAGACTCATGGTTATCTAAGAGTTTAAGTAATCCTGTGCATTTTAACCAAGTCCCACGCACCATCTTAAAGTGTTGATTCAAAGATGTCAGGTGTGCCTCGTGCTGAGGCTTGGAACAGGACGTGCTGAGGCTCAGTGCTTCGTGCTGAGGCTTGGATGGGCTGGGCCGCGGCGCAGCTTGGAGGGGAGAAGTTCTGGACTTGCTAGAGGTTGCAGCGCCCAAGGCTGGGCCGCGATGCATAGCCAGGACCTGATGCTAAACTCTTCATCCGTTTAATCCTTAGACAAATACCAACAATCTCTACCTTTGTCTAAGCAATTAAACCCGAACCCATTGTGTAGAGAACTCAAGATCCAAACTCAACTTGGGTCATGGCGCACACCTGCATCTGATGCTGAATTTTTCTCTCTTTAGTTCTTAGACAAATCCCAACAATCTCTACCTTTGTCTAAGCAACTAAAACCGAACCCATAGTGTAAAGAACTCAAGATCCAAACTCAACTTGGGTCACCATATTATTTGACTCCAATCCTCAGAAATCCAAGGCAATGATTGAACTTGCTTAGAGGTAGAACTTTAGTACCTAAATCTGTAGGATTTTCTTCCGTTGCGACTTTGTCCACATGAATGCATCCTTTCGTAACATTTTCCCAAATGAAATGATATCGAACATCTATATGCTTAGTCCACTCATGGAACACCAGGTTCCTACGCAAGTACAATGCACTTTGGCCATTCGAATATGCCACCACCTGCTCTTTTAGGACCTTCCACTCGTCCAACAACCCTTTGCACCACATAGCCTCCTTTATGGCTTCCGTTGCCACTATGTACTCAGCCTCGGTTATTGAGAGTGCTACCACCGGCTGCAACTGAGCCTTCAAATACCTCAGCAACCATTTCATCCCAACCCAAAGCTCCTTTCTGGGATTACTCATAAATCTGCTGAGAACTCTAATTGTTTGAGAAATGTTGGGCCTAGTACTTACCATCATGAACATGACTGATCCAACCGTACTAGAGTAAGGGACCTTTTCCATTTCCTTCTTCTCCTCATCTATTCTAGGACATTATTCGCTGGAGAACTTGAAATGACCAGCAAAGGGAATCTTCACTAGTTTACCATCTTCCATAGAAAACTTAGACAACACCTTTTCTATGTAGAAAGACTGAGAAACCTTCAATCTGTTTCTCTCCCTTTCCCGAATTCTTCTCATCCCAAGGATCTTTTGTACAAGGCTAAGATCCTTCCTCTCGAACTCCTCACTGAGTTAAGATGTCAACCGTTCTATCATCTCTTTGCTGTTATCAACCAATAGCATATCATCAGCATAGATAAGGATACTCACCATTTCCTCCACCTTATATCCAGGTGAGAAAATTTCTGTGAAATCTATGCCTTCTTTTTGCATGAACCCCTTCACCACTAGTGTAGCCTTGTTCTAGACTTCATCCCCTAGAGGGTTCCCTTTTTTGATCTTGTAAATCCACTTTCAATCCACAACTCTCTGTTTTCCTAAAATGTGCACCAATTCCCAAGAGTTGTTCTTCCTCAAAGAATGCGTTTCTTCCTCCATAGCTAGCTTCCATCTTGACGAATCCTTACATCCCATGGCATCAATGTAAGTCTCTGGTTCACTTATCCCTCCTTCTGTCCAAGGAGCTACTGCTTTCGCAGCCGCAAAACCATATCTCAATGGTGGTCTGACCAGCCTTCTTTTTCGGTCCTTTGTGACCTGATAGTTATTCTGACTTGCTGCATCATCCCCTTCTAGTTCAGCCTCCTCTCGAGTGTCCTGAGCTTGGCATTCATCAATAGGCTCTACCTGGTCCGAACCCCCTTACCTTCCTTGCTCTACCTAAACTGAATTTTCCTTGATGCTATGCTCCACTAATACCGAACTGGTTTGCTCACTATCCCCTGCAGGGTTAGTTTTCTCCAAATAAGGAAATAACAATTCATTAAAAATGATATCCCTACTTATTATGAGTTTAAATCATTTTGGCTCTAAGGACCACAACCTATACCCCTTAGCCCCTTCTCCATATCCTAGAAACACACACTTTCTAGACCTTAGGCTAAGTTTATCATCCTTTTGATGTGCATACGTAGCACACCCAAAAGTCCCAAGGTTGTTCAACTCAGGGGGTTTTCCACTCCACATCTCCTCGAGAATCTTGAGCTCTAAAGCTCTAGAGGGTGATCTGTTAACCAAATACGCAATAGTAGACACCGCTTCCCCCCAAAAACATTTGGGTAATTCGGATCCTAAAATCATGCACCTAACCTTTTCCCTAAGGGTCTTATTCATCCTCTCAGCCACTCCATTTTGCTGAGGCATTTTCACAATCGTTTTATGTATTAGAATCCCATTTAACTTACAGAATTGATTAAGTTTCTTGTTTAAAACTTTTAAGCCATTATCTGTTCTTAACACCTTAACTACCCTACCCGTTTGAGTTTCTTCCAGCCTTTTCCACACCACAAACTTATTCAAAGCATCTGATTTATTTTTAAGCAAATAAACCCAAATCTTTCTTGAATAATCATCAATTAAAGCCAGAAAGTAAAGATTACCTCCCTATGTTGGTGTTCTTGCTGGCTCCCAAAGACCCGCATGAATGTAGTCAAGAATGCCCTTAGACTTATGCACTTCGGTGTTGAAGCTGGCCCGATGTTGTTTCCCAAGAACACAACATTCACAGAAATAAAGTTCCTCTACTTTGTCACCATCAAGTAGACCATCCTTACTGAGAACTTGTAGGCCATTTTCACTCATGTGTCCCAAGTGATTGTGCCAAAGGGCCGCCTTATCCATCTCAACCATCAAGCTTACTACTTGACCCTTGATCTTCGTGTCTTCGATCATCTCATTGAGACCATCCTTTGTTGCTGCTTTGATCACTATCAAAGATCCCTTGGTTACCTTGATCTTTCCTCCCTCTGCCTTGTATGTGTACCCCATGGAATCTAGCTGTCCCAATGAGATCAAATTTCTTCTCAACTCTGGAAGATATCTCATATTCTTTAGCAGCTTTGTTATTCCATCAAACATCCTCAACTGGATGTCTCCCATACCC
The DNA here is from genome assembly GCA_023935145.1 of Bretschneidera sinensis. Lineage (NCBI taxonomy): Eukaryota > Viridiplantae > Streptophyta > Magnoliopsida > Brassicales > Akaniaceae > Bretschneidera > Bretschneidera sinensis. The sequence goes on along the minus strand of CM043703.1, from coordinate 60,969,130 downwards.
CTCACTTGGTAAGAAGTATCATTCCCCAGGAAAACCTTTCCATCATTGGTTTCCTTGAAATTCTTGAACCAATTCCTATGAGGACACATGTGATAAGTGCAGCCGGAATCCAACATCCATTTCTCGTAGCCTTCTTGCCACTTGCTCACACTTGAGCACACAACAAGAACACCATCTTACTGTTCTGCCTTGGCAACCGAAGCCTCTCTATTCTTGGTATAGCTTCCTCCCTCATCCCTTATCATCTTCTTGCAATCTTTTTTGAAATGACCCTCCTTATGGCAGTAGAAGCATCTCTTCCCTCCAAATCTCGGTTTGGAGTGCGCTCTCCCATGGCTTTGTCCTCTACCTTTGTCCCGATAGTAGCCATGTATGTTACTGCCATACTGAGTTATTAGCCTTCCTCTAACGAACAGCCCTTCTCCACTTGATGCTTTCCTCAACTTGGCATCAAGATTATCTTGCAACTCTTTATCAAGATCCAAAGCCAAGATTCGTTTGCAAAGATACCTCTTATTAGGAAGAGTCTTGGTAAGAAACAACTTATCTAGTTTCTTCCAAATGACAGCTGGATCTTCTGAGTCTCCACACTCCCTAGTCGCACTATCCGACATGTGCAGAAAGATGGTGTTGTATGCCATCTTCTTGATCTCATTCTGCTGGACCTCCGTGATACTTGCTGGAAAAGTGTCATCTTCTCTAATCCCCAAGTCCACCTTTTGTTGTATAAGAACCACCTTGATTCTCCGCTTCCAAAGGGAAAAATCTCCCTTTCTATAAAACTTCTCAACAATGAAGTTTGAACCCATCTTGTAGAGAAAATTCTAGATTTATGCAGCACCCACAATTGTTTTCCAACTTCTTCTAAATCTCAAGAACACGATCAAAGATTGATCTCAATACCATTCTAGAATCACCCTCAAGAACATGATCAGATCTTGATCTCTACTCCATTCTTGAATCACCTCAAGAACACGATCAAATATTGATCTCTACTCCATTCTTGAATCACCTCAAGAACACGATCAGATATTGATCTCTACTTCGTTCTTAAATCACCCAAGAAGTTGACCTTTGATTCTTAGAGTCTTGCTCTGATAAAACCTTGTTCTTGCTCCGATACCAGCTGTCCAAAGCTCTGATACCACTGTTGAAAAATCACCTTCTTGCGGAATCCCAAGTTGTGATCTTTCCAAACATCCAAGTCTAGAATGACTTGTAATAAATAGCAAACAACAATTAGATAATCAAAGAAAGAACACAAGCAATTGTTATCAAGGTTCGGCAATGTGCCTACGTCCCCGTGAGCTCCTCCGAGCTCTCTGCACTAAATCAATGGAGTTCTTACAATTACAGCAACACCTCTTCAAGAACCCTCTTGTTCTTGAAGAACAAAAGAAGAAAAAAAGAAAGTGAAAAGGACTAAGTGTTTCTCTGGAATTTTCTTGAATTTTCCCCAAGAAAATTCCAATTACAAAGCCCTTAAATCCCCAATCTATTGGGAAACCACCTTGGATGATGCCCAGGAGGTGATCTTCCAAACACCCAAGTCTAGAGTGACTTGTATAAAGAAAATGGACAGCAACCAATCAAAGCAAGAAAGAAAAGAACACAAGAAATTTGTTGACGAGGTTCGGCAATATGCCTACGTCCCCGTGAGCTCCTCCGAGCTCTCTACACTATCTTATCAATGGAGTTCTTTACAATCAACAACACCCTTCCAAGAACTCACAGGTTCTTGAAGAACAAAAGAAAAAGAAAGTGATAACAACTAACCCTAGAATTTTCCCAAGAAAATTCCCCTTACAAGCCCTTGAATCCCCTTTCTATTCTATTCTCTCTTTCTAAACAACCAACCTCTCTACATAATCTCTCTTGAGTTTAGTGTCTTTGCACACTCACAATTGATCTTAATTCTAATTACAAGTTTTCATAAGTTATCACATCATTTTAGATTGAAGCTAGGTGACCCTTTATATAGTGCACCAACCTAACATTAGCCTAATGTTACAAGCTTATTAAAGACCTATTGATCCAATGTAGTGTGATTTTTCTATAATAGTGGAGAGTGATTTGAAAAATAAGCCTATGGAGCTTGATTTGTGATTGATATCATGCAATTCATTATATTCTTAAAGGCCAAGACTTATAGTCATGAATGTTATGTATAAAATCATCCGGGTGTTCAGACTAATGGATTGTGGCAAGACGGATGTTAAGGGTCAATGACAATTTTAAGATTGATGTTTGGATTATTTTTGGACTTAAGTGATATTTAATAATTCTATGTGCTGTATATTATGTGCAATTTCTGAGACAAAAAGCGAATTGCTCTTGGTTTAACGCTAACATTGCTCTACCTTGTTTTGATTCCTACCGTAGAATTCATCTCTTGTTTTCACTTGAATTGCTAGGGACTTGCAATAAGCTAGTTGGGGGTTGTGATGAGAATCATAAAATGCATCTTAATAGTACTTAATTGTTAGCATTTTATGGTTGATCTTGGTTTTAATTGCACTTTTATACGTTAATCACTCTAAAGTGATATCCTTGGATTGTTGATCTATTTCGGTGCATTCTCAGGTACTTTGAGTTAAAAGAGATAGAAAAGCAATCATTTTTTAAAGTGCGAAGATTCCATGCATAACAGAGTCTTTGAGTGGTTACGGGGAAGCAAAAATGAAGAAAATCCACCTTCAGTGGGCACCTAGGCTTGGACCAGTGAGGGCCTAGGCGCCCAGAACATGCACAAGATCAAGTACCAGCTAGCACCAAGGCGCCCACCAAGGAGGGCAGCGGCGCCCAGAACCTCCCTAACCTCAGCCTTCAGCAAGAGCCGCAGTACCCACAAGGCAGGGCCACAGCGCCCAGAAGCACACTTCTCCAAAAACCAAGGCCAACCCGCGGCGCGCACTTGAAAGTTTGTCTCTGAGTTATGACCTAATTAGGACTTTAAAGATTGTTTAAACCCTAGAACACCCTGGACCTGTTGTATTATAAATAGATCACTTAGGGTTTTAGAAAAGGGATCTTGGAAAGTCTGAAAAACTCAAGAAGGCTACCACACTCTCCTCCATCAAAGAGTTCAACAATGAACTTCATGGCGAACTAATCTCCAAGCAAGGTGAAGGGATAAATCCCTAGGTGTAGTTGTTCCTATTTCCCTTTCTTTTTCTTTTGTTCTTAGGTGTAGTTGTTCCTATTTCCCTTTCTTGATTCAATTGTAGTTGGGCATTATTGTCAAAACATTGTTATGTGTTACTCTTTTATCTAATTAAAGGATTTTCCCTTTATCCGATGATTGTTTCTTTATCTTTGATTTAAGTCTAGTCATGCTCTTCTTGCATCAAGATTATTGGGTATGATTGAGTCCGATAGATTTATCTTTCAGGTTAGTCCATTACTACAATATTGTCATTAAAGATATATTATCGTTTCTTGATAAATCTGTAGGATAGGTTATGTGTGCTTAACTCGAAAGAGTAATACATATCAATTACATTAGGGTATATATATGTGCTTGATTGAATATTTGTCGATTGCTTGTTTGGGATGTGAAACATGCAATCGAGATAAAACCAACTGAATTAAAGATTGGAATAAGGCAATGAACCTAGGGAGGATTCCCGGAACCTTGTTGTTTCTTTATCATATATTTCAATCTATTTACACAATTACTTCATTATTCATATCTTCTCACTTGACTTTTATTGTTCGTTTTAAGGTTTACACTTTTCCTTTGTAGATCGCTTTTCCCTCTGGAATCGACACCCCAAACCTATGCTACAACTATAGCGTTATACTTTGGGCATAATCAAATTTTGGCGCCGTTGCCGAGGAAATGCGCTTGCATACAAGGAAGATTGTCAACTCTAAGACAAAATGGTAGTATCGTTCCTTTCTTTAAATTTTGACTTTCTGATTTTCTTTTATTTGTTATGTTTTATTACCTTTTAACTTAGTTGGTGTATGCTTAGGCCGAGAGATTCGTGAGGTAGATTCACTAAGGGACCCGAAATAGAGTTACTCTTTCCTTCCACGTCCGTTAGTGAAACCTCGCCTAGATCAAACCCTAGTGTACACCCAACCGAGAATATAGAAAATTTTGCTAACATGGCTGAAAACCCTAATGAGAATGTTGCTAGGACACTTAAAGATTATTTACATCCTAGCCGGACAGCCACACCATCATGCATTATGTTTCCAGCCAATACTCGCCATCAAGATTTTAAAACAAGGATGATTCATTTACTCCCTACATTTCATGGCTTGGAAAACGAAAACCCATATGTACATATTAGGGAGTTTGAGGAAGTAGTTGCGACTTTTCATAGTAAAGATGCAACTGATGATATCGTAAGACTCAAGTTTTTTCCTTTCTCCTTGAAGGATAAAGCTAAGAGTTGGTTATACTCACTGAGACCACGATTTATTAGGTCATGGAATGAGATGACCCAGGTCTTCTTTAATAAATACTTCCCTCAACATAAGACCAATGCTTTAAAAAGACAAATCTCCACCTTTGCACAAAAGGAGAACGAGACTTTGTATCAGTCTTGGGAGAAATTTAAAGAGTTATTAAGTATGTGTCCACACCATGGGTATGAGAGTTGGTGCTTAGTGAGCTATTTCTGGTTATTATCAAATTGAAATTGCATTAGAAGACCAAGAGAAAACCACTTTCACATGTCCTTTTGGAACTTATGCTTTTCGTAGAATGCCATTTGGATTATGTAATGCCCCTGCCACTTTTCAACGCTGCATGATGAGCATCTTTAGTGATATGGTTGAAAATTACATAGAGGTTTTTATGGATGACCTAACTATTTTTGGATCTTCATTTAATGCATGCTTAATGAATTTAGAAAGAGTGTTGATTCGTTGTGAAGAAAAGGAGTTAGTCTTAAATTGGGGAAAATGCCATTTTATGGTATCATCCGGTATTGTCTTAGGGCATATTATTTCTTCTAAGGGGATAGAGGTTGATCAATCTAAGATTGAATTAATCTCTAAATTACCCATACCTAAGACAATAAAAGATGTAAGATATTTCCTTGGTCATGCTGGTTTTTATAGGAGGTTTATACAAAACTTTTCCAACATATCTAGACCACTATATGCTCTCATAATTAAAGATGTTCCTTTTGAGTGGACTCAAGCTTGTCAAGAGGCCTTTAAAATGCTGATTGGCAAGCTTACTTCAGCACTTATAATGTAGTCACCTGATTGGAATTTACCTTTTGAAATCATGTGTGATGCTAGTGACTATGTTGTAGGTGCTGTTCTTGGACAGTGAAGAGAGGGAAAACCTTATGTCATTTACTATACTAGTAAAACTCTTAATGGTGCTCAAATGAATTACTCCACCAATAAAAAAGAATTGCTAGCTGTAGTATTTGCTTTGGATAAATTTCGTGCTTATTTAATTGGATCTCCTATCCTTATTTTTACAGATCATGCAACCCTCAAGTATCTTCTTACAAAGAAGGATGCTGGCATGATTAATACGGTGGATCCTACTCCTACAAGAATTTGACATCACCATCAAAGACGAGAAAGGAGTAGAGAATGTAGTAGCGGACCATCTCTCAAGGCTCACATTTGAGGACACCTCTGATGACATACCAATCAAGGATGATTTTTCGGATGAGCAATTACTCTCTATTACTTCTCTACCATGGTTTACTCATATTGTGAATTATTTAGCTACGTAATTTTTATTGGGATGACCCCTGTCTTTTCAAGTACTGCCCTGACCAAATTTTAAGGCGTTGCATCCCTAATGAAGAGATTGCCAGTGTCTTAGAATTTTGTCACTCCCAAGCTTGCGGAGGCCATTTTTCAATGAAAAAAACCACGGTAAAAATTTTGCAGTGTCGATTTTATTGGCCTACCTTATTTAAAGATGCAAACATCTATTGTTGCTAATGTGAAAAGTGTCAGAAGTTAGGAGCTGTGTCTCGTCATAATATGATGCCCTTAAACCCAATTTTAGTGATTGAAATCTTTGATTGTCGGGGCATTGATTTTATGGGACCCTTTCCTCCTTCCTTCGGATACCAATATATCATCGTGCCAATAGATTATGTATCAAAGTGCATAGAGGAAATAGTTTTCCGAAGCAATGATAATAGAACAGTAATTAAATTTCTCAAAGAAAATGTGTTATCTCGATTTGGTACACCATGTGCTATAATTAGTGATCGAGGTGCACATTTTTGTAACCATTCTTTTGAAGCTTTGATGAGAAAATATGGGCTGTTACATAAGATTTTCACTGCTTACCATCCTCAGACAAGTGGACAAGTAGAACTTGCTAATAGGGAAATTAAACAAATTTTAGAAAAAACGGTTAACCCGGACTGCAAGGATTGGTCTTTGAGACTAGTTGATGCGCTTTGGGCTTACCATACAGCTTTCAAAACCCCCTTAGGTATGTCACCTTATAGGCTTGTTTTTAGAAAGCCTTGCCACTTACCTATAGAGCTTGAGCATCAAGCTTATTGGGCCATCAAGTCTTTTAATTTTGATTTGGAGAGGCGGGTAAGCTTAGGAAATATCAGCTAACTGAGTTAGAGGAGTTAAGAAATGATGCTTATGAGAACTCTAGAATCTATAAGGTGCAGATGAAAATATTTCATGATAAAAATATTTTGAGGAAAACATTTAAGCCTAATGATCGGGTGTTCTTATATGATTCTAGACTCCATAAGCATCCAGGAAAACTACAGTCGAGGTGGACCGACCCTTTTGTAGTAAAGAATGTTTTCGAAAATGGGGCGGTGGAAATAGAGGATACTAGGGATGGTCGAACTTTTAAAGTAAATGGTCAGTGCCTTAAGATCTTAATTGATAGGCAAGATTCAGAAGTGAAAGACATTCCGCTTATGGATCCGGTCTATTCACTTTGACTACACCACACAGGTACGTTTTTATTTATTTTTCTTTTGATTTGTTTGTTTTGTTTCTAATTAAGTTTTATTAAATTTTAATTGTCAGTTTTTCTTTTAGTTTAATCTGATTTTTAAATACTATTTTTTATATCATTATTTATTTGACTAATTTTATTTTATTTTTATCTTTCTTTTGGCAACAAACGAGTTTTTTTTTTTGTAGAAAACAGGCCCAGCAAGACAGCTCATGCACCTAGGCCCAGCACTGTGCATGCTGCAGCGCACAGTGTGCACGCACAGCACCAGCCTAGTAGGATAACCCGTGCACCATGCCCCAGCACTGTGTGCGTTGCAACGCATAGAATGGGCACACACGCACACAACAGCTCAAGCCACGGTGCCCCAGAGAGCAAGCCGCGGCGCCCACTCGTGCCCTGGTCCATTTAAAGAAAAATTTCATCCTTCTTCTTCATTTTTAATTTGAGATTACAACAGCACACCTCCCTCTCTCTCATCCTCTCTCCAAGACCCTCACTCACCCACTCACTTTTACGCAAAATTTCTTGATTCTAACATCATTTCTTATAAGATTTTGCACTAATATTGCAGATTTTGTTGGATATTTCTCCAAAAAGCTTGGTACTAAGAAGATTTTGGGTTCATTAAGCAAACTTCAAGTTGGTGGGTAATCTTTCTCCTCTCCAACTTTGTGCATCAAGTAAGCTAAATTTCTTCTCTTTGTTGTTCATTTGTGCTATTTGGGTGGTTGATTTTGAATTAGTACTCTTGTTCTACATATTTGATTCAAATGGCACCTAAACCTAAGAGACAAAGGGGGAAACAAGCACAAGAATATGATGAGGGCAAATTTGTTAGTTTTGAGACTAGTGTGAGATATGTTAGGATGATGCACACTAGAAAACCCATTCCTGAGAGAGGATTCAATATAACAGAGAGAGCAAACCCCAACTTGTTTAGAATGATTATTGATAGGCATTGGGGTACTTTTGCTAGCCAACCACCTAATTCCCTCACAAATGTGGTTAGAGAATTCTATACTAATGTAAAAGAACATAGGAATGGTAAGGTGAGAGTGAGGAAAAATATTTTCTTTTAGAAGCATATCTATCAACAGATTTTATGGGCTCTCTGACATAGAAAACAGTGAGTATATTGCTTATGCGTCTAATATTAATTATGAAGAAATTTGCAATACTCTTTGTATTTCGGGCACTATATGGAAAATGACAGGTGATACCCCTGAAACCTTGCCCGGTACTTCTCTGATCGTCAATGCTAGAGCTTGGCAATATTTTATATGTCAGCGATTGATGCCTGCCACGCACTATAGTGACCTTACTGTTGAGAGAGTTGTGCTGATTTATGTCATTTTGATGGGCATGACTATTGATGTAGGCCAGATCATATTTAATTCTATCATACACACTGTACAACAAAAGCTTGGATTGTACTTCCCTTCCTTAATTACGCAATTATGCATCCAAGCCAGAGTTCAGTACAGTCCTGATGAGGACGCCTAGCAACCAAAGAAGCCCATCGATGATGGTATGCTCACTCAAATTAAAGCCTCAAAGCTGCTAGTTCCAGGAGAGAGAGCGGCGATTGAAGCTCCTCCTCCCCCTAGGCACTTCACTGTTGCAGAGTGCCTTGAGCATTTAGAGATTCATTTTGACGAGCAATAAAAATCATGATAGATTTGATCGTCAGGAACATTTCTTGGCTAGGCAAGTTGATTATCAAGCAGGGGTGTACTCTTCTTTTGGTCAGATGTACCAACACCTTGCCTCCGCTACTGGTTGTAACATGGATCACTTTGCCACCCTATCTGGGTTCATCTTGTGATCCAACTTCTGAGGATGGTGAAGAGAATGAAGAAGAGGATGATGACATAGAGGATTAGTTTTGGGTTATATCTTGTTTGTTTCCTTTTATTTTATTTTACTTGTTATCGGATGATTGTACTAACATTCTTTTTCTTTTCCTTTTCATTATTTTATTTGTCATACTTTGTTTTTATTTTTAGTTATTTCTTTCCCTTTTCATTATTTTATTTGTCGTACTTTATTTTCATTTTTAGTTATTTCTTTCCATTTCATATGTTCACCTAACATACGGTGGGAATCTTAATGGTACACCGCAGTTGCTTTCCTTTTGTTGTTTTGTTCTATATTGTAGATCGAAATTTTAGCATAAGGAATGGCATGCAGTTCACATGATGGTGCACAATTTTCAGCGTGTGTGCACTTTTGCTTACAAAGGGAGTTTCCTTTCCTTTATCTTTAACATTGAGGACAATGCAATTTTTAAGTTGGGGGTGGAGGAAACGTATTTTGTTTTCATTGAACTACTTGGTGTTACTTTCCCTTTTTATCTATTTTTAGCATGCTTTGTGTTAACCTTAGAGTTAATTCACATGTCAATGATATTAACTTAATTGAGATAGCATATAACATTTAAAGGAAGTTAAATCTTGCTTCGGTTTGAGAATCATTTAAGTGCCAATCTTCATTTAGTTTGGGACTCTAGTTTGCGGTAAGATTGTATGATCAGTCTAAAATCATTTAGAGAAGTTTTATGTGTGATTGTTTGTGAATACCTTTGTAGTCTCGACAAGCTCTAGAACTTATTTGATAATCATTTGAGGTGAATTCCTAGAATGCACATTACTTAGGATATGATATAGGCCATTTTTGAACCGTTTGAGCCTTTCAAACTTACCATTGCTATATTTATCGCTAGTCACCTATTTGAGCCTTTCCTTGAAAAAGAAATCGAGCCTTTGTTTCTTTCAATAGCCCATTTACTTACCTTTATGAATCTAAAAAGATTTTATCCTTACCCTTCTTTCAAAAAGAATTAGTTATACACATTTGTTGAGAAGCACTTAAGAGGATTAAGGATGGAAATATGAAAAAAAAATATTACTACCATAACCCAAGTACATTAAAGGAGATAAGTTGGGGGTTGTGGAAAAGAAAAGAATCAAAAACAAGGTGAATGGTCTCATGCCAAAATAGAAAAGAAAGAGAAGAAAAAGTGAAGTGAAGTATGGCAAAGAAAGAAGAAAAGAAAAGAAAAATGGTGACTTATCGAGAGATATGCTCTTATAAAAAAATGGTTGAAAGAGTTGGGTGTTGAAGTAAAGTTATCTAAGTGCTTAAAGTGGTTATGTTTAACTTAAGAGACTGAGTTCTTTTACTTGTTTAATCCTTCTCGTTCTTTCTTAACCTTTACCTTAGCCTAACGTTACATGCTTATTAAAGACCTATTGATCCAATGTAGTGTGATTTTTCTACAATAGTGGAGAGTGATTTGAAAAATAAGCCTATGGAGCTTGATTTGTGATTGATGTCACACAATTCATTATATTTTTAGAGGCCAAGACTTGTATTCATGAATGTTGTGCATAAAATCATCCGGGTGTTCGGACTAATGGATTGTGGTAAGACGGATGTTAAGGGTCGATGACAATTTTAAGATTGATGTTTGGATTATTTTTGGACTTAAGTGATATTTAATAATTCTATGTGCTGTATATTATGTGTAATTTCTGAGAAAAAAGTTAATTGCTCTTGGTTTAACGCTAGCATTGCTCTACCTTGTTTTGATTCCTACCGTAGAATTCATCTCTTGTTTTCGCTTGAATTGCTAGGGGCTAGCAATAAGCTAGTTGGGGGTTGTTATGAGAATCATAAAATGCATCTTAACAGTACTTAATTGTTAGCATTTTATGGTTGATCTCGGTTTTAATTGTACTTTTATACGTTAATAACTCTAAAGTGATATCCTTGGATTGTTGATCTATTTCGGTGCATTTTCAGGTACTTTGAGTTAAAAGAGATAGAAAAGCAATCGTTGTTTAAAATGCAAAGATTCTATGCATAACTGAGTGTTGGAGTGGTTTCGGAAAAACAAAAATGAAGAAAATCCACCTTCAGTGGGCGCCTAGGCTTGCTCTAGTGAGGGCCTAGGCACCCAGAACATGCACAAGATCAAGTACCAGCTAGCACCTAGGTGCCCACCAGGGAGGGCCACAGCGCCCAGAACCTCCCCAAACTTAGCCTTCAGCAAGAGCTGCGGTGCCCACAAGGCAGGGCGGCGGCTCCCAGAAGCACACCTCTCCAAAGACCAAGGCCAAGCCGCGACGCCCACAAGTGAGAGCCGCAGCGCGCACTTGAAAGTTTATCTCCAAGTTATGACCTAATTAGGACTTTAAAGATTGTTTAAACCCTAGAACGCCCTTAGACCTCTTGTGTTATAAATAGATCACTTAGGGTTTTAGAAAAGGGATCTTGGAAAGTCTGAAAAACTCAAGAAGGCTACCACACTCTCCTCCATCAAAGAGTTCAACCATGAACTTCATGGCAAACTAATCTCCAAGAAAGGCGAAGGGATGAATCCCTAGGTGTAGTTGTTCCTATTTCCCTTTCTTGATTCAGTTATAGTTAGGCGTTATTGCCAAAACATTGTTATATGTTACTCTTTTATCGAATTAAAGGATTTTCCCTTTATCCAATTATTGTTTCTTTATCTTTGATTTAAGTCTAGTCATGCTCTTCTTATGTCAAGATTATTGGGTATGGCTGAGTCCGGTAGATTTATCTTTCAGGTTAGTCCATTACTGCAATATTGTCATTAAAGATATATTGTCATTTCTTGATAAATCTGTAGGATAGGTTATGTGTGCTTAACTCAAAAGAGTAATACATATCAATTACATTAGGGTATATATATGTGCTTGATTGAATATTTGTCGATTGCTTGTTTGGGATGTGAAACTTGCAATCAAGATAAAAACAACTGAATTAAATATTGGAATAAGGCAACGATTTCAATTTATTTACACAATTACTTCATTATTCATATCTTCTCACTTGACTTTTATCGTTCGTTTTAAGGTTTACACTTTTCCTTTGTAGATTGCTTTTCCCTGTGGAATCGACACCCCAAACCTGTGCTACAACTACAATGTTATACTTTGTGTGTAATCAAATTTTGGCGCCGTTGCCGGGGAAACGCGCTTACATACAAGGAAGATTGTCAACTCTAAGACAAAACGGTACTATCGTTCCTTTCTTTAAATTTTGACTTTCTGATTTTCTTTTATTTGTTTTGTTTTATTACCTTTTAACTCAGTTGGTGTATGCTTAGGCTGAGAGATTCGCGAGGTAGATTCACTAAGGGACCCGAAATAGAGTTACCCTTTCCTTCCACGTCTGTTAGTGAAACCTCGCCTAGATCAAACCTTAGTGTACACCCAACCGAGAATTTAGAAAATTTTGCTAACATGGTTGAAAACCCTAATGAGAATGTTGCTAGGACACTTAAAGATTATTTACATACTAGCCGGACAGCCACACCATCATGCATTATGTTTCCAGCCAACACTCACCATCAAGATTTTAAAATAGGGATGATTCAATTACTCCCTACATTTAATGGCTTGGAAAACGAAACCCTATATGTACACATTAGGGAGTTTGAGGAAGTAATTGCGACTTTTCATAGTCAAGATGCAACTGATGATATCGTGAGACTCAAGTTTTTTCCTTTCTCCTTGAAGGATAAAGCTAAGAGTTGGTTATACTCGCTGAGACCACGATCTATTGGGTCATGGAATGAGATGACCCAGGTCTTCTTTAATAAATATTTCCCTCAACATTGGAAAAGAATCATCTTCTCCAATAGCCAAGTCCACCTTCTGTTGCATAAGAACAACCTTGATCTTCCGCTTCCATAGGGAAAATTTTCCTTTTCCATCAAACTTCTCAATGACGAAATTTGAACCCATGTTGCGGAGATGATCCCAGATTTGTGCAGCACCCATAAATGGTTTCCAACTTTTTCTAAACCTTAAGAACATGATCGAAGATTGATCTCAACACTGTTCTTGAATCACCCTTAAGAACACGATCTGATCTTGCTCTTTACTCCATTCTTGAATCACCTAAGAAGTTTGTTATTTAATTCTTGGAGTCATGCTCTGATACTTTCTGTTCTTGCTCCGATACCCAGTTGTGCAAGCTCTGATACCACTGTTGGGAAACCACCTTGGATGATGCCCAGGAGGTGATCTTCCAAACATCCAAGTCTAGAGTGACTTGTATAAGAAAAGAAACAGTAACCAATCAAAGCAAGAAAGAAAAGAACATAAGAAATTTGTTGACGAGGTTCGGCAATATGCCCACGTCCCCGTGAGCTCCTTCGAGCTTTCTACACTATCTTATCAATGGATTTCTTTACAATCAACAACACCTTTCCAAGAACTCATAAGTTCTTGAAGAACAAAAGAAGAAGAAGAAGAAGAAAGTGATAAGAACTAACCCTGGAATTTTCCTAAGAAAATTCCTCTTACATGACCTTGAATCCCCTTTCTATTCTACTCTCTCTTTCTAAACAACTAGCCTCTCTACAGAATCTCTCTTGAGTTTAGTGTCTTTTTACTTTTACAATTGATCTCACTTTTAATCACAAGTTATTCCTCACACATCTTGTTTTAGATTGAAGCTAGGTGACCCTTTATATAGTGCACCAACTTCTTGACCAATCTTGAGAGTCAATATCCACCCTTAGATCTTGAGGACTAATCAACCTTAGCCCTCCATCAATCCTAAATGATCCTATGCATTTTTTATATGTCTCACGAACCACTTAGAAGGCTGAAATATGTGTGCATCAGTGTGCCTGGCGCCGCGGCCTGAAACAGGGTGTGCTATGGCCTGGAATAGGGCTGAAGCACCTCCACTTGTCACCTTTTTGGGAGCCACAGCCTGGGGTAGGCTGAGCCGCAGCGTGCCCTTCCTTTAGCACTCCTCCATGTTGTGTGTCGTGGCCTAGACAAGGCTGGGCCACGGCTTGCCTTGGTGTGAACTCCATGATGAACTTAATTCATCTTTTCTCGTTTAAACCTTAGACAAAATTCCAACACTTCCTTTTAGTTACTTTCCTATTTCATGTTTTCCTAGTTGTAGAAGTAATTCACATTTTAGTGTCTTTCCTTTTTCCTAGAAGGAGTAGTATTATTGTACTTTCCTTTTCTTTTCTAGGAGTTTGCCTATATAAGGCTGGCCGCCCTTGCCTTATAAACACAACAGATTTTTCCTAGACAAGTGAATAAAGAGAGAAGAGAAAGAGGGCGGCTGCCAAGTCTCAATGAAGAGACATCTTCAACAATCTTGAATGCTTCATCAACTTATTTCAAGCAAAAGAGTTTTATTCTCTTCTCTTTAGTTCTTTTTTGATGCATTCCAATAAGTGCATGGTTGATTTCAGATTTGTTATGAACTAATTTTATTTTTCTAGGGCTTTAATGTAGTCTAGCTTTGAACACACAATTTAAATTGCAAGTTATTTTATTTCTAGTTTTTTTTATGATGAGTGTTTATACTTGATCATATTACTTACAATTTTCTGGCCAGTTATTTTTTGATTTATTGAATCATAATGAAACCGAGAAGTAATTTGTGATTAAAAGCTTTTAGGATTAAACACCATTAGTTGAGAAAAAGATAGAGATACTTTACCACGACTAGTGTGATTTTAGATTAAGAAAAATCCAAAGAACTTAATATATCTTCAAATAATTTAATTTACATAGAGATATGATCAATTATTAGGTGGAGATATTTCTAATATTATTCGAAAGAAAACATTGAATAATTAAGAGATTTATTTTTCATCAACTTGAAAAAGTGGAATTTTATAACAATGAATAATAAATTGTGTGGAATTAGCTAGGTGAAATTGAAAGCTCTAGATTTATTTTTATTATCTTTACAACCTTTAGTTTTATTCTCTTTTCTTTTAATATATTTTTGTCAAGCACTTTAGTTTAATTTAAGTGATAAAGTCTTTAAAATTTATGTTTTATTTCCAAATAATAAATAATTTGGTAAATTTCAATACTCAATAGCATAATTAGTCCTTGCGGGTTCGACATTTTTTTCTTTAAAACTTTACTAATTTTTGCGATTTTGCTCGCTTACAAATATTTTCACACCAAGTTTTTGGCGCCGTTGCCGGGGACAAATTATTTGTAATTGATATTGATACTACCTAGATTGTTACTAATTTGGATTATTTTTTAGATTGGTGATTAGATCTGAGTTTTTCTTTTCTTTTATTTTTATTTCAGGATTTAGAAGTGTATGCCCCGATCTAAACCATCACTTTTTGATCCTGAGAATAAGAAAACTTTACGTCAAATCAAGAAAAAGAAGAAGCAAGAAGTCACCGCACCTGCCATCACTATGTGGATCAGTGGAATGGAGAGGCGAATAGTGCTTTGAGGGACTATGCTACACCCTCAGTTAATGGGGCTACTTCTAGCATAAGGAGGCCAGCTATACAAGCTAATAATTTTGAGATCAAGCCGACGATAATTCAAACGATACAGCAAATTGTTCAGTTTGGGGGGCTGTCGTAAGAGGATCCCAATATTCATGTCGCAAATTTTCAAGAGATTTGTGACACCTTCAAGCGTAATTAAGTGACAGATGATCCTATTCGTTTGACACTTTTTCCTTTTTCAATCAGAGAAAAAGCAAAACTTGGCTAAATTCTCTACCGCCAAGTTTCATTACTGCCTGGAAGGAGTTAGTACAAAAAATTTTGGCAAACTATTTACGTCTAGCTAAGATAGTAAAGCTAAGGAATGATATTACCACATTCACTCAATTTGAAAATGAATCTTTGTATGAAGCATGGGAGAGGTACAAAGATTTATTGCGTAAGTGTCCTCATAATAACCTTCTGGTATGGCTTCAAGTCCAAACATTCTACAATGGTTTAGGAGCTACAAACATGTCCATGGTTGATGTAGTAGCTAGAGGAGCTTTAATGAGTAAAACTCATGAAGCATCTTATGAACTTTTGGAGGAATTGGCATCCAACAACTATCAATGGCCTTCGGAGAGAGTAATGCCAAGAAAGGTGGCTGGAGTTTTTGAACTTGATTCTATTACCACATTGGCGGCACAAATGGCAGCTTTATCTAAACAACTAGGTAAGATGAATATTAATACTATTAAAACTAATGTTATGTGTGATCATTGTGAAGGAAATCACTCAAGTATCGATTGCCAAGTTAGGAATCTGTTTGCTCAACCAAATTCTGAACAATCTAAATACGTGTCCAACTTCCAATGTCAAAACAATCCTTATTCAAACACGTTCAATCCCGAATGGAGAAATCACCCCAATTTTTTCGTGGAGCAACAATCAAGGGGCAGCTAGACCACCTCAAAATTTTTCAAGCAAGAAAAGAAGCTGACACTTGAGGAGATGTTCACGCAATACATGAAAAAGACATATTTGGCGATCCAAAACAATTCGGCTTCGATTCGTAACCTTGAGGCTCAAATTGGTTAGGTTTCACACATTCTTGCAGAGAAGACAACAGGAACTTTACCGAGCAATACCTTTACTAATCCTAAGGAACATGTAAAAGCAATAACATTGAGAAGTATGTGGAAAATTGAGTAACCACAAGGAGCAAGTACCGAGCAAGAAAAAGCTAGAAATCATGTGGAGTCCGAGCCAAAAATGGAGGAATTGGAGCAGCAAGTGGCCGACCAGCAAGCTAGAAATTCTAAACCGAATAAAGAAGCTTTAAAACCTATGAATTCCAAGCAATTTACATCTGAAACTAATTTTCCTTCAATTTATGATCCATCAATTCTTTTTCCTCAAAGACTTAAAATAATAATGATAATAAGTTAGATAATCAATTCTCTAAATTTCTTAGTATTTTTAAGCAATTGTATATTAATATTCCTCTTATTGAAGCATTTGAGCAAATACCTAAATATGCTAAGTTTTTTAAGGATATTTTATCAAACAAGTCGAAGTTGGAAGAGCATGAGACGATGATGTTAACTGAAGAGAGTAGCGCAATTTTAAAAAAGAAGTTAGGTCTTGGAGAAGCAAAGCCTACTACGATCTCTTCACAATTGGTAGACAGGTCTATCAAGTACCCGCGAGGACTCATTGAAGACGTTTTGGTGAAGGTAGACAAGTTTATTTTTTTGGCTGATTTTATTGTGCTAGAAATGGAGGAGGATGATAAAATACCTTTGATTTTGGGGCGACCTTTTCTTGCTACGAGGAGAACTTTAATTGATGTCCAACAAGTGAAACATATTTTGAGGGTTGATAATGAGCATGTTACTTTTGATGTATTTAAGGCTATGGATTTTCCTTCCAAAGTACACTCTTGTTTTCAAATTAGTGACATAGACTTAGTGGATGTTGAGACTTATAGGACTAGATTTTCAAAGCTATCACTTGAGGTGTGTCTTACTCATTCTACAACTCTTGAATCTTAGAATGAATAGGTTAGGGAGTGTGTAAGGTATTTGGAAGCTACACCATCCTATCATCCTTTCATCCTTTCATAAAGCAAAAATTGGAATAGCTAGGTTCATCCATGCTGACATCTTCAAGTAAGGAACCACCCAAACTTGAGCTCAAACCACTTCCGTCAAATTTAAGGTATGCTTTCTTAGGCCAAGGCTCTACTTTTCTGGTTATTATTAATGGTTTTTTAAGTGATGTAGAGGAAAAAAAAGTTGCTAAGAATTTTAAGGGTGCATAAGATGGCTTTGGGATGTACAATCTCGAATATTAAGGGAATTAATACTTCGAATTGTATGCATAAGATTTTAATGGAGGATAGTTTCAAGCCAATAGTTCAACTGCAACGGAGATTGAATCCATCAATGCAAGAAGTGGTGCATAAAGAAGTACTGAAGCTCGTAGATGTTGAAATTTTCTATCCAATCTCGGATAGTGCTTGGGTGAGTCTAGTTCAAGTGGTCCCAAAGAAAGGAGGAATAATCGTGGTAAAGAATGACAACAATGAACTTATACCAACAAGGACAGTCATGGGATGGTGAGTATGCATAGATTATTGAAGACTTAATTATGCAACTCGAAAAGATCATTTCCCATTGCCTTTTATCGACCAAATGTTAGAAAGACTCACTGGCCATGCTTACTATTGTTTTATAGATGGTTCATTAAGGATTCTTCTCATATTACTAAACCTCTTTGCAATCTTTTGATTAAAGATACATTGTTTGATTTTTCTCATGAATGCTTGCATGCCTTTGAAACATTAAAAAGGAAATTAATTTCAACACCTATAACTGTTTCACCATATTATAATTTACATTTTGAATTGATGTGTGATTCTAGTGATTTTGCTATAGGGGTTTTTTAGGGCAGAGAAAAGATAAAAAATTTCATGTTATTTATTATGCAAGTAGGACTTTAACGGGAGCTCAACTTAATTATGCTACTACTGAAAAAGAATTATTAGCGATTGTTTTCTCTTTTGACAAATTTCATTCTTACTTGATAGGTTTGAATGTGGTTGTCTATGTAGATCACTCTACTCCTAAGTACTTGCTTATGAAGAAGGATGCTAAACCAAGATTACTTCGATGGATTTTGCTTCTATAATAATTTGATTTGGAGATCAAGGACAAGAAGGGTACCAAAAATTTGGTGGCAGATCTCTTGTCTTGGATTGAGCCTAAGGGTGCAGATGATGAGAAGCAATTTTCAATTAATGAAACATTTATGGATGAGCATTTGATGGTTGTATAGGTTGTTCCATGGTATGCCAACATAGTCAACTAGTTGGTGTCGCGAATTCTACCTCCCAAGATGACATATCAACAAAAGAATAAGTTCTTCTCTGACTTGAAGTATTATTTTTCGGCGAAACCTTTTCTATTCTGCCATTGTGAAGATCAAATAATTAGGACATGTGTACCCAAAGAAAAGATGGAGAGCATACTTCGATGTGACACTCATTGGAAATGGGCGGCCACTTTGATGGAGCAAAAACAACGGCAAAAATTTTGCAATCAGGGTTTTATTAGCCTTCTATTTTTAAAGATTATTTTAACTTTGTTAATTTATGTGATCAATGTCAATGGGTTGGGAATATTTCTAGGAAACATGAGATGCCTTTGAATAATATTTTAGTGATTGAATTGTTTGATGTTTGGGGGATAGATATCATGGATCCTTTTTCCATCTTATATTCTAACAAATTTATTTTGGTGGCTGTAAATTATGTCTCCAAGTGGGTGGAAGTTGCTGCTTTGTTGACCAATGATGCTAGAGTTGTGGTGCATTTTCTTTGAAAAAATATCTTTTCCCGATTTGGCGCTCTAAGGGAGATAATTAGTGATGGTGGGAAGCATTTTTGCAACCGGCCATTTGAAGCTTTACTTACTAAGTATGGAGTTACTCATCATGTGGCAACACCATATCATCCTCAAATAAGTGGCTAAGTTGAGGTGTCCAATAGGGAGTTGAAGTGCATACTTGAGAAGACCGTTAGTATCTCATGAAAGGATTAGGCATGAAGGTTAGATGATGCATTATGGGCTTATAGGACAGCATTTAAAACACCAATTGGAATGTCACCTTATTGGTTAGTTTATAGAAAATCATGCCATTTACCCATGGAGCTAGAACATAGAGCTTATTAGGCGATAAAGACACTTAATTTTGATTTAATGGTTGCAGGCGAGAAGAAGATGTGGCAAATTAATGAGATGGATGAGCTTCGCAATGATGGTTATGAGAATGCTCAAATTTACAAGGATAAAAATAAAAGATGGCATGATAAGCATATTTTGAGAAGGGAGTTCGAAGTGGGGCAGAAAATTTTACGATTCAATTCAAAACTTCGACTTTTTCCAAGAAAGTTGTGATCTAGGTGGTTGGGACCATTTGTTGTGACTCGTGTTTTTCCATATGAAGCGGTTGAAGTTCATCATGAGATGAAAGGGACATTCAAGGTTAATAGACAGAGGTTAAAGCCTTACGTGGATGGAGAATTTAGCACGGAAAAGTTTTCCATCAATCTCGCCAATCCTAAATGCTGATTTGGAGAATGTCTAGCTATATACTTTAAACAAAACGCTTTTTGGGAGGCAACACAAGTTTTTTTTTATTTTTCTCTTTAATTTTTATTTTTGTTTTCATCTTGTAGATTTGCATAACTTTGGGGGCTCTCCAATGTGTCACACCGTTGCACTTTTAAGGACAACATTCAATTGAAAATCAGGGGAGCACTTATTACCTTTTCTCATTATTTTTCTTTTTTCTTCTTCTTTCTCATTGAGGACAATGTGTTATTCAAGTTTGAGGGAAGGGAGTTTATGTTTAAAAAAAATAAATTTAAATTTTAAAATAAAAAAAATTTAAAAAAAATCTATGTTTTTGGTTTAATGAATACAAAGGCCGATGATAAGAATATGGTTGAAATTGATTATAATTTTTAAGGAAAATTCTTATTGCTTGAGTTTACTTGTTAATCACTGACTTAATTTTGCTTAATTTGAGATTTTCTATATTCAGTGAATGCTTATCATGATCATTAATTGTTGTGCATACCTAGAGAAATTCAATGTGAATATTGTAAATTTGTATGGTCTCAACAAACTCTAGAACTTTTTTGATGACACTTGAGGCGAAATCCTGAACAAAATTTGTAAATTTATGCATTCTTTGAATCGATTGAGCCTTTCAAGCTTACCTATTTATTATCTTTATCCCTAGTCACCCCTTTGAGCTTTGTTGAATTATACTTTGGCCTTATATTTTTTTATTTTTATAAAACATCATATTCCCTACCCTATTTGAGCTTAAACATTGATTTCCTTACCTTTCAAGAGAACTAAGTTTACACAAAGTCAGAAGAGCATGGAAGGTGTGAGAGGTAGAAAGTTTACAAATAAATTATATCACAGCCTATGTTATCAAAGTCATAAGATTAGGGGTGTGAAAAGTCAACAAGGAGTTAGGAAGTGTTTAAAAAATAGAGAAAAAAAAGATCTTTGAATTCTTAGATATATAAAAAAAGAATTCCTAGATAAGAAAATGGATCTTTGAAAGAACGATAAAGAGAAGTGTTTTGAGAGATTCAAGGGATTGAGAAGATGTGTATGTGTTAGAAGTGAGTATGCTCTATTTGTTTTTTTTTTTTTTTTTGTGTTCAAAATTAAGTTCTCTTGCTTTGTTTGAACCCTATCTTTTCTTTGTATCCCTCACCTTAGCTTTACATTACAAGCCTAATAAAGATCTACTGATCCTTGGTAATATATTTGTTCTACATTAGTGGAGAGTAATTTGAAAAGCAAGCCTATGAAGTTGGAATTATCAATTTCGTAACTAGAGATCCATTATATATTTACCTGTTTGCATAAAATCATTCGGGAAATTAATAATGAAGTGAGAATGATAGGTATACATGAATGAGAGGATTGATAATGAGGTGGAATTGAATTTTGAATTAACTTTTGGACTTGTGTGATATTGAATGATTCATTTGAATTATAAACTTTAGGCAATCTTTGAGGCAACAAATTTTATGAATTAAACCAATTCTTGTTTTTAGTTGTTTTTCTCTTTTTCTTCACTTGTGGGCTAGCAAATTTTAAGTTTAGGGGAATTTGATAAGTTTAATTTTTATATGATTTTTTATTAATCTTTTACTTATTAAATTGTTAGTTTTCCTTTTATTTCTTTTGATTTTATTTTATTTTTATTTATTTTATTTTATTTGCATGTGCCTCACTTTTTCCTATTTTGTGTTATATTTCCTTTTAGTTACTTTCCTATTTCATGTTTTACTAGTAGTAGAAGTATTTCCTATTTCAGTGTCTTTCCTTTTCCTATGCTACTCTTTTTCCAATTTTGTGTTATACTTCCTTTTAGTTACTTTCCTATTTCATGTTTTCCTAGTAGTAGAAGTATTTCCCATTTCAGTGTTTTTCCTTTTCCTAGAAGTAGTAGTATTATTGTACTTTCCTTTTCTTTTCTAGGAGTTTGCCTATATAAGGTCGGTTTCCCTTTCCTTGTAAACAAAACAAATTTTTCCTAGACAAGAGAATAAAGAGAGAAGAGAATGAGGGGGGCTGCCAAGTCTCAATGAAGAGAGATCTTCAACACTCTTGAATGCTTCATCAACTTATTTCAAGCAAAAGAGTTTTATTCTCTTCTTTTTAGTTTTCTTTTGATGCATTCCAATAAGAACATGGTTGATTTCAGATTTGTTATGAACTAATTTTATTTTTCTGGGGCTTTGAGGTAGTCTAGCATTGAACACACAAATTAAATTGCAAGTTATTTTATTTCAATTTTTTTTTATGATGAGTGTTTATCCTTGATCTTATTGCTTACAATTTTCTAGCCAATTCTTGTTTAATTTATTGAATCATAATGAAACCGAGAAGTAATTTGTGATTTTGAAGCTTTTAGGATTAAACACCATTAGTTTACCAAATGGTAGAGATACTTTACCGCAACTGGTGTGATTTTAGATTAAGAAAAATCCAAAGAACTTAATGAATCTTCAAATAATTTAATTTACATAGAGATATGATGAATTATTAGGTGGAGATATTTCTAATGTTATTCTAGAGAAAACATTGAATAATTAAAGGATTTATTTTTCATCACTTGAAAAAGTGGAATTTTATAACAAGGAATAAGAAATTGTGAGAGATTAGCTAGGTGAAATTGAAAGCTCTAGATTTATTTTTATACCTCTCAACCTTAAGTTTTAGTCTCTTTTCTTTTAATTTATTTTTGTAAAGCATCTTAGTTTAATTTAGGTGATAAAGTCTTTAAAATTTCAGTTTTATTTCCTTGTAGTAAATAATTTGGTAAATTTCAATACTCAATAGCATAATTAGTCCTTGTGGGTTTGACATTTTTTTTTCTTTAAAACTTTACTACTTGTTGCGATTTTGTTCACTTGTAAATATTTTCACACCAATCTGTTTGAGTCATGAAATTACTCTTTTAACCTTGGAGGTTGCCACTTGTTATTATGCTATTGGACCAGGAATTTCCCCCTACATCAAGTTCAAAAACAAGACTCTTGAATTTGGAGGGAGGAAGAGAATTTTAGAAAAAAAGGGAGAGTTAGAGAAAAAGGAATTCTTCTTATTTCATTTATTGAATGTCTTTCTTGATACAAGGTAGTATTTATAGAGAGCTTAAACAACAAACTTAACTAGTACAAGAGTTCAGTTAGTAGCTTAGTTAGTTACAAATTCTGTTATAACTGCCTTAACTACCTCCAATTGTACACTAACAGCTGAGCTCCTTCTCTACAAGTTTTAAGTCTTCTGTCTTACTTGTATTCTTCCCTTTCAGCTTATATATGAGTCCATCCTTTTAGGAGCTAGCTTTGCCTGAGCACTTTTCCTTCTTCTCATCTCCTCTTCTCTTGCTTTGTTTTCAAATCCTCTGTTTTGTTCTTTGCTTTCTAGTTCCTTCTTGTCCTACCCTTTTCCTTTCTTGTTTTGTTACTATCATTGCATACCCCATCAAGAACAACCTTTTCCTCAAGGTAAAGATCAGGTAAAAGTCTTTGAATAGTGTTTTAAGTCTTCCCAAGTAGTATCTTCAGGGGCCAGACCATCCCACTGAACCAAGACCTGTGGAGTAAGGGTGCCATTGATCTAAACATCCCTTGTGTCTAGAAAAGCTAGTGGAGAGCAGATTGGTTTGTTGTCATAGCTGGAAGGGGGTAGATAAGTAATTGTTTGGTTAAGCTGACCATGGAAGGGTTTTAGGATAGAAATGTGGAACATAGGGTGGACTTTGCTGTCAGGAGGGAGTTAGATTTTGTAGGCTACAGGGCCAACCTTTTCCAGGATTGTAAATGGACCATAGTATCTCTTGCTGAGCTTTTAGTTGAGTCTAAGGGAGACTGATTGTTGCCTATAAGGTTAAAGTTTAAGTAGGACTAAGTCACCTACTTCAAAGGATTTGTCACTCCTCTTGTGTCTGCTAGTGTTGTCATCATAGCTTGTGCTTGAGTCATAAAAGTTTTCAAGAACTTGAGTAACTCATCCCTACTTCTGAGTTCCTAATCAAAAACTTCTACATTAGATAATCCAGGTAGATAACCTGTATGATATGTGGTAGTCTACCATATAGGGCTTCAAAATGAGTCATTTTGATGGTGGAGTGGTAAAAGGTGTTGAAAGAGTATTCTGCCTAGGGTAGGATGTGTGCCGAAGAGGTAGATTTATCTTGTGTAAGAGCTCTCAAGTACTGCTCTAAGCATCTGTTGAGGACCTCAGTTTGGCCATCTGTTTGATGATGGTATGCTGAGCTAAAATATAAGGCAGTGCCACTGTATTTGAAAAGATGTTTCCAGAAATTTCTGAGGAAAATCTTATCCCTGTTTGAGATAATAGATTTAGGAATGTCATGTAACTTGACAACCATGTCAATGAAGTTCTTAGCTACTGTGTGAGCTATGAATGAAGCAGGTAAGGCACCAAAATGACCATACTTTGTAAGTCTTTCCACTACCACCATTATCACATAATAATCTTAAGTGAGTGGAAGACCATTAATGAAATCCATATATAGATCTGCATACACTTAGGCAAAAACAAGAAGAGGTTAAAGCAGTCCTAAGGGATAAAAAGTGGAGTACTTAGTTTGTTGACAAATAAGACATTTTCTAACAAAGGTTTCGATCTCCTTTTTCATTCCTCGCCAATAGAAGCTTGCAGCTACCCTTCTATGAGCCTATGGATTCCAGTGTGCCCTCTTATCAGGGAGTTATGACAATCCTATAAAATTTGAAGTTTGATGGGGGAGAATGGACTAAGTAGCATCTTGCCTTTGAAAAATAACAACACATTTATGACTCAGTAAACCTCATCAATGTTTCCCTTTTGGATATCCTTATGAATTGAGGTTAGTAGGGGATTTGTTTGATTTTCTTGTTTCAAGGTGTCTACAATGCCACAGATGGGATAGAAGTGTAGCACTAGTTGCGTAGGGTAAGAGATATCATTGGTGGGTAAGGAATCTTATGTAAGTTCAGATTCAGGAAGCTTGGATAAGGCATCTGCAACTGCATTCTGTTTTCCTAGTTTATACACTATAGTCTAGGAGTATCCCATTAACTTGCTCAGATATAACTGTTGCTCAGGAATCTTTATAGTTTGGGTCAGTAAGCATTTCAAGACCTTGTGGTCAATTTGGATGTGGAAGTGTCTTCCTAGCAAGTACTACCTCCACTTCTTGACAGCTTGTGTGATGGAATATAACTCCCTCACATAAGTTAAGGTTGCTGCTAATCTTGGGCTCAGTTTCTTGATATAGAATGCTAGAGGATGAAGATTCTGCATCAAGACAGCACCAATGCTAATGTTTGAGGCATTAGTTTCAACAACAAAGTTTTTTTCAAAGTGTGGCAATACCAAGACAAGCATTGAGGTCATAGCCTGCTTTAGTTTCTGAAAGGCTGATTGAGTGTCTTCAGTCCAATAGGAGTCTTTCTTAAGCAATCCAGTGAGAGGACTTACTATGTTGGCATAAGACTTAACAAACCTCCTATAGTGCCCAGTAATCCTCTAAGCTATTTTACATTTTGTGGTGTAGGCCACTCTTGGATAGCCTGAATTTTTGTTGGACCTGATTGGACCCCTTTAGATAGACAAAATATCCCAAGTAATCAATAAAAGATTGAACAAAGCTGTACATACTCATCTTAGCAAGCAATTGATTAGAGTACAAGCATTGTAATACCAAGTTAAGTTGTTGAATATGATCTTCAATACAACTGCTACAGTTCAGAATATCATCAAAAAATACAATTACAAATCTTCTCAAGTAAGGTCTGAAGATGGATTTCAGAGCAGCTTGAAAGGTTGAGGGTGCATTTGTGAGACCAAATAGCATTACTAAGAATTCATAATGTCCCTCATGAGTTCTAAAGGTTATCTTCTCAATATCTTCTAGAATAACTCTAATTTGGTGGTATCCAGCTGTAAGATCAAGCTTAAAAAACATTGCAGCTCCATGTAACTCATCTAAGAGTGTATCAATGGTAGGAATTGGGAATATATCCTTGATGGTAATAGAGTTTAGAGCTCTATGATCAACACAAAACCTCCATGAACCATCTTTCTTTTCTCACTAAGAGAACTGTTGGGATTTGTTAAAGAATTAAACGGATGAAAAGTTCAGCATCAAATCCAAGTTGTGCGCCGCCGCACAAGTGGTGCACTGTGGCCTCCAGCAAGTGGAGGAAGTCCTCCTTCAGGTGGGCGCCGTGACCTCCAGCAAGGCAACAAGTTTCCCCTCTTCTGAGCCTCACTATTCTGAGCCTCAGCACGAAGCACACCTGACACCAAGTTTTCAGCACTTTGAGATGGTGCGTGGGACTTGGTTAAAACACACAGGATTACTTAGATTCTTAGAGAGCCATGAGTCTTCGGTTCTTGAGATCTAAGGGTTGAGATTGATCTCAAAGATTGGATGAGGTAGTCATTGCTCTATATAAAGGGTCTTCTAACAACAAGTGAAGACATCATCTCAACAAGAGAGGTGAATGACATTTGAATGTGTGCAAAATAGAACACATGGTGTGTGAGAGTGCAAAGACACAAAACACACAGGAGAGACTCATTCAAGAGACCCTGGCTGTTTAGAGAGAGAGTATTATAGATTAGGGATTCAAAGGCTTTGTAATTAGAATTTTCTTGGGGAAAATTCCAAGGAAACACTTAGTCCTTATCACTTTTTTTTTCTCTTCTTTCGTTCTTCAAGAACACATGGGTCTTGAAGAGGTGTTGCTGTAATTGTAAGAACTCATTGATTTAGTGCAGAGAGCTCGAAGGAGCTCACAAGGACGTAGGCACATTGCCGAACCTCGATAACAATTGCTTGTGTTCTTTCTTTGATTGTTTGATTTTTGTTTGTTGTTTATTACAAGTCATTCTAGACTTGGGTGTTTGGAAAGATCACAACCTGGGATTCCGCAAGAAGGTGATTTTCCAATAGTGGTATCAGAGCTCGGTTCCAAGAATCAAAGGATTCTTTGGTGGTGATACAACGGGTATCAGAGCTGAACAGGGGGTATCGGGGCAAGACTCCAAGAATCAAAGAAAACTTCTTGGGTGATTCAAGAACGGTACTGAGATCAAGATCTGATCGTGTTCTTGAGGTTCAAGAATGGTATTGAGATCAAGATTTAGAAGTTGGAAAGCAATTGTGAATGCTACATAAATCTAGGATTTTCTCCGCAAGATGGGTTCAAACTTCAATGTTGAGAAGTTTGATGGAAAGGGAGACTTTGCCCTTTGGAAGCGGAAAATGAAAGCAGTTCTTATGCAACAAAAGGTGGACTTGGCGATTGAAGAAGATAACAATTTTCCAGCAAGTTTCACAGAGGTCCAGCGGAATGAGATGAAGAAGATGGCATACAGCACCATCTTTTTGCATATGTCGGATAATGTCACAAAGGAGTGTGGAGACTCGGAAGATCCAGCTTCCATTTGGAAGAAACTAGATGAGTTGTTTCTTACCAAGACTCTCCCTAATAAGATATATCTTCTTAAACGAAGAGTTGCAAGATAATCTTGATGCCAAGATGAGGGAAGCATCAAGTGGAGAAGGGTTGTTCGTTAGAGGAAGGCCAGCAACTCGGTATGGCAACAACATATATGGCTACTACCAGGACAAACCACAAGGTAGAGGACAAAGCCATGGGAGAGCGCACTCTAAACCGAGATTTGTAAGGAAGATATGCTTCTACTGCCATAAGGAGGGTCATTTCAAGAAAGATTACAAAAAGATGATGAGGGATGAGGGAGGAAGCCATACCAAGAATGGAGAGGCTTTGGTTGCCAAAGGAGAACAGCAAGATGATGTTCTTGTTGTGTGCTCAAATGTGAGCAAGTGGCAAAAAGGCAGCGAGAGATGGATCTTGGATTCCGGGTGCACTTATCATATGTGTCCTCACTGGGATTGGTTCAAGAATTTCAAGGAAACCAATGATGGAAAGGTTTTCCTAGGGAATGATACTTCTTACCAAGTGAGGGGCACGGGAGACATCCAGTTGAGGATGTTTGATGGGATTACTAGGCTGCTGCGGAATGTGAGATATCTTCCGGAGTTGAGAAGAATTTTGATCTCATTGGGGCAACTAGATTCCATGGCGTACACGTACAAAGCAGAGGGAGGAAAGATCAAGGTAACCAAGGGATCTTTGATAGTAATGAAAGATGGTCTCTATAAGATGATCGGAGACAACGACATCAAGGATCAAGCAGCAAGCTTGATGACCGAGATGGATAAGGCAGCTCTTTGGCACAATCGCTTGGGACACATAAGCGAAAAGGGCCTGCAAGTTCTCAGCAAGAACGGTCTACTTTATGGTGACAAAGTATAGAAACTTGATTTCTGGGAATGTTATGTTCTTGGGAAGCAACATCAGGTTAGCTTCAACACCGGAGTGCACAAGTCTAAGGGCATTCTTGACTACATTCATGCAGATCTTTGGGGACTAGTAAGACCACCAACACAAGGAGGTAATCTTTACTTTCTATCTTTAATTGATGATTATTCTAGAAAGGTTTGGGTTTATTTGCTTAAAAATAAATCAGATGCTTTGAATAAGTTAGTGGTGTGGAAAAAGCTGGAGGAAACTCAAACGGGCAAGGTAGTTAAGGTGTTAATAATCGATAATGCATTAGAATTTTTTAACAAGGAACTTGATCAATTCTGTAAGTTAAATGGCATTCTAAGATATAAAACGGTTGTGAAAACCCCTCAGCAAAATGGAGTTGCTGAGATGATGAATAAGACCCTTATGGAAAAGGTTAGGTGCATGTTAATAGGATCCAGATTACCTAAATGTTTTCAGAGGGAAGCAGTGTCTACTGCTGCGTATTTGGTTAATAAATCGCCCTCTAGGGCTGTGGACCTTAAGACTCCCAATGAGATGTGGAGTGAAAAATCCCCTGAGTTGAACAACCTTAGAACTTTTGGATGTGCTGTGTTTGTTCATCAAAAGGATAATAAACTTAGCCCAAGGTCTAGAAAATGTGTGTTTCTAGGATATAGGGAATGGGCTAAGGGGTATAGGTTATGGTCCTTAGAGCAAAAAGGATTTAAAATCATAATAAGTAGGGATGTCATTTTTAATGAGCATTTATTTCCCTATTTGGAGAAAACTAACCCTACAGGGGATAGTGAGCAAACCAGTTGGGTATTTGTGGAGCATAGCATCAACAAAAATTCAGTTCAGGTAGAGCAAGGAAGGCAAGAGGGTTCGGACCAGGTAGAGCCCATTGATGAAAGCTAAGCTCAAGACACTCAAGAGGAGGTTGAACTAGAAGAGGATGATGCAGTAAGTCAAAATGACTATCAGCTCACAAGGGACCGGGAAAGAAGGCTGGTTAGACCACCTTTCAGATATGGTTTTGTGGCTGCGAATGCAGCAGCTCCTTGGACAGAAGGAGGGATAAGTGAACTAGAGATTTACATTGATGCCATGGGATATAAGGATTCTTCAAAATGGCAACTAGCTATGGAGGAAGAAATGGATTCTTTGAGGAAGAATAACTCTTGAGAATTGGTGCACATTCTAGAAAAACAGAGAGTTTTGGATTGTAAGTGGACTTACAAGATCAAAGAAGAGAACCCTCCAGGGGATGAAGTCCGAAACAAGGCTAGGCTAGTGGCGAAGGGGTTCATGCAAAGAGACGGCATAGATTTCACAGAAACTTTCTCATATGGACACAAGGTGGAGAAAATGGTGATTATCCTCATCTATATCGATGATATGCTATTGGCTGGGAATAGCAGGAAGATGATAGAAAGGTTGAAGCTCAACTCAGTTGAAAGTTCGAGAGGAAGGATCTTGGCCTTACACAGAAGATCCTTGGGATGAGAATAATCCGGGAAAGGGAGAGAAACAGGTTAAAGGTTTCTCGGTCTTCCTACATAGAAAAGGTGTTGTTTAAGTTTTCTATGGAAGATGGTAAACTAGTGAAGATTCCCCTTGCTGGTCATTTCAAGTTCTCTAGTGAACAATGTCCTAGAATGGATGAGGAGAAGAAGAAAATGAAGAAAAGTCCCTTACTCTAATGCGATTGGATCAGTCATGTTCATGATGGTAAGCACTAGACCTAACATTTCTCAGGAAATTAATGTTCTCAGCAGACTTGTGAGTAATCCCAAAAAGGAGCTTAGCTTGGGATAAAGTGGTTGCTGAGGTATTTGAAGGCTCAGTTGCAGCCGGTGGTAGCACTCTCAACAACCGAGGCAGAGTGTATAGCAGCAACGGAAGCGATTAAGGAGTCTATGTGGTGCAAAGGGTTGTTGGAAGAGCTGAAGGTCCTTAAAGAGCAAGTGGTGGTGTATTCGGATAGCCAAAGTGCGTTGCACTTGTGTAGGAACCTGGTGTTCCATGAGAGGACTAAGCATGTGGATGTTCGGTATCATTTCATGCGAGAAAATGTTACGAAATGATGCATTCATGTGGACAAAGTCGCAACAGAAGAAAATCCTGCAGATTTAGGTACGAAAGTTCTACCTCTAAGCAAGTTCAATCGTTGCCTTGGACTTCTTAGGATTGGAGTCGGATGATATTGTGACTCAAGTTGAGTTTGGATCCTGAGTTCTCTGCACAATGGGTTTGGGTTTAATTGCTTAGACAAAGGTAGAGATTGTTGGGATTTGTCAAAGAATTAAACGGATGAAAAGTTCAGCATCAGGTCCAGGTTATGCACTGCGGCCTCCAGCAAGTGGAGGAAGTCCTCCTTCAGGTGTGCGCCGTAGCCTCCAGCAAAGCAGCAATTTTCCCATCTTCTGAGCCTCAGCACGCCCTATTCGGAGCCTCAGCACAAAGCACACCTGAGGGACTTGGTTAAAACGCACATGATTACTTAGATTCTTAGAGAGCCATGAGTCTTCGGTTCTTGAGATCTAAGGGTTGAGATTGATCTCAAAGATTGGATGAGGTAGTCATTGCTCTATATAAAGGGTCTTCTACCAATAAGTGAAGACATCATCTCAACAAGAGAGGTGAATAACATGTTAATGTGTGTGAAATAGAACACATGGTGTGTGGGAGTGCAAAGACACAAAACACACAGAAGAGACTCATTCAAGAGAGGCTGGTTGTTTAGAGAGAGAGTAGTATAGATTAGGGTTTCAAGGGCTTTGTAATTTGAATTTTCTTGGGGAAAATTCCAGGGAAACACTCAGTCCTTATCACTTTCTTTTTATCTTCTTTCCTTCTTCAAGAACACATTGATCTTGAAGAGGTGTTCCTGTAATTGTAAGAACTCATTGATTTAGTGCAGAGAGCTCGGAGGAGCTCACGGGGATGTAGGCACATTGCCGAACCTCGATAACAATTGCTTGTGTTTTTTCTTTGATTGTTTGATTTCTGTTTGCTGTTTATTACAAGTCATTCTAGACTTGAGTGTTTGGAAAGATCACAACCTGGGATTCCGCAAAAAGTTGATTTTCCAACAAGAACAAGTGAAAAGTAAGGGTTGTGACTAGGCCTTATGATACCAGTTTGTAGTATATCTTGAACCATATGATATTTATAGGGTTTGATATTGATTGGTGGTGATCCTTTTTGTAAATGGATGGAGTGATCAAAGTCTCTAGTAGGTGGTAAGTCTTTTGGTTTAGAGAATACTAGTTGGCATTACTGTAATAAAGGCTCTAATAAAGAAGCAATATCTTGATTAATATCATAAAAAGGAAAAATGCTTTTAGGTGAAAGAATGAGGAGATTACTTGGTTATCAACCATTTTTTTAAGCTTTCCAAGGTAATCTATTGAAGGTTCAGTTGAGGTTCTCCCATCAATTGAATATGGAGTCCTTGCCACAAGAACTACATTTATTGTTCTCTGTAGTCAGTTGTCACAGCGCCCAGCAATGCAAGCCACTGAATTCCCAATACTAAGTCTGCACCTTCAATAGGTAAGATAAACATCCCAAGAGAATAGTTGGTTCTGCAAATACAGGGAGACATTTTGGCACCATTTGGAACAAGTAAGGGAATCTTCATTGCCCACCAATACCTTGAATGGTTTGCAAGGTAAAAGGGGTCATCCTAATTGCTTAGCAACATTTTCTTGGACAAAATTGTGAGTGCTCGCACTATCTATCAACACCTGGACCTTGTGATTATGCTATTCCCCAGTAATCTTGATTGCACTTGGTGTTGATTGGCCTGCTAATGCATGGAAACTGATTTCAGACATCTGAATCAGGTGGTCCTCTTATGTATCTTGGTTCAGTTCTTCAGAGGCATCAGTTTGAGTCTCTTCAACCATCAAAAGTAAAAATTGACATTTGCATTTATGGCCAGGTTCGAATCTTTCATCACAGTTGTAGCGTTGGCCTTTATCCCTTCTGATTTTTATCTCTGCAGGTGATAGTTTTCTAACTGGTAGTGCAGTAGGTTTGAGAGGAGGGTTTAATTTTGGTGTTTATGTTACAGGTGCAGGGAGAAGGCCAAAGCCTTAGAGGGGTCGAGGCCATTGAGGTTTCCAAAGTCTTCTCAATTCTTGGAGCTTATCTTCATGAAGCTTGGCTAAGGATATGGCTTTAAGCAAGGATGTAGGTTGTAGGATTAGTAATTCTCTTCTCAATTCAGGTTTTAGGCCTGAAATGAAAAGACTAATGAGGAATGGTTCTTGAAAGCCAGTGATCTTGTTGGATAAGGACTCAAACTGACCCTGGTAATCTGTAACAGAACCTGTTTGTTACAATTTTCCTAGTGCACCAGTGTAGTCTTCATAGGAGGAAGGCCCAAACCTTTTCTTGATTTTCTCCAAGAAATTATGCCAAGATTGTATGTAGCCATTGGAGGTAGCCTATTGGAACCAAGATAAGGCAACACCAATCTAAGTAAAAGATCATCAACCTTTGATCAATGGGAGTGGCATGGTAGGAAAAAAAAACTTCTCAGCCTGGAAAGACCAGCAAGAGGGGTCTGTTACATCACATCTTGGGAGATCCAGTCTCATCATCTTCATTGGATTATGGTGTAGGTGTCCCATGTGGAGCTCAGATCTTTCTTCAGTTGTCTCTCTTCTTTCAGGGTTTCTTGATTCATGATTGGAGCTGGCATTCATGCGTTCTTAAAGGACAGTAATAGATTGTTGTAGTTGATATATCAGCTACAGATTTCTTGACTCCAGCTAGTTCTTGTTATGTTTCTGTCTGTAGGTCTTTTCTGGAAATTCTATTATCTAATCTATTGGCACTAGTACCATTTGCCATGGTTGAATTCGTAATGAAAGCACCAGTTGATACAAGTTATGTACCATGTTTCTGATGAGTACAGAAACAAGATTCTTGAATTTGGAGAGAATAAGAGAATTTTGGAAAAAGATAGAGTTAGAGAAAAAATAATTCTTCTTTTTTCATTTCTTGAATGTCAATCGTGATACAAGGTAGTATTTATAGAATGCTTATACCACAAACTAAGCTAGTACAAGAGTTCAGTTAGTAGCTCAGTTAGTTACAAATTCTGTTATAACTATTTGTACACTAATAGTTGAGCTCCTCCTCTACAAGTCTTAAGTCTTTTGTCTTCCTTGCATTCTTCTCTTTCAGCTTACAGACGAGTCCATCCTTTTAGGAGCTTGTTTTTCCTGAGCACTTGTCCTTTTTGTCATCTCGTCTTCTCTTGTTTTGTTATCCAATCCTCTGTTTTGTTCCTTGCTTTCTAGTTGCTTCTTACTACTACCCTTATCGTTTCTTGTTCTGTTACTATCACATTTCTCTATGTACTATCCCACATTGCCCACAAAGAAAGTTCCTCAAGTATCATACATTTCAAGAAATTTAAAGATTTTCCATTTCAAATAGAAATTTTTTAAGCAGAAAAATAAAAAATGCATGCGAGATCTTTAAAAAAAAATAGAAACTAGGAAATGCATTAGAGAAGTCTTTGTTCGTATGTGAGAAGGAAACATAGGGCTTGTTTAGGGAGGGTTTTCAAAAACCCTTTTTCAGTGTTCAAAAACTGAAAATCATTTTCAAACACTGCTTGACTTATTTGGCCACCAGTGTTCTTAAACACTGTTTTGTAAATAAGGCTTTTCAGACACTGGATTTAGAAAACTCCAAAAAGGAGTTTTCAGTGTTCATTTTTATTTTTGAAGCCGTAAAATACGACTCAGAGTTCCTGCTCTCTGCTCTGTTCTCTCTTCTCTCTTCTCTCGATTTTCATTCATCATCTACCTCCGAGCCTTCTCATCTCACTCTCAGTTTTCGGTTATCATTCCTCATCTCCCTTACCCTTTATCATCTCACTCTCGTTGTCATCATTCTCATCTCACTCTCGCGCACTCTCTTGATTTTCAGAAGCAAGGGTAGCATCCCAGCCTCCTTCCAGCAGCGCCAATGTCTCATTCTTCTTCATTTCAGTCTCTCTTTTTCCTCCCCTGAGTTTGATTTCTTTGTCTCTCCATCTGATTTTTTTGTTTCTAGTTACAAATTTTGGGATTTTTGTTAGAAATTTCCCTCAAATTTTTGGGTCTCTTGTTTTTTTGGGTATTGCTTTCAATTTTCCCTCAAATTTTTTATTCTCTCTTTTTGAGGATTTCGCTCAAATTTCTTGGTTTTCTCTCTCTTCCCCTCTCTGCGACCTCATCATTGCTAGGTCCACCTCCACTGTAAGTAACCAACAGCGGCAACTGCATCACAACCAGCAACAAAAATTCCTACATGTGAGTAACTTTTCTTATTTTCTTTTTTTCTCTTTTTACCTTAATCTTTGCTGAATAATTTCTGGGTATTTTTCTTTGACATTACTGATGGGTTGTTTCAAATTGCTTCACCGTTATCTGTGATTGCATTTACTAGAAAGTGCGTGATTTTGAAATTACCAGTTGAATGTGGTGTGTTGGCTTTTTTAGAGAGTAATTTGTTCTGCATTTTTTTTTTTTTTGTAAGTTGAATGTGGTGAATATTTCTTATTCGGTTGGGTTAACCAAATCGTGCACAGCCCTAATAAATACCATTTTCCCTTTCCCTCATATTCACTTATCTTGCAGGTTCTACTGATTTTTTATTTTGAGTGGGCAACATGTTGGTTCCAAGAGTTGTTCTTGTGTTACTAGTCACAGGATTTCATTTACAGATATTTAGTAGTTTATTTTAAGGAAACATTTGAAGCATATATATAATTACTGATCATAGATAGCGGTTTCTATTTTGTTTTATTTGTATATTAAGATGATGTTGATGATTGCTGATCATATATAGGGGTTTCTCTTTTGCTCTATTTGAATATTAAGACGCTTGTTTTGGATACTCTTGAGATTTTGGCAGTGATGATATTGATGGGTTTATTGTGGATATTAGGTATAATTTTGAAGAAAAAGCTGCAAATGTGCATGTGTGGGGATCGTTGGTGGGGGGGCTTAGAGTTTCTTATATGAACTCCAGTTTTAGGCTTCCCATGGCTGGGAGGCTCATTTTGTTTTTCAAATCCTAGTGGCTTGATTGTTTGGAGTCGTAATAATTCTGGTTTGGGTATTCAAAAGCTACCCTTTTGAATAAAAGGACCCTAGTTCTTATGTGTAAGGATGATAATGTGCTTTGGGCAAGCTTTGATACGCAACTAGCACTCTCCTTCCTGGTCAATCCTTACATTTGATGAAAAGTGGGTACATGACAGTTGCTCAGAAATTTTTGGAAGTTGTAGGAGTTACTCAGTTTAATTAGGGGTCAGTGTTTAAAGGGTTTTATGCAGTTATATGTTAGTATGTACGAGTTTTATCTTCGTCTTTGTTTGGCTGGTAATTTTAGTCCTTGCTTGACAATGGAAAGTTTTTGCTCCTGTGTGCAAATGGTATTACTTCCTACTATAATATCCATGATAAAACCACTGAAGGTTGCTCTTTTCAATTTTAAATTTGGGTGATTTAGCTTTCATTATGCCCATTTTTTCTTGTTTGTGATTTTGTGATGATGTGATGAATTGATGATGATGATGATGATGACTGTAATTATATGGTGTGTTAGTGTCCATTCCTACTACTATCTCTCTCTCTCTCTCTCTCTCAACATATAAAAGCAGAGGAGTTGAACAATGATAACATGTGGGCACATGGATTTTTCCTGAACAGGACGTGTGTTAACTAACCCACCTCAGTCTCTTCTCCTCCTCTTCTTAATATGGCTCTTTTTTTATTAAATTTTAATCTGAAACTGTCTCTTTCAGTTTCGACTTTACATTGTTGTGGTAGTCCTTGTGTTTGTGTGTTCTGACTATTGGCTTTGTGATGTAGTATTTTGTATGTACCATGTAGGATAATGTTATGCTTTGTTATGTAATGTTTGCTGTTATGAGCTAATGAATGCATATGTTATAATACACAGTTGTTCTGCTTACAGTGTAGACTAGAGAAGTAGTTAGCACTTTGAGGGTGCTGGGTAATTCATTTAAAAACTTGAAAGAATTCAAACTATTGCTTACATTGTACTAAACCCGATATGTTTATTTCTTAGACTTTTATTTTTAAATTTGAGTTTTTTTGTTGTATGTTTAGTTGCCATGGTGGTTGGATAGAATTAGCATATCCAAATGCTATGGCAACAGCAAACCTGAGATTAGATAAATCAACTTTTTGTGATGTTGGATCCTGATCTTGCATTTTGCTACCAGTATCACTATCATGTTAGCCATTAAACAGCAACCATTTTGAAATTAAAATGTATGAAGGTGAAAATTAACCATATCCTGTATACACAATTCTAATCATTCAAATATAATTAGACCTATATACACAATTCTAATCATTCATATTCCAACAATACATGGAATGTCAAACGCATAAGTTTAATCCAAAGAAACAACATAACATCCATAAACTAAGAAAAATAATAAAAATATCCAAGTACAAACATAAACACACAACAACGAACAAATAGTATCCTTAACACATAAACATAATTTAAACCCAAAGGCAATGTCTCCAACTCTCAACCAATCTTAGCTAACCACGCAATCTTCCTCCAAAAGCATTTTAATGAATGCCTCCCTCAACTCAAAATTACCTATAAATTTCTCTAATGCCTTCAAATATGTGTCATCATCCACCCGATTTTCCATTTCATCAAGTACTTTCAAACACACTGCAACTGAATAATTAGCAGAAACCATCGAACTTGTTACCTCAGTGCTTTTCTCTCTATACCTCTCAGCCCTAGCCAAAGAAGCTTCTGTCTTTGCTTTTGTGGCCTCCATGAAACAGGCAAAAACTTTACTCAATTGATTATTTCTAGTTTCTTTTTGTTTTTTCTTTTCATTGATTTTAGATTGCTTGGCAGAACGTTCAGGCTGAGTGGGCTGAATGGGTTGAGTGCTTGGGCTTTCAAAGCCAACCGAAGTATTTGGGTCATCCGGGTTACCAAGGCCATCAACATCAACATCTACATGCATGCCACTATTGAGAAAAGCTTCATGCAATGCATTCTCCTCATCGAAATTAAGTGGATCTTGGGTTGAAGCATGGTGAAGAATTCCTGTGACGGTTGACTTGTTAAAGATTATCCCTAACAATTTGTAGTGTTCACAGCCTTGCTTATGAAATTGGGAAGCTTTTGGGTGAGCCTAAGAAAAAAAATATATCGATATAAAAGTAATTATCGATTTAAAAGAAATTTTCGTATGATAAATCCACACTATGTAAGACTAGGGAGAAAGACAATACCCGAATGTAATTTTCCCAAGTCTCATCTAAGGCTGTGACAGTATTACTTTCAGCATTCCAACCAAACCCAGTTTGTTCAAGCAATTGACTAAACAGACAGTGTTTCAAATGCAACATTTGAAATTTCTCTCTCAATTGTTTCAATGTAAAGACCTTGTTGGTCTTCAAATTCAATTCTTTTAGAATGATATCCCAAATCCTTCTATGAAACACACCATATTTCTTGTTTCCCTTGTTTACCTCAGTAACCATGATATCGATAAAACATTTCTCTCTCTCAGAGCCCCATAAAGATATATCAATGCTTTCAGAAGCCATCTACAATAAAAATGACAGTAACAGTTTATTATTGAACAATAAAAACTAACCAACTGTTTTAAAACAAACTAGCTTATTTACAACAAGACAAGCAACCCAACAATATTAATGAATTCTTGCATTTGGAAAAAAATACCTACATAATTCACAATACACAAAAAAAAAAATAAAAAAAACAAGAAGGGAAGAAAAAGGGTTGGTTCCAGTGTCATTAGAACCCAAATTGATAGCCGTGGTATATATAACAGGGGTTACTATTTCTTTTACTGCAATGCAATGTGTTGAAAGTTTTTCTTTTTAATGGGAATGAGCTGAAAGTTTTAAAATTGAAACATTTTCTATTATTTTAGTTAGTAAGAGGTTCATTGCAGACATTAAAGCTCTAATGCTAAGATAAACGTAGTTTATATCTCTAATGCTAGGAAATGAGCCAATGTAGCTTATCTAAGGCATGCTTATTTCTTTTTCCAGCCAATTCACCCAATGCAAACTCAACAAGTCTTGTTTCAAAAATCTTGCACACACCATCCTACCTGACATTGATATGGTAATTAGCCTACATCTTTTACAACATTATTTAACATAAATTGACACCTAGATTGCATTCCGATAACTAGATTTGATAATTCATAG
The DNA here is from genome assembly GCA_023935145.1 of Bretschneidera sinensis. Lineage (NCBI taxonomy): Eukaryota > Viridiplantae > Streptophyta > Magnoliopsida > Brassicales > Akaniaceae > Bretschneidera > Bretschneidera sinensis. The sequence goes on along the minus strand of CM043703.1, from coordinate 60,930,725 downwards.
AAAACAGAGGAGGTGCTGTCGATTTTTTTTAAAAAAAAATTAGAATTAAACTTCATTCTATTTAGATTTGTGGAATATAAACTATGCTACATGATAACCATAATGAGACTTATTTTTTTGTTTAGGTTAGGAAACGGACAATTCATACCCTAATATTTGTGGTAGCCAATCTAATTCATCAAGTTCGTCTGCTGAAGATGAGTATAAAATGCTCTCATTGTTAATGCTTCCTATGTTTGCCGAATATGATGAACAATTTATAAATAAATTACCTATTCGAACATCACGACTCAGTGGACATAAATATATAACCGAATTGTTAAATGGTCGTTCAGAGGTAGTTTATGAATTGTTTCGCATGGACAAAGAAACATTTATGCACTTATGTAACACATTGAAGCAATATAATTATATAAAAGACTCAAGGGATGTCACAGTAGAGGAAATGATGGCCATTTTCTTGTTTGTTGTGGGGCACAATGTGGGCCACAGAGTTGTAGCTGATCGGTTTCAACATTCATTAGAAACAATTAATCGAATTTTTAAGACAGTGATGAGAGCAATGAACAAGTTTGCGAAACACATAATATGTCCATCAAATGATCACGTGGTGCCTCCACAAATTAGACATGATCGAAGGTTTTACCGTTATTTTAAGGTAATGTATCATATGCTTGATTTTCATTTTATTAGTTTAGCTTTGTATATACAATATATAATACCAAACTGAGTCTAATCATATGTAATTTAATGCTTCACCATAAATGCATTGGCGCAATTGATGGAACGCACATCAATGCATGGGCACCAGCAGAAAAAGCTACCAGTTATAAGGGTAGAAAATCGGTTATCACACAGAATGTGATGTGTGCATGTTCATTCGACATGAAATTCACATACGTGTATAGTGGGTGGGAAGGTATGGCTAACGATTCACGAGTCCTTTTGGACGCTTTAACTCGATCGAATGCTCAATTTCCTTGGCCTACTAATGGTAAATATATTTTAGTACTAATTTGAAATTATATACTAATTGATTGATATTTACTAAGAGAATTTGTATGACTTATAGGTGAGTATTATTTGGTGGATTCCGGTTATCCATGTATAGCAGGATTTCTTCCACCATTTAGGGGTGAACGGTCACTTAAATGAATATCAAGGTAGAACAAGACAACCAACGGGTTACACAGAACTATATAACTACAGGCACTCATCTCTGCGGAATGTTATAGAACGTTTCTTTGGGGTCTTAAAGGCGTGCTTTCCAATTTTAAAAATGATGCCTAGATTCAAGCCTCCTAGACAACCTCTTATAGTTGTTGCTTGTTGTGTCATACATAATTTTGTACGCCAGTGTTCTCAGAGTGATCAATTGTTTAATGAATGGGAAGCAGAGGGCCATGAAGCAGAAAGCAAAGGAGGGTCGAGCACATTGACAAATAATGATACAGTTGATTTGTCTGATGCGTGTGCAGCAGCTATGGCTGCGTCTCGTGAGCTTATTGCCAATCAGATGTGGGCAAACCGTTTTGGTATTTGATTTAATATATATGTCATCTTTTAGATATTGAACAAACGTGAATATTGTATTTGATGCGTTAGTTGTTCAAATTTTATCAAATTGTAAAAGTTGTATTGTATATTTTATTTTTATTTTAAGAATTTATTTAACAAACAAACATGACATGACCAGGGAAAGATTGTTGTCATGTTTGATCGATGATATATAAAAAAATATTAATATTTTTAAAATAAAATAATATTAATTATTTTCAAGTATTTGGTGTGTGCTTAAAAAATTGTATTTAGTAAATATGAGAAATAAAATTAATTTTAGATATTAAAATTTAAACTGAACACTGAAAACTGAAAGCTGAAAACAATTACAAGAAAGTGTAATCCAAACAGTTTTCTGTTTTCAAAACAGTTTTCGAAAACTGATTATCTAAACAATATTTCACTGAAAACTGTTTTGGAAACAGTTTTCGAACACTGTTATCAAAACATATTTTCGAACACTGAAAATTGTTTTCAGAAACTCTTTTCAAAAACAATTTTCAAACACTGAAAACTGAAAACTATTACCAAACATGCCCATGTTACGTGGTTGATGGTGTACAATGCTCTACGGTGAATTTTCATGTAAAGCCAGTAATGAGAAGGGCTTGTTAGATGAACAGTCATAAGATGATCGTGACCGTTTGTTTGCATTGAGATGGTCATGAAGAATGGGGATTTCTTTTTTCCTTTTTGGGAGCTTTAGTGGGGTCTGGTTAAAATTTAAAAAAAAAAAGAAAAGGAAAAACTAGATTTTGTTAATGAACCGTTGGTTGAGTTTCGACTTTGTTTATTTGGGACTTCAAAAAGGTTTTTACTTTTTCGGGACCAAAAATGATTATTTTTTATGCTCTAATTAGCTATAATGGGAAGTACAAGAATTAATAATTGAGAACTAAAACCTGAGAATTGAGAAAGTTTGGGCATGGTTAGATATTGTTTTTAATTTATAGTTTTCGAAAACTATTTTTGAAAATGAAAATAAAAAACACTTTTATGATGTTTTATGAAGAAAACATGTTTAGATAACTATAAGTCGAAAACTGTTTTAAAAAACAGAAAGCAATGAAAAGTTGTTTAGATAAATCTCTTTCTGTAAAAATTTCAAAACATTATTTAAGCTCAAATTGAATCCCAAATTGTTTCATAAATCCATAAGAAAACTGGATTCTTAAGTAAACCAACACAAAAACACATATGACAACAACCACAATCCAACACACAATGATAAATAAATTGAACGTAAACCAAGTGCCTCCACATACCACGAAACATACGAAGAAACTAAAGGATAATTAGGCCATATAACCAAAAGAACAAGCAGGAGCAATATTCTGTCAACATTTTTTTTTACTTGGTTAAGATGCACTGGCTAAGATGCAAATCACTGAATTTAATACTTACTAGAGCAACATTGGAGATGCTTTCCAGAATTCGTGGACAGAATCTAAACCAGATATTGTTGCCCGAAAAAAAAAATTCTGGAATAGGACGTCGAATAGGGAGGCGCAACAGCACTGGAGATGAAGAAAACGGTGATGTGACAGTAGCCAAGGAATAGAGAGGCACAAGGAACTGTAAGGCATGACAGTGCCGAAGACGAGGAAGATAATGGTGCAAGCACGGAGCAATGGTCGCCGGAGGATCTACCTAGTGCGAAAAATCCCCCAAATTCCTCACTTTTCTCTCAGATTTACAAGAAATTTACAAAATTTTACAATTTCAAGAACAAAAGAAAGGCTTGGCTTTTTCAAAATCTCTCACCCCTTTTGCTAAAAGCCAAAACCTGCAAATCAAGATCCCCTATCAGAGTATATAGGAAACGAATCCAGCAAACCATAAAAAAATAAAATCAATGATAAAAAGTATGAGAGCTTGTATGATTTTGTCATGTTTAGAGAGAAAAAAGACGGAAGACGATTTGCAAAGAGAATGAAGATGGAGAGGAACGGGTGTAAAAGAAGAAGAAGAAATCGTGAAGAGGTCGAGAAAAGGAAATGGGTTGTGAGAGAGAGAAAGCTCTCTGGTTTTGAAAAGTGGGGAAGGAAAGAAGGAAAATGAGATGGGAGGGAGGGGGAAGACAAGCAGTAAGAAAGAGAGATTGTGAAAAGTGGGGAAGGGTTTTTAAAAACAACTAAAAGTAGTTTTCTGAAAATGGTTTTCAAAAAGAGTTATTTTGAAAATAGTTTTCAAAAATTATATTTGAAAATTGATAACCAAACAGCTTTGTATATTTTGAAAACAATTTTTAGTTTTTGAAAACTGAAAACTCTTTTTGTAAAGCCTATCCAAACACACACCTCGTGTGCGTAGATTGACCATGAACTTTGTTGTTGGGTCTATCACACAGTCAGTTTGGATTTTAAGAATGGAGCATCAACATTAAGTACTTGGTTAAAGGATTTAATTTATTTAAATAAGTGGGTTCTATGATGAATTATTAAAAAAGAGGTAAATATATTTTTTTGGTAAAATAATATATTTAGTAATGAAAAAATCACATTTGATAACAAAATCAATATATATATATGATAATAAAAAAAAGTACTACCAAATTCATTGGTTTTATCACTAAATATTAGTTTTTTTTATATTAAATGTATTGTTTTACTTTTAAGTGAGTTATTATAGTACACATCATATAAAATAAAATGTTATCTACTAATATCACTAAGGCGGTGGCTTAGTGTTAGGAAACCCTTCCATCAATCACCTTATGAGTCTGGGGTTATAGGTTTGAATCTCATAAATCCCACTATTGCTTCATGTGTCTCACACCATAAAGATTTCTTATGTCTCAATCTCAACCGATGAAACTTTGGCTTATTGGTAAAACATCAAGGTTGAGGTTCTAGGACTTCAAGAAATTAGATTCTCATTGATTCTTAAATGTGGGTTACTTTTTCAATTTATATGGGTTATTATGAGCTATGTGTAGCTCAAATATTGTGATTAAATAACCAAATCATTGTACTTGTTTGGTATTGCTTCAATAAAAAAAAAAAGGGTAAACAACATTTTTAGTCCTCTGACTATTCGCAATTTCTTAATTTGCCTCTAAGCCTTTGTCGGATAGTCCACTCAAGTTCGGTATCGAGGGGGATGAATGTTGGATGCTTGGACGAAGCCTGTGCATGAATTGGTAACAATTACTTTAGTGCAGCAGTCAAACACTGCTGCCCAGGTAACTCTCTTCCTCAATTGCGCTCGATCGCATAGGAAGGTGTGCTCGATCGCAAGTGGCACAGAAAGTTCTCTTGGTGTGCCTGAAATAGAAAACAAAAAGGAATTAGATTAGGGTTTTAATGAAACAAAAAATAATATAAAAACATAAACTTAAAATTTTTGAGATTTTTGATAGAAATTAAAGAAATAACAATGATTAATCTAAACGAAAGATAATTCTAAAAATAAATTTAAGTGCAATCCCCGGCAACAGCGCCAAAAACATGTTGTTTGTTTATCTACCTAAATTAATAAGCAAATAATCGTACAGTTTTACTTGCAAGTGCACAAGGTCAATTGTAGCATAGTGTGCAAGTGCGAGATCATCTCCACATGGATTGGTTAATTTCAAATTAGAATTATTTTCTCTATATAAAAGATAGAAATAGATGTTTGAGTGTGAATTAATAATGATAAGGACATATGGCTTTGATATCCTCCATTAACCATACTTTCCTACTAAATAAAGTGCCAATGCTATAGCCCTATCATGAATACTTAATGGTTGCCAACCATAAGGGCTTGATCCACTCCTTAGGCTATTAATTTCCCTAAGCAACGAGTTAGGCATGGTGTATACTCTAACTCTTTTCTCTCTTAAGGGATTCAGCATGATGTATACTGAGTTGTTCCTTAAGAGAGCATAAGGGTTGTGGAAATCGACAACCACATGGGGCCTAGGTCTTGGTCCGCTCCCGGTTTCCCATGTTGATTAATCCAAGAATCCGACGCGGATATCTTTTATTACTATTGTTAGACCCAGGACTCGATCATCCAAATTGATCTAACTAACTTATCCATACCACATGCATACATTGATCAGACACACATATGAGGAATTTAAATAAACACAAACATTAATCAATTAAAGCATCATAACATGGCTATTAGCAAAATTAATCAATAATCATATATGTAGGAAAGCATAGTTAGGGCTTCAATCGAGCCCTATTAAGAGGTTAGTTACACATATTTAGTAAACTAAACATCATAACAATAACTAACTAAAACAGGAAAATAAAACCCGAAGAATGCCGAGGAGACGAGTCGTCAATTCCTCTCCAAAGCTTACAACTTCAAGCTCAATCAAAAAGTGTGTTTTATGTGTTTTACAAGGCTATATATAGGGTTCTAAGGGTACCCCGAAAACCCTAATTTCCTATTTAAGGTCTGGAGACTTCTTTCTAATTCTGGCTCTGCCGCCTCTAGAGTGTGTGCGCTCGATCGCATAGATCTGAGCTCGAGCCTTCTGAGAGTGGGCTCGTGTGCCTGTGCGCTTGATCACAAAGGAGGTGCGCTCGAGCGCACCTTGCTGGATTGCAGAACTTTACTTTTTATTCCTTAGAACGCCAAAATGTCATCTTTTTGTCAAAGCCCTGTGAAAAACACATAAAACACGAAAATGAAATAGAATATACTAATATATGTAAACAAAGAGCCTAACAAGCGTAAATTAAGGGGCTTAAATATGACTATTTAATCACTTATCAAGGTCTTCCTAGGTGGAGGGCCACTTTAGGTCTTTAGGTTAGTTATCGAATTTCTTGGGGTTGGTCTTTTTGAGGTCGACCTCTTTGAGGTCTTCCAAGGTGTAGGGCAACTTTGGGCCTATAGATTTGTCCTCAACCTTCTTAGGGTCAGCCTTTTTGAGTGATGACTCATTCCAAGTCTTCGAATAACTCACTTTGGATTTTGAGTGAGTAATCATTTGAGGTTTTCTAATCGGAGTCAATTCGAGGTGAAGGGCTTCTTGGAGCCATCACCTTTTGGTCTTTGGCTTGGGGCTTTTCCAAGGTGAAGGGTTTTGAGCCTTCACCTCAGTCTTCAACTTGGATTTGTATTCTTAGAGCATCCAAGCTGCGTAGATTTTGACCACTTGGATCATCTGAGTATTGACTTCAAATTTGGATTCTTTGATCATCCATAAGCTACTTGGATTTTGACATCTTAGATCATTCGAGTATTAGCTTCAAATTTAGATTATTTGATCAATCGTGAGCTATTTGAATTTTTCCTCTTGAATCATCTGAGTATGGACTCTGGATTTTGATTCTCTGATCATCTGTGAGTTACTATGATTTTGACCTCTTGGATAATTTGAGTGTTGGCTCTAGATTTGGATTTTATGATCATTAATGAGCTACTTCGATTTTGACATCTTAGATCATTCGAGTATTAGCTCCAGATTTGGATTCGTTGATTATCCATAACTTACTTGGATGTTGACCTCTTGGGTCATCCGAGCATTTGCTTCAAATTTGGATTATTTGATCATCCATGAACTATTTGGATTTTGACCTCCTGAATCATCCGAGTATGGGCTCCAGATTTGGATTCTCCGACCATTAGTGAGTTACTAGAATTTCGACCTCTTGGATCATCTGAGTATTGGCTCTGGATTTGGATGCTATGATCATCCATGAGCTACTTGAATTTTGACCTCGTGGATCAGTTGAGTATTGGCTCCAGATTTGGATTCTCTGATCATCCGTGAGCTATTAGGATGTTGACCTCTGTTTTTCATCCATGTATTGGCTTCGAATTTGGATATTTTTATCATCCATAAGCTACTTGTATTTTGATCTCTTGGATCATCCTAGTATAGGCTCCGGATTTGGATTCTCTTATCGTTCATGAGTTATTGGGATTTTGACCTCTTGGATCATTCGAGTATTGGCTCCGGATTTGGATTCTCTGATCATCCGTGAGCTACTTAGATTTTGACCTCTTTGATCATTTAAGTATGAGCTTCGGATTTGGATTCTCTTATCATCCGTGAGTTACTGGGATTTTGACCTCTTAGGTCATTCGAGTATTGGCTTTGGAATTGTTATATTGACCTTGGAAGCTGGATGAACAATGCTCTTCAGTGTGGGACCACTTGGATTCTTATTAGGTGGCATCGTTTAACAGATGAAATTTGATGTTCCCACAAATGGCTCCAACTCCATTGATGGAGAATGGTCAGATCTGCTCAAGTTGGTTCGGATTGTCTTTAATGGTCGGGTTTGATCTAATTTGGCTTGGTCTGAGCTGGTCTATTATGAACTGGTCTGGTCTAAAGTACTTGAAAAGGAAGCTGTCCTGAAATGTTTTTCATCAAGGATGACCCTTTGATGCTTAAGTCAAGGTATGACCAGAAGGAGAGAGGTGAAAATGGAGAAGGTGAGTGAAGAATGAGTTACGAGGAATAATGCTCCTATTTTTAGAACCTAGAACAAGTGGGGTTATCATTTTATCCTAACTGTGAAATTACCCTTGTACCCTTGAGGGTTGCCACGTGTTAGTATTTTATTGGGCAATATATTTGGCCCACATCACTAAACTACCACACACTTCACATTACAGCTCTGATTGGTAAAGAGAAAGAAATAGAAGAAAGAAGAAGGAAAGAATAGAATAATGAGATGATTGATGTCTTCCATCTTCTATTTGATAAAAATGATGAAAAAATGAGTGGAATGAAGAAACAAACAAGAAAAAATAAGAGTTGTTTATTTAGCTTTCACTCTCCAACTATCCCAATTTGAGATGATTATGATTTGTTTATGTGGTAAGAAAACACTTCTTTTTTCATACCAAACAATAAAAAGATTATTCTTTTCTCATGTCTTTCTTTCTTTCTCTTACTTTTTCTCTCTACCGATCATAACCCACATAAGGGATTAGGGTATGAGATATGTAGATCTACCAAATTAAAGCATATAATGTGACTATCAACTAAGTGAGATCACTTATCGTCACACTAGATTTTTTTTTTAAATGGGAAAAAATTCTTGTGTCACACTAGATATTTAAGATTGCATCAAATATATATATATATATATATATATACACGGGGTTAACTCTTATTATGTGGCCTGTAAGCTTAATGAACTTCCGATGAAAGAAAAAAAGCGAGCATGAAATTATAATTTAATGCCTTTAATTTGGTTTCTACTTTATAGAAAACAATCTATTTTATTAGATATAGTAGTAAAAAGTAAATAAAAGTTCCAAATTCAAATCTCTCAACCTCAAATTATCAATAATGATGATGATATTTTTATATTTAAATTTATAAAATAATTATAAAAATATAATTATAATATTAAAAATTATTGTTTCATCTATATTAAAATAAATTTCAAACGATTCGTTATGCCGAGGCTGCCCTTCTTCAAATTAAAACAACTGAACCTACCCTAATCTCTCTCTCTCTCTCTCTCTCTCTCTCTCTCTTTCCATACGCAGAGAAGCGTAACCTAAATCCCCAATTTTTAATCCCTAAATTTCTAACCCGTTTCATATCGTAATTTCTTACCCAGGTGATTTCGGGTAAGAAATCCTTAGAAACGGCGTCATCAAGCTAGCCTCCAATCGTTACGGTATGGCGGCATACGACTTCATCAACACGTGCTCCTACAGGGGAGGCCTCAACATCTTTGCCGTCGTTGGCCTTTCCTCCAAGCCCCTCCACATGTACGGTCGTCCGAGGTACCGATGCGAATGGGTCCCTCAAGACCCATCATAGAAACCTATAACCACATTTCCAGATTACGATTACTGCAAAGGGGAAACAGATGAACTGCAACTGAAACTGGGATCTTCAGTAGTTGGACCGTTTCATTGTGGAGGATACTGTAAGGTTCGGGTCTCCACTCCGGTTCGGGTTGGAAGCTGGGTAAAAGCTCTAGCTCCTCCTTGCAATGAGCTGCTTGTGTAAAGGAAACCCATAAGCTCTTCTGATGTGTAATGGATTCAAAGATGTACAGTACATTTCACTGGCTTTGGTTGCGAGGTAGCTCTTGAAGATCGAGCAAGAGGAAGAGATTGATTTGGTGATTAATTTTTTTTTCTTTTTTTTATAAGAAGCAACAACCTCCCTTCAAATAAGACAAGCATTAGTTTAGTCACAATAATTCATAGATAAAAAAAAACGTACAGCAAAAAAACACACCACCGTAGCAAAATCAAAAGAAAAAAAAACAGTAAGGAGAAGAACAAAGGAAGTTTGGGTTAATCACTACCTAGATTCATGGGTTTTTCCAAAAGACAACACCACCGCTCAAATCTATCTTTATAAGAAGTTCATGGGTTTTTCTTCTCTCTTTTTTTCGTTTTCTATTTCTTTCGTTCTTTCTTTTTGATCTTTAGAGAATATGTTTTAGTTTTACTAATAATTTTAATTCTGTTTGGACCTTTGTAAGTTGATCTAGAACAATAATTATTCTCAATTCACCATTGAACAGAGACCTATGAGCAGTAAGCTTTGTTTTTCCTCGCAACGTGTATATTAATCCTTAATTAGTAGTACTATTAAATTTTGTCTTTTTTATTACTGGAAATTGCTTTGAAATGATTAATAATTCTTTAAAAAAAATTCTATTAATTTAAGTGAGAAATGATCTTGATGGGATATTTTCTTCTCTTTTGGGCTTCCTAATGGTTATATTGATGGAATATTGGGGAAAAAGAATACTTATAACTAAAGTATCTTATGGTATTCAGGGAGTTTTAAAAAAAAATATATAATGTGACTTGATATTTGACGCATAACTAACAGAACGGAAGTATATTTTTATAATATAACTTATAAATATTATGTATAAAATAATAACTTTTAATACTACAGATATGTTTATGAAATTATCTCTTAAATTTTTGTTTGGCTTTCCCCTTTCTAGATCAACAAATACCAATTGAAATGCATTTGACACAAATATTAGCAGAAACATCAACCTAATAATAATAGTTACTATTGGACATCAACCTAATAATAATAGTTACTATTGATATTATTTTCTTAAACTAATAATAAGGTATTCGCATATGCTTTCTATTTATCATTAGGGTTCTATACTTGAAGGATTGGGTTGTTCATAGCAATTCTTTCAATTAAATGATCGGTTTGGTATGGTTGTAACGAAGCATACCATTATATTTCAATTCAATGATAGGTGTTCAATTACATTATATGCTTTATTTTTTTATTGGATAACGGACCATTACGATCGTCCCCATAATCCTTGTCCTAGGATCGAACTTATCACTGCACCATATGCCTTGGGGGCTACATTATATGCTTTATTACAGCATACCAAAGATGCTTTTGTCCTAACTTCAGTAAAAAAAAATAGGGAACCGGGATGATAAGGTACTTTAGAAAGTTACCGTTAACATTTTTTTTTATGGTTATGGAATATCGAGTTTTTTTATCTAATCTAAGATATTTAAAATTTTAATTTCTAAATGAGATTATTTCAAATTTATTTTTAAAATTAAGATACTTTTTGCCACATCATCAAATAAAAAAAATAAATTATATTACTAGCCAACGTAGTTTCATATAAGATTCAAATTAATACTCAGAAAACTTATATATGCCAATTCTGTTTTTTAACTTCATCTCAATTTTTGATTCACACCTCCTTCGAAAAAAAAAAAAAAAAATTAAATCAACCATACTCTCCTCTCTAAACAATGACGATATAGTTGATCAATAATTATACAACATGTAAACAAAAGTATATCATGTGTATTGCATCAATAATGATTTTGTATAAACCCATACTAAGTTTCCATACAAACATGGATTAGTCACTAAAACGATAAAAATAACCACCCTTTATTGAGAAGGCCAAGCAAACATTTTAATTCGAAATCCATTCCAAAATAAAGGTCCTTATTTTTTAATGATTCTTAATCCCAAACAAGTGAAGACTTCAGCCATTAGTTCACTACTTAATCATATGAAAAATATCTTCACAAATTAATCTCAAATTGTTGCTTTTATAAACGCATCAATGGGCCATGGTCATGGAGCAGCAGTACGATTAAACAAGTAATCAATTGTCTTTGATTAGCTATATTAAGCTAGAAACATATGAATAGATAATGTTTCAGTACTTGCATCATTTTCCAGGAACTGGATTTGAAAATTTTCGATTCTTTTCTATTTGATTCGCAAAACGAAAACTTCTCTATGTTTTTATGTTTCTGAAATAAAAGTTTAGTGGGTTTGCACATAAAATAGGTCTTGACCAAGCTCAAACATAGTGTTAAAAAATAAGGGCCCTCATTTTGGAATGGATTTCAAATTAAAATGCCTGTTTGGCCCTATGTTCATTTTCCATTCTGCAACTTCCCTGGGAGGGAATACCTCTTTAACCTCAATAAATCTTATTTTCTTTGTAATGGGTTATAGCCACTTTAAAGTAGATAAGAAAGTTGGGTCTATCTGGTTGTTTTTATCTATCCAATGATTGATCTATGTATGTATGGAAGGTTAGTACGGTTTTATATAAATCATAATCGACGCAGTACAAATGATATATTACGTGTTATACTATCAATTATATTGTAATTGTTTAGAGAGGAGATCAAGGTTGATTTAAATTTTTTTATTTACAAATGAGGTATGGTTCAAAAAAGGAGATGAGATTAATTTGAATTTTATGTGAAACTATAAAGACTAGTAATGTAATTTGTTTTTTTTTTTATTTAAAGATGTGATAAAATATACCTCAGTTTTAAAAATAAATTTGAAACTTCATTTGAGAATTAAGACTTTTAAGTAACTAACATTTTGATAACATGGTACGTCATTTAAAGTTCAAATCAAGCGTAAATCATACAAATAAAAGATCATGAGTTGTTCAGGGTTTGGGTTCTTTTTCATTTAATAAAAACATTATCATACAATTTTGACAAAAATAAAACTTCTCATGCAATCAGAGGCAAACTAGCTAAATATGACTATCGGGTACAATATGAACCCTGTCAAATGAATGGAGATAAGAGTCCTGCCCATTTCGTAGGTTGGTAAGGCACTTCCCTACTCATTAAATAGACAAAATTTGAGTTCGAGATGTATGCGTGCATTTGAAAAAAAACATTGTAGATAAGAAACTGTGCAAGTAGAAGCATAAATGACCAAAAGAAAAATAATTCAAGTAATATAAATTTTCCAAGATAAATAAGCTTCAGCCATATAACAAGTTAGCAACCGATAAAAATTCTGCAAATTCAGAACAGAACAGCTCAAAGTCAGTGTTAGAACAAAACTTCTGTAGAACGCCTGCTACTACTATTTTCTGCATCAACATAATGAACCACTAGCATAGCTGGATTCTTCCACCCCAACATTTTGAGGTACCATAACCATTAAGTGCATTTATCTGTCCCATCTGATTCAACCATACTCTGTTTTCAGAGATCTTGTTCAAACACAAACCTTTAGGGCATGTAGGAGGATGATAAGATGAAAAAGAAGATATTAATAAGATAACTTAATTCAATCTTAACAATTGATATTTAAAAACATAAAAAAAAAAAAAAAAAAAATCCTATATCACTATTTTATGAAAATTATTTCACTTAGCCTCCTCTTAATCTTGACCTTTTAATCTGGTGTACCAATAGGGCACTAAATATCAAATGATGACATGTGATACCGCCATATCAGTTCCTTCGACGGAAATAGGAAGAAGCCTTTAACATGCATCAATATTTTACAATTTTCACCAACGTTAAACAAAGCAATAAAATATATACAAAAAAAAAAATGCATATATTGGAAATGAATAAACAAACTGTGACTAAAAATTTCTGCTATCAACAAGATACTTATAATAATCAGAAAGTAACATTCAAACTTATAATTACTTGTTTTCTGACTGGTTTAAGGTGTAAATATATCTTGTCATTGCAAGATTTATTACCAGCAATCTTGAAATCTTTAACAAAAGGTTCAGGAACAGTTTGAACGAAGGAAGTAAGCATATAAATTTTCCTTTTTGTTCAGACAAAATAATTATTTGACAAGGAGACATCACATAACAACACTTCAAAACAGCTCCAGAAATCCAGCAGACTTTCGGAACTATTTCTAGTAGCGTTACATGAGTTTCTATGGTCAAATCATCCTTTTGAAGAAATAGGGTTCAAAAACTCTGTAAATGCTCAATACTATCATCAAAATGTTTCTCAACATTTTTAAGTAGACAAAGTTGGGTATAAGAATATAACTTCAAATAATTTTCCAAGTTAGATAACCAGTCAAAACACATGCAAGTAAATTATGAAGTTTGCATTACATTATGAATAAAGCACACAAGCTGTAAGCATGGTGAACTATTTGTTGAAACAAAGTTTTAACTGAGAACATAGGACTGAAAACTTATGCTTCACAAAAGTTTCCTGGCCTCTCATCCTTGTTCCCTTCAAGGAATGACTTCATGTTAGCTTTGGTTTTTGTGGAGTCTTGATTTTCACAATCCTCATTAAACATGTCCACACTTTTTAGGAAAACCCCTGTCAAAGTCATAAAACATTTGTTAAAATTACAGCGATCTAGGGGAACAGAAATAATCATGTTTATATTGAGTATTGTCCAGACAATTTGTTGGTGTTATGCTTTTCAGCCATGTCTGGACTGAATTCTAACCTAGATTGCGTATGGAATTTTCTATCCTACCACTTGGGTAAAGTAGACATGCTATATACACTGCTAAATTGAACAATGTAATGCTGTGTACATCCCAGTATAGTAAGTACTTCCCTTAAAGTTTAAACATGCACGTTTCTAGAGATTGAATTCTCTACAACATTTTTCTTTACAGCTACTGTCCTGTCGATTCGAAAGGCTTTTCATGAAGAAAAACAAGAAGTTTGGACTGATTTCGAAGTGGAAGGTGGGGGATAAGATCTTTATTTCCCAGTACGTAATAAATGCATTAGAAGTGCCATAAAAAGGGGTTGACAATCTGGTACACAGTAAGTATACAAGAGAGCACCTGAAAGGAAGAAAAAGAAAATAAAGAAAGCAAACTAGTTTCTAAAATCTAATGCATCAATGATATCTTAAACATGGAGACAAGAATTTACCCATAAACCATATTCCCGCAGCAAGAAACAGAATAGATGTCAGAATAAGTGCAGTTTCCCTCCAATTTTTAATGTGGTCCTGTGCATGATAATCATCGAAGTTAGAATAAAGCTGTAAAGTGAAAAAACAAAAACAAAAACAAAAAGAAATAAGATCAGGTAAGCCATCCAAATTAGGAGCTTTGTCACCCTACGGCTTGATTTTTTTTATAAGGGTGAAAAGGCAAATTGTTATTACTTTTACCAAAAAATTCTCTGGAGTCACTATAAAGAGGCCGGCATTTAACAAAACAGAACTTACAAGAAAGAAGCATTAACATAGTTAATAGATTATGAGAGAATTTAAGGTGCGTTTCGTTGTGTCTATTTTCTATCTCCATTTTTCTTAACATTTTCTTCAACAATTTGAACATTCTTAACATAATTTAGAAAACAGCACTACTCTATGCCCCGTTTGGTTTACAAATTATGGAATGGGATTAGAATCCCATTCCAAATAATCCTATTCCTTGGAATGATATTGCATAGATGTGCTTGGGTAAATACAATGTATAAAACTTGGAATCAAAATGTTGTTATTATGACTTAAACTTAACACATTATTAACACACACAACAGACAATTTCTTTTAATTTCCTAAAATTACCCTCAGTTTAATCTAGTAGTTATCTTGATTATTGACATATTTTAATATATATAAGAAATTTTTTAAAACTTATCTTAACATCATAATTTTTTTGAGCTATTTAATATTTTAATTATATTCCTCGAAAAACATTACTAGTGTTATTTCAAAATTTCTAAAAAAATTTACAAGTGCCTCATGCAACGAGAAGGACAGATGGAAATGTGGAAGACATATGGCCACAACGAAAACTAATACTGATATAGGACAGATAAGAAGAAAGAGAAGTAGATTGAGAAGGGAGAAACAACAGAGAATCGAGGATATTAAATCGATAGCAAATAGATCAAATAGAAAATAGACAGATAGAAGAGAGAATAGACCAAGAATAATAGAGAACCGGGAAAAGAGGGACAAGAGATAACAAAACTAGAAGTTTATTCGTCTGTCCTTACAATCCTAATACGAGTGCTCTTATATAGGCACCAAACATTATTTAAATAAGAAGGTAAATCAAATCCTAATAATTGTCTAAATCTAAGTTTCTTAAAATACCATCTCCAAGAATATTGTCATTACAACATAATCCTAAAATAATAGATATTGTTTTTCCTATTTTGCATCATTTACTTGCAAAAAACTCGAGCTTAAGTTTTGAAGTGATGAAGAATCAAAACTCGTGATTGCTAGAGTGGAGTGGTGAAGACTAGAAATTGTTTGGATGTGGTGTCTACACTTGGGAACAATAATGGTATCGGAGGAGCTTCAACCCAAAGCAGACACACATGTCGGCATTCATGCTTTGGCACCGGTGATCTTCATTGTTAAAGCGTTCAAGAGAGACATCCAGTACATATTGAGATTTGAGTCCTTCTACAATGACTGGAGCTTGCTCTTCAAAGTGTTCTTGGATGGGAGAAATGGCTTCATATTTGGTGCCGTGCCTCGATGGATAGAAGTTTTGGCAAATGCTGCTTCACTAAATGTGTTGTTTGTGCAAGGAGATGATTCGAGTTTCAAAGATGGAATATGCGATCTCCAACTGGCAACAGTTGTCATAAATGCAACGAATAGCATATTGAGGCAAGTTGTATTGCACTAGCGCCTGAAAATCCAATTAATTTGGGAGAAGACTAATTTTCTCGATATGACCAAACGGAAAAAAAATTTGATGGAGCACGTCTTTTGTAATTGGATACAGTACATGATGAATTGTAACCAAAAGAACTCGGCTCAAGTCACTCATTTCTCACAAGTGATTATTTTTTTAAAAAAAAATAAAATAATAGAAACAGAAATAAAGCCGAAAAGAAAACATGTGATTTTTTTTTTGCAATTTTTATACAAAAATCAGCAACTAAATAAGCAGAAATTAAATAAATAAATAAATCTAACTTTTTTTAGGTGGCTGGCTCGGTTTGGGTTGTTGACTAGGTCAAAGGCAGATTGAGATTGGGAGAGTGGGTCGAATCAGTGCTGAACGGATCTAGGGGATTTTTGGGCTGGGCTTCTAAAGACCAACCGGATTTGAGACACCGGTCACGTTGGTGGCGTCGGCTCGGACGGCCGATGGCGGATCAGGGTGCGAAATGGTGGAACGGGCTTGTAGTTTCGCGGCGGATTTTCGGCCGATCTTGGCACTGATTCGATGTGTGGTTCACAAGGATGGAAATATTGGATAGTTCCGATTTGGATGGTGTCTTCCTCGCTCGGCAAAGAGGTTCCCGGCACAACGGCGATGGCATGTGGTGTCGGAACACGGCGAAATTCTGGTGTTTTGGTCACTTGAAAATTTCTGTTGTGATGTTGTGGTGGTGGCACAAGCTGAAAGTCGACAGAAAGTAGTGAAAGGAGCCTGTTTCAGTCACTTTTTGTTTTTTTTTATTTTTTATAAATAAATGGTGCACTGATTGAGGTAACAGTGGATCTGGGAATTTGTTTTATACGGTATGTGATTTAAGGGATACATAGAGATATGCTCCTTTCGGCTCTGATACCACTTTGATGTAGGACAGATAAGAAAAAATAGAAGTAGATTGAGAAAGGGGAGAAACAACAGAGAATCAAGGATATTAGACTGAGAGGAAATAGATCAGACAGATAAAAAAGAGAATAGACCAAGAGGTATAAAGAACAAGGGAAAAAGAGGGACAAGAGATAACAAAACTAGAAGTTTATTCATAATCCGATCTGTCCTCACAATCCTAATACGAGTACTCTTATATAGGCACCAAACATATTTAAATAAGAAAATAAATCAAATCATAATAATTGTCTAAATCTAAGTTTCATAAAATACTATCTTCAAGAATATTGTCATTACAACATAATCCCAAAATACCAAAATAATAGATATTGCCTTTCCTATTCTACATCAAATACTAGTAAAAATAGGAACTCAAAGAGGGTTAAATAAGTCACTGTAGCTCTGGTACAGCAGACTCCAGAATTCAATGGGTCTAACTACCAGATTTCAACTAAAATGGAATCACAATACTACCACGCAGTCAGCTTTCATAGTCCAGCTATTTTGAGAGACAGGATGCCGCAGTAACGGTATTCCAGAGCTTATTGCAACACCAAACATAAGTATGCAATTGGATTCCAATTCCGATTCCGTTCCCCGGCCAACCAAATGGGGCCTTACAGAATTGAGTCCCAGGACATTTTGTTCAACTTCAAGGTCAAAGAAACAATATTCTAAGCAAAATCTAAACTATCACAAGATAAATCAAGGCGAATTGACTAATGTACAACATAAATTCAAGCGTGTCAATACACAGCCCATATGCCAATAAAACTACTTTCACATCCAGACAAATATGAGTGAACAGATTTAAAGGCGCACCTGAAGGACCCCAACAAGTGGTGAAGAAGGCACATCACCAAAGATGTGGATTGAGACAGTAGAGATAGCCATTGATAATGGTCTCAAACTTGGTTTGACACAATGAAGACACATATAATTAACTGGAGCCTGCCAAAAAAGAAAAGGTTATATCGTTGAGGAAAGTGGAGAGTGAAGCAACTAGAAACAACTAGATTTCAGCCAACATCGTCAATTATAATATACCTGGGTCGCAAAGACAAGTAGCTCACCCACTGCGAAGAGAACTATGAAACCATACAAGCTCTTTAGATAGAAGGCAGTGAAGCAAAATATTGCACCCAGAAATGTTACCACAGATAGAAGCTGTAGCAGAAGCAAAATAGGAATTTATATTAAAGTAAGCAACAAATATTCTCTTTCCTGAAATTCAACGATTTAGAATAAGGTACAAGGTTTTAAATAACAAATGAAAAGAAATGATTGTCACTAACAAGTAGGAGTCTAGGACAGAATATACTACTGATACAACAGAATGCTCTACCCCCTCCCCCTCTTCTTCGCTTGTAATTCACCTAATAACTATCTAAAACAGAAACCAAGCACATAAAGTGCCCTCATGATAACAAGAAATCACCTTAAAAGCGTTAGAGATTGTAGCACTCATGCGGTCAAGAATGAAGCCTCCAGATAATGTTCCAAGTATCCCACAAACAACTGTAATCCCTCCAAACATCATATCTGCATTACTCTGTCAAAAGCCTCAATTTGAATCAGTATATCACCATTTACAGAAAGAAAATAAGTATATCACTGAAATAACTGAGTGCTAAAGTTTAAATTTCTTTAAACAAGTGGTGATGACTTGCAATTTGAAAAAGAGAACACGTTAAAGCTAAAGATGTTTAATGGAAACAAAGCAAATGAAAGTAAGTATTCTATACCATATGATAAATATTATAACCAGTTCTTTAAACAAGTGGCGATGACTTGCAAAGTGGAAAAGAAAACACAATTTTTTTGATAAACAGATAAGAGAACACATTAAAAGCTAAAGATATCTAATAGAAAGAAAGTTAGTCGTAACTATACCATATGATAAATATTATAAACAGCCTTTGGCCCCCAATAAGAGTACGCCCCGATGACAAAGTTGTATGATATGTAACCTGCAAGCCGAAATAACTAGTGAACATTTTTCCACCAGACCAAAAAGTTTTCAATCCCTGAAAATAACCAATCTGCCAAAACTTGCTTATGATGAAGTTAGGCTTAATATCATAGAATACCTTGAGGTTTAGGCGCTTTACGTTTTACCCCTGAGGATTTTTTCCTCTTAAAACAGGCCCTGTGCTTTGGCCAGTTAGTCCAGGGAGCGGATGGTGTTAACATCCACGTGTAAGATGTGTGGCAGATCTTCCACTCCATACCCCAGTCTTGAGCGAAAAATCCCGTCTTTCCCGGGCAAACACCCCCATTTAACTGATCGAAATTGATGCTAGATATATCATTTTCATATATGTGAACAAAGAATCACAGGTACACCGTCTTCACAAATTTAATTCTCAAAGTTGGCTCGAAGATGTCAATGGAAATGTAAGCCATGACCCATCAAGTTTTTTTTTTCTTAAAGGGTAATAATAATATTGTTAATATTTGTGTTTGAATTTTCCTTTTGTCTAGACTGTAAGAAATTGTCCTTTTTTCTTTTTTGTAGAAGAAATTATAGTTCTTCAGTTGGTGAAATTGGAAGAAATCGAAACCACATATGGCCACTCCCCAAATTCTTGGAATTTCCGAAACAACGATCATGAAGGTTATGTTTGAGCATTGGAAATGGGATTTAAGCAGTACCCACATGTGGCTGGTGAAAGAGATGGCATCATCATTGTTGACCACAGCTCGCGTCATAAAGAATCCAATCTCATGCTCAGTGAGCTATAAACAGTTCTCATAATTTTCGTGCTTGTATTATCACCGTTATAGTGATCGCATTATTTTTTTTTTTAATTTTTAAATATGAAAATGAGAAGCTCTTCAAAATTTATATGGAGAATTTTGCATGTAATTTTGGGAAATATGATGGGAAATTTCGGAATTTAGAAGTTAAACCCCTAATTTTGATCGAAGCTTTGTGTTCTCAAGGTGAAATTTCGAGGGAAATGAAGGGAGATGTGTACGTATAACTAGGAGGAACTTTTGGAGGAAAATTTGGATTTTCTAATAAACTTCGGCCTGATTTTTGTTGAAGAAGATGGTGGTAGGGGTTTGGTTGGAGAAGGGCAGTGATAAAGTAGTCACCAGTTGATGGTGGTGGTGGTGATATATAAATTGTAAAGGTAGTTCTATGACCTTTCTCCCGGACTAACAAAGCAGAGGTTGAAGAAGGGTAAAGTGGTAATTTAATTAAAAACTTAACTGCCGTTACCCCCTGGCCTAGCAAACCAAACCACTGGGTCTGTGTTAAGAGGAAAAAATCCTCAGGGGATAAAACAGTAAGCGCTTAAACCTCAGGGTATTTTATGATATTAAGCCAAGAAGTTATAAGGCAATGCAATTATAATTGATGCTATTTTAATGCTTTGACATTAAAAAAGAAAAAAAAGAAGAGAGTACATAAAAACCAGAAGCAACAGAGCTAAAACTTTTAAGGTAATGGATTAATGCCACAGAACGTGGAGGAACAGAGAGTCGAGAAAATACCTAGAACATTTACAACATAAACTTTATCAAGCAAAAGCACTTTCGTATCTTTTGCGAATCGAGAAAACTGATTCAGAATTTTGGATGCACCTGTTGACCTGCCATACAAAAGAAGGACAATTAGGAGTAAGAGGTAATTAATCATGGAGGTTTCAATTTCTTTCTGTAACTTCTTCTGTAAGGTGCATTTTGCAGGTTATCAACCAAGGATGAATGAACCCTTCGTAGTCCATACTACTGATATGGGCATGACTAAGTATCACATGAATCAAGATCCATAAGTTTTTTAATAGATACCCATCAAAAGACAATGATAATGATTTTTCAAAGTAGTGATTCTACCTTCAACACTACTTATAAATTTGTCATTGCTTCAACTGCTCTACCTCATCAAGCTTGAGCTACGAGAAAATCTGTATCAAGAGGTCAAGGGTGAAAGGAAAAAAGGTTTGAACTTGTCTCGTCTGACTTGCAACACAGACTAGTCATCTAATGATATTTGAACTGCAGTATCAATCTTGCCTGATCTGCACTGCCTAGATCAACCATGTAACGATGTCGGAACTCCAGTAATTTGGACTCCTGCCAGGTAACATAAAAAGTCCTGCTATCGTTTCTTTTCTTTCTTTTTTTTTGGTAGAGGACAAAGCCCTGCTAACATTCAGACTTCCAAATCACAGGAGTAATAAAACACAGCTTATGGATTCTTGGATCTCAAGATTGCCCATTCATACTCTTACATTCTAAAATCCTTTTGGTGTGGGTGGGTGGATGTGTGAGGTAGTAAACTCTAGTAACTCGAATATCCTTGGCATATATGAATTAAAAAGTTTTGAATTTCAACAATAAAAGGTTATCATCCTGAGAAAAAATAATTAGATGCTTCAACAATTAAAATGTTTCAGGGAGAGTAAATGTTCTCTGGAATAGCTTTTTACTTATTTATTTATTTATTTTATTTTTGGTTACTTGAGGCTCATTCAGCCTATGGGTTACAAAAGAGAAGGTAGCCCTCTCCCTTCCCTTATCCCCCAATCCATGGTGTAAGCAGATCCGATCCTAGGTCTCTTGCATGATGACAAGTGACTTTCCAACTAAGCTAGCTGGCACCAACTACATTCTCTTTTTCTTAACTCAGGAAAACAAGCAAACAAAGATTGGAGTTATTTCATTATAAGACATGCCAACTTTGATACAACAGAAATATAGGAAACCAAAAACATGAACGAAACAGCCACTCACTTGGCATTTCTTTTCGAGGCTTGATCACTGGTACCTTCATTTCTAGCTGAGACATGATCATTGATGTTTGATGCCTCTGAATCTGCAATGAAATAATCTTTACATCAATTGAGACATCAAAAGATCAGAAGGACCTACGACCTCATTAAAGATCATTTTATTAAATATAAAAGAATCAACAAGCATAGAGCCATACATTGACGATACAAAGATAAAATCAGTTATTCCCCAATGACACTGAGAATTTTTTATTTGAAATAATCAGATAAGGAGAAAGAGAAAATACTAAGCTTGTGTATAGGTCTAGAACTTATATGGTTTGCGTAGAATTTAATTGGCATGAAGCTGATGTTAAACGATGAGAAATAAATGGGCCTATGCTCAGAAAAGATTATTTTAACAAATATAAAAGAATCAATGCTATAGACTGAGGTTACGAAGATAAAATCAGCTATTCCCAATGACATTGAGAATCTTTTACTTGAAATAATCTGATAATGGAAAAGACAAAATACTCAGCTTCTGTATAAGTCTAGAACTTATATGGTCTGCATAACATTTCTTAGGCATGAGGCTGATGTTACAACCAAATGCATTATATGGACATGCAAAGTACATGATAAATTCATTCTTACT
The DNA here is from genome assembly GCA_023935145.1 of Bretschneidera sinensis. NCBI lineage: Eukaryota > Viridiplantae > Streptophyta > Magnoliopsida > Brassicales > Akaniaceae > Bretschneidera > Bretschneidera sinensis. The sequence goes on along the minus strand of CM043703.1, from coordinate 60,908,040 downwards.
GATTCATGGATCCTGTACCTGCTGATTGGTTAAATATACCGAAGACAAAACATGGCTCTGCTTCCAATACAGCTTATCAAAGAGGCTTAGAAATCACAATATTTGCTAATCCTTCATTGTCAGAGCAATATTTCCAACATATTAACCAGAAAAAGGATGGGGGGAAGTGACAAAATGAAAGATAACCATAAATAACAAAATGAATGACCCAATGGAGCCTACACGAAGAAATATATCTTTCAATATCTAAGTGGAAGTGCCCTGCATTGAACATGGTTTGCACCCTCATTATACAAACTCAAAATTTGTAATATGCGTTCATGTTGGCCACACTATTTTATTTATAGGTTGAAACTGAATAGTTGGTGCAAGAAACAGAATACGAATTGGGAAAAAGAAACAAACTTGAGGATTTGAAATATATGGTCAAAATGATCAAAGAACTATGATAAGTAATAAGAAGATTCCAAAACACCAATATTAGCTTCAGCCTGTTAAAAAATAATGGGACATCAGGCTGAGAACTAGAGTGTTATTTGCATTGCTACGGTGGAAAGCACCCATGCAAAAGTTGGTGAAGATTTCCAACAAAATGAATTAAATTTTGAGCTTTCATTAATGCACATTTTTATGTGGCACAAGGTGCAATTTTTAATACCATGCATTTTGATCAGGATTTATCACCCAAAGTAGTAGGAACAGTTTAGTAAAGAACTTTAAAATTCTGTGGTGCAAGATTTGAAGCAGTTGAAAACACAGTAGGTGTGGCCACCCCACCATTAATGGCCATTGAACTAAGGACATGACCTGACCTATAATTCTAATTTCTTAATAAATAATTCAATGTTGCAAATAATTATAACAGAAATACCACCAACAAATAATTACAGCAAGAAGAAAACAAGGAAAATGTACCTTCAGATATAGGAGCAACTGTTTCACCAGATGTCGATGCTTTCTTTGATTCAGCAGGAGCAAAACCTGCAGTTAAATGTTCAATAATTGATAGAAACATAGTGGAACCAGACAATCAGAAATTATGAATCATGGACCACACAAAAAACATGCACCTTTCATCTGCAGTGGTTTCATCACAAAACCAAAAACAGCTAACGGAAGCATCAAAATCGCCTCTCCCCAGAATGCATAGCGCCAGTTAAAATGGCTTCCAACCTAAATATTGAGCAAATACATAAGATAATTATCATCTATACAGTCTACAGAAAAATACAAACTCACAGAAGGATGTCAAAAAGTGAACCTATAAACAAAGTCACCATGATAGATGGTAAGTTTAGAACATGCAAAGACACCACAGTAAAAACTTTTACAATGTTAGACTGCACCGCTTTCTATTACAGATTTACAGGGCTACATGCCTTTCTTAATTGTAACCCTAATAGTCAGTGAAAAGTTCTCAATTAAATATCTAGGCAAATCACTAAAAAATTTCCCACAATCTTCATATAGATTGACATTATTTGTAATAAAGTTGAAAACCCCTAAAACAGGGATGAATCCCATGTTTACTGTTTCTGTTTTTATTTTTTTTTTTGGTCGCCTTTTTCAATGAGGGGAGCAGGGTGAGAAGAGCAAGCTGCACCAGTCCAGGACCTCATAGAATAGAGAACTGATTTAAGCAGGGGATATCCAGATCACAGTCATGATTTTCCAGTTGCAATGAGCTGTTAATAGGAGATAGAATTGAGCATAACTTTCAAAATTGTCCCATCCATATTCGCTGAAGAGTCCACAAAGGCATGATTGCACCCATATCTATATCTGATAAACTAAATACCCCATTTATTATCCCAAGGTATAATTGAATAAGAAATTTTCAAAATAGAATCTGTGCACATCAATCAAAAAGAGACCACCCTTGACAACAGGAATCAGAAAACAGCTAGTCAGGTAGTAAACTTACAAATCCACCATAAACATAGCCCAGAGCCACTCCAGTTGGAATACACATGTAAAACATCGCAAGCCAGACTGTTTTCTGGAACCATGACAGAGATTTAGTTAGCATAAAATAAAAATGTGACGAGCACAAGAGAAATCCTAATATTCAAAGTGAAAATAACAAAAGAAACCAAACCTGAGCAACAGGAGCATTGTCATCTATAAAGGGGGCTGCAAGACATATGAAAGAAGCCTCACCAACACCAACAAGCCTACAAGGACAAGACCATACATAACTAAATATATAGCACAAGAAACTAATGAAACAATGATCAAACTAGAGTCAACTCTTTGAAAGAACTGGCATTCACACTTACATGCGGCATATTGCAATAGACCAAAATCCAAATGCACCACCACATCCGGCAGTAGCAATGGTCCAAACAGATAATCCAACTCCAATAAGTCTAAACGGGTTGTGGCTGTAAGGGTACTATGTATTAGAATTTGTAAAATAGAGTAAATTGCAAAATATACTGCAATACCTGCAATATTCATATAGAAAATGATGCATCATGATACTAAAAAAACATAGTGCAATACCTTGAAGCAGTAAAAATTATGAAGATTAGCTTCGTGATGTTTTATGGCTTAATTAAAACAATATAGACCTAACTTACTGCATTTCTGATGATTGGGAGATTGGGATTGTGGAAAGATTATTGGAGGTTGAGTATAGTTCCAGTATTGATGTGGAAATCTAATCCAGACAAAGGGTTTGAGGTAAAGTCCTTCTTTAAGACCTTTCTCGATGAGACTCCTTTGGAAGGTTTTCCCAATTTTCCTTGGAAAGCTATTTGGAGTTCTCTTGTCCCTAAAAAAGGTTAGCTTCTTGGTATGAGAATCCTCTTGGGAAAAGATTCTTAGCATTGATAATCTTCAAAAAAAAAAGGGGAAAGTGCTTGTTAATAGGTGCTATACTTGCAAAGTTTGTGACAAGTCCATCTTTCATCTTTTGGTGGAGTGTCCATTGGCTATGAGCTTGTGGGAACTATTGTGTTTTGGGTGTTTCTTGGGTGGTGGCTGCCGGTTTCAAGAAAGATGAAGTGTGGGTTTGTAGTGCATTCGTGCTTCGAAGGAGTTAAAGAAGGCTTACCCTTTAACCCCTCTCTATTGGGCTTGTAGTGCATTCATGCTTCGAAGGAGTTAAAAAAGGCTTACCCTTTAATCCCTATCTATATTTTTAGAAGAGGTTTTAATGGAGAAGAGAGATCTTTTGATGTAATTAGAGATAGATGATTCAATTCCTTTAGTTTTTGCTCAAGAGTAATTGTTTTGGGGATGAGAATGAGCTTTTAGATTTTGCGGATTTACTATCATGTAGATAGTTTTGTACATGGGTTGCAACCCCCTAGGTGCTTTTTTCGTTTCTTAATATGCTTTTTACCTATAAAAAAAACTTACTGTATTTCTGTATATACATCTTCAAAGTCAGCTTAACAATAAAATAGAGAGGAAAATGTTTATTCTAATTTGCAAATGGCTCTTCGGTAGCATATTTTGTGTGCATTTTCCTTCACAAATTACTCTCTCCCAACCCCATTTCACTGTATACATTTCTTTGCATAAATTTCTAAAATCAATTTTTTTATCGGTAAAGATAATATTCTATATATGGCACCAAGGTGGTGCAACCCATTTACAAGAGGATTATCTAGAAGATGGTAAGTTTATAAAATCAAGGAACTCATCCTCATTTACAAAATAATTTCCCTTAATAAAAACCAAGAGTATTAAACCATTTATTTTCAATGGACTCTAACGATGTCTCGACCCCATCAAAAGCCCTTCTATTTCACTCTTTCCAAATCAACTAAAAGATTGAATGAGGGATCAAAGCATAGGCTTTCTTCAACTCCATAAAAGCGCTAATGCCACTCCACATTTCTAAAATCAACTGAAAAGAGATAATTTGTAAGGGTTTCTAGCATATGCTATGTGTATTTTCATCAGAAAATCTGCTTCTCTGTGGATACAATTTCTAAATCAAATTTAAAGAAAAAATGGAGAGGAAAGCACTTTCTCTAATCGGTAACAACTATTTGGTAGCATATGCTGTGTGTATTTTCATCAGGACAGCTGCTTCTGTCTCTCTCAAATTTCTGTTTTGTTTTTTCTTTGATATTACATGCTTCATAGAATTAAAATATTTTTTATAGGTAAAATTTTTATTATAAAAGCACCAAGAAGGTGCAACAGAAAGCCAATGGCTAATTACAATGAAAGAAAACCACGAAATCTAGAAAATCCTCATTATTTATAAAGAAATTCCCCTTAAACCAAAAATTGAGGGTGTTAAACCAACTATCTTTAATAATCCCAATAGGTTTCTCCATACCATCAAATACCCTCCAGTTCCTTTATCCTAACTGTACAAAGGTCGTAACTAGATATTATATTTATAAAAAAATATCATGCTTCATAGCATTAAAATATTAACCCCACAAAGGTCGTAACACTGCAAAGTCCTTTTTCCAAGGTTCTGCCAATGGACTTCGACAGATCAACGGAAAAACCCATGTCCCCTTAGTTTTCTTTGCTTTGATAAATTCCTCTAGAAGAAGCATGCAGGGAAAAATGAATCCTGATGATTGATTAAATCCTAGTGTATGCAACATTCAAGGAAAGAATAAAGAGCAGAAAGGTAATTGTCAAAACTAGATCCATTCACACCTCCACTACTAAGATAGGTTTGATGAATTCCTATAAACACAATGTTTCTTCTAACCTTTTATTACCATAAAATATGCATTATTGCTAAACAAATAAATTTTCATATGTCCTACTATCCAGAGCTGAGATATCATAATTAACAAATAAATATTTAATTATAAACCATTCCTTTGCATAAAATATGATAGGCATTCCAGGTTATTAATTTATTTGATATGAGGAACGCTCCAAGTCTGTGCACCTTACCACAGCATACATCATTCAACACATTACACTTTTTGCAAATGTGAGCAGTTTTATGCAGAATTTGATGGTTAGTGAGAGTTTTCTAAAAAAACAAAAAGAACAAATTAATTTTCCAAAAAGGTATTTATAACATCAATATCTTTAACTCATATGTATCTCGAGGCATGATTGGATAAATAGGAGGTAAAGACCAAAAACATTTTTTGCATTTCTTTTATAACAGATTATATAATATCAATGATTAAGGAGGGTACTAAGTAAACTACATCAGTGGTCAGGAATGCCTTGTACAGCCCTAAGAAACCAGATTGCATCTCGAAGTTCTTTCTAAACAATAAGGGTTTTCAAAGCTGAAAGCATAAGGTGAGGTGTTTTACTCATAGTGAGGCGAGGCGGAACTCCCAAACCATAGGTCTAAGCCTTTTAAGTATTAATTTTTAATATTTTTAAAAAATTTTAAATAAATAGTTAAAAAAAGAATAATAAAAATAGATAAATAATCTATAAAATTCATTAAAAAATAAATAAATGAATTATTACAATTTCTAGACACTTTAAAAAAGCATTACATGCCCAAAATGTCGACAAGTAACACACCTTTCTCTCATTTTAGATGAAAAATCCTCTCTTAATGACCAAAGACTACCTTTGTATTTTCCTTTTGGGTCGAAAGAGATGTAATGAAGAAAGCAAAATGATAAAAGAGAAAAATTCAAAACAAGTGCATTTTGATACTAGAGCAACCAGGCCCTATTATGCACAAGGGGGTGCAACCCTTACAAAAGGCCCTATTCTGTTACCCCTACATGAACTTGTTAGAATTTAAGAGTAAAGAGATGTGAGAATTGAAGAGAGTAAAGAGATTGTACAAATGCTTACTTGAGTTCTTATTATTGAGAATACAATTAAGAGTATATATAGGTTGTTAAAGGAAAAAGACATTCCTTAAAACAAGGAAGGAAACATGACCTAAAGTAAGCCTTAAAACAAGGAAGGAAACATGGCCTAAAGTAAGTCTTAAAACAAGGAAGGAAACATGGCCTAAAGTAAGCCTTAAAACAAGGATGAATATATGGCAAGTGTGGGTGAAGTGGAATAGTTAGTGACCTTAATTAAAGAAAAGAATATGGACTTTGCCATCCATTGACAGCCCCCCTCAAATTGATGCAGGTTGATCAATAAGCATCAATTTGCTGCTTAAGAAGCAATGTCGATGGCGAGTGAGCGCTTTGGTGAAGATATCAGCAATTTGTAGGTCAGTGGAAACATGTGGAAGAGTGATAACATAAGCTTCAAATGCTTCGCGGATAGAGTGACAGTCGACTTCAATATGCTTCGTGCACTCATGATAGACAGGATTGGCCGTGATCTGAATAGCACTTGTATTATCAGCATGTAGAGGTGTAGGATCGGTTGTAGAAAAATCTAGCTCAGTAAGCAAACCTCGAAGACAAATAATTTCGGAACAAGCAAGAGACATCGCCCGATACTCAGATTCTGTAGATGACTTAGAAACTCTGTCTTGCTTCTTACTCTTCCATGAGATCAATGCATCACCTAAGAACACACACCAACCAGTAATGGAGCGACGTGTATCAGCACAACCAGCCCAATCAGCGTCGCTATAAGCAGTAAGTCGAGAAGAATTGCCTGCAGGAAAGAATAAGCCACGGGCAGAAGTGCCCTGAACATAGCGTATGATCCTACGGACAGCAACCAAATGAAGGTGACGAGGGGTCTGAAGAAACTGGCTGACTTGTTGTACTGCAAAGGAAATGTCCGGTCTAGTAATGGTGAGGTAGACAAGACTGCCCACCAACTTTCGGTATAAACTAGGATCAGCAAGTAAATCACCCTCCTCTTTGCGAAGCTTGACATTCAATTCCATGGGAGTATCAACAGAAGTGGCCTCCTGTAGGCCAGCTGTAGCGACCAGGTCACTAGCATACTTATGTTGATTGAGTGAAATACCCGACGGACTACGATGCACCTCAAGACCGAGAAAATATGTAAGAGACCCAAGATCTTTCATATGAAAGGACTCGGAGAGATGGGTCTTGAGCTGGCCAAGTAAAACAGAATCGGAACCAGTAATCACAATATCATCAACATAAACTAAAAGAACAACAATACCCATGTCTGATTTTCGAAGAAACAAGGAAGTGTCATACTTGCTCTGCTTGAATGAGAATTGTAATAAATTAGTTCGAAATTTATCAAACCAAGCCCTTGGAGCTTGTTTGAGACCATAAAGGGAGCGACGAAGCTTACACACATGTGAGTTTGGAGAAGGAAACAATCTCGGGGGTGGCTTCATAAAAATACACTCTTTAAGATCCCCATGAAGAAAAGCATTCTTGACATCCATCTGATGTAGTGGCCAATCATTGGAAACAGTAAGAGCTAGAATCGTACAAACAGTGGTCATCTTAGCCACAGGAGCAAAGGTTTCTTCATAATTAACACCATATTCCTGTTTATTTCCAAGTGCAACAAGCCGAGCTTTATAACGATCCAAACTTCCATCAGATCGAACCTTGACGGAGTAAACCCATTTGCAACCCAGGGGGACTATAATGGAAGGACAAGGTGCAATGTCCCATGTGTGATTGGCCTCTAAAGCAGCAATTTCTTCCTGCATAGCTTATCACCAACAATCATGCTTGACAGCATGTGAGTAGCATGTGGGAATATCAAAATTAGACAATGCAGCAGTAAGAGCAGAAGCAAACCCATACCTATCCGGAGGTAAAGATATTCGAGAAGAGCGACGTACCAAGTGTTCTGAAGGTGCTGCAACTGACTGGAGCATGGTAGGATCAGATATTGATTGAGCCATCGGAAGAGACTGTGGGCGGGAGCGTCTCGTATATACAACACCTGGTTTAAAGCGAGAGCTGATTTGATGAAGATCTGAAAATTGTTGCTTAAAGAAGGGGAGGACCACCGTAGAAGAAGAGGGCTCAGAGGACATAGGAAAGAAATGTTGATTTTCAAAGAAAATAACATTTCTAGAAATACGTGTACGATGTAAGGTAGGATCATAGCAAACAAATCCCTTTTGACACACATTATATCCCAAGAATGCACATCTAACAGATTGAGCAGATAATTTATGTCGCTCATGGGGAGGTGAATGGACAAAACATACACAACCAAAGATACGGAGATTATCATAACTAGGTTGTTTAGCAAACAAACGGAAATAGGAAGACTCCATGTGTAAGATTTGGGAAGGTAAACGATTAATCAAGTGAGTAGTAGTTTTCAAAGCCTCGACCCAGAACATTGATGGAACAGATGATTCTAACAAGAGAGTACGTACCACATCAAGAAGATGACGATTTTTGCGTTCGGCTACTCCATTCTGTTGGGGAGTAGCAGGACATGAACGTTGATGAATAATACTTTTAGAAGCCAAGAATTCTTGAAACTCAGTAGACAAATATTCACCACCAGAATCTGTGCGTAATATCTTAATAGTCGCAGAAAATTGATTGTCAACATACGCTAAAAAATTAGTGAAAGTACGAAAAACCTCAGATTTAGAGCGAAGAAAATAAACCCAAGTGAATCTGCTATAATCATCAATGAAAGTCACATAATATTTAAATTTTTCATGTGAACTAACGGGGGAAGGTCCCCAAACATCACTATGGATAAGATCAAAGCAGTGAGAAGCTCTACTAGCATGTAAAGGAAAGGGAAGAATTTTGCTTTTACCAAGTTTGCAAGAATCACACTTAAGAGATAAAGAAGAACGTTCTTCTTTATCAAGAAAACCAGAGTGCAATACATGAGATAAGATCTGAGTATTGGGATGGCCTAAACGACGATGCCACACCACACTCAGATTTGGAACATTATTGCAAGCAAGAGACTTAATAGACGAAACTGGAGAAATTGCTGGGACAGATAAAAATAGTGGAAACAAGCGCCCCACTTTAGGTCCCTTCGCGATCAGCTCTCCCGTTACTTGGTCCTGTACAACACAACCATCACCAGAAAAGTTAACAACACAATTGTTATCAGCTAATTGACCAACAGAAATAAGATTCGTGGAAAGTTTAAGAGCAAGAAACACATCAGTGAATTTAGAAGAGGCATCTCCGACAGCAGCGATTGGTAAAGAACTGCCATTGGCAGTCTGAATGGCAGATGGACCAACATAGGTTCGAACATGACACAGAGCGGTGGGAGTATTTGTCATGTGATTAGAGGCGCCCGAGTCTACGTACCAGAGTTTGGTAGAATTTTTACCTTGAAACCCCATTGCAAATAATGCTGAAATTAGCATCTGTTGCACCATTTCGGGTGTGCAGTAATTCGCTGCAGGAGGTGCCGAAACTGGGGAGGCACCGGAAGAAGAGCTAGGAGCTGTGGAGGGTACAATAACAGAAGTCTGAAATGCTTGAGTCTGACGATTCTGTGGGCGGAGACGACATTCTTTGATGATGTGACCCTTCTTCTTACAATAAGAGCAATATTTCTTAGGACAATTGGCAGCAATATGCCCATATTCCTTACAGCAAAAACACTGCAAGTTTTTAGAATGCGTAGGCGATCCGCGTCCTTGGGCAGCATAAGCAACAGTTCTTGGACTACCATTACAGCAAAAACACAGCAAGTTTTTAGAATGCGTAGGCGATCCGCGTCCTTGGGCAGCATAAGCAACAGTTCTTGGACTACCATAAGATTGCTCCAGAGTGGCTTGAGTACTAAGACGTTGTTCTTCACGAAGTAACTCACCAAAACAAACATCAAGAGAATGAACAGGAGATCTATTCAGCAGAGAGGAGCGAATAGATTCATATTCCGGGCGTAGTTTCATAAGAAATTGATCACGCCATCTAGTCTCGTGGAGTTGCTGAATAGTCGAAAGAGTGGCAATAGGAACAGCCGCTGTAACAAGATCAGTATAGTCAGTCCAAAGAATCAGAAAGGCCGAGTAATAGTCTTGGATGGAAAGACTGCCATGTTGAAAGGTGGCAATTGCATGCTCTAACTGAAAGCGATAAGCATCATTATCTTGATGATAAACCTTCTTCAGATAAGTCCACATGGATTGAGCAGAGCGATGAGTACGCAAGTTGGTGACAATATGTGGCTCCATCGAACCAAGAAGCCAAAACATGATCCGAGCATCAAGCACAGTCCAAGAAGGAGAATACCCGACATCCTTCGATTGGTCTGTATTGGATGTTTGTGCAACATCTGTGCCATCGATATGGCCCCAAAGTTCTTTTCCCTTGAGGAAAATTTCAAACTGAAAGGCCCATGTAGAGTAATTTTTGCCCGTAAATTTGACACACAGGTGCAGAATCCATTGCAAATAAGTGCAAAAAAAAATAGCCCGACCAAAAAAAATGCTGAAACCACCCAAAGCAGAAAAAAAACAAACTGCCAAAGAGATCTGAGAACAAAAAAAAAACACCGAGAAATCTGAGACCCAAAGCCACAAAACACCTCTCTGAAAATAGAGGATGTCGAGAATGCCGAAACTGCTGAAACCAAAAAAATAAGAGGTGCCGACAACACCAACCCAAAAAGAGAAGACCGAAAAACAAAAAAAAAAACTTTCACGTCGAGTTCACCGAGAACAATACAGAACACGCCGAAACACGAAACCGAGAAAAATTACAAGCGAGAGAAGAACCTAAGCAACCGGCTCTGATACCATGTTAGAATTTAAGAGTAAAGAGATGTGAGAATTGAAGAAAGTAAAGAGATTGTACAAATGCTTACTTGAGTTCTTATTATTGAGAATACAATTAAGAGTATATATAAGTTGTTAAAGGAAAAAGACATTCCTTAAAACAAGGAAGGAAACATGGCCTAAAGTAAGCCTTAAAACAAGGAAGGAAACATGGCCTAAAGTAAGCCTTAAAACAATGATGAATATATGGCAAGTGTGGGTGAAGTGGAATAGTTAGTGACCTTAATTAAAGAAAAGAATATGGACTTTGCCATCCATTGACAGAACTTTCATTGCACCCTTCTTTGAAAATCTAACCCGCCTACCTACTTTCTCTCTTAATTGAAGCTTTTCTGTTAGGCATATGGCTAGGCTATCGAGGTGCAAAAGGTTTATGCTCGATCCATTAAGGCGCCTTTGAAGCTGCTGCCTAATTTTTAACACCTTAAAGTATTTTATGACTGTCTCACCTTAAGGCATGCCTCAAGAATGCAATCATTGCTGAACAATGATTAACGATTTCATGTTCAATACCTCTCTAGAATTTCAACAGCAAAAACAAATTTCGAAAGCATGGTTCATTTCTATGATCGATGTTTTTTTGATAAGTCATTTCTATGATCAATGTTGAGAGTATGACAATAAAGTACCACGAAGGAAATAAAAGGACACAGAGAATAAGCTCTATAAACTAGTTTGACCAATATGGCATAATGCTTCGTGATTATTCTCATGATCAAATGCAACAAATCTTCAAGGGCATTTGATTAATCAAGCCAGTGACAACAAAATGCTTCAGAACGCTAGAAATCATACTGCTCTATACAGCTGAGGATAAACACTTGTGGATTAAATTAAATCCTAAATTAATTAATTTTAATTCTGTACAACAGCCCTTATCCTAAATACTTTAGGAGTTAATACATTTGTGCATGTTGGGGGGAGGGGGAACAGCATATGTAAACCACTCAAAGTTCTATCATGATAATGACACTACCAAATTTTAGATGATGAACCCACTCATGTTATATCAAAGGTATTCACCTCTTTGCCAGCGAAGCAAATATTGGAGAAGCCACAAGAAGTCCAACCATAAAAGCAGATGATAAGACACCATCTTGAAAATTATTCAAGTTGAAGTCCCCCCTGTAAGCAACATTTTATGGTAGATAAATCAGAACCAAGAAAAGTAAAATCAAGAGCATATGTTGTAATATATCTCACTGCATCCATGAAAGTCTAGAATATGAAAATTGCAACAAAAAGTTAAAGATTGGTTATATCAGCTACCACAAAAAAGAGTTCAGACTTTTAAATAAGATAATACACAGCATGACAGTGGCATGGATTTAAGTGTCTGTGTGTCATAGGCTGCACACAAGAATGTAATTACCACTTCATTGGCAGCGATTTAGATACACAGTAACATGGGCATGCTGATACACACATGCATATTAAGGACACTTGTAAAGATGAGGACGGATATTATTCCTGAACACATATAGAGCACCCAACAAATGTTAACAGAACTTTATGAAGAACAATAACTGACATTAACTGGACTGATAAAAAGAAAACTAATTGTTTAACATGATTCCCTCCTCATTACCTAAATCATAATGCAACTGCATCAATGAATATGATTCCTTATTACAGCCTCAACAAATACCACAATCAACCTATCAGAGAAAGCACAAAGGATTGAGTCGCTGATTTATACTTCCCAGATTACATTCCTTAAAACTTTGGACCAAAAATCAGTTAGTATTACGAGAGATTCTTGTCCAGCACTGTGCCAGGATTCAATCCTAGACCAGAGGAAATTTCAATAGTAATTATAAGAAAGTTCATAACTTCAGTGCCATGCATGCTTTATTAAATTATTTTTGGGTATTTGTCATTTTGTGTGTGGCTTGATCCACTAAATCTATCACACTGCCGGACAAGAATTTCTCTAGTATTATAATACGCATCTTGAACTAAGATCCAATCATGCAAATTTGTTATGTCAAAAATGATATAAGAATCTATCAAAGATGAAGATAGTTTCAGATGGGCACTTGATATTCATCTGCAGATGACACTAAAAAGAATTCATGCAAGTATCGCATGGCAGGCTTTTATTTTTCTTTTTTATAAATAAAAATGTATTCACTATGCCCACCAAGGGGGTGAAAACCCATTTATAAGACAAAAACTCTATCAACTTTATAAGATCTTCAATTATCAAAAAAAAAAAAAAAAAAAAAAAAAACTTTATAAGATCTTCAGGAAAAGCCACAAAACCAAAAATGTTAAGATTGTGGAGCCATCTATCTCTAAGCAAAGCTTAGCAACTTATTAAATTCATTGGAGCAAATTTTGTACGTGCAATATCAAACAAAAACCTTCAGTTAATCTTACTGAATTCCGCTACCCGAAGTGCATGCTCCTTTATCATCACAAGTCCTAATACTCCCATTGACCGCATTGCTTGCTATTGCCCCTCGATCCACATAATTTAACATGTTAATCACGCAAAAGATGATGAGTAACCTGAAAACAGGAAAGTAATGCAATTAGCATCCATCCAAATTAGCAACAAGACATCATCAATTATCTCATGACAAAAAATGGTCATAAAACTAGAAGATACAAGAAGTTGAGTTTACTTAACATAGTGCTTCAAGCTCACACAAATTAAACCAACTATATGCATTACCATCAGACTTCATTAAAATTCTTATTCCTATAATATTTAGTTCACTTTATTAACATACTCCTATCAAAAGATTTTAACAAGATATTCTTCATTATCATATAAGGTATCCAAATTCTGCAATACAGTTCTCAATTCGCCAAATTCTCTCACATAAGAAGTATGCAAGAGTCTGATTAAACCCTATGATAGGCTAAGCCCGTCAAAACCCCAACAATTAGAATCTTTAAGGAAAATTCCTATTACTTTTCCATTCAATTCCAAAATTACCCTTGTTAAAACTATCCAATTCTAGAGCTACCACCCTACCACTCTATCCTCAATCAATTAGCAATCACTAAAGTTGGAAAATGGGTCGGGTCCGGATCGTGTCGGGTTCATGTCGGGTCAAAATTCAATCTTAAATGATCTCAAAGAGTTGTTACACGAAATTATTCTCACTAGTAGATTTTAGAGAATAAATTTCATATAATCACTTCATTCTATTCTATTCTATTTTTCATGACAATTAAAGATAAAATTTTATTATGACCTGAAAAATAATGCAAAATTTACTAGTCGTCTCGATTGAACTAGAACTATGCACATCAACGAATGTAAATAAAAAATTAATTAATTATAATATAATTTATTTTATTTGACTAACTATTCAATTAATTATTACCCTATTTTAAAAAAATATATTTTTTGTAAAAAAAATTATATTTTCAATTTATTTCGGTAAGTCATTTCGGGTCAAGCCGGTCTGGTTTTGTATCATTTTGAAGAATTTGATATCGGGTCATTTTGAGTTTCAGTGATCCAGTTAGAGTCATCTATTTTTTTTTATATATTTTCAAGTCAAATCGGGTTTGGACCGAATCGGGTTGGGCGAGGTTAAATTTTGCCACCACTAGCAATCACTTTTTATTTTCTCATGTTTTCATGTCAATCAAACATAATGTCCTACTTTTAACAATGAAGCAACAAAGAAACAGTGTAGCCAGACTTGTAGAATCCATCGAACCATCATTAAACACCAGCCAACAAACACGTGGCTATGAAATTAGTTCTTGTAAATAGAAAGAAAAAAAATAAAAGAGCTTAATTACCTTTTTGGAGTGAACCACGAAGGATTTGGAGCTGAATCTTTTATTGGGCTGCGCGCCATTTGCGACTCGGCTGCCGGAGGATGGGAAGGTGGCGTTGGTGGTTTTGATTCTTCCGTGGCGGACTCCTTTGGAGTATGATGTTGTGTCTGTTCCTCTGCCATATAATTAATTATTAACGATTGATGTTACTACTTCTGTTTTCTTACTTACGCAACCTTCATCCTCTAACAGCCCACAAACAGCTTTTTTCTTTCCTTTCAATGGGATATTCCCTTCTCCTTTTATGTTTGCTTTGCTGTCCTTTTATTTTCCCTTTCTTTTTCTTCTTCATGCTTTTAATTTGGTTTGAAGACTCCGAGTCTTGGGTAAAGAGGTTAAAAGAGATTAGACTTAAGGTTGTTTCTGTTTATCCAAAATCTTAATAGAATATCATTAATATTATTTCTTAATTAACATTATTAAAAAATTTGATGCAAAAGAAACTATTATAAAAAATTATAAATCATGCATTCGTTAAAAGGAATAGATATAAAAACGACAGTACGGAGATGGTTTCGATTTTCAGTTTCAAGTTAACAGCAAAAACTGAATTACTTTTTTTTAGTAATTATTTGTTAATATTTTTATTTTCTTTTTGGGCTAAGATCAAATGTATAATAAGTTTCAACCTGAGCAAACTACTCTTGCCCAATCCAATAAAACAAATGTCTGAATCTGATTTAACTTTGGATCGGTTTAAGATTCAACTAGGATAAAGTTGGAGTTTTTCGATCTTAACCCAACTCGTATAATCGGTTTCAATTTTGTATGCGTATTTTATTAATTTTTGTTTGATGTTTTAATTTTATACTTTTGAAATTTTATTTGTGTAATTAAATTGAGTATCTAAAATGAATATGTTAATTAATATGTTTGACAATTGAAATAAGAAGTAAAAAGAAAAAAAAAACTCAAAAACTCGATCTGATTTAATCAATCAAATCCGACACAATCTATTTAAATAATATTTTTTACAATTTAAAATGATTTAAACTCAAGCCCAATTCAATTTTACATGGACTAAGTAAGGGCTGTTAATTCGTTTTTTACAAAACTCATCACGGATTGGATTGAGTAATAATAATAAAAAATTATATTGCTGGATGGATTATAATTAACGCTTAACCTTTTTAACTTGACCCAATCTAACAAGTATAGACACTTCAAAGAATATTTCAATGATGTCATAGGATTTTGATAAGTTAGATAAATGAAAATTATCTAAATTAAAATACCTATGCACATGTTTTTTTTCTTAATACCTTTTAGGGTAAATTACAAATTTATACTTATGTTTTAGACTTAATTATAACTCAATTCAGTAATTTGCAATTCAGATAAACCAATTCAAAAGTTTAGTATTTACCTAGCAAATCAATCATTCCCATTAATTTAGGTATAAAATACATCTGAAATGCTGATGTTGTGTTTTCAAAGATAAAAATATCCTTAGTTAAATGGTCATGCGCTGTGTACATGGTGTTTAATTTTTCTTCATTTACTTTGCACTTTTGTACTACATTACTATACACCTTGATGCTCTTGATCTTTAGGGGGGGGGTAAATATTACTTAAAAGATAAAAAGTTATATTTGTTACAATTCTTCATAATTAATTGGTGTTGTTTCTACAAAATCATTAACCTCTACCCAACTTTTAAAGTAAATCAATTATTTAACGAAGACTTGGAAATACACTGTTTGCATTATTGGTAGTTTAACAAAGATAAATTTTATATCATCATCATGACTATTGATGTAGATATATAACCCATATTTTGATTATTAAATTAATTCAACTTAAAAAAAAATAGATGAGTGTGCATTTGCAAATCAAGTTGACATACACATATAGATAATGTGAAAATAATAATAATAATAATAATAATAATAATAATAATAAAAAGTCTAAAATGAAAATGGAATGAATTTTTTTGTGTTGAAAAATCAGGTGTCATGAAAATTCATACTGATCATGTGCAAGGAGTTTTTTGTTAAAGATTTTGAATATCTAATCCATGTTAACTTGTAAAATTGATTTTAAAAATGAATGACTCGCCTTTAGTTCCCAATAAACTTCTCAAATACACATAATATAAAGTAAAAAAAAAAAAAAGGAAACAAGGTATTACCTGATGTAGGGAAAAAAATTTCCGTCTAATGACATAACGACATGTGGCACCCTTCAAGGGAAAAAAGAGTAATTTCACAAGAAGGAGAAGCGACTGATCAGATAATGACACATGGCAAAGGGCATAACACTACTTCCACACTAGGACCCTAATCTTACTACGGAACTCGCCCAGAGACAAGCTCAGTTTTATCTTCAAACAAGTCCTAGGTCTATCAAGACTCAAATTTAAAGAAATTTCATCTCATCAGCAAATATGATCTCATCGGGATTCTACCTCCCATACTATATAAGGAGGCTCTCACCATTATAAGGTACACACACCAAACACTCTCTACTCTCCAGCTTTCATATTTTTTAAGCCCTATACTAACTTAGGCATCGGAGAGTCCTCTCGGAGTCATAACCCCGTCGGTCCTCCAGTGAATCCTTAGGTTTTTCTAGTCTTTATGTACGCAGGTTCCGCTCCTCGGCGTTTCATAGCTCCAGGCAGATTTTCGACATCAATATTACTAATATATTATGAAAGATATTCTAGATTATATTTAAGTTAAAGATTTATCAGTAAAATTGAATGTTAAAATATGAAGATGGAGGCAAAGATTGAGAGAGGGGGTGAAAGAGATGGAGAATGAGAAATACATATATGGAACGCTACTTTTTTTGTATTGAGATCACCAATATATGTGAAGGATCATTTAGATATTTTCATCTTAAATTGATGTTTGGTGTCAGTGAATGAGTTGTCCAATTTGACAACTAGTGGAATGAGTTGTAATTATGACTAAAACATAATGATGAATTTGTATTTTACCATAATTTTAAATATATATATATATATATATATATATTATAGTGTTTCTTTAAAGGTGATTTTGGATTGCCTTTTTTCATATTATTTATATTTTTACATAGTTTTCATTGTTATCATTAGTGACTAATACCTGTAGGTTACTTTCTAAATTTTTTATTATATTTAGTGTAAATGGTAAAATGGATGGGAAGTAAAGGGGATGCTAGATGTAAATTAATTTAGTTTTTCTAATATATTATCTCTATAAACAAATTAATTTTTGTAAATTTAATTAATTTTGAAATATGGTTTTTAGTATTAATGCACCATATGTTTTTTCGATGTACCCTAGTTCTATAAAATTACATTGAAGCTTAAAAGTCAATTGATACTTTATTAACCATGTTCCAATCGGTTAAAATTTTAAATCTAAAAAAATATAAAATGATTAACAATACGTTAGAGATTAAATAATAATAGATTATTAAGAAGTAAATATACTTTTTTTAACTATTTAATTGTGTGTTTATTAAAAAAATTAATTTATATAGATTATATATTATATTATATTCATATTTATTATATTATTTATATTTATTGATGTTGATATGAATAAATGACAAGAATTTAATATTTTTTACACGTGAAGCAATTATAATGTAAATGACTATATATATTAACCTTGTCTTTTTTGGGTAACTCTCAAATAACAGCTCTCCCTTTCATTTGCGTCTTATAGCATCATGCATTATGCCAAAAGGTCTAACAGCACGTACAAGCTTACTTTCCAATGGACTCCTCCCGGCTTCCAATGCCAGAAAACCAAGTTTCCATCATCCCACGGTCGTCGCTGAAAAGACCCGGCTTCTTTTTCCGGCCTCAACGACCGCATATGATGAAAAAACAAGTACAATCTCATCTTGGAGCTCGAACGGTCAGATTGCGAATCTAGTACGTTACCATGCAGCGGAGAGACACCAATGAGTAGTGGGTCACCAGCGCAGCCTCGAGGCGTTGCCTACTGATGATGACTGCTTCGAAAAAATACAATTTAAATGATCGTTTTAATGTTATTTTGTGGTTTTACGAGATTGTCCCTAGAGATGACTATTTTCTGCCCAAAATGTGGTCACCTTCTTCATGTGTGCTTCTGTTAGGGTTCACCGAAAAATTAAGCCTAAAGGTGTTATTAGACATTTTAATATAATGCATGGTATTACTAGATACAATTGAAAATAAGTGGTATTTGAAAGTGACGTTGAAAAGGCAGGGTGGATTTAGATAATTTTCCTTAGATAAAACAAAGTTATGTTTTAGAAGAATAATGATAATTGTACACTCTTTTCTAACATTTTAAAAAAGTCATGAATATTTAAATGATAATTATTTAAAAATTTATGTGATAATTACTATTCAAGTTTTTAAAGTGTACGAAATGGATATTTAAAGATACAATCTAAATAGCACCACTTATTTTAAAAATGTTGATGAAATAGTAGCTATACTATATTCTTTGTTACATAAACGGTAGTTGCTTTCATAAAATTAGATAAATGAATAAATGGGAGCTGCTACTAAAAGTTAAAATCATGTTATTTTAAAGAATATTTGATAATTCTCATACAAAACTTCGCTTATTTGTCTAGTATAAACTAGACGAATAATGTTTTATCACTTAAAAACAGATAATATAAACACTAAAATCAATTTTTTAAGCATCAGACAAAAGAAGAGACAACTTATAGTGACCAAATCAAAGATTTGGTATTTGGCAAGCTTCGTCAGATCTGGAACTCTGTGTTGAGGCAGCCAACTTCCTTTGATCTTAATGGTCTTCACAGTCCAGTTGAGTTAATGTCGCTAAAGATGGTGGCTCAAGACTTGGTTACAAAATTAAATGCCCTTCATCATTCATGATCCGAGCACTCAAACCACATCTATTGCACCTCTTACACAGAAAACCTTCAAGTTCAACAATTTATTGCCACCCTGAATCATGCTACAATTGTTGATCCTGCAAGGCTTGTCTCTACGAATGTCCCTGGTGGCGATTACTCCTTTCATGAACAGACTACTGTTTTAATAGACCCTTTGTAAAACCCACATTTTCATATAAGGGTATTGTAGTCATTTCACGTTCATCATGCATTCCTCACATATGTAAATTGATTATGTTTTGTTTTGTGGGGTTTAAATAGTAGATTTCAAAATTTAATTATAATCTCTTATATATGTGTGTGGAAGAATTTAATAAACTACATTAATTTCTAGTTTTTCTACTATGACTCCATTTGTTTCACCATAAAATTATTAGTGAAAAATGATTTCATGTAAGATTATATTTTTATCATGTTTAATTGAGTGTAAAGTGTTTTACATTAGAAATCATTTTACAAAAAAAAAAAAAAAAAACTATCATTTTTAAGGAAAATGACTTGCGGAGTTTTTTTGTCATAAGTTATTTTATAAGTGAATGAAAAATGACCAATTTTTTTTAAAAGAACCCACTTTCCCAATTTCTTGAAAATTTTCACATATTACATCACTTTATCTCCTTATTTATTTTCTACATTTTCCTTCATTTATTTTTACACTTCAATCAAATAAAAAAAATCTAATTGAAAAATCATAATTTTACATGAAACTTATTTTACATGGAAACAAACAGTCACACGTCATCAACTTTGCCCTGACTCTTCTATTTCTTGCATCTTTAAGCCACGTGCTAATATCTACTGCATCGATCAGAGCCGCTTGTTTCCATTGACCGTCCTCCCATTTTAGTTGGAATATCCATAAAAAAATTCCGGTATCACTCCCTCTTCTACATTGTTGCAACGTCAAAATAGGGCCACACCACCACTATTCAACCTGTTTTCGGCAGCTACTAAGTCACCACAAGACTCTTTCCAAAGCTTGGTAAACTTATTCTCCCTTTTTGGCAAGGATCAAACTCATCATTCATACACATGTTTTCTAATTTTTCTAAACTATATGAATATTGTGATAAAATAAACATGAGTTTCTTGTTTCGAAATGGTATGAAATGTGGTGATTTTGATTATGAGTATATTGAATCTTCAGAGAATTTGATGGCAAAATTGATTATAGTTTTATGTTTGTTCTATTGGCACATTCTACGGTAGACACATCATAACATCATGGATGTGTCACACCAGATCATGACTCATGGTTGGAACCTTTTCTAACAAGAGTCTCAATCTTCGACAAATAATATAATTCTTTTAAAAGTTGGAGATTTTTTTTTTTATCAAACTATTATGTTTTAAAAACTTATTTATCAAGTCATGTAATTTTAAACTTATTTCCTTCCATCTTGTATTTTTTATATCATTACCAAATCATCTTTTTCTTTTCTTTTCATTTTTGAAAATAACACTAAACTTAAACTGACATAAAAAAAGAAAGAAAAAAAAAAGATGGGGAGGGCTTTCGTAAGGCTCCTGGGTAGGGCTCCTACTGTCCTTGTTGTCTTAATTGGTGGGAAACTCATTGATTTCATGGACAGAGAGTCATGGCTTCTCTTATCAATGGCACCCTTGCTCCTCTCCTCAAAGAAGCTGGAGCTTTTGAAAACTACTTGTTGATGCCAAAAATTTGCTGCTGAGCTGGAGGTTTGGGATTCCATGGTCTATGCAATGAAAGAGGGATGAACTAAAGAGTCACCAGAGGAAGGGGGTGGTGCTTCCGAGGACTCTTCGATGCCTTTGTCAGTGCAAGGTTTTGAGAAAATGGAGAGGGTTGTGGTTGTTGTGAGTTTTAAATTACCCGTAAGCGCACGAATCGTTTGCAATATAGTGTGTGCAAGTGCGAGGTCGAATCCACAGGGAATTACATTGTGAAAATATAATTTTATCTAAACTAACCCTATTTTAACCTAGTTCCGAATTTTGAGTTGTATTTTTGGAAAACAAATTAAAACTAAACTGAATTGATTTAAAACTAATAATAAAGACACTAAGGTTTCCGAATCCACCCCACCAAAGTTAAGCATATATGTCCTAAAAAATAGCCTATCAAAACATTCCATGAATCCAACTATAAGACAAAAAACAAAGAATATCCCAATTAAACCAAAAGCATCCAATGTATCTGCTCTTAACAAATCACAAAGGAAATCCAATTTAATCGAAAACAATTCGATGTATCCATCAGATGAAACACAATGAATATCCAACAGAACAATTTAAACTCAATCAATCACAAGATTAGCTCAAATAATTGACAGAACATTTATACTAAAAAAATGTCAGATTTGTACAAGCAAATCTGAACTACTATGCCAAACAACAGCGAGGCTTTATCTTCAACCTTAGCTGAAGATTCTAGCCACTCATAACTATGAAACTACAATTCATAATAAAAGTGCTAAACATTAAACTAAAACAACTAAATAAAAAGAAATAAATAACTTTACATGGGAGAAATTCCACTCGCTGATGGGCGGCACTTCCCCTCGTGGTAGCAAAGCCTTCGGGATCCACCAGAATGCTAGCAAACGTCCACCGATTAACACCAAAGTGGCCCAGGAATTGTACCAAATGGCACAAAGAATTGCACACTGAATGATGAAGTCAGATGGTGTTTATATAGGGGGAGTCTCGGAGCACTGTAGGTTTCAGATTCGATGTGGGATACTGGCCCGAGTGCGCTCGATCACAGAATGGTGCGATCGATCGTATGTCTTGTGTTCATGATCGCATGTGCGCTCGATCGTGTGTCTGGTGCACTCGATCGCAGATGCACTGTACTGCAAACATTTTGATGTGGGATTGTTGACCATGCGCTCGATCGTAGCATAGTGCGATCGATCGCTATTGCTCCTGAAGCTTCACATTTCTTGAAATGCTTCATTTTCTCCACAAACCTATAAAAATACACAAAACACAAAAAAGACATAAAATAAAGTGAAATACTACTAACTAAGAGCATAACAAATATAAGTTAAGGGTCTTAAATATACAGTATTTAAGACTCATCAAATACCCCCAAACTTATATTTTGCTAGTCCCTTAGCAAAACAAAATAAAAAAAAACTAAATAAACAATAAAGATTATAAAGATAAGTTAAGTATTCATGGTATCCAAAAATTTAAGGAGCATACAAAATCATGAGATTCATTCATGAGCAAGCTTAAATAAGTCGAACCCATCTTCACAATGAATAAGAATTTAAAACCTAATTACTTACAAGAGGCATGGTAAGACATTACAAGCTTGAATTAGTGTAAAGTGAATTAGCATATACAGATGAGGTTTCCAAATAACTTTAATGTACAAGGTAATCCAAGTCTCAAGATCCACAGAATTTCTCATCGGAAAGAACAACGATGGCATAGTTTTATTTTATTTTATTTTATATATATATAAGGCTCTGCTATGTTTAGTTCCCTTAAGCTTTCTAATTGACTCATATAACGAGTATTGAGTCAATGACTCCCAAATAGATGGTTTTAGGGCATTAGGTGTAAAGGCACCCCTAAGGACTTACTAACTCGAGTAAAAAAGGCTACGAAATTAAACCGGCCTTAATACTACCAAGCAAAATTTCACCTTTTGACGTGAACACTCACTGCTTACTGAGGCAACAGGTCCAGTTACTCAGCAAAAAATTTCGCAATGATCGTTATGAATAAAATTCTCACATTTTGACGTGAACACTCACTGCTTACTGAGGCAAGAGGTCCAGTTACTCACTGGAAAGTTTATTGATGATGATCATTATAAATATTAGTAGTGTTTTTTTATTTTTTTTATATATATGCCCAAGTGTTTATCCAACAAGTTATCCGGTTTCAGTTAAGACAAGGAAACATATACATTCAACTCACATGTCATGCCTCACACAAATATGTGCTAATGTGCTCGTGTGAGATTAGATCAAACATGTGAATTCTCGAAAATGCCTAAAGTAAGTAACTAAAGTTTAAACTCTATCATCAGATCATGTGTTCAAAGTTTTAAACTCACCAATGAAATCACATCACAATTTTTCAAATCAACCAAAATTTTTCGATGAACATGAACATGCATTTATCTTTATGACGAAAAGACAACAAATTAGGACAAAGTGTGTGATGTGTCTCCCATACCCCCAAACTTAAATTACACATTGACCCCAATGTGTGACTAATATGGAAAGAGCTGACCTGAAATATGGAGAACTATCTGGACTGGTATGGCTCATAGCGTACCCCCAAACTTGAACTGAAGTACGCATTGTCCCTGAAAAATAAAGACTGGAAAACAAAAAATATTAGAAACAAACATTAATCATAAATACGTAAAATAATAAATAAACATAAAGAATAAGCTGTGGGGTGCCTCCCATGAGCGCTAAGTTTAACGTCTTCAGCCAGACCTAACATTAGTAATCATGCCCAACTAAGCGCTCCACCATCTGATCAATAAATGGAAATGAAAAATGATCAGTCCTTGTGGAAGTGTTCAGTTTACAGTAGTTGATACACACTCTCCACAATGACTGAACACGAGTTGGCACCAACTCGTCGTCCTTATTCTTCACTACCGTTAATTCAGCACGTTTGGGCACAACTTGAATCGGGCTCACTCACTTGCTATCAGAGATGGGATAAATGATCTCCGCAACTAACAGCTTAATTACTTCTATGCTCATAACCTCTTGCATAGCTGGGTTGAGCCTTCTTTGTGGCTCCCTCGATGGCATGGTATTCTTCTCCAAATGTATCATGTGCATTACCAACAAGGGGCTGATTCCCCTGATATCCTCAATAGTCCAACCGATAGCTTCTTTGTGCTCTCTTAAGACATCTAATACTTTCTCCTCTTGAACCTCACCCAAATCTGAAGCTATAATCACAGGCAAACTATCGGCTGAACCTAGGAACTTATACTTAAGATTATCGGGTAAAGGCTTAAGTTCCTTCTTGGGGGTTTCAGGTGCAACGGTCTCCTCCTTCTTAGTGCTCTTCCGAGGAGGAGACTCCAAAATAGCATTCGCTTGCTCAAATAATTTTATCTAAATCCAAATCCTCTCCAAATTGAGCAAAGCATGCCTCTAGGGGGTCCTCAATGCGGGATTCATCCACCATCTCCTCTGTCTTACTGCTCTCTCGAGGAGCAGACTCCAAGATAGTATTTGCTTGCTCAAGTAACTTATCTAGATTCAAATCCTCTACAAACTGAGCAAAGCATGCCTCCATAATGTCCTCAGACTTCCCTTCTTTCTTGGGCGCTTGTAGTCTCTCAGGGTAAGGCGCTTTAGGAAAAAATGACCTAGGGAGATCCTTAATAATATGAGTGGCTGTAGATGGCTTAACATCTCTCTTCTCATTGTTGCCACTTTCTTGCCCTTGGTGCATAGCAGGGTTCTCTTCCACTTGATTGTACACTTGTCTTCCAGACAAGTATGGGACAGTTGATTGCACTTGTTCCTGCCAATGCATAGGAGTTGATAAATTTCCCACCGCAAATTGTTCCTTTGGGTTAGGATTAGGTTGACTGGGGAACTCTCCATTCTCTCCTTCACCCACGTAACTTGCGATTTGATCCATTTGACTCTCTAGCTTGGCAATCGCTTGGGTGTTTTCTATTGTTGCACTCACTACTTCGCTCATGGATTGGATAGTTATTTTCATGTACTCCTTAAGGGTGTCCTCAAGTGACTGTGAAATTGGCGCTGGTGTTTGAATGGGAGCTTGGTAAGTAGGTAATGGTGCTGGATAGGCTGAGTGACTATAACTTGGAACTAGCAGAGGAAATTCGGGAGGGTATTGAGTGTGAGCTTGATAAGGGGCTCCTCCCTGATTCCTCAGTTGGTTCTGCGTCCATGAAAAATTAGAGTGGTCCCACCACCCTGGATTGTATGTTTCGGAGTAAGATCCATTTGATTGCCAACAACACTCATTGAAAGCATTCATTTGTTCCATGGGATACTCGGCAAAAGCCGACATTGATGGACAATTCTGTGCAAAATGCATAGGACTAGCACAGATGGAATAGCTATCAACATTGAATGTGTTGGCAGCATTGATGGACGGGCCGGTCGTTTTCATGTACTCCCTAATGGTGTCCTCTAAAGACTGTGAAACCGGTGTTGGATTCATCCACATTTTTTTTAATTTTTTAATTTTTCTAACTTTTTATTTTATTTTTTTATGGGCAATTGCCAATAGAAACAAATAAACTAAAATAAAATTGCAATAAGAAAAAAATTGAACAAAAAAAATGCTAACTAACTAGTAGAAAAATAAAATTAATTCAGACAAAAATTTCACAAACCAAACAATTCCCCGGCAACGGTACCAAAAAAATTCTTGTGAGTTTTAAATTACTCGCAAGCGCACGAATTGTTTGCAATATAGTGTGTGCAAGTGCGAGGTCGAATCCACAGGGAATTGCGTTGTGAAAACATAATTTTATCTAAACTAACCCTATTTTAACCTAGTTCCGAATTTTGAGTTGTATTTTTGGAAAACAAATTAAAACTAAACTGAATTGATTTAAAACTAATAATAAAGACACTAAGGTTTCCGAATCTACCCCACCAAAGTTAAGCATATATATCCTAAAAAAATAGCCTATCAAAACATTCCATGAATCCAACTATAAGAAAAAAAACAAAGAATATCCCAATTAAACCAAAAGCATCCAATATATCCGCTCTTAACAAATCACAAAGGAAATCCAATTTAATCGAAAACAATTCGATGTATCCATCATATGAAACACAAGGAATATCCAACAGAACAATTTAAACTCAATCAATCACAAGATTAACTCAAATAATTGACAGAACATTTATACTAAAAAAATGTCAGATTTGTACAAGCAAATCTGAACTACTATGCCAAACAACGGCGAGACTTCATCTTCAACCTTAGCTAAAGATTCTAGTCACTCATAACTATGAAACTACAATTCATAATAAAAGTGCTAAACATTAAACTAAAACAACTAAATAAAAAGAAATAAATAACTTTACATGGGAGAAATTCCACTCGCTGATGGGCGGCGCTTCCCCTCATGGTAGGAAAGCCTTCAGGATCCACCAGAATGCTAGCAGACGTCCACCGGTTAACACCAAAGTGGCCCAGGAATTGTACCAAATTGCACAAAGAATTGCACACTGAATGATGAAGTCAGATGGTGTTTATATAGGGGGAGTCTCGGAGCACTGTAGGTTTCAGATTTGATGTGGGATACTGGCCCGAGTGTGCTCTATCGCAGAATGGTGCGATCGATCGCATGTGCGATCGATCGTATGTCTTATGCGCACGATTGCATGTGCGCTCGATCGTGTGTCTAGTGCGCTCGATACATGCGATCGATCGTATGTCTTATGCGCACGATTGCATGTGCGCTCGATCGTGTGTCTAGTACGCTCGATCGCAGATGCACTGTACTGCAAACATTTCGATGTAGGATTGTTGACCATGCGCTCGATCGCAGCATAGTGCGATCGATCGCTATTGCTCCTGAAGCTTCACATCTCTTGAAATGCTTCATTTTCTCCACAAACCTATAAAAATACACAAAACACAAAAAAGACATAAAATAAAGTGAAATACTACTAACTAAGAGCATAACAAATATAAGTTAAGGGTCTTAAATATGCAATATTTAAGACTCATCAGTGGTATTAGTGCTTTAGTGGTGAACTTGAAATTGAATTGAGATCTATATACCTTGGGCTTTTTATAGTGGTATAGGAGGCAAGTTAACCACGTACTCGGGATGGCTCGATCCCTGAGATTCTGCTTCCCTGGCAAAGGGTCTTGTTGCGTGTTTGATGAATGAATATTTATCTTAGTATTTTGTATGTTTTTCAAGTATTTATTTATATGTTTAGCTTAGGAATTTGTTACTTTGAGTTATTTTTCGTTGTTTTACAGGTTCACAAGCACTTGAAAAAGAATTTCACTAAATTGCCAGAATTGCCTGTACAGATCAGCCATTTTGGCAGATTAAACTGTATTGATTTAGGAAGAACAAAGAGATGATCCATATATTCTTGGAAAGATCCGGATGTCTATTTTTTGGAGAATTTTATGACTCATAAATATGATTTTTCTAAAGAAAGTTATGGCAATTTTAGTAGACAAAGATCAGGCTGTGCGTGATTTCAGCATGGCAGAAGTGATTTTTGTGGATTAAACTATATTGATTCAGGAATAACTAGGAGATGAGCTATATATTCTTGGAAAGATCCGGATGTCTGTTTTTTTGGAGAATTTTACGACTTGTAAAAATGATTTTTCTAGAGAAAGTTATGGCAGTTTTAGTTGACAAAGGTCAGGCTGTGCATGATTTCAGCGTGGCAGAAGTGAAGGAGCTATTAAATTCTGATTTTTTTTTTGGATTTGCATGGGCTGGATAATAGCACAACTAGACCAGTTCTGGATAGCAGCAAACACATGGCCTGGACAGCAGCAGAACCAGGCTTGGACAGCAGCAGAAGCACACGGCCTGAACAGAAACCTTAGGGCGACTTTTCTTTCTACAAAACTGTCTCCATACAACTATATATAGGATTTTTTAGACTAAGAGAATGGGGGAGACGACGGCAGTTTTTGGAGAAATATTATCAAGAGGAGTTTTGGGAGATTGAAGGAGGGGACGGTTTCTTTCATCAACACGGCTTTTCAAGAGATTGAAGACGACGATCAATCGCTTCAAGACTTTAAGGATTCATCTTGTAATTCGGGAAGAAATTCTATCTTTGCTCCTTTTATCCTTCAATATGCTTGTAACCCTAGTATTTGAATTCTGTGATTGGGATTTAAACATGAGCGGCTGAACGCATTGTTGGGCGTTTGGCTTAGCTGCCTTGATTGTTTTGGATATTTTGGTGGATTTAGTTTTATGAAATATTCCAGATTATTTCTTATTCAATATCCTTCATACCTTTGATTATTGCTTGTGGATTGACCATCTATTATTGATAGTTAAGGTTAATATTTGAGATTAGGTTGAGGACAAATCATCTAGACCTAATTAAGCTTTCTTGAATAGGAATTTAAATCAGGATTCAAATCAAATTGTGATTTAGGTGGTTACATTTTCCTTATACTTAATTTAACTAATTAATTGATGAACACGATCCATGGGATTTAATTAATTAGTTATAAATTGAGAATAAACACGATCAATGGCATTCTTTAGCCTTAGCGGAAATACCAACAATTTTGGATGTTGATTAATTCTTTATATTCACCAAATGTCCCAATTCATGATTAGATAGCAAGCTAAACTCCCAATTGTTCTCATTGATTATGCTCATCTCTTCATAATTCGTTTTGTTTAATTTACTTAATTGTTTTTATTTCAATTTTCTCTTCACCAATCTTTTAATTAGAGTGTTTAACATTTAATTTCATAGTTTCTTTTAGTAATTTTAAGAAAGTAATTTAGGATTTAAACCACTACAATTCCTCAAGAGATCGACCTCGAGAGTAAACTCATCGCAATACTATTTGTGATTTGTGCACTTGCAAGCATTTAAAATTTGCACATCAAGTTTTTGGCGCCATTGCCGGGGAATTGGTGTTTAATTCTTTAGTTATTTTCTTTGTTTTTATTTTTATTTTTATTTTATTTCTTTCTTTTAGGCGTAGTTTTTATTTCTTTTATTTTGTCAAATTTTCTTTATTTGTTTCTTGATTTTCTTGATTTAAATTAACATTAATTTGTCTCTTGATTTTCGCTCTCTTGATTCCTAGTAGCTTAATTTTTCTTTTGTTTTCTTTAGGTGCTTGCACGGTAGAAGATCCCAAGGAAGAAAGTGCCAGCAATAGACAATGTCCATAGGCTAAGGGAGACGTTACAGCCTACGAAAGAAGAAGAAAAGTTTGAGAGAATAGAAAAAGATGAGCCTGAAAGAATGGAAGGAGCTGAAAGACAAATTATGATGAAAGAGTATGCAAGGCCGATCATCGGCACTTCCACATCTTGCATCCAATTGGGGGAAGCTGCACGGAATTATGAGATAAAAAATATCCACTTTAGCATGCTCCCTTCATTCTACAGAATTCCAAATGAAGACCCATTAACCTTTATAAGGGATTTCTATGCAACAATGCAGACTTTTCCTCTATAGGGGCTGAATGAGGATCAACTCAGGATTAGATACTTCCCCTACACATTAAAAGATAGAGCAAAAGTGTGGTTGATGACTCTTCCACCTGGTTCTTTGACTACATGGGAAGCGGTCTACAATCGGTTCATGAACAAATTCTACTCCCATCAGAAGATCATTGGGTTGAGAACTAAGATTGCCATGTTCTCACAAATGGAGGGAGAACCCTTCCATGAAGCATGGGACAGGAAGAAGTTTCTAATCCAGTGTCCCCACCATCATTACCCATTGCAGCTACAAAGTTAATTCTTCTATGATGAATTGATACAACAGTGTCAATATACAGTTGATAACGTTGCCGGTGGAGCCATGGGAGAAAAGACTGTTGAGGAGACATGCGAGCTATTTGAGATGTTGGGTGCTAATTCCCAACAAAAGAGTGTAAGAGGAAAGAGAGTTGGGGTTAATGAATTGAGCTCCAACAATGGCAATGCAACTTGTAGAGTTGATCAAATAAGTCAAACTTCTGACTACCACAAACACGTTCGATCATGAGGTATGTGGGGTTTTTGGTCATGGTACTAACACTTGTTCTTTGTCTTATGAATCTTATGCAAGAAATGAATAATAACAAGTTAATATAATGGAGTCTTACCAACCTAGGCCAAGGAATGATCCATATTCTAACACCTGCAACCCTGGGTGGAGAAATCATCCCAATTTCTCTTCGAAGACTAACAACGCTCCGGTATATGCTCCAAGTTCAAGACCGGTTCAATATCAAAACCAAGTTGCACCACCCAATCAGCCTAGAAATCGAACTTTGGAGGAAAACTTGAGTGCTTTTATTCAAGTTAGCAAAGAGAACCATGAGAGACATAGCCAAAGTTTGGATTCCTTAGAGGCATCAATGAAGAGGGTGGAAGTACAAGTTGGGCAATTTGCGGAACAATTGCAAGTGCATCAAAAAAGGAAGTTGCCTAGCCAACCTGAGCAAGAAAAAGCTATCACAGTGCTGCGAAGTGGTAAAATTCTTAACAACACTTCCGATGATAAAATTTCTTATGACTTGCCATGTGATGCAGGAAAATCAGTTGAGAATCAAAATGAGCATGATGCTCTTAAAGGAAATCCAGCTGAAGATCCACAATCTTCTTAAATATATGAGAAAAGCAAAGAGAAGGAGCCATCTTCCTTTACGACATTACACAAGGCGACCGAGCCTTACAGGCCTCCTATTCCTTATCCAAGCCATCTGAAGGATGTTAAACAAGATAAACAATTTTTTGATATTTTTGACATGCTTTCTAAAATGAATATTAATTTGCCCCTTTTGGATGTTATCAGTAATGTGCCATCATATGCGAAATTCTTTAAGGAATTTAACACCAAAAAAAGGAAATATGAGAAGAATGAGAAAGTTCTGGTGTCAAAAGTTGCTAGTGCGGTGCTCCAACAAAGCTTGCCACCTAAGCTGAAAGATCCTGGAAGTTTCATCATCAACATCACCATGGGAAACAAGAAGGTTGCCAAAGCAATGCTAGACTTAGGAGCAAGTATAAATCTTATGCCATATTCGATATACTTGCAACTAGGTTTGGGGGAGCTTAAGTCAACAACTATGTTCCTTCAATTCACTAACAGGTAAGTTAAATATCCTATGAGAATAGTTGAGGATATATTGGTGTAGGTAGACAAAGTGATTGTGCCTGTGGATTTCGTGGTATTGGAGATAGAAGGAACCCCATCTAAGGACAAAGAGCACACAATTCTTCTTGGTAGACCATTTATGGCCACAACCAAGACTATTATTGATGTCTATAATGGGAGTTTAACGATGACAGTCTTGGGAGAGACTATACAATTTAAAGTGTTTGATTCTCTAACCACTCATTCTTCTATTTCTACTAATGATGAGTGTTTTTTTATTGATTGTATGGATTCACTTGTTTATGACACTTGTTTGCAGACAGAAATAGAGGACAAGCTTGAAGTTGCTCTTACAACTGAGAGAGTAAAGGAAACACTAGAAGAGGAGACTAAAGGGTATTATGAGATGTTAGATAGTGCAATACCAGTGTCACCTCTAGAAAAGTCTAGCAAACCTTTAGAATTGCTAGGTTCCCTACCTAGGGAAGATACCACTCCACTTGAGCTTGAACTTAAAGAGTTACCTAAGCACCTTAAGTACATATTTATGGCAGAGGGAGATATATATCCTGTGATTATTTCATCTTCTTTGACCCAAACCCAAGAGGAGAGAGTTGTGAATGAGCTTAGCAGACTTAGGAGAGCCATAAGATGGAGTATAAGTGACATCAGGGGTATTAGTCCTGCTAGATGTGTGCATAAGATCATTTTAGAGGATGGTGCCAAACCGGTTGAGCTTGAACATCAGGCGTATTGGGCAATCAAAGAGTTGAACATGGATATGGCAATGGCAGGAGAGAAGCGGTTGCTACAACTCAATGAGTTAGAAGAGATTTGTGATGAAGCCTATGAGAATGCAAAGATCTACAAAGAACACACTAAGCATTACCATGACCATGGCCTTATCCATAAGTCTCTCTATCTTGGAATGAAAATTCTTTTGTTTAACACTCGTTTCAAATTATTTTCAGGAAAATTATAGTCAAGATGGTGGAGACCGTTTTCAGTAGTCAATGTTTTTTCTAATGAAGCGGTAGAGTTGCTGAACCCGAAGACTCAAGTGACAGTCAAGGTCAACGGACATCTTATGAAGCCTTACTTGGAAGGAGTCCATGAGAAGGGGGTTGTTGAGTGCATTGAGGTGCAAAATCTTGAATAAGTTCAACCAACATCTTGCTAAGACGTTAAAGAAAGCGCTTGGTGGGAGGCAACCCACCCATTTGATAGAGTATGTTTTCTGTTCTTTCATTTTCATTGTTCCCTTCTAAATGTTTTTCTAAATGCGGGTTTGATTTCATACATTGAGGACAATGTTTAGTTTAGGTTTGGGGGTATAATTAGAACTTGTTGAGACAAATTTTTCATGCTACAATTTGTTTTATGGTTAGTAATCAAGTCTTTTATGCACGATGAGTTTAGTTTCTTTAACACTGACAAGTTGTTGTGAGGATTGATGCATATTCATATTCCATAGACCGTGCTCTTGATGTTGATACTGATATGAACCTAGATCTAATGATTGAAAATCAAATAGTGGAGACTACCTAGTGAGTTATTTGAGCCATAAGCATTTTATTCCGAGAGTTAGTTTCTTGGTACTCTTAAACACTCTTCGTTATGACCTTAATTGTTAGATGATCTCTATAGATTTTGCATTGAATGCTAGGATTATATAACTCACTTGACATATCATGTTGTGTATTCTCATTATTTTAGTTGAATGACTTCAGTAAGAAGTTTGAGTATGTGCCTATCGTTATACGCCTTAGTTGTCACTGTCTTTGGAGAAAGTCCAAATTCCTATTCAATATATATATATATAAGAAACATATCAAAAAGGGATTTGGTTAGACAAGAAAGTGGACATGAGATACTTCAAGGGTATTGAAGTCGCTCTATAAAGAGTTGAAAAGAAAAAGCATTGGTGTAAATCAGGTTCTGCCAACCACGCCCATCTATGCATAGTGTTGTGAGTTTTAAATTACTCGCAAGCACACTAGTCGTTTGCAATATAGTGTATGCAAGTACGAGTTCGAATCCACAGGGAATTGCGTCGTGAAAATGGATTTTTATCTAAACTAAACCTATTTTAACCTAGTTCCAAATTTTTGAATTGTATCTTGCAAAAATATAAACTTAAACTAAATTGATTTGAAACAAATAATAAAGATACTAAGGTTTCTGAATTCACCCTACCAAAGTAAAGCATATATTTTCATGTTCTATATAAAAGTCATCTATCAAATAATTCCATGAATCCACCATTATACAAATCACAGCGAATACCTTAATTCAACCAAATCATCCAATGTGTCTCTTTAGAATCACAATGGATATCCAATTTACTTTGGATGATCCGTCGTATCCGGCAGATGAAACACAAGGAATATCCAATTTGAACAAAATAAACACAATAAATCATAAGAATTTACTCAAACAATTAACACTAAAAATATAAGAATTGTACGAACATATCTGAAAATATTATGCCAAACAATGGGAGACTTCATCTTCAACCTTACATGAAGGTTTTAGCCTCTCATGATTACGAAACTAAATTTCACAATTAAAGTGCTAAACATAAAACTTTAAACTCAAAAGAAATAAATTAAAACTGACTATACATGGATAGAGAAATTTCACTCGCAGCTACTGTGCGGTGCTTTCCCCCTTTGGTAGAAAAACCTTCCAGATTGCACGCAGAAATCCTCCGGATTGCACCCTTTTTGATGAAGTGAAATGAAGATTTTATAGGGGAACTCCATGATTGCAATGTGTTTCCAATCCGATGTGGGATGTAGGATATAGAATATGTTTCCAACCGATGTGGGATGTGGGATTTAAGCCTTCACATGCCCTTCAAAACTTCTATCACGCTGAAATCCCACACAGCCTGACCTTTTTCTACTAAAACTGCCATAACTTTCTCTAGAAAAATCATATTTACGAGCCATAAAATTCTCTAGAAAATAGACATCCGGATCTTTCCAAGAATATATGGCTCATCTCCTAGTTCTTCCTGAATTATTACAGTTTAATCTGCAAAAATCACTTCTGCCACGCTGAAATCATGCACAACCTGACCTTTGTCTACTAAAACTGCCATAACTTTCTCTAGAAAAATCATATTTATGAGCCGTAAAATTTCCCAAAAAATAGACATCCGGATCTTTCAAGAATATATGGCTCATCTCCTAGTTCTTCCTGAATTAATACAGTTTAATCCGCAAAAATGATTGATCTGTACGGGCAATTCTGAAAATTTAGTGAAACTCCTTTCCAAGTTCTTGTAAACCTGTAAAACAACGAAAAAAACAACTCAAAGTAACAAATTCCTAAGCTAACAAATGTCAATTAAAGGGCCAAAATATGCAATATTTGGCCCTCATAAATTACCCCCAAACTTACATTTTGCTAGTCCCTTAGTAAAACAAAATAAAAAAACTAAATGAAAAACAAAGAACACAAAGATAAATCCATCATTCATGGTGTCCAAAAATTTAAGTAGCACACAAAACCATGATATTCATTCATGAGCAGGCTTAAAATATAAACCCATCTTCGCAATGAATAGGAATTTTAAAATCTAATTACTTACAAAAGGCAGGCTAAGGCATCACAAGTCTGACTCAGTGTAAAGTGAATTAGTATATAAAGATGAGGCTTCCAAATAACTTCAATGTGTAATGTCTCCATGTCTCAAGATTCATAGAATTTCTCATAAGAATGAACAACGATGGCGTAGTTTTATTTTCTTCTCTCTTTTATTATAGGGCTCTGCTATGTTTAGTTCCCTTAAGCTTTCTAATTGACCCATGTAGCGAGTGTTGAGTCAATGACTCCCAAACAAGATGGATTTAGGGCATTAGGTGTAAAGACACCCCTATAGACTTACTAACTCGAGTCAAAAAGGCTACGAAACTAAACTAGCCTTAATACTACCGAGCAAAATTCCCACCTTTGGACGTGGCACTCACTGCTTGCTGAGGCAAAAGGTCCAATTACTCAGCAGAAAGTTTCTCAATGATCATTATGAATAAAATTCCCACCTTTTGACGTGAAGACTCACTGCTTACTGAGGCAAGAGGTCCAGTTACTCAGTGGAAAGTTTATTAATGATCATCATTAGCATTTTTCTCTTTTTATGCAATTTTTTATTTGTACTTTTCTATGCCAAAGTGTTTGTCCAACAAGTCATCCAGTTTCAGTTAAGTCATGGAAATATACACATTATAATCACATGTCATACCTCACACTATTTTGTGCTAATGTGCTCATGTTATATTAGATCAAACATTTGAATTCTCAAATGCCTAAAGTAAGTAACAAAATTTTAAAACTCTATCATTAAATCATGTGTTTAAGATTTTAAGCTCACCAGTGACATCACATCACAGTATTCGTTTAGATCAACCAAAATTTCGAAACAATCATGAACATGCATTTATCTTTTCAATAATATATAAAAAAAACTAGGACAAAGTGTGTGTAAATGTGTCTCCCCTACCCCAAAACTTAAATTACACATTGTCCCCAATGTGTGAATAATATGGAAAGAGGTGACCTGGGAGATGGAGAACTAGCTGGACTGGCAGGGTTATAGCATACCCCTAAACTGGAACTGAAATACGCGTTGTCCCTGAAAAAATAAAGATTGGAAAATAAAAGAAACACTAGAAATAAACAGTAACAAAAAATATATAAAATAATAAACAAACAGAAAGGATATGCTATGGGGTGTCTCCCATGAGTGCTAAGTTTAAAGTCTTCAACCATACTCTCCATTGT
Source organism: Bretschneidera sinensis (assembly GCA_023935145.1). Taxonomy (NCBI): domain Eukaryota; kingdom Viridiplantae; phylum Streptophyta; class Magnoliopsida; order Brassicales; family Akaniaceae; genus Bretschneidera; species Bretschneidera sinensis. The sequence continues at coordinate 60,872,196 of CM043703.1, read as the reverse complement.
AGATGACACTCACTCTGAGTAACTAGGATCCTCCAACAATATCGTCTCAATATCCAGACTCTTCAACTCCAAGAATGGTTTTAGCCTCTGTCCATTCACCTTGGAAGTGTTACCATTCTTTGGATCCTCAATCTCGATGGCCCCATGAGGAAAAACCAACCGAATAAGAAATGGGCCTGTCCGTCCAGATTTTGGCTTGCCTGGAAAATGATGTAGGCGTGAATTGTAAAGAAGAACTTTTTGACCATACTTAAAAGATCATCTCAAAATGTTTAGGTCATGAGTCTTCTTCATTCGTGCCTTGTATAACTGCGCACAATCATATGCATCATTCTGCAGCTCCTTTAATTCATTGAGTTGGAGCTTCCTTAGTGAGCCAGCCTTCGAAAGATTGAAGTTCAGCTGCTTGATAGCCCAATACACTCTATGCTCTAATTCCATCGGAAGGTGACATGTTTTTTCGTACACAAGACGATATGGAGACATACCAATTGGCGTCTTGAATGCTGTCCGATATGCCTATAGTGCATTATTCAATCACAGAGACCAATCTTTTCTATTCGGGTTCACAGTCTTCTCCAGAATGTGCTTGATCTCGCGATTAGAATTTTTGCTTGTCCATTCGTCTGCGGGTGATATGAGGTGGCAACCTTATGTGTGATGAAATACTTCTTCATCAACTGTTCAAAAATCCAGTTCCAAAAGTGCTTACCTTTATCATTTATGATTGCTCGAGGTGTATTAAAACAAGAAAAAATAGTGTCATTCAAAAACTGGACCACAACTCTGTGGTCATTGGTCTTGCATGCAACGACCTCCACCAATTTGGACAGATAGTCCACAACAATCAGAATGTACAGATAGCCAAAGAAGTTTGGGAAAGGTCCCATAAAATCAATGCCTCACACGTCAAAAAGCTCAAAAATCGGAATGGGGTTGAGAGGCATCATATTCCTCCTAGAAAGACTCCCTAGCCTTTGGTAACACTCACAAGATACACAGTAGGTATGAGAGTCTCGAAACATGGTAGGCCAATTGAATCCACACTGCAAAATCTTCGCAGCGGTCTTCTTAGCACTGAAATGGCCTCCACAAGCATGATCATGACAAAAGGCGATGGTATTAGATTGGTCATGCTCAGGAATACACCTTCTAATGATTTGATCAGGACAATACTTGAATAGGTAAGGATCATCCCAGAAAAAATGCTTTACCATGGCAAAAAACTTGGACTTATCTTGTTGCCCCCAATGTAAAGGCATTTGACTGGTGACAAGATAGTTCACTATATCGGCAAACTATGGTGCAGGATTATGAGCAGTGTGCATCAATTACTCATTAGGAAAGGTCTTAAAAATAGGAATGATGGCCACAGTGAAACCCACTATCAACCTAGACAAATGGTCTGCCACCACATTTTCGAAACCTTTCTTATCCCGAATCTCTATATCGAACTCCTAAAGTAACAAAATCCATCGGATAAGACGAGATTTAATGTCATTTTTGGAGAAAAGATACTTCAATGCTGCATGATCCGAGTAGATAATGAATTTCGATCCTAACAAGTAGGATCTGAACTTGTCCAATGCAAAAATGACTGCTAACAACTCTTTCTCAGTGGTAGAGTAATTGAGTTGTGCGTCATTTAGAGTTCTGCTTGCATAGTAGATGACATGGAGGAGTTTATCAACACATTGCCCCAAAACAACTCCAACAGCATAATCTGATGCGTCACACATAATCTCAAAAGGTGTACCCCAATTGGGTGGCTGAATAATGGGTGTGGACATCAAAATCATCTTCAGATCCCCAAATGCTTTCTTACAGTCCTCATCAAATATAAATGGGGCATCTTTCAACAATAACTTGCACAAGGGCTTGGAAATCTTGCTGAAATCCTGGATAAATCGCTTGTAGAATCCTGCATGGCCCAGAAAAGAATGAACCTCCTTCACTATATGTGGGGGTGGAAGGTTGGAAATCAGGTCCACCTTCGCTTTGTCAACCTCAATCCCTCGATGAGATATGACATGCCCTAGTACAATGCCTTGCTTGACCATAAAATGGAACTTCTCTCAATTAGGCACCAGGTTCTTCTCCTTGCACCGCACTAAAACCAAAGTGAGACAGTACAAACACTCCTCAAAATGATGAACCAAAGACGGAGAAGTCATCCATGAAAATCTCTAAGAAACTCTCTACCATGTCAGAGAATATGCTGACCATGCACCGTTGAAAAGTAGTAGGTGCATTGCATAACCCGAAGGGCATGCGACGGTAGGCAAATATCCCAAATAGACAAGTAAACGTCATATTCTCCTGATCTTGGGGTCCACAGGGACCTGGTTATATCCAAAATAACCATCCAAGAAGCAATAGTACTCGTTCCCAGTCAAGCACTCCACCATCTGATCAATAAATGGGAGTGGAAAATGATCATTCCTTGTGGCAGCATTCAACTTACAGTAGTCTTTACACACTCTCCATCCTGACTGAACACGAGTTGGCACAAACTCATCATTCTTATTTTTTACAACCATCAATCTAGCTCGCTTGGGCACGATATGAATCAGGCTCACCCATTTGCTATCAAAGATTGGATAAATGATCCTTGCATCTAACAACTTTATCACTTCAGTCCTCACAACCTCTTATATAGTTGGGTTGAGCCTTCTTTGTGGCTCCCTCGATAGCTTGAAATTCTTCTCCAAATGTATCTTGTGCATCACCACCGAGGGGCTGATTCCCTTGATATCCTCAATAGTCCAGTCGATAGCTTCCTTGTGCTATCTTAAAATGTCCAATAATTTCTCCTCTTGAGCCTCAACCAAATCTAAAGCTATAATCATAGGCAAAGAATCTGTTGGACCTAGGAACTTATACTTAAGATTGTTGGGTAAAGGCTTAAGTTCCTTCTTGGGGGGCTCAGGTGCTGTGGTCTCCTCCGTCTCACTGCTCTCCAAAGGAGCAGACTCCAAAATGGCATTCACTTGCTCAAGTAACTTGTCCAAATCCAAATCCTCTCCAAATTGAGCAAAGCATGCCTCCAGTGGGTCCTCTATGCTTGATTCATCCACAATTTCCTCAATAATCTCCTCTATTAAGCATACATTTCTAACTTCATCATATTCCAGTGGTTACTTACTGATATCAAAGATATTCAGCTCCACTGTCATATTTTCGAAGGAAATCTTCATCACCCCTATCTTACAATTTATCAGGGCATTAGTCATTGCTAAGAATGGTCACCCTAGAATCACTGGTATCTGAATCCCCACATTCTGAACTGGCTCTGTGTCAAGCACAATAAAATCCATGGGTAAGTAAAACTTATCCATCTTTATCAAAACATCCTCAATTACTCCCCATGGTATTTTCACTGACCTGTCAGCCAATTGAAGCATCGTGGATGTGGGCTTCAGGTCTTCTAACCCCAACTACAAATAGACTGAGTAGGGCAGAAGATTCACACTTGCTCTTAGATTGCTCTTAGATCCAAAAGAGCCCTCTCTATCCGGCTAACTCCTATCATGCAAGAGATAGTAGGACATCCCGGGTCCTTATACTTGATGGGCAGCTTGCACTGAAGGATTGAGCTAACATACTCGGTCAAAAATGCCTTCTTTGGGACATTCGTCCTTCTCTTGACAGTGATTAAGTCCTTTAAGAACTTGGCATACGACGATACTTGTTAGATGACATCAAAAAATGGGATATTAATTTGGACCTGCTTGAACACCTCCATAATGTCCTCATACTTCCCTCCTTTCTTGGGTGCATATAATCTCTCAGAGTAAAGCACTTTAGGTACAAACGACCTAGGAGGATCCTTAACAGTAGGAGTGGCTGTAGATGGCTTGATATCTCTCTTCTCCTTGTTGCCACTTTCTTACCCTTGTTGCATAGCAAGGTTCTCTTCCACTCGATTGTCCATTTGTCTCCCAAACCTCAATGTGACAATTGATTACACTTTTTTCTCCCTGTGCATAGGAGTTGATGAATTTCCAACCATAAACTGTCTTTTCGGGTTGGGTACGGGTTGACTGGGGAACTTTCCCTTCTCTCTTTCACTCAAGTGACTTGCGATTTGACTCTCTAGCTTGGCAATTGCTTGGGTGTTTACTATTGTAGCATGATTACACCCAAAGAATAACACAGTAGTTGTAGCACAGCTTTGAGGTGTCGATTCCACAGGGAAAAGTGAACTACAAGGGAAAGTGTAAAGGAACGATAAAGATCAAGTGAGAGAATTTGAGTTTTGATAGTAAAGTAATGTGAGAAAATTGTGTAAATATAATGAAGAATATAATGGAGAGATAACAAGGTTCCGAGAATCATCCCTAGGTTCGTTTCCTTATTCCAATCTTGATTCAATTATTTTTATCTCGATTGCTAGTTTCACATCCCAAACAAGCAATCGGCAAATATTCAATCGAAGCACATATAAATCCTAATGTAATTGCTATGAAGTACTCTTTACTTTCGATTCAAGCACACATGACCTATCTTATAGATTTATCAAGAAACGACAATATATCTCAATGACAATATCATAGTAATGGACAACCTAAAAGATAAATCTACCGGAATCAATCACATCCAAACAACTTGACATAAGAAGAGCTTGACTAGAGCATGCAATCACCGAATTAAGAAAATCTAAGATAAGAAGAACATAAAGTGCAATTGTCACATGAAACTAAATTCTTCTTGTTTGATCAAAGAGTAAATCATAAACAATGTTTTGACAATAAATCCAAACTATAACTGAATCAATAATAGAAAATAAGAACAACTACACCTAGGGATTCATCCCTTCGCCTTGCTTGGAGATTAGTTAGCCATGGGGCTCATGCTTGAACACCATAATGGAGAAAAATGTTGAGTTCTCTCCTCTGTTTCCAGCCTCCAAAACTTCCTCCTTTTAACAAACCCTAAGTGATCTATTTATAATACAAAAGTTAAAGGGTATTTTTGGGTCTAAACTATCATTAAAAACCCTAATTAGGTCTGGTGCGAAAACAGGGGTTCGTGTGCGCGCCATGGCTCACACTTGTCCAGGCCGCGGCTTAGCTTTTGGTTGGCTTTGTGGTGTTGCTGGAGGTCGAGGCCCAGATTGGTCCAGGCCGCGGCTCAGATTGATCCAGGCCACGGCTCAGACTGATGGTCTTCTTGCTCAATTGTTCATGGTTCTAGAGGCCGTGACTCAGCCTTTCCAAGCTGAGACGCACAGCCTTGGTTCTCTTCGTTTTATCATTCTGCAATCATGCCTTCACTCCGGTATGCATCGAGTCCTTGTACTTCAAGCAATGACAGCTTTAACTTCTCTTTTGAACCCAAAACACCTGAAAATGCACCAAAATAGATCAATGATCCAAGAATGACACTTTAGAATTGTTAAGGTATAAATGTGTAATTCAACCCTAGATCAACCTTAAAATGCCAACAATTAAGTACTATTATGAACCATTTTATGAATCTCATCATATAACCCCCAACTAGCTTATTGTTAGTCCCTAGCAATTTAAGCGAAAACAAGACAATATGAAATGAATCCTTTAGTAGAAATCAAAACAAAGTGAAGCAATGTTAGCGTTTAAACCAAGAGTAATTCAGCTTTTTGTGTCAAAAATCGTACATAACACACAACACATAGAATCATTAAATATCACTCAAGTCCAAAAATAATCCAAACATCAATCTTAAAATTAATATCGACTCTTAACATTCATCTTACCACAAACCATTAATCCAAACAGTCGGATGATTTTATGCACAATATTCATGAATACAAGTCTTGGCCTCTAAAAAATATTAATTTGCATGACATCAATCACAAAAACAAACTCCATAGGCTCACTTCTCAAATCACACTACTTTGGATCAATAGGTCTTTAATAAGCTTGTAACGTTAGGCTAAGGTAAAGGTCAAGAAAGAACGGGATGGATTCAACAAGTAAAAGAACTCAATCTCTTAGTTTTAAATATAACCACTTTAAGCACCGGATAACCTTACTTCAACACCCAACTCTTTCAACCATTTTTCGAGCATTTCTCTTAATAAATCACCACTTTTTTCTTTTCTTCTTTCTTTGCCATAATTCACTTTTTTTTTATTTATATTTTGGCATAAGACCATTCACCTCCTTTTTTGTTTTCTTTTATTTTCTTTTCCACAACCCCCAACTTATCACCTTTAATGTACTTGGGTTATGGTAGTAGTATTTTTTCATATTTCCATCCTTACTCCTCTTAAGTGCTTCTCAACAAATGTGTATAACTAAGTTCTCTTAAAAGAAAGGTAAGGATAAAATATTTTTAGGCTCATAAAGGTAAGTAAATGGGTTATTGAAAGAAACAAGGCTAAAATTTTTTTTCAAGAAAAAGGCTCAAACAGGTGACTAGTGATAAATATAGCAAGGGTAAGGTTGAAAGGCTCAAACGGTCCAAAAATGGCCTATATCATATCCTAAGTAGTGTGCATTCTAGGATTTCACCTCAAGTGATTATTAAATAAGTTCTAGAGCTTATCGAGACTGCAAAAGTATTCACAAAACAATCGCACATAAAACTTCTCTAGATGCTTTAGACTAATCATGCAATCTTACCGCAAACCAGAGTCTCAAACCAAATAAAGATTGACACTTAAATTATTCTCAAACTGAAGCAAGATTTAACTTCTTCTAATTTCTATATGCTATCTCAATTAAGCTCATATCATTGACATGTGAATTACTTACAAATTACTTACAAGGCTAACACAAAGTATGTTAAAAAAAAAACAAACGAATTAAAACGAAAAAAAATGGGAGGTGACACCCAACAATTCAATGTATGCAATAAGAAATGTGTTTCCTCCACCCCCAACTTAAAATAAGCATTGTCCTCAACAAGAAATGTGTTTCCTCCACCCCCAACTTAAAATAAGCATTGTCCTCAACGTAAAAGAAAAATTTAAGGAAACTCTCTTTTTAACCAAAGGTGCGTGGAGCCGAAAGTTGTGTACGACCAATTGAACTGCTGCGCATATTTGTCCCTGAAAAAGAAATACGAAGGTAATACTAGAAAACAATAAAATACTAATAATAAACAAGAAAAAGAAATAATAAAAAAATAATAAATTAAAGGATATGCTGTAGGGTGCCTCCCATGAGCACTAAGTTTTACGTCTTCAGCGAGACGCTGCACCATTCTCACAGCTAGCCTCATTGTGGTGCTGAAGATGAGGCTCCATACTCAGTGGCCTCAATGCTAGTCTTTTGGTAAGGAATATTTAAAGTCCACCACGTATGGCTCAAGTGTTCTTGGTGTTGCCCATTTACTATCAGCAGTAGGGTATTTGATTCCCGCACCCATGTGACTTCTCTCAAGTAACTCCTCAAAGTATGGTTGCCATGATTTCTTAATAACTCCCTGTGACTTATCAAAAGCATCAACAACATTAACGACATGGGGATACATTGAAAAATTATAAATTTCAAAATTATTAGGAATGAATTCCGAAGAGTTAAAATTATCTTTAATGAACTCATCCTCTTCATGTGGCTGCCTTGAGACTAAAAAAAATTTACCACTAGAGTCATATTTCCAAATGATAATATCATTAGGCCATTCCTACAATTAATGAGGGCATTGGCAATGGCAAGGAATGGTCTTCCAAGTATCAATGAAAATTTTGACTCCGTGTTCACAGTAGAAATGGTATCTAAAACCAAAAGGTCAACAGGATAATAGAAATTATCATTTTGCAACAAAACATCTTCCACAATACCTCTTGGTTTTCTTACCGATCTATCCGCTAATTGAAATACCATGGAGGTTGGTTTGATCTCACCTAGACCAAGCTACAAGTACATGGAGTATTGCATGAGGTTCACACTAGCACCCAAATCTAGCAATGCTTGACCACAAGATTTTTTTCCAAATTGGTAAGGCACCGTTGGACATCCCGGATCTTTATATTTGGGCGGTGTCTTGCTGTTCATTACTGCACTCGCTTGTTCCGTCAAGAATGTCGTCTTCTTCACATTGTGCCTCCTCTTGAGTGTGCAAAGATCCTTGATTAATTTAGCATAGTTGGGAATCTGTTTTATGACATGAAGAAGATGGAGGTTAATTTTAACATGTTGAAGTTGTTCAAGAATCTCACCTTTTAATGTTGAATTTCTTTCTTTAGGTTTAAGGAGTGCTTGAGGGAAAGGTACTGGTGGAGAAGAATCATCATGGGCCTCTTGTTCCTTGGGGGCTTCATCCTTGTTTCTCACGGTATTAGGAATCAAGTGTGATGGTAGAGTGGGACCATCAATTTTCTTACCGTTGTGAGTGATTATGGTATTAACCTCTCTAACATTTTGATTTTCAAGATCGGAGGTTTGTGCCATATGTTGTCCCCTTGGATTAGGTTGTGGCTGTGAAGGAAAATGACCTTCTTCTTGAACCGTCAAGAAACTAGTCATCTTGGTGAGTTGGCTTTTTATCACCTTTTGTTCTTCTTTGTTCGCTTGTTGCTCCTCTAGCAACTGTTGATTTATCTTGCCTTACTCTTCCACACTCTTGGCATGTACCTGTATAAATGATTTAAACATATCTTTCAAAGGTAAAGATTGTTGAGGTGCATTAAATGAGGTTGTTTTCTGTTGCCATTGTGTACTAGATTGGGCAGGAGGTTGCATATCGGATCTCTAACTAAAATTAGGGTGATTCTTCCAACTGGGATTGTAAGTGTTAGAGTAGAGTGAGTTTGGTTTCCTAAAGGGTATTCCTAAAGCATTACACTCTTTATTTATCTCAAAATAAGCTGGACAATCCTTAGGTAAATGATCTACCCCATTACACATAAAACAAGGTTCATGGGACTCTACCTTAGCAACTGGTTCGGGGGTTCTAGCATCCTTGGGTTTTAAGGCTTCAATTTCCTTAGTTAGGGCCTTTAAACGGGCTTTAAGGCTATCATCTTCCTTAAGTTGATAAATCCCAGTGGGTTGATTTCTCTTAGTGCTTTCCATGGCGTTTGGTCCAGTCCAAGTGTGGGCTTTTTTCGATAGGTCATCTAGGAAATCTATGGCTTGGTCGGGATCTTTTTGAAGAAAATCCCCATTGCACATCATTTCTATGAACTACATCTCCCTACTTAGAAGTCCATCATAGAAATAACTAACTACCTACCAACACTCATACCCATGGTGTGGACAAGAATTCAATAGGTCATTGAAACGTTCCTAAACTTGATATAAGGTTTCACTCTCCTTTTGTGCAAAGTTTGAGATTTGTCTCTTGAGTTGTTGGTCTTATGAGTTGGGAAGTTATTTTGGAAGAAAACTCGGGTCATCTCATCCTAACTACCTATAGACCTAAGCCTTAACGAGTACAGCCAAACCTTGGCTTTTTCTTTAAGTGAAAAGGGAAAAACTGAAGTTTGACGGTGTCTACCATATCAGCCCTACCTTGAAAGGTTGCTACTACTTCCTCAAATTCCCTAATATGGATATAGGAGTTTTCATTCTCAAACCCATGGAAGGTTGGTAGCAATTGGATCATGCCTGGCTTAAACTCAGGTTGTTGAACATTAATGGGGAGCATGATACAAGATGGTGTGGCCGTTCGGCTAGGGTGCGAGTAATCTTTAAGTGTCTTAGCAACATTTTCATTGTGATTTTCAGTTATGTTAACAAAATCCTCTAAATTCTCACTTAGGTGTGCACTATGGTTTGATCTAGGCAAGGTTTCACTAACGGACGTGGAAAGAGAGGTAAATCTATTTTAGGTCTTTTAATGAATCTACCTCGCGAATCTCTCGGTCATGCATACACCAAAGGGATTAGAGGGAAACAAATAAAACAGAAAGAAAAAAAAATTAGAAAATCAAAACAAAGAGCAAAGAATGATATTACCGTCTTATCTCAAAGTTGACAATCTTCCTTGTACTTAAGTGCGTTTCCCTGGCAACGGCGCCAAAATTTGATTACACCCAAAGAATAACGCGGTAGTTGTAGCACAACTTTGGGTGTCAATTCCACAGGAAAAAGTGAACTACAAGGGAAAGTGTAAACCTAAACACGAACAATAAAGATAAAGTGAGAGAATATGAGTTTTGATAATAAAGTAATGTGAGAAAATTATGTAAATATAATGAAGAATATAATGGAGTGTTGTGCGATTATCTACCTAAATAAATAAGTAAATAATCGTACTTGTTTTACTTGCAAGTGCACAAGGTCTACTGTAGCATAGTGTGCGAATGCAAGATCATCTCCACAGGGATTGGTAGATTTCGATTTAGAATTAATTTCGGATTAATGAAATAAAAACAAGAGAAATAAATATTGAGTTTGAAATAATAAAGATAAAGGCGTAGGGACTTGATATCCACCACTAATTATGATACCATAACAAACAGTATGCCAATGCTTTACTTATGTCATGAATACCTAATGTTTTTCAACCTAAGGGCATTGTATCTACTCCTTAAGCTATTGATCTCCCTAAGCAACGAGTTAGGCATGGTATCTACTCTAACTCTTTTCTGTCTTAAGGGATTCAGTATGGTGTATACTGAGTTGTTCCTTAAGAGAGCATAGGATCTGTGGAAATCGACAACCACATGAGACCTAGGTCATGGTATCTACTCTCGGTTTCCCATGTTGACTAACCCAAGAATTCGGTGCAGATATCTTTTGTTACTAATGTTAGACCCAGGACTCAGTCATCCAAATTGATCTAACTAACAAGTCCATACCACATGCACATATTGATCAGACATATACATATGAGGAATTTAAATAAAAGTAGGTATTAATCAAGTTAAGCAACACAATATAAATATCACAAAGGCACCAATACTAAATTTATTGAGTAAACATAATTAGGGCTTCAACCAAGCCCTACTAAGAATTTAATTACACATAATAAAATAAAAAGGAAAGAAGAAACCCGAAAACATTATGGAGAAGAGTCATCAATTCGTCTCCATAATCTCTTTTTTCGGGCTCGTCCAACTTCCGGCCTCCCGACCTAAACCTAAACTAAAACTAAAAGAAAATTGAAAGATAAAAGAAGGGATGTCTAATTTGTGTTTTTACAAGTGTATTTATAGGGGTTGAATAGTCCTAAAAGGCTCAGGAAACCCTAAATTTCCTAAAACATAAAAACTCATTTATTTCCAAAACTAGTTCTGCCACTTTACTATTCACGCCCGTACATGTGCGCTTGATCGCATTTGTGGTGTGCTCGATCGCCAATCTACGCTCGATCGCACAGAGGAGTGCGTTTGATCGCAAGTCTGTGCTCCATCGCACAGAGGAGTGCACTCGATCGCACTCTAGCCAACAACTGCTCCAGGATTTCCAAATTTCTTCCTTTAAGTGCCAAAAATGCTTCTTTTTCTTCAAGACCCTATAAAAACGTGTAAAACACAAAAGTGAAGTAAAATAGACTAAAACATATAGACAAAGAGCTTAACAAATGTAAATTAAGGGGCTTAAATATGAATATTTAAGCACCTATCACACCCCCAAACTTACATATTGCTAATCCTTTAGCAATACAAAACTAAAAACTAAATGAAAAATAAAGGTACATAGATAAATCCACTGTTCATGGTGTCCACAAAAGTTAAGGTATCGCACAAAACCATGACATGCATTCATGAACAAGCTTAAAAATACAAACACATCTTCATAATGAATCCAAGTTTTAAACGTTGATTACTTACATGAGGTAGGTTAAGGCATCACAAGTCTGATTTTTAGTGTGTGGTGAATTAGCACATAAAGATGAAGCTTCCAAATATCTCTAATGTATAGTGTTTCAGTGTCTTAACATTCATCGAATTTCCTATCAAAATGAACACAAGTGGCATAGTTTTCTTTCTTTGTTTTTCTTTTATTATGAGCTTTTTTTGTCAAGTTGAGTTCCATTAAGCTTTCTAGTTGACCCATATAGCGAGTGTTTAGCCAATGACTCCCAAACCAGATGGTTTTAGGGCATTAGGTGCAGAGACACCCCTAAGGACTTACTAACTCGAGTCAAAAAGGCTATGAAACTAACTGGTCTTAATGCGTCCAAGCAAAATTCCCACCTTTTGACGTAACACTCACTGCTTACTGAGGCAAGAGGGCCAGTTACTCAGTGGAAAGTTTGGTTACTGATTATTAGGAGCACTTTTCTTTTTGAGCAATAACAATTTCTTTTTTCTTTTTTCCGATGCCAAAGTGTGAATCTAACAAGTCATCCGGTTCACAGTTAAGCCGAAAAAACATACATAAAAATTACATGTCATACCCCACACAATTATGTGCTAATGTGCTCGTGTTAGTTTAGGTCAAACTTGTGAATCCTTAATTGCCTAAAAGTAAGTGATTAAGGTTTAAAACTTAATTATTGGCCCATGTGTTCAAGGTTTTAAGTTCACTTATGAAGTCAAATCATAGTATTCGTTTAGATCAACCAAAATTTTTTAGAACAAAATGAACATGTATTTATCTTTTAAACAAAAAAAATTGGGAAATAATGTGTGTGTGAATGTGTCCCCATACCCCCAAACTTAAATTGCACATTGCCCCCAATGTGCGAAAAGCATGGAAGAATCTGACCTGGGAGATGGAGAACTCATTGGGCTGGCATGGCTCATAGCACACCCCCAAACTTGAACGGATGTACACAACGTCCCTAAAAAGAAAAGGAAAAACTAACATAATACGGGAAAACAAAGAGTACGAAAAATAAATAAATAACAAAAAAACAATAAAAGGATAAGCTGTGGGGTGCCTCCCATGAGTGCTAAGTTTAACGTCTTCAGCCGGACCAAGCCTTATTTTTCCCCAAAACTAAGATTGGTGCAACTAGCACAGATGGTGTCTTATTTTCTCCCATATAAGCATAAGTTAAGTGCTTTGGCAATTGCTTCAACTCCAAATTCAGTGCCTAGACAATAAAAGGGAAAACAGAATTAGTAGGCCCAAGAATTTCAAATGGATCGGTGTACTTACTTGGAGGCTTTGGAAAGACCTCAAGGAGGTGCATAGTGTCAATGATGTCATCAGTAACATCCTTGCATTTGGGTTCAATATCCGATCGTGGCACACTATAGGTAGGAGCGGTTTCTACTGGATCAATGTGATGGACCTGAAAAGCTTCATCAAAAAAACTTTGCGTCATGCATACATTAAAACATTTTATATTATCTGGGGGTAATTTTAATGCATTATATCTTTTGATTTCAACATTCTCACCGTTTACCTTCTCCATCTCACTTACCTTGGATGTGGATGCTTGTTCAGGCTCATCAACTCCGATGATCTTACCATTTGTTAGGGTTGTCATGACATTTAGTTGTTGATGTCCTCTTGGAGTAGGTAGTGGTTGGACTGGAAGTTCACCCAACTTTCTTTCACTTAGCTCCTTAGCCAATTTCCCCATTTGTTCCTTGAGTCTTTGAATGGATTACTCATGTTTTGTAGTGGTTTGTCTTTGCTCAGTCATGAACTGTTCTTGTGAAGTCATCAATTGCCTCATAAGAATCTCTAGGTCACTATTTTTTTATTTCGGCACTGGTTGGGCTGCTGGTTGGAAGTGTCGTTGTTGTCCTTAAAGATTCAAAGCATTTTGAGTGTTGCTCCATGAGAGGTTGGGATGGTTCTGCCATCCAGGATTGTAGGTATTGGCATATGCGCTGTTCAGTCCCTCATAATTTGCTTGCTCTTGATCTGTAGTTGAATACAGAGGACAAGTATAAGTATTATGATCAAAATGAGACCATATAGCACATACCTGGCATTGTGTAGCTTGTGGACTAGGTGAGTTGTTCTGATCAGCCATGGCTTTTATGAGCATGTCTAGCTTTCTTTCCATAGCAGCCATCTAATTCGAAGATCCATCATTGAAGCTCACCTCATACATACCCTTGCTTTTAATTCATTGTCTACATCTCAAGGAGAATTGTTGGGTGTGCTCACTTAATGTCTCAAACAGCTCCATGGCTTCTTTATTAGTCTTCTCCATCAGCACACCTCCACAACCGAAATCCACTATACCTTGATTTATGGCACTCAAACCTTCATAGAAAGCTAGGACCAGCTCATCTTAAGGTAAGTTGTGATGTGGACATTTGAGTAGTAGCTTATTAAAGTGTCCCCATGCCTCGAAGAAAAGGTTTCCATCCCTCTGTTGGAAGGATTGAATCTCTTTCCTCATCTGCCTTGTCTTTTGGGCTGGAAAAAATTTCCTTAGAAATCTACTGGATAGCTCTTCCCAAGTATGGATGGAATCTGCAGGCAATGAATGATACCACATTTTAGCATTATATTTTAATGAAAAAAGGAAAAGAATTAATCTGATTCCCTCTTGATCTAGGCCCCAAATATGCTGGAACTTGCAGCGATCAGAGAATTCTCGAAGGTGCAAGTGTGGATCCTCAGTAGGTGTACCCCTAAAATGAGTCAAGGCACTGAGTATCTATAGAGATATGTAATAATTTTCTTCTGCTTTAGGTTGATATGCAATGCATGAAGGATGGTTGACGTTATGTGGAATGAAGGATTGCTTCATAGGTCTCCGTTCTGGTGGCAGTTGGTTGTAAAGTTGTTCCATTGGTGCTTCACCCTGAAATTCTTCTTCTTTCTCCTTGAAATTGTTTCTAAGATTTTGTCGGATGGTCCGCTCAAGCTCGTGATCAAGGGGAAAGACTGTTGGATGTCGAAATCGAAGTCCATGCACGAATCAGGTAAAACAACTTCAGTGCAGCGGTTCAACACTGCTGCTCGGGTAGCTTTCTGCCCTAATTATGCTCGATCGTACAGAAGGTTGCGATCGATCGCAAGTATTACAAAACCACCAATTAGGGTTTGATATGCCTGAAACAGAAAGGAAATCGATTAGGGTTTGATGAAAATAAAAATGATAAACAGAACTTTAAAATTTTTGAGTAAAATAAAATAAAAATAATGATGATTAAACTAAACAAAAGTAATTCTAAAAGGAAATTTAGCGCAATCCCTGGCAACGGCGCCAAAAACTTGTTATGCGATTATCTACCTAAATAAATAAGTAAATAATCGTACTTGTTTTACTTGCAAGTGCATAAGGTCTACAGTAGCATAGTGTGCGAATGCAAGATCATTTCCACAGGGATTGGTAGATTTCGATTTAGAATTAGTTTCAGATTAATGAAATAAAAACAAGAGAAATAAATATTGAGTTTGAAATAATAAAGATAAAGGCGTAGGGACTTGATATCCACCACCAATTATGATACCATAACAAAACAGTATGCCAATACTTTACTCATGTCATGAATACCTAATGTTCGTCAACCTAAGAGCATGGTATCTACTCCTTAAGCTATTGATCTCCTTAAGCAACGAGTTAGGCATGGTATCTACTCTAACTCTTTTCTGTCTTAAGGGATTCAGTATGGTGGATACTGAGTTGTTCCTTAAGAGAGCACAGGATCTGTGGAAATCGACAACCACATGAGCCATAGGGCATGGTATCTACTCCCGGTTTCCCATGTTGATTAACCCAAGAATCCGGTGTGGATATCTTTTGTTACTAATGTCAGGCCCAAGACTCGGTCATCCAAATTGATCTAACTAACAAGTCCATATCACATGCACATATGGATCAGACATATACATATGAGGAATTTAAATTAAAGCAGGTATTAATCAAGTTAAGCAACACAACATAAATATCGCAAAGGCGCCAATACTAAATTTATTGAGTAAACATAATTAGGGCTTCAACCAAGCCCTACTAAGAATTTAATTACACATAATAAAATAAAAAGAAAGAAAAAACTCGAAAACATTATGGAGAAGAGTCGTCAATTCGTCTCCACAATCTCTTCCTTCGGGCTCGTCGGACCTCCGGCCTCCCGACCTAAAACTAAACTAAAACTAAAAGAAGATTGAAAGATAAAAGAAGGGATGTCTAATTTGTGTTTTTATAAGTGTATTTATAGGGGTTGAATAGTCCTAGAAGGCTCAAGAAACCCTAAATTTCCTAAAATATAAAAACTCATTTATTTCCAAAACTGGTTCTATCGCTTTACTGTTCACGCCTGTATATGTGCGCTCGATCGCATTCGTGGTGCGCTCGATCGTCAATCTGCGCTCGATCGCATTCGTGGTGCGCTCGATCGTCAATCTGCGCTCGATCGCACAGAGGAGTGCGTTCTATCGCAAGTCTGCACTCGATCGCATAGAGGAGTGCGCTCGATCGCACGGAGGAGTGCGCTCGATCGTACTCTAGCTAGCAGCTGCTCCAGGATTTCCAGATTTCTTCCTTTAAGTGCCAAAAATGCTTCTTTTTCTCTAAGACGCTATAAAAACGTGTAAAACACGAAAGTGAAGTAAAATAGACTAAAACATATAGACAAAGAGCTTAACAAATGTTAATTAAGGGGCTTAAATATGAATATTTAAGCACCTATCATGGAGAGATAACAAGGTTCCGGGAATCCTCCCTAGGTTCGTTGCTTTATTCCAATCTTGATTCAATTGTTTTTATCTCGATTCCTAGTTTCACATCCCAAACAAGCAATCGACAAATATTCAATCGAAGCACATACAAACCCTAATGTAATTGCTATGAAGTAATCTTTACTTTCGGTTCAAGCACACATGTCCTATATCATAGGTTTATGAAGAATGACAATATATCTCAATGACAATATCGCAGTAATGGACAAACCTAAAAGATAAATCTACCGGAATCAATCACATCCAAACAACTTGACATAAGAAGAGCTTGACTAGACTTATATGGAGAAAAAACATTGATGAGAGTCATAAAATGCATCTTAATAGTACTTAATTGTTAGCATTTTAGGGTTGATCTAGGTTTTAATTGCACTTTTATACGTTAACAACTCTAAAGTATCATTCTTGGATCATTGATCTATTTTGATGCATTTTCAGGAACTTTAAGCTCAAAAGAGGAGGATAAGTTATCATTGCTTGAAGCACAAAGACTCGAGCCATACCAGAGTAAAGGTGTGTAAGTGGAAGGACAAATGAAGAGATATTAAGTCTTGAATGTGTGCGTTGAGGCCTGAAGATATCCAAGCCTCAGCCTCCAGAACTAAAGCAAAAGAGCAAGAAAGAAGCTTCAGTGAAAGTCACGGCCTGGACTAAGGAGGGCCATGGCCTCCAGAAAGGGGAGAAAGCTAAGCCTAGGTAGAGCCCCGGTGTAAGGCAAGGAGAGCTGCGGCGCCCACCCGGTCCACTTCTTCGAGATATGACCTAATTAAGACTTTTTAAGCCCTAAAACACCCTTGGACCTTGTACATTATAAATAGACCACTTAGGGTAGGTAATTAAACATGGAATTAAGTCTGGAAAACTCAAAGAAGCAGTCACATTCTCCTCCAACAAAGTGTTCAACTGTGAGTTCCATGGTGAACTAATCTCCAAGCAAGGCGAAGGGATGATTCCTTTGGTGTAGTTATTCTTTATTTTCCTTTTTTGGTTCAGTTGTAATTGGGATTTATTGCCAAACATTGTTATGGGTTACTCTTTAATCTAATTATAAGATTTTCTCTTAATCCGGTGATTGTATCTTTATCCTTGATATAAGTTTAGTCATGCTCTTCTTATGTCAAGATTGTTGGATGTGATTGAGTTCGGTAGATTTATCTTTTAGGTTTGTCCATTACTGCGATATTGTCGTTAATGATATAGTCGTTTTTTGATAAACCTATAGGATAGGTCATGTGTTTTTAAATCGAAAGTAAGAGTAATTCATATCAATTACATTGGGGTTTATATATGCTTAGATTGAATATTTGTCAATTGCCTGTTTGGGATGTGAAACTTGCAATCGAGATAAAAAGAATTGAATCAAGATTGGAATAAGGCAACGAACCTAGGGAGGATTCCTGGAACCTTGTTGTTTCTCTATTATAATTCTCAATTTATTTTCTCACAATTACTTCATTACCAAAATTCATATTTTCTTACTTGATTATTATCGTTCATGTTTAGGTTTACGTCTTCTCTTGTAGTTAACTTGTTTCCCTGTGGAATCGACACCCTAAAGCTGTGCTACAACTACCGTGTTACTCTTTAGGCATAATCAAATTTTGACACCGTTGCCGGGGAAACGCACTTACATACAAGGAAGATTGTCAACTTTAAGACAAGATGGTACTATCGTTCTTTTCTTTAAGTTTTGATTTTCTGATTTTCTTTTATTTGTTCTCTTTTATTTATTACCTTTTAACTCAGTTGGTGTATGCTTAGACCGAGAGATTCACGAGGTAGGTTCATTAAGGGACTCGAAATAGAGATATTTTTTCCTTCCACGTCCGTTAGTGAAACCTCGCTTAGATCAAACCCTAGTGTACACCCAATCGAGAATTTAGAAAATTTTGCTAACATGGCTGAAATCCCTAATGAGAATATTGCTAGGACACTTAAAGATTATTTACATCCTAGCCAGATAGCCACACCATCATGCATTATGTTTCCAGCCAGCACTCACCATCAAGATTTTAAAACAGGGATGATTCAATTACTCCCTACATTTCATGGCTTGGACATTAAAAACCTGTATGTACACATTAGGGAGTTTGAGGAAGTAGTTGTGACTTTTCATAGTCAATATGCAACTGATGATATCATGAGACTCAAGTTTTTTCCTTTCTATTTGAAGGATAAAGCTAAGAGTTGGTTATACTCGCTGAGACCACGATCTATTGAGTTGATTACGCCCAAAACAAAACACGGTAGTTGTAGTACAGTTTTGGGGTGTCGATTCCACAGGGAAACAAGTTAATTACAAAAGAAGGTATGAATCTCAACACAAACGATAAAAGTTAAAGTGATAAAATCTGATTTGTTGATTGTATGGAAATTGTGTAAAATTGATGGATAGTATAATAAAGAAAAAAAAAAGTTCTAGAAATTCTCCCTAGGTTCATTGCCCTAATCCTAACTTGATTCAGTTCTTTTTATCTCGATTGCAAGTTTCACATCCCAAACAGGCAATCGACAAATATTCAATTAAAGCGCATGTATAAACCTTAATATAATTGATATGAATTATTCTTTACTTTCAAGCACACATGACCTAACTTATAAATTATCAAAAGGCGACGATATATCTAAATGACAATACTGCAACAATGAACAAATCTATAAAAGAGATCTACCGGACTCAATCACACCCAAACAAATATACATAAGAAGAGCATGACTAGACTTATATGGAAAAGAAGCATGCAATCACCAGACTAATAAAAATCTACTAATTAAATTAAAGAATAAAACATAACAATATTTAACGAAAATAATACCAAACTACAACTGAATCAAATAAAGGAAAATAAGAACAATTACACCTAGGGATTCATCCCTTCACCTTGCTTGGAGACTAGCCGGCCATGGAGCTCATGCTTCCTTGAGTTTCCTCTGGCCTCTCAACGATCATCTCCTCCTTGGTAGCAAAATCTTCGGCGATTCCTCAGCTTACCCTCCAAAATTATACTTCGGATTCGTCCTAAAGGCCTTCTGGATTCACTCTCTGATGATTTCAGATGAGCTCCGATTGATGCCTCAAAGCTAAAATGGAGTAGGCCTTTTATAAGGAAATACCATGAGTGCAATGTGTTTCCAATCCGATATGGGATATGGGATATAGAAATGTGTTTTCCAACCGATGTGGGATGTGGGATTTAAGCCCAAAATCACGCTGAAATCCCGCACAGCTCGCACAACCTGACCTTTGTCTACTAAAATTGCCATAACTTTCTCTAGAAAAATCATTTTTACAAGCCGTTAACTTCTCCAGAAAATAGACTTCTGGATCTTTCTAAAGATATATGGCTCATCTCCTGGTTCTTCTTGCATAAATACAGTTTAATTTTCAAAGATGATTGATCTGTACGGGCAATTCTGGCAATTTAGTAAATCTCCTTTCTTGGTTTCTCTTCATCTTGGCTCTTCCACGACCATTATCTCACTATAGTATTCATTGAAGCTTCATGTTTAAAACAATGATAGCTTTTCTATCTCTTTTTTAAGCTCAAAGTACCTGAAAATGCACTGAAATAAGTCAACGATTCAAGAATAACACTTTAGAGTTATTAAGGTATAAAAGTGTAATTCCAACCTCGATCAACCCTAAAATGCTAACAATTAAGTACTGTTTAGATGCATTTTATGACTCTCATCACAACCCCCAACTAGCTTATTGCTAGTCCCTAGTAATTGAAGCGAAAATAAGAGATGAATTCTATGGTAGGAGTTAAAAACAAAGTAAAGCAATGCTAGCGTTGAACCAAGTGTAATTCACTTTTTGTCTCAAAAATTGCACATAATATATGGCACATAGAATCATTAAATTTCACCTAAGTCCAAAAGTAATCCAAACATCAATCTTAAAATCGTTATTGACTCTTAACATCTATCTTACCACAAACCATTAATCCAAACACCCGGATGATTTTATGCATAACATTCATGAATACAAGTCTTGGCCTCTAAAAACATAATAAATTGCATGACATCAATCACAAAAACAAGCTCCATAGACTCACTTTTCAAATCACTCTCCACTATTGTAGAAAAATCACACTACATTGGATCAAAAGGTCTTTAATAAGCTTGTAACGTTAGGCTAAGGTAAAGGTTAAGAAAGAATGGGAAGGATTCAACAAGTATAAGAACTTAATCTCTTAGTTTTGAACAGAACTATTTAAGCACTGGATAACCTTACTTCAACACCCATCTCTTTCAACCATTTTTCGAGCATTTCTTTCAACAAATCACCATTTTTTTCTTTTCTTTCTTTCTTCTTTCTTTGCTATAATTCTTTTTTTTTGGCACATAATTGTTGAGCGATTATATACCTAAATAAATAAGTAAATAATCGCACTCGTTTTACTTGCAAGTGCACAAGGTCGACAGTGTAGTATAGTGTACGAAAGCAAGGTCATCTCCACAGGGATTGGTAAAGTTGCTTTTAGAATCAGTTTCTCTAAAGTGAAAAGAGATAAATAACTGTTGAAAGGTGATTTGATAATAATAAAGACATAGGGCTTTGATATCCACCATTAGTCATACTTTCCCAATTATATAATGTATCAGTGCACTAGCCTTATCATGTATACCTACTGGTTGCCAACCTAAGGGCATAGTATCTACTCCTTAAGCTATTGATCTCCCTAAGCAAAGAGTTAGGCATGGTATCTACTCTAACTCTTTTCTTCCTTAAGGGATTCAGCATGGTATCTGCTTGAGTTGTTCCTTAAGAAAGTATAAGTACTATGGAAATTGACAACCACATGAGACCTAAGGCATGGTATCTACTCCCGGTTTTTCATGTTGATTAACCCGGGTATCCGGATAAGATATCCCTTGTTACTAATGTTAGACCCAGGACTCGGTCATCCAAATTGATCTAACTAATAGGTCCATACCACATGCATACGCTGGCCATACACATACATATGAGGAATTTAAATAAGCACCGGCATTAATCAAGTTAAGCAAC
Organism: Bretschneidera sinensis; assembly: GCA_023935145.1. NCBI lineage: Eukaryota > Viridiplantae > Streptophyta > Magnoliopsida > Brassicales > Akaniaceae > Bretschneidera > Bretschneidera sinensis. The sequence continues at coordinate 60,850,704 of CM043703.1, read as the reverse complement.
ATAATAAAGGCTATTGGCAAAGATTTATCAATGAATAAATATATGAGAAAGCATAACTAGGGCTTCAATCGAGCCCTATAAGAAAGTTAGTTACATATGCTGTCTAAAAACATCATATATAAACTAAACATAAAGAGAAGAATAAACCCGAGAGAAGAGGCGTCAATTCTCTCCCAAAGCTTACAACTCCAAGTAAGAGCTAAGAAAAGTGTTCTTTAAGCTGTGGTGATCTTTGTGTGTACTTTACAAGTGTATTTATAGGTCTTTGAGAAGTCCTAAGAGGCCCATGAGTTCCTAAAACTTTCCTAAAAATAAAACTCTTTTATTTCCAAAATAGAGTTCTGCAGTTTACTGTTCATGCCCGTACATGTGCGCGCGATCGCATGTGTATTGCGCTCGATCGCAGTGCTGTGCTCGATTTCTCTTGTGCGCGCACGATTGCAATGTGCGCTCGATCGCATTGCATATTGTGATCGATCGCAGTTTGTCCAGAGCTGCTTCAGGGATTCCAGGCTTCTTCCTTTTAGTGCCAAAACTGATTCTTTTTCTCCAAGACCCTATAAAAAAATGTAAAACACACAAATGGAGTAAAAAAGATAAAATTAACGTAATTAAGGACCTAACAAATGTAAATAAGGGGGCTTAAATATGAATATTTAAGCACCTATCACACCCCCAAACTTATATATTGCTAGTCCCTTAGCAATACTAAATTAAAAACTAAAACGAAAACACAGATAAATCCAATGTTCATGGTGTCAATCAAAAGTTTAGATTTTACACAAAACTATGATGCGCATTCATGAGCAAGCTTAACAAGTGTGAACATATTTTTGCAATGTATAGGATTTTTGAACATAAATCATTTTCATGAGGTAGTTTAAGACATCACAAGTTTGACTTTAGTGTGTGGTGACTGGCACACAAAAGATTGGGTTTCCAAGAAATTCAAATATGTAGTGTTTCGATGACTCAAGATTCACCAAACTTCCTATTAGAGTCAACAAATATGGCATAGAATTTTATTTGTGAGATTTTTGCCAAGTTAGTCCCTTTAAGCTTTCTTGTTGACTCGTGTACCGAGCGTTTAGCCAATGACTCCCAAACCAGATGGTTTTAGGGCATTAGGTGTAAAGACACCCCTAAGGACTTACTAGCTCGAGTCAACAAGGCTACGAAACTAACTAGTTTTAATGCTACCACTTAGAATTTTCCACCTTTTGACGTGACACTCAATGCTTACTGAGGCAAGAGGGCCAGTTACTCAGTGTAAAGTTCTTTTTAATGATCACTTAGAATTTTCCACCTTTTGACGTGACACTCAATGCTTACTGAGGCAAGAGGGCCAGTTACTCAGCGGAAGATTTGTTTTTATTGATCATTAGGAGCATTTTTTTCTTTTTGAGCACTAATCAATCTTTTCTATTTTAATATGCCAAAATGTCAATCTAATAGGTCATCTAGTTCACAGTCAAGCAAAAGAAGCATACCAATCCAAATAACATGTCATACCCCACACAATTATATGCTAATGTGCTCGTGATAGTTTAAACTTGTGAATCTTTAAATGCCTAAAAGGCAGTGATTTAGGTTCAAAACTTGATTATTGGCCTATATGTTCAAAGTGTTAAGCTCACTGATGAAGTCGAATCATAAAGTTTTGTTTAGATCTCAAAAAAAAAGTTTATTGGACAGAATGAACATGCATTTATCTATAAAAATAGTAACAAAACAAAAAAAAATGTCGGACATAGTGAGTGTGTGAATGTGTCCCCATACCCCCAAACTTAAATTGCACATTGTCCCCAATATATGAATAGCATGGAAGGAGCTGACATGGGAGATGGAGAACTGATGGCTGGCATGGCTCGTAGCACGCCCCCAAACTTCAACTGGATGCACTCACGCTGTCCTTGAAAAAGAAAGAGAAACAAACGTAAAATGGAAAACAAGTAATAATAAACAGATAGAAAAAATAACTAGGAAATAAAATAAACTAAGAAAAAGGATATACTTTGGGGTGCCTTCCATGAGTGCTAAGTTTAACATCTTCAGCCAGACGTGGTATCCTCTCACTGCTGATCAACATGTGGTGCAGTCGAAGAGGTACCAGGTCTCGGAGATAGGCGATCAAGAATGGCCTGCAGCATAGCCTTCTGTCGTGCTAACCGTGCCTCCAAACTATCCATGTGCTGATGCACGAGTGTGGTAGCAGCAGAGAACTCACCTCGGAAGGAGGACAGCTCAGCTAGAAAGTGTTGGGACTCAGTGGGTCCCATGTTCGAATGGTCCTCCTCACGTAATGGGTTAATGACCGGGGTCTCGGTCTCCATGTGATCCTCCTCAACTCACTCAGCTGCTGGAGCAGGCACTAGGGGTCCTCGTGGCATATGCGAGATGCTGTGTGTCCATTGAGCTTTCCCAAAGAAGGGATGCTCTCGCACTGGCCCGTCGCTGTGGGTCCCCTTAATCCCCTTCTTTTTGAGGATGGAGGAGAGTAGGAACGGGAAAGGGAGGCCCCAAGCATTGGCCGTGGTGGTCTGATGGCCATGTATGTGATCCTAAAACTTGTGCAGTTGGCTCCAAATGACAGCTGGAACCAGTGGCCTCTATGGAAGGCATATAAGGACTGGAGAAATTGGTCTCGCCACTGTGTTTTGTGCCCCAATGGACACACATTACACTGTAGGATCGTGTCGACAAGCCACAGTCGTGGAGGCAGCTTGGACCGGCTGGCTGCATTGTTATGCCTATCTGTATATTGGCTAGCACACATGTCTATGATGATCTCAGCCAGGGCAAAGGACTCCGGTTGCTCCTCGATATCTGTGTCCTCAGGAGGGGACTCGTCGATGCAATGAAGAGTAACAGCTATATCAGCACTACTCACCTCGATAGGTGTGCCCCGGACTGAAGAAGTGAGAACTCCTGGTCTGCTGCAATCAAATGATAGGCTCACGTAGAACTGGACTACGAGCTGGGAGTAAGCAGTGGAACAGACCGACTTAAACAACCTCTTCAACCCTCGATGTTGGAATACTTGGACGACCCATTGAGTGGCGTCCATGTGCCTGAATACGTCATTGATGGCGAAGGTGGTCTCGAATAAAAGCTCTCTTTGCTCTATGCTGGGTCGGGATGACGAGGCACGACAGCTGGATGCACCAGAAGTGGAAACAGACGGTCTAGACATGCTTTTTTTTTTAGTTTCTGCCTGATTTACGATCGATCTTAATGAGGTGCGCTCGATTGCACATTGGCTATGCGCTCGATCGCAAATGCTGTGCGCTCGATCGCACACGGTCATGCGTTTTCTCGAATAGCTTGTGTGCACCAAAAATACAAGCTATGGTTTGTAGGGTTTGAATTCGATCCCAACCTCCTGCAAACAATAAGAACTACCCAATCACACATAAAATAACATAAATGTATGCTTAAAAATGTAAATAAGTATGTAAAAATTTGTGTGTGTGTGAATGGAAATGTGTACCTTGTGTAGTGGACAGAATGTGGAGTGGAGAAGGTGTATGCGGTGGTAATGGGTGTTTGATGGTGGAGTGGAGATGGTGGTACTGGAGTGAGTGTGGAAGATGCTGGTAGACTGGAAGGTGCGAGTGAGAGAGTGTATAGGGGTGCGAGTGAAGAGTGAGAGAGTGTGAGTGTGTGTGAGTGAAAATTTGCAGATTTATATCTAAACCTTCTACCGCAAGTGCGCTCGATCGAACACAGGTTGCACTCGATCGCACTTGCGCGCTCGAGCATATGTAAGGACACGCTCGATTGCACACTTGCGCTCGATCGCACTGGATTATGCGATCGATCGCAAGCAGTGTGTCTGGGCAAAAATAACAACTTACCTCAGCTGAAAATGATAATTTTGGAACAGTGCAACCTTACCATTTGTTAGTGGCCTCAGTACCACTAACCTCTGTAGAGATGCTTGAGCGGCATGAATAATCGAAATGATTGTTTGCTCAAGCACTCTCGTGTTTCTATGCTAGTTGGTTGGAGGGGGGCACTTAGAGCCCACCTCTTGTGGCTCTAATGCCAGTGTGTCAGCTGTATCCTGAACCTCTTCAAGTGCCAAGTCTTCATCTCTTGGAGGAAATTGAATGTCGAGGTAAGGTTTGGCTCTGTGTCCATTTATTGTAAAGAGCTGATTCCCGCTTGGGCCACAGACTTCTAATGCACCATGAGGGAAGACCTTGGTGACCATGTATAGATCGTACCATCTGGATTTGAGCTTGCCTGGGAACAGTCTCAATCGTGAGTCATATAGCAGCACCTTTTGTCCTACATGGAACTCCTTCCGTACTAGTTGTTTGTCATGATAAGCTTTTGTTCGTTCCTTGTATAACTTTGCATTCTCATAGGCATCATATCTCAATTCTTCAAGCTCATTTAGATGCATCTTTCTTTTCTCACCCGCTTGCTTCTTGTCGAAGTTGAACTGCTTTATGCCCTAATATGCTCGATGTTCTAATTCCACCGATAGATGGCATGCTTTTCCAAAAACTAGACGGTAGGGAGACATGCCTATTTGGGTCTTATAGGCTGTCCTATATGCCCATAGAGCATAATTTAGGCGTAGAGACCAATCCTTCCGGTTAGGCTTCACAGTCTTTTATAATATTCCCTTGATCTCTCAGTTACTAATCTCCACTTGGCCACTGGTTTGAGGATGATATGCAGTGCCAACTTTATGATTGATCCCATACTTTTGGAGTAGTTCGGCAAAAGAACGATGATGAAAGTGACTGCCCCCATCATTGATGATTGCTCTTGGAGTTCCAAACCTAGTAAAAATGTTAGCTTACAAAAATATGATAGCCACTTTGTGATCATTAGTCCTTGAGGGGACACCTCAACCTATTTAGACACATAATCCACGCCCACAAGAATATATAAATAACCAAATGAGTTAGGAAATGGTCCCATGAAATCAATGCCCCATACATCAAAAAGTTCTACTATATGAATATTTTGTAAGGGCATTTGATTTCGAGAAGAGATGCTACCTGTCTGCTGGCATCTATCACATGAGCTGCAAAAGGAGAAAGCATCTTTAAACAGATTAGGCCAATGAAAACCAGATTAGAGTACCTTAAGAGCTGTTCATTTTGCCCAAAAATGTCCTCCATAAGCAAACTGGTGGTAGTGTTGCAATAAGCTCAAGTGCTCCTCTTCTGGGATACATCGTCTGATGATTTGATCGGGGCAAGCTTTGAAAAGATAAGGATCATCCCAATAGTAATGTCTTGACAGAGATATCAGCCGTTTCTTTTCTTGAGTGGTCATGCCTGGAGGAAAAACTTTAGCAGTTAGATAATTTACTATATCAGCGTACCATGGAAGTTTTACCTCTAGTGTGAATAGTTGTTCATCGGGGAAGTTCTCATTCAATGGTAACTCTTTGTCATCACTCTCATAGGAAAGTCTTGACAAATGATCTGCAACTACATTCTCACTACCTTTCTTGTCTTTGATCTCTAAATCGAATTCTTGTAGTAGGAGTACCCATCTGATTACCCTCAGCTTTGCATCTTTCTTAGAAAACAAATATCTCAAAGCAGCATGGTCAGTGAATACAATAACTTTAGAACCAATAAGATATGATCTAAACTTCTCTAAAGCAAAAATAATAGCTAACAACTCTTTTTCAGTAGTAGAATAGTTAAGCTGGGCATCATTTAACGTTCTAGAAGCATAGTAAATAGCATGAGGTACCTTATTGATCCTTTGACCTAAGACAGCTCCCAAAGCGAAATCACTGGCATCACACATTAATTCAAAAGGGAGATTCCAATCCGGTGCCATCATTATTAGGGCAGATGTGAGAACATTCTTTAATGTGTTGAAAGCTTGCATACAATCATTATTCCATTCAAACTTGGTATCCTTGGCTAACAACGCACAAAGAGGTCTTGAGATTTTGGAGAAGTCTTTGATGAATCTTCTATAGAAACCAGCATGTCCAAGGAAACTTCTAATGCCTTTGACTGTGAGAGGGGGAGGTAACTTTGAAATAATATCTATTTTAGCTTTGTCGACCTTAATACCTCTGTTTGAGATGGAATGACCCAACACAATACCTTGTTGAACCATGAAGTGGCATTTCTCCCAATTTAGCACTAAATTACTTTCTTCACATCTCTTTAGGACATTTTCCAAATGATTTAGGCACTCATTGAAATTAGATCCAAAGACACTAAAATCGTCCCAATTTAGCCTCAATATATTTCTCTATCATATCAAAAAAAATGCTCATCATACATCTTTGAAAAGTGGCTGGTGCGTTGCATAAACCGAATGGCATTCTTCTATAAGCAAATGTACCGAAAGGACATGTGAAGGTAGTCTTTTCTTGATCCTCAGGTACTATGGCAATTTGATTGTATCCACTGTACCCATCCAAGAAACAACAGTAACTGTGACCGGCTAATCTCTCCAACATTTGATCGATGAATGGTAAGGGGAAATGATCTTTTCTGGTTTCCTTGTTTAGTTTCCGGTAATCGATACATACTCTCCAACCCATTGTTTTTCTTGTAGGTATGAGCTCCTCATTTTCATTTTTCATTACTGTGATCCCACTCTTTTTAGGAACAACTTGGACTGGGCTCACCCATTTGCTATCTGATATAGTGTAGATGATACCGACATCTAGTAGCTTCAATACCTCGGCCTTTACTACCTCCTTCATGTGTGGGTTAAGTCATCTTTGAGCATCTCAAGTGGGCCTTGCTTCTTCTTCAAGGTAGATACTATGCATGCATTTTGCTGGACTTATCCCTTTGATGTCAGTAATGTTCCACCCAATGGCAGATTTATGTTCCCTAAGAACTTTTAACAACTTCTCTTCTTCTCCACTACTCAAGTTAGCAGCTATAATCACAGGTAAAGTCTTCTTTTCTCCCAAATAAGCATATGTCAAATGTTAGGGTAGCTGCTTTAGTTCCAATGTTGGTGCCTGGACAATGGATGGGAGAAGAGTAGTATTAGTGGGTATGAGAGATTCAAATAGAGGAGGATACTTACTGGAATATTTTGGAGAAGTCTCAAGGAGGTGCGCAGCTATGATGATGTCATCAGTAATATCTTCATAGTCTTGCTCCATATCCACATCTGTGAAGCTGTAGGTGAGAGTGGTCTCCAATGGATCAATGTTTTGGACCTGAAAAGCTTGCTCAATAAAGTTTTGTATCATACATACATTAAAGCATTCCTAGTCATCTTGAGGAAGTTTCATTGCATCAAATATTTTAAACTCTATTTTCTCACCATTGATTTTCATACTCACTATACCCTTTTTCACACAAATCTTAGTGTCAGCAGTTCTCATAAAGGGTCTCCCTAATATGATGGGTAAGGGCATTGGCATAGGGCACTCTTCCATGTCTAATACGATGAAATCAGCAGGTAAGATAAACTCTCCAACTTTTACTAGGACATCCTCGAGAATACCCCTAGGTCTTTTAATACTCCTATCTGCCAATTGTAAGGTAATAGACGTTGGTTGTAACTCCCCCAAACCTAAGGTCTCGAATACTGTGTAAGGTAGTAAGTTTACCCCCGCTCCTAAGTCTAGTAATGCTTTGTCAAATAGCTGATCACCTATTCTACAGGGAATAGTAAAACTACCCGGATCTTTCAGTTTGGGTGGGAGTTTTCTTAGTAGTACAGCACTTACTTCTTCAGTTAATGCTACAGTTTCATGTTCTTGAAATTTCCTTTTATGAGTGCAACAATCTTTTAGGAACTTAGCATAGGCGGGTATTTGATGAATTACATATAGTAATGGAATATTAATTTCAAATTTCCGCAAGGTTTCAAAAATATCAAGTAGTTTATTATCTTTCTTTTGTTTTACTAACCTTTGCAGGAAGGGTGGTGCATTCACCTTCTCCGTCTCACTTACCTTTGATGCCGATGGTGTCTCTTTGGATGCTGCTGGAGGCTCATCGGATCCTATCACCTTGCCCTTTCTCAAGGTTGTGACAGCCTTTAGTTGTTGATGCCCCCCAGGGTTGGGTAGTGTTTGAGCTGGGAGCTCCCCTTGCTTCTTACCACTTAGCTCTTTAGCCAGTTGTCCCATTTTTACCTCCAGTCTTTGAATAGCTTGCTCATGAGCTGCAGTGGTCTGTTTTTGCTGAGTTATGAACGGTTCTTGTGACGTCATAAATTGCTACTGCTGAGTAGCCATTTGTCTCACTAGACTTTCGAGGTCGTTCTTCTTTGGTTTGGGAGTAGTATGAACAGGAGGCTTGGGGGTTTCGTTGATGTCCTTGATTGTTCTGGTTGTTGCTCCATGAGAAATTTGGGTGATTTCGCCATCCGGGGTTGTATGTGTTTGCATATGGGTTATTCTTTGGCGGATAATTATTAGGTCCCACATAATTTGCTTGTTCTGTATCTGCAAGTGAATACAAAGGACAAGTATCAGTGTTATGATCATATTGGGAACATATTGCACATACCTAGAGTGGGGTAGATGGTAGGCTGGATGAGGCATTTTGAGCAGCCATGGCTTTTACCAATAAGTCTAGTTTTCTCTCCATTGCTGCCATTTGAGAGGAAGATCCTCCATTCAGATTTACCTCATAGACACCTTTGCCTTTGGTTACACTACCTCGAGAGGAGAATTGCTGGGTGTGCTCGCTGAGGGTTTCAAAGAGCTTCATTGCTTCTTCACTGCTTTTCTCCATCAGAACTCCTCCACAACCTGAATCAACAATACATTTGTTAGTATTATTTAAACCTTCATAGAATGCTTGTACCAGTTCATCTTGAGACAGGTTGTGGTGTGGGCATTTCAGTAGCAGCTCGTTGAAGTGTCACCATGCTTCGAAGAAGAGGTCCCCATCCTTTTGTTGGAAGGACTGGATCTCCTTCCTCATTTGCCTTGTCTTTTGGGCTGGAAAGAACTTCTTCAAGAACTTGCTTGCCAAATCCTCCCAAGTGTGGATGGAAACTGCAGGCAAAGAATTATACCAAAGTTTAGCATTATCTTTCAAGGAAAAAGGGAACAGAATCAACCTTGTTCTTTCTTGGTCTAGTCCTTGTATGTGCTGGAACTTGCAAAGATCGAAAAATTCTCGGAGGTGCAAGTGTGGATCTTCGTTAGGAGTGCCTCTAAAATGAGTCAAAGCATTCAAGATTTGTAGAGATATGTAATAATTTCCCACCCCTCAAGTTGATATGCAATGCATGATGGTTGATCAACGTTTCGAGGGATGAAGGAGTGCTTCATCGGTACTCGTGCAGGTGGTTGCTGGTTCTCGAGTTGTTCCGCCATTTTTGTTTCGTTCTCGACTTCTTCTTCGTTCTCCTCAAAGTTGTTCCTTAGCTTTTATCGGATAGTCCGCTCAAGCTCGGGGTCAAGGGGAAAGAATGTTGGATGTCAGGATCGCAGTCAGTGCATAAATCAGGAAAACCGGCTTCAGTGCAGCAATGCAACTCTGCTGCTCGGGTAACTCTCTGCCCTAAATGCGCTCGATCGCACAGGAGGTTGCGATCGATCGCAAGTACCACAGAAAGTGTGATTTAGGGTTTTATGTGCCTGAAACAGAAAATGATTTGATTAGGTTTTGATAAAACAAAGATGGTAAAAATAAAGCAATAATAATAATGATTAAACGAAAGTAATCCTAAAAGGAACTTTTAGCGCAATCCCCAGCAACGGCGCCAAAAACTTGTTGAGCGATTGTATACCTAAATAAATAAGTAAATAATCGCACTCGTTTTACTTGCAAGTGCACAAGGTCGACAGTGTAGTATAGTGTGCGAAAGCAAGGTCATCTCCGCAGGGATTGGTAAAGTTGCTTTTAGAATCAGTTTCTCTAAAGTGAAAAGAGATAAATAACTGTTGAAAGGTGATTTGATAATAATAAAGACATAGGGCTTTGGTATCCACCACTAGTCATACTTTCCCAATTTTATAATGTATCAGTGCACTAGCCTTATCATGTATACCTACTAGTTGCCAACCTAAGGGCATGGTATCTACTCCTTAAGCTATTGATCTCCCTAAGCAACGAGTTAGGCATGGTATCTACTCTAACTCTTTTCTTCCTTAAGGGATTCAGCATGGTATCTGCTTGAGTTGTTCCTTAAGAAAGCATAAGTACTATGGAAATCGACAACCACATGAGACCTAGGGCATGGTATCTACTCCCAGTTTCCCATGTTGATTAACCCGGGTATCCAGATAAGATATCCCTTGTTACTAATGTTAGACCCAGGACTTGGTCATCCAAATTGATCTAACTAATAGGTCCATACCACATGCATACGCTGGCCATACATATACATATGAGGAATTTAAATAAGCATAGGCATTAATCAAGTTAAGCAACATAATAAAGGCTATTGGCAAAGATTTATCAATGAATAAATATATGAGAAAGCATAACTAGGGCTTCATTCGAGCCCTATAAGAAAGTTAGTTATAAATGCTGTCTAAAAACATCATATATAAACTAAACATAAAGAGAAGAATAAACCCGAGAGAAGAGGCGTCAATTCTCTCCTAAAGCTTACAACTCCAAGTAAGAGCTAAGAAATGTGTTCGATAAGTTGTGGTGATCTTTGTGTGTGCTTTACAAGTGTATTTATAGGTCTTTGAGAAGTCCTAAGAGGCCCATGAGTTCCTAAAACTTTCCTAAAAACAAAACTCTTTTATTTCCAAAATAGGGTTTTGCAGTTTACTGTTCACGCCCGTACATGTGCGCTCGATCGCATGTGTATTGTGCTCGATCGCAGTGCTACGCTCGATCCCTCTTGTGCGCGCACGATCGCAATGTGCGCTCGATCGCATTGCATATTGCGATCGATCACAGTTTGTCCAAAGACTACTTCAGGGATTCCAGGCTTCTTCCTTTAAGTGCCAAAACTGCTTCTTTTTCTCCAAGACCCTATAAAAACATGTAAAACACACAAATGGAGTAAAAGAGATAAAATTAACATAATTAAGGACCTAACAAATGTAAATATGGGGGCTTAAATATGAATATTTAAGCACCTATCAATAACCATTCACCTTGTTTTTCATTTTTTTTCATTTCTTTTCCACAATGTTGTGCGAAAATATACCTAAATAAATAGGTGAATAATCGTACTTTGTTTTACTTGCAAGTGCACAAGGTCAACAATGTAGCATAGTGTGCGAATGCAAGATCATCTCCACAGGGATTGGAAAATTTAACTTTAGAATTAGTTTCGCAGTAATAAAAAGATAAAAATAATAAAAGAGTTGATTTTGATAAAGATAAAATACTAAAGATAAAGGCGTAGGGACTTGATATCCACCACTAATTATGCTACCACAATATAACAGTATGCCAATACTTTACTCATGCCATGTATACCTACTGGTTTCCAACCTAAGGGCATGGTATCTACTCCTTAAGCTATTGATTTCCCTAAGCAACGAGTGAGGCATGGTATCTACTCTAACTCTTTTCTTCCATAAGGGATTCAGCATGGTATCTGCTTGAGTTGTTCCTTAAGAAAACATAAGCACTATGGATATCGACAACCACATGAGACCTAGGGCATGGTATCTACTCCCAGTTTCCCATGTTGATTAACCCGGGTATCCGGATAAGATATCCCTTGTTACTAATGTTAGACCCAGGACTCGGTCATCCAAATTGATCTAACTAACAAGTCCATACCACATGCACATATTGATCAGACATATACATATGAGGAATTTAAATAAAAGCATGTATTAATCAAGTTTAAGCAACACAACATAAATATTGCAAAGGCACCAATACTAAATTTATTGAGTAAACATAATTAGGGCTTCAACCAAGCCCTACTAAGAATTAATTACACATAATAAAATAAAAAGGAAAGAAGAAACCCGAGAGAAGAGGCGTCAATTCTGCTCCACGGTCTCCTTCTCCAAGCTAAAGAAAAAGAGAAAAGTGTTTTCTATCTAAGGGTGTCTTTTTGTGTGTGAGTTTACAAGTGTATTTATAGGTCCTTGAGAAGTCCTAATAGACTCATGAGTTTCTAAACTTTCCTAAAACACAAAACTCCTTTATTTCCAAAATAGAGTTATTTCCAAAATAAGATTATTTCCAAAATAGGGTTCTGCAGTTTACTATTCATGCCTGTACATTTGCGCTTGATCGCATGTGTCCTTGCGCTCGATCGCAGTGTGCGCTCGATCCTACAAGTGTGCGCACGATCGTATGTGCGCTCGATCGCATTGCATGTGCGCTCGATCGCACTTTGTCCAGAAAGTGCTCCAGGGCTTCTAGATTTCTTCCTTAAAGTGCCAAAACTGCTTATTTTTCTCCAAGACCCTATAAAAACATGTAAAACACACAAATGGAGTAAAAGATACCAAATTAACGTAATAAAGGATCTAACAAGTGTAAATAAGGGGGCTTAAATATGTATATTTAAGCGTCTATCACACCCCCAAACTTACATATTGCTAGTCCCTTAGCAATACTAAATTAAAAACTAAAACAGAAATATAGATAAATCCAATGTTCATAGTGTCAATAAAAAAATCTAGATTTTACACAAAACAATGATGCGCATTCATGAGCAAGCTTAACAAGTGTAAACATATATCTGCAATGAATAAGAGTGTTGAACGTAAATCATATTCACTAGGTATTCTAAGATATCACAAGTTTGACTTCGGTGTGTGGTGATTAGCACATAAAAGATTGAGTTTCCAAGATATTCAAATAGGTAGTGTTTCGATGACTCAAGATTCACCAAACTTCCTATTAGAGTCAACAAATATGGCATAGTCTTTTATTTGAGAGATTTTTGCTAGGTTAGTTCCCTTAAGCTTTCTTGTTGACTCGTGTAATGAGCGTTTAGCCAATGACTCCCAAACCAGATGGTTTTAGGGCATTAGGTGTAAAGACACCCCTAAGGACTTACTAGCTCGAGTCAACAAGGCTACGAAACTAACTAGTTTTAATGCTACCACTTAGAATTTTCCACCTTTTGACGTGACACTCAATGCTTACTGAGGCAAGAGGGCCAGTTACTCAGTGTAAAGTTCTTTTTAATGATCACTTAGAATTTTCCACCTTTTGACGTGACACTCAATGCTTACTGAGGCAAGAGGGCCAGTTACTCAGAGGAAGATTTGTTTTTATTGATCATTAGGAGCATTTTTTTCTTTTTGAGCACGAATCAATCTTTTCTATTTTTATATGCCAAAATGTCAATCTAATAGGTCATCTAGTTCACAGTCAAGCAAAAGAAACATACCAATCCAAATATCATGTCATACCCCACACAGCTATGTGTTAATGTGCTTGTGATAGTTCAAGTTAAACTTGTGAATTCTTAAATGCCAAAAGGGCAGTGATCTAGGTTCAAAACTTGTTTATTGGCCTATATGTTCAAAGTGTTAAGCTCACTGATGAAGTCGAATCATAACGTTTTGTTTAGATCACAAAAAAAAGTTTATTGGACAGAATGAACATGCATTTATCTATGAAAATAACAACAGAACTAAAAATGTAGGACATAGTGTAGTGTGTGAATGTGTCTCCCATACCCCCAAACTTAAATTACACATTGTCCCCAATGTGTGAATAACAAGGAAAGAGCTGACCTGGGAGATGGAGAACTAGCTAGGTCGGCATGGCTCATAGCGTACCCCCAAACTTGAACGGATGCACACATTGTCCCTAAAAAAGAAAAACTAACGTAATACGGGAAAACAAGAAGTAATTAAAATAAATAAATAACAATAAATACGTAAAATAATAAAAATAAAAGGATAAGCTGTGGGGTGCCTCCCATGAGCGCTAAGTTTAACGTCTTCAGCCGGACCAAGCCTTATTTTTCCCCAAAACTACGAGTGGCAGCAGCTAGCATAGGAAATGTCTTATTCTCTCCCACATAAGCATATGGTAAGTGCTCTGACAACTGCTTGAATTCCAAGTTAGGTGCCTGTGCAATAGAAGGGAAAATAATATTAGTAGGCACATGATGGTCAAATGGATCGGTGTACTTACTTGGATGCTTTGGAAAGGCCTCTAGGACGTGCATAGTTTCAATGAGGTCTTTAGTAACATCTTCTGATTTTGTCTCAATGTCTGATCCTTTGAAATAATGGGTGAAGGTGGTTGCCAAGAGATCAATATGATGGTCATGAAAGACTTGTTTAACAACACCTTGCTTTTGTTCACTTAGCTCCTTAGCCAATTCCCCCATTTGTACTTCCAATATATGAATAGCTTGCTCATGCTTGGTATTGATTTGTCGTTGCTCAATCATGAACTGTTCTTGTGAAGTCATCAGTTGCCTCATAAGACTCTCTAGGTTACTATTTTCTGATTCCGGCACTGGTTGGGCTGCTGGTTGGAAGTATTGGTGTTGTCCTTGAACATTTAAACCATTGTGATTGTTGCTCCATGAGAGGTTGGGGTGGTGCTTCCATCCAGGATTGTAGGTATTTGTATATGCATTGTGCAGTCCCTCATAATTTGCTTGCTCTTGATCTGCATATGAATACAAAGGGCAAGTGTTAGTAGTGTGATCAAAACGAGAACATATAGCACATACCTGGAGTGGTTTGCCTCGCGGACTAGGTGATATGTTTTGACTAGTCATGGCATATATGAGCATATCTAGCTTCCTCTCCATAGCATCTAGACAAGTATATTGAGCTTCTATCATTGGTGCTTCTCCCTTTGAATGAATTAGTTAAAAAGCTTCAGTGCAGCAGTTTTAGTACTGCTGCTCGGGTACTCTCTGGACCTTTTGCGCTCGAGCGCACCCTGAACTGCGCTCGATCGCACTGAGCTTGCGATCGATCGCACCAAGTAGTGCGCTCGATCGCAATGAGGACAGAAACTCCTCCTCTGCACACCTAAACAAAAACAGAAAAAGAAGGAATAAATCTGATTTTTGATAAAAATAAAAAATAAAACAGAACATAATCAAATAGAATAAATTAAAATGATAATAAAAAAAAACTAACAAAAATAATTCCAAAAAGAGATTTAGCATAATCCCCGGCAACGGCGCCAAAAACTTGTTGTGCGAAAATATACCTAAATAAATAGGTGAATAATCGTACTTTGTTTTACTTGCAAGTGCACAAGGTCAACAATGTAGCATAGTGTGCGAATGCAAGATCATCTCCACAGGGATTGGAAAATTTAACTTTAGAATTAGTTTCGCAGTAATAAAAAGATAAAAATAATAAAAGAGTTGATTTTGATAAAGATAAAATACTAAAGATAAAGGCGTAGGGACTTGATATCCACCACTAATTATGCTACCACAATATAATAGTATGCCAATACTTTACTCATGCCATGTATACCTACTGGTTGCCAACCTAAGGGCATGGTATCTACTCCTTAAGCTATTGATTTCCCTAAGCAACGAGTTAGGCATGGTATCTACTCTAACTCTTTTCTTCCATAAGGGATTCAGCATGATATCTGCTTGAGTTGTTCCTTAAGAAAACATAAGCACTATGGAAATCGACAACCACATGAGACCTAGGGCATGGTATCTACTCCCAGTTTCCCATGTTGATTAACCCGGGTATCCGGATAAGATATCCCTTGTTACTAATGTTAGACCCAGGACTCGGTCATCCAAATTGATCTAACTAACAAGTCCATACCACATGCACATATTGATCAGACATATACATATGAGGAATTTAAATAAAAGCAGGTATTAATCAAGTTTAAGCAACACAACATAAATATCGCAAAGGCGCCAATACTAAATTTATTGAGTAAACATAATTAGGGCTTCAACCAAGCCCTACTAAGAATTTAATTACACATAATAAAATAAAAAGGAAAGAAGAAACCCGAGAGAAGAGGCGTCAATTCTGCTCCACGGTCTCCTTCTCCAAGCTAAAGAAAAAGAGAAAAGTGTTTTCTATCTAAGGGTGTCTTTTTGTGTGTGAGTTTACAAGTGTATTTATAGGTCCTTGAGAAGTCCTAATAGACTCATGAGTTTCTAAACTTTCCTAAAACACAAAACTCCTTTATTTCCAAAATAGAGTTATTTCCAAAATAAGGTTATTTCCAAAATAGGGTTCTGCAGTTTACTATTCATGCCTGTACATTTGCGCTCGATTGCATGTGTCCTTGCGCTCGATCGCAGTGTGCGCTCGATCCTACAAGTGTGCGCACGATCGTATGTGCGCTCGATCGCATTGCATGTGCGCTCGATCGCACTTTGTCCAGAAAGTGCTTCAGGGCTTCTAGATTTCTTCCTTAAAGTACCAAAACTGCTTCTTTTTCTCCAAGACCCTATAAAAACATGTAAAACACACAAATGGAGTAAAAGATACCAAATTAACGTAATAAAGGATCTAACAAGTGTAAATAAGGGGGCTTAAATATGTATATTTAAGCGTCTATCACACAACCCCCAACTTATCTCTTTTAATGTACTTGGGTTGCGATAGTGATATTTTTTCATATTTCAACCCTTACTCCTTTTAAGTACTTCTCACAACATGTATATAACTAAGTTATTTTAAAAGAAAGGTAAGGATAAAAATATTTTTAGGCTCATAAATATAAGTAAATGGTTTATCGAAAGAAACAAGGTTCAATTTTTCTTTTCAAGAAAAAGGCTCAAATAGGTGACTAGTGATAAATATAGCAATGGTAGGTTTGAAAGGTTCAAACGGTTCACAAATGGCCTATATCATATCCTAAGTAGTGTGCATTCTAGGAATTTGCCTCAAGTGATTATCAAGTAAGTTCTAGAGCTTGTCGAGACCGCAAAAATATTCACAAAATAATCACACATAAAATTTCTCTAGATGTTATAGACTAATCATACAATCTTACCACAAACTAGAGTCTCAAACCAAATGAAGATTGATATTTAAATTAATTTTAAACCGAAACTAAATTTTACTCCTTCTAAATACTATCTGCTATCTCAATTAAGTTTATATCATTGACATGTGAATTAACTCCAAGGCAACCACAAAGCATGCTTAAAACAAAAAGAGAGGGAAAATGACACCAAGCAGTTCAATGGAAAAAGAAAAATGTATGGAAATAAAGAAAATGAAAACAAAGAGATGCGTTTCCTCCACCCCCAACTTAAAAATTACATTGACCTCAATGTAAAAGAAAGAGTAAAGGAAACTCCCCTTGTAGCCAAAGGTGCACAGAAGCTGAAAAATTGTGCTCCACCATTTGAACTGCTTCATATTTTTGTCCCTGAAAAAGAAATGCGAAAGTAAAACTAGAAAACAGCAAGGTAATAATAATAAACAAGAGAAAAAAGAAATATGAAAAACAATAAAAATAAAAGGATATGTTGTGGGCTGCCTCCCATGAGCGCTAAGTTTTACGTCTTCAGCTAGGCACTCTTATTCCCTCATTGAAAAACATAGGTTGAATGCATCTGCCACTACTTCATTGCCAAATTTGGTGCTTCTATGCTTTTGGGGGGCCTCAAGGATTTCATCAGTAACATCTGCAAATTCTAGCTCGATGTATGCTTTGGTGAAGCCATGGATGAGGGTGGACTCAAATGGATTAAGATGCTGGACCTTTTCCATGAATCAGTCAATCATGTATGCTTATGCTTGATGGCTTTCATCCACATCTTCTGATTTTTCCGTTGTTAGGATGTGTAATGACTTACCCCTCAGTGTCTCAATGGCATTCACCTCCTTCAAATTCTTTTATGCTAGGTGCTAACCATGGGGTGTGGACTGAGCTTGAGAAGGGAACTTACCTCGCTCAGTCACACTTAAGTAGCTCATCAACTTGGACACTTAGCTCTTTATCTCTTTATGTTATTCAACAACCTGCACAATTAACGATTCAAGTCTTTTATTAGTCTTACCCTATGCCTCAATAAAAGCATGTAAGGTGTCTTGTAAAGAACTCCTAGAAGACACAGGTGCTTGATATGGTGCAGGGGTTTGTGTAAGCTGCTGGTTTTTAGACTTCCAGCTGAAATTGGGGTGATTTTGCCATCCCGGATTATAAGTATCAGAGAAGCGTGTCAAAGACTTCTTGTACATACCTAAGGTATTACATTGTTCCTTATACATCCCTCTCATCTCAACAAATGTGGGACACTCTTGGGCGAGACGATCTACCCCACCACACACAAAACATGGTTCAAAAGATTTTGCATTATTAGCTACGTGTGTTGGCTTTAAGCTTTTAGTCTTTAACTCATCGAGCTCCCTAGTGAGCATCTCGACCTTGGCTCTAAGGTTATCCTTTTCCTTAAGATGGTAAATTCCACCACCATTTGGGTTCTCTATAGGTCATGACCTATTTGTGATTTCAGTAGCACTAGGTCCAGTCCAAGTGTGAGCTTTTTCAGCAAGCTCATTGAGGTACTCTATGGCCTTATCAGGATCTTTCTCTAAAAACTCACCATTACAGATTATCTCTACAAATTGGCACTCTCTATATGTAAGTCCCTCGTAAAAATAGCTCACTAAGTGCTAACTCTCATACCCATGGTGAGGGCACATACTCAATAACTCTTTAAATCTCTCCCAAGACTGATACAAAGTCTCGTTTTCCTTTTATGCAAAGGTGGAGATTTGCCTTTTTAAAGTATTGGTCTTATGTTAGGGAAAGTATTTATTAAAAAAAATCTGAGTCATCTCAGTCCATGACCCAATAGATCGTGGTCTAAGTGAGTATAGCCAACTCTTAGCTCTATCATTCAAAGTGAAAGGAAATAACTTAAGCCTTACAATGTCATCAGTTTCGTCTTGACTATGAAAAGTCGCGACTACTTCCTCAAACTCTCTAATGTGCACATATGGGTTTTCATTATCCAAGCCATGAAATGTAGGCAGTAAATGTATCATCCCTGTTTTAAACTGTAATGGGTGAGTATTGGCTGGAAATATGATGCATGATGGTGTGGCTGTGCGTGTAGGGTTGAGGTAATCCTGAAGGGTCCTAGGGGGTTGATATTCATATTCACTCATTTCTTCGGGACTAGATGGACTGTCAAATAAAGGATTTAGAAATGAATTGAATTCTGACTCTAGGACAGTCCTACAAGCATCTCTATGTCTTTGCATTCAAGGTAACAAAATAATGAAAAAAAATTACTATAAAAAGAAAGAATAAGATAAAATAAAATAAAATTAATGCAGCAAGCTAAAAGAGGGAACGAAATTACCGCCTTTACAAATTGCTGAAAGGAAAAACTATTTACAGTTCTTCTACCGTCATGTCAAAAGGTGACAATCTTCCTTGTACTTAAGTGCGTTTCCCCGGCAACGGTGCCAAAATTTGATTACGCCCAAAATATAACGTGGTAGTTGCAGTACGGTTTTGGGGTGTCAATTCCAACAGGGAAACAAATTAATTACAAAAGAAGGTATGAATCTCAACACAAACGATAAAAGTTAAAGTGACAAAATCTTATTTGTTGATTGTATGGAAATTGTGTAAATAATTGATGGATAGTATAATAAAGAAACAACAAGGTTCCGAAAATCCTCCCTAGGTTCGTTGCCCTAATCCTAACTTGATTCAGTTGTTTTTATCTCGATTGCAAGTTTCACATCCCAAATAGGCAATCGACAAATATTCAATTAAAGCGCATGTATAAATCCTAATGTAATTGATATGAATTATTCTTTACTTTCAAGCACACATGACCTAACTTATAAATTATCAAAAGACGATGATATATCTAAATGACAATACCGCAGCAATGGACAAATCTATAAAAGAGATCTACCGGACTCAATCACACCCAAACAAATACACGTAAGAAGAGCATGACTAGATTTATATGGAAAAGAAGCATGCAATCACCGGACTAATAAAAATCTACTCATTAAATTAAAGAATAAAACATAACAATATTTAACGAAAATAATACAAAACTACAACTGAATCAAATAAAGGAAAATAAGAACAACTACACCTAGGGATTCATCCCTTCGCCTTGCTTAGAGACTAGCCGACCATAGAGCTCATGCTTCCTTTAGTTACCTCTGGCCTCTCAACAATCATCTCCTCCTTAGTAGCGAAAGCTTCGGTGATTCCTCAGCTTGCCCTCCAAAATTATACTTCAGATTCGTCCTAAAGGCCCTCTGGATTCACTCTCTGATGATTTCAGATGAGCTCCGATTGATGCCTCAAACCTGAAGTGGAGTAGGCCTTTCATAGGAAAATACCATGAGTGCAATGTGTTTCCAATCCGATGTGAGAAGTGGGATATAGAAATGTGTTTTCCAACCGATGTGGGATGTGGGATTTAAGCCCAAAATCTCGCTGAAATACCGCACAGCCTGACCTTTGTCTACTAAAACTGCCATAACTTTCTCTACAAAAATCATTTTTACAAGCCGTAAAATTCTTCAGAAAATAGACTTTTGGATCTTTCTAAGCATATATGACTCATCTCCTGGTTCTTCTTACATCTATACAGTTTAATTTTCAAAGATGATTGATCTATACAGGCAATTCTGGCAATTTAGTAAATCTCCTTTCTTGGTTTCTCTTCATCTTGGCTCTTCCATGACCATTATCTCACTCGAGTATTCATTGAAGCTTCGTGTTTAAAATGATGATAGCTTTTCTATCTCTTTTTAAGCTCAAAGTACCTGAAAATGCACTGAAATAAGTCAACGATTCAAGAATAACACTTTAGAGTTATTAAGGTATAAAAGTGTAATTCCAACCTCGATCAACCCTAAAATGCTAACAATTAAGTACTGTTTAGATGCATTTTATGACTCTCATCATGGGTCATGGAATGAGATGACCCAAGTATTTTTTAATAAATACTTCGCTCAACATAAGACTAATGCTTTAAAAAGACAAATCTCCACCTTTGCACAAAAGGATAATGAGACTTTGTATCAGTCTTGGGAGAAATTTAAAGAGCTATTAAGTATATGTCCACACCATGGGTATGAGAGTTGGCGCTTAGTGAGCTACTTTTATGAGGGACTTACCTATAGAGAGCGCCAATTCGTAGAGATGATGTGTAATAGTGAATTTTTGCAAAAAGACCCTGATGAGGCCATAGAGTACCTTAATGAGCTTGCTGAAAAAGCTCATACTTGGACTGGACCTAGTGCTACTGAAAGTTCAAATAGGTCACGACCTGTAGGAAACCCTAGTGGTGGTGGAATATACCATCTTAGGGAAAAAGATAACTTAAAAGCTAAAGTCGAGATGCTCACTACGGAGTTAGATGCATTAAAAACTAAAAAGCCAATACACATGGTTAATAAAGCCGAACCTTTGGAACCATGTTTTGTGTGTGGCGAGGTAGATCATCCCGCTCAAGAGTGCTCTAAATTTGTTGATATGAGAGGGATGTATGAGGAACAATGCAATGCCTTAGGCATGTACAAGAAGCCTTATGCACCATTCTCTAACACTTATAATCCAAGATGGCGGAATCACCCCAACTTCAGCTGGAAATCTGAAAACCAGCAGCTTGCACAACCCCCTAGATCACACCCTGCACCATATCATGCACCCTCGTCCTCTAGGAGTTCTTTAGAAGACACTTTACATGCTTTTATTGAGACACATGGCAAAACAAACCAAAGGTGTGAAGCATTAATCACACAGGTTGTGGAAGAAAACAAAGAAATAAGGAGCTAAATGTCTAAGTTAATGGGCTCCTTGAGTGTGAATGAGCGAGGGAAGTTTCCTTCCCAAACTCAGTCCACACCCCATGGTCAACACATGACACAAACAAATCTAGAAAATTTAAATGCCATTGTGAGAAGAAGTGGTAAGTCACTTCACATCCCAACAACGAACAAACCAGAGGATATGGAGAAGGGTCAAGGTAGTAGTAACACCGAACTGCCCAAGGACCCTAAAGTTACTAAAAGCCCTGTTAAGGCACCATTCCCTCAAGCCTTAAAATCAAACAATAAAAATTTGGACCTAAATAATGAAATCCTAGATAACCTAAGGCAAGTAAAACTAAATCTTCCACTTTTGCATGTGATTAAACAAGTCCCCACTTATGCAAAGGTTCTCAAAGATTTATATACAATTAAGAGGAAGCACCATGTAAAGAAAACAACATTCCTAACTGAGCAAGTAAGTGCTTTAATTGAGCAAAGAATACCCCCAAAATACAAGGATCCTGGCGTCTAACCATTGCGTGTAGCATTGGAAATCATGAGGTTGGACAAGCATTGCTAGATTTAGGAGCTAGTGTAAATCTGATGCCATTTTTGATTATTTACAGCCGGGTTTAGGAGAGATCAAACCAACCACTGTGGTATTGCAATTAGCTGACCGTTCAGTCAAAGTACCCCAAGGTGTGGTAGAGGATGGTTTGATTCAAATTAATAAATTTTACTATCCTGTTGATTTCCTAATCCTTGATACTACTTCTGCTGTTGACTCTAATTTTAAAATTCCTTTGATTTTGGGTAAACCTTTTCTTGCTACTACAAATGCTCTAATTAATTGCAAGAATGGACTCATAAAGCTGTCCTTTGGAAATATGACCTTAGAAGTGAACATTTTTAATGTTGCAAAACAGCCCAAAGATGAGGATGAAAGCCACCAGCTATACATGATCGAGTCACTCATCGATGAGGGAGTTTCCATAGATCATGATTTTGATTCTCTTAAGAATCTTCTTATTAATTCTGAGATTGATTTATTTGATGATAAAACTGATATAATTGATATTTGTGCTGTTTTTGATAAATCCCAGGATTATGGCACTCGGGCATGGCAACTAAAGTTTGAGGAGCTGCTCGAAAGAAGTGAGAAACAAGTCCCCTCAAGTGTGTAAGCACCTAAAGTTGAATTGAAGCCACTACCTAAGGGTTTAAAGCATGTCTTTCTCGGTCCAGGTGATATTTTTCATGTTATTATCTCATCTGAATTATCTGAGACCCAAGGTAAGAAATTAATCAAACTCTAAATGCACATAAATCAGCCTTAGGATGGAGCATGGCTGATTTAAAAGGTATTAGTCCCATGATTTGTTCGCATAAAATAAATCTGGATGAAGGAACTAGTCCTTATAGAGACCCTGAATGTAGGCTTAACCCCACTATGAAAGAAGTAGTGAAAAATGAAGTGCTAAAACTGTCAGATGCGGGAATCATATAACCCTGAACGTTGCATGATGAGTATTTTTAGTGACATGGTTGAAAATTGCATGGAGGTTTTTATGGATGACCTAACTGTTTTTGGATCTTCATTTGATGCATGTTTAATGAATTTAGAAAAAGTGTTAATTCGCTGTGAGGAGAAAGAATTGGTCTTAAATTGGGAAAAATACCATTTCATGGTACCATCCGGTATTGTCTTAGGGCATGTTGTCTCTTCTAAGGGAATAGAGGTTGATCAATCTAAGATAGAATTAATCTTTAAATTACCTACCCTTAAGACAATAAAGGATGTGAGATCTTTCCTTAGTCATGCTGTTTTTTATAGGAGGTTCATACAAAATTTTTCAAACATATCTAGACCACTATGTGCCCTCTTAGTTAAAGATGCCCCCTTTGAGTGGACTCAAGCTTGCCAAGAGGCCTTTAAAACACTGATTGGCAAGCTTACTTTAGCACCTATAATGCAGTCACCTGATTGGACTTTACCCTTTGAAATCATGTGTGATGCTAGTGACTATGCTGTAGGTGCTGTTCTTGGACAGTGAAGGGAGGGGAAACCTTTTGTCATTTACTATGCTAGTAAAACTTTAAATAGTGCTCAAATGAATTACTCCACCACTGAAAAAGAATTGCTAGCTGTAGTATTTGCTTTGGATAAATTTCATGCCTATTTAATTGGTTCTCCTATCCTTATTTTTACAGATCATGCAGCCCTCAAGTACCTTCTTTCTAAGAAGGATGCTAAGGCAAGACTAATACGATGGATCTTACTCCTACAAGAATTTGACATCACCATCAAAGACAAGAAAGGAGTAGAGAATGTAGTAGCTGACCATCTATTGAGGCTCACTTTTGAGGACACTTGCGATGATATGCCAATCAAGGATGACTTTCCCAATGAGCATTTACTCTCCGTTACTTCTCTACGGTTTGCTCACATCATGAATTATTTGGCTACAGGTGAGATACTAATGGATTGGAGCTCTCAAGATAAGAGGAAATTCTTATATGAGGTATGTAATTTTTATTGGGATGACCCCTATCTTTTCAAGTACTGCCCTGACCAAATTTTAAGGCGTTGCATCCCTAATGAAGAGATTACTAACGTCTTGGAATTTTGTCATTCCCAAGCTTGTGGAGACCACTTTTCAATGAAAAAAACAGCAGCAAAAATTTTGCAGTGTGGATTTTATTGGCCTACCTTGTTTAAAGATGCAAATACCCGTTGTCGCTCATGTGAAAAGTGTTAAAAGTTAGGGCCTGTGTCTTGTCGAAATATTGTTGCCCTTAAACCCTATTTTAGTAATTGAAATCTTTGATTGTTGGGGCATCGATTTTATGGGACTCTTTCCTCCTTCCTTTGGATACCAATATATCATCGTGGCAATAGATTATATATCTAAGTGGGTAGGGGCAGTAGTTTGCCGAAGCAATGATAATAGAACAGTAATTAAATTCCTCAAAGAAAATGTGTTATCTCGATTTGGTACACCGCGTGCTATCATTAGTGATCGAGGTACACATTTTTGCAATTGTTCTTTTGAAGCTTTGATGAGAAAATATTGGGTTTTACATAAAATTTCTACTGCCTACCATCCTCAGACTAGTGGACAAGTAGAGCTTGCTAATAGGGAAATTAAACAAATTTTAGAAAAAACGGTTAACCCGGATCGCAAGGATCGGTCTTTAAGACTAGTTGATGCGCTTTGGGCTTACCGTATAGCCTTTAAAACTCCCTTAGGTATGTCACCTTATCGGTTTGTTTTTGGAAAGCCTTGTCACTAACTTGTCGAGCTCGAGCATCGAGCTTATTGGGCCATCAAGTCCTTTAATTTTGATATAGGAGAAGCGGGTAAGCTTAGGAAATATCAGTTGACCGAGTTAGAGGAATTAAAAAACGATGCTTATGAGAATTCTATAATCTATAAGACTAAGATGAAAGTATTCCATGATAAAAATATTTTGAGGAAAACATTTAAACCTAATGATCGAGTGTTCTTATACTATTCTAGACTCCATAAGCATCCCGAAAAACTTCGGTCGAGGTGGACCAGTCCTTTTATGGTGAAAAATGTTTTTGAAAATGGAGCGATAGAAATTGAAGATAATAGGGATGGTCGGATCTTTAAAATAAACGGTCAACGACTTAAGATCTTAATCGATAGACAAGATCCGAAAGTGGAAGACGTTCCGCTTATGGATCCGGTCTATTCACCTTGACCACACAATAAATGTATGTTTTTACTTTCTTTTGTTTTTAATTGAATACATTTTAATTTTAATTTTTAGTTTTTTTAGTTTAATTTAATCTGATTTTATTTATTATTTATTTGGCTAATTTTATTTTATTTTTCTCTTTCTTTTGGCAATAAACAAGTTTTTTTCATTAGGATTAGTTTTGGGCCGTGCCTAGGCCCACTAGAGGCCCACCTCGCCCCACAGCACTAGGCCCACTTCACACCAGCCCACGTCATGCCCCACAGAATACACAACAAACCTCAAACAGCTTAAGCCATGCGCCCCAAATAGGAAGCCGCAGCGCCACCTGTTCTAACACACCTGTGAACTGGCCATTTTGAACCCAAATCTGCATTTCTTCTTCATTTCTTCTCTGCGAAAATACAGCCCCATACTCTCTCTCTCTCATCCTCTCTCCAAGCCCTCACTTACCCACTCACTTTTACTCAAAATTTCTTGATTCGAACGACATTTCTTGTAGGCTTTTGCACTAATATTGCAGATTTTGTTGGAAATCTCTCCAAAAAGCTTGGTACCAAGAAGATTTTGGATTCATCTAGAAAACTTCAAATTGGTGGGTACTCTTCTTCTCTCCACCTTTGGGCATCAAGTAAGACAAATTTCTTCTCTTTGTTGTTCATTTGTGCTATTTGGGTGGTTAATTTTGAATTAATTATATTATTCTATATATTTGATTCAAATGGCACCTAAACCTAAGAGACCAAGGGGGAAACAACCTCAAGAGTATGATGAGAGCAAATTTGTTAGTTTTGAGGCTAGTGAGAGGTATGTTAGGATGATGCACACTAGAAAACCCATTCATGAGAGAGGATTCAATATAACAGAGAGAGCAAAGCCCACCTTGTTTAGAATGATTATTGATAAAAATTGGGGTACATTTGCTAGACAACCATCTCACTCCCTCACAAATATGGTTAGAGAATTCTACGCTAATGCAAACGAACATAGGAATGGTAAGGTGAGCGTGAGAGGAAGAATAGTTTCTTTTAGCAGCACCTCTATTAATAGATTCTATGGGCTACCTAACATAGGGCACAGTGAGTATATTGCATATTTGTCTAACATTGATTATGAAGAGATTTGGAACACTCTCTGTATTCCGGGCACAACATGGAAAATGACGGGTGATAACCCTATAACCTTACCCGGTACTTCTCTGACTGTCCATGCTAGAGCTTGGAAATATTTTGTATGTCAGAGATTGATGCTTGCCACGCACTATAATGACCTTACTGTTGAGAGAGCTATGCTAATTTATGCCATTTTGATGGGCATGCCTATTAATGTGGGTCAGATCATATTTAATTCTATCATACACATTGTACAACAAAAGCTTGGATTGTATTTCCTTTCCTTAATTACCCAATTATACATCCAAGCTGGAGTTCAGTACAGTCCTGATGAGGATGCCCAGCAACTAAAAAGGCCCATCGATGATGGCATGCTTAATATGATTAAAACCTCAAGGCCGCCGTTCTGGGAGAAAGAGCAGCAATTACTGCCCTCTTCCTCGTAGGTATGTCACTATTGCAGAGCACCTTGAGCATTTAGAGATTCATTTTGATGAGCATCAAAAATTTTTGCATGATAAATTTGATTGTCAGGAACGTTTCTTGGCTAGGCAAGCTAATTATCAAGCAGGGGTGTACTCTTCTTTTGGTCAAATGTACCAACACCTTACCTCTGCTACTGGTTGTGACATGGATCATTTTCCTACTTTGCCACCCTATCCAGGTTTATCTAATGATCCAACTCCTGAGGAAGGTGAAGAGAATGAAGAAAATGAAGAGCATGGAGAAGAGGATGAAAACTTAGAGGATTAGTTTTGGGTCTTATCTTGTTTATCTCTTTTTATTTTATTTTATTTTTTTCAAATAACTGTACTAACGTTTATTATGTTTTCCCTTTTTATTATTTTATTTTTCATACTTTCTTTTCATTTTTAGTTATTTCTTTCCATTTCATGTATTAACCTAACATACGGTGGGAATCTTAATAGTACACAGCAGTTGCTTTCTTTTTGTTGTGTTGTTCTATGTTGTAGATCGGAATTTCAGCAAGAAGAATGGCATGCAGTTCAAATGGTGGTGCACAATTTTCAGCTGCTGTGCATTTGTGGCTACAAAGGGAGTTTCCTTTACTCTTTCTTTTACATTGAGGAGAATGTAGTTTTTAAGTTGGGGGGTGGAGGAAACGTATTTATATTTTTCATTGAATTGCTTGGTGCTCATGTCCTTTTGTTTTATTTGATTTAAGCATGCTTTGTGTTAGCCTTGGAGGTAATTCACATGTCAATGATATGAACTTAATTGAGATAGCATAGAGCAATTAGAAGAAGTTAAATCTTGCCTCGGTTTGAGAATAATTTAAGTATCAATCTTGATTTGGTTTGAGACTCTAGTTTGCAGTAAGATTGTATGACTAGTCTAAAACATTTAGAGAAGTTTTATGTGTGATTGTTTTGTGAATAATTTTGTAGTCTCGATAAGCTCTAGAACTTACTTGATTATCACTTAAGGCGAATTCCTAGAATGCACATTACTTAGGATATGATATAGGCCATTTTTGGACCGTTTGAGCCCTTCAAACTTACCATTGCTATATTTATCACTAGTCACCTATTTGAGCCTTTTTCTTTTTGAATAATTTGAACCTTGTTTCTTTCAATAACCCATTTACTTACCTTTATGAGCCTAAAAATATTTTATCCTTACCTTTCTCTTAAAAGAACTTATTTATACACATTTGTGGAGAAGCACTTAAGAGGAATAATGATGGAATTATGAAAAAATATTTCTACCATAACCCAAGTTTATTAAAGGAGATAAGTTGGGGGTTGTGGAAAAGAAAAGAAAATGAAAATAAAAAAGGAAGTGAGTGGTTACTTCCCAAAAAAAAAAAAGAGAATAAGAGAACAGAAAAAGAAGTGAATTATGGCAAAGAAGAAGAAAAGAAAAAAAAGTGGTGATTAGAAATGCTCGAAAAATGGTTGAAAGATTTGGGTGTTGAAGTAAGGTTATCCAATGCTTTAAGTGGTTGTGTTTAACTTAAGAGACTGAGTTCTTTTACTTATTTAATCCTTCCCGTTCTTTCTTAACCTTTACCTTAGCCTAACATTACAAGCTTATTGAAGACCTATTGATCCGATGTAGAGTGATTTTTCTACAATAGTGGAGAGTGATTTGAAAAGTAAGCCTATGGAGTTTGATTTGTGATTGATGTCATGCAATTTATTATGTTTTTAGAGGCCAAGACTTGTATTCATGAATGTTATGCATAAAATCATCCAGGTGTTTGGGATTAATGGATTGTGGTAAGATGGATGTTAAGAGTCAAATAACGATTTTAAGATTGATGTTTGGATTACTTTTGGACTTGGGTGATATTTAATGATTCTATGTGCTATTTGTTATGTGCAATTTTTGAGATGAAATGTGAATTACTCTTGATTTAACACTAGCATTGCTTTACTTTGTTTTTGATTCCTACCGTAGAATTCATCTCTTGATTTCGCTTGAATTGCTAGGGACTAGCAATAAGCTAGTTGGGGGTTGTGATGAGAGTCATAAAATGCATCTTAATAGTACTTAATTGTTAGCATTTTAGGGTTGATCTAGGTTTTAATTGCACTTTTATACGTTAACAACTCTAAAGTGTCATTCTTGGATCATTGATCTATTTCGATGTCAGGAACTTTAAGCTCAAAAGAGGAGGATAAGTTATCATTGCTTGAAGTACAAAGACTCGAGGCATACCGGAGTAAAGGCGTGCATGTGGAAGGTCAAATGAAGAGAAATTAAGTCTTGAATGTGTGCACTGCGGCCTGAAGATATCCAAGCCTCAGCCTCCAGAATTAAAGTAAAAGAGCAAGAAAGAAGCTTCAGTGGAAGCCATGGCCTGGACTAAGGAGGGCTGCAGCCTCCAGAAAGGGGAGAAATCCAAGCCCAGGTAGAGCCGCGGCACAAGGAAAGGAGAGCCACGGCGCCCACCCGGTCCAGTTCTCCGAGATATGACCTAATTAAGACTTTGTAAGCCCTAAAACACCCTTGGACCTTGTACATTATAAATAGACCACTTAGGGTTTGTAATTAAACATGGAATTAAGTCTGGAAAACTCAAAGAAGTAGCCACATTCTCCTCCAACAAAGTGTTCAACCATGAGTTCCATGGTGAACTAATCTCTAAGCAAAGCGAATGGATGATTCTCTAGGTGTAGTTGTTCTTTATTTTCCTTTATTGGTTCAGTTATAATTGGGATTTATTGCAAAACATTGTTATGGGTTACTCTTTAATCTAATTATAAGATTTTCTCTTAATCTGGTGATTGTATCTTTATCCTTGATATAAGTCTAGTCATGATCTTCTTATGTCAAGATTGTTGGATGTGATTGAGTCCGGTAGATTTATCTTATAGGTTTGTCCATTACTGCGATATTGTCGTTTCTTGATAAACCTATAGGATAGGTCATGTGTGTTTAAATCGAAAGTAAGAGTAATTCATATCAATTATATTGGGGTTTATATATGCTTAAACTGAATATTTGCCGATTTCTTGTTTGGGATGTGAAACTTGCAATCGAGATAAAAAGAACTGAATCATGATTGGAATAAGGCAACGAACTTAGGGAGGATTCCCGAAACCTTGTTGTTTCTCTATCATAATTCTCAATTTATTTTCTCACAATTACTTCATTACCAAAATTCATATTTTCTTAGTTGATTATGATCGTTCGTGTTTAGGTTTACGTCTTCTCTTGTAGTTAACTTGTTTCCCTATGGAATCGACACCCTAAAGCTGTGCTACAACTACCACGTTACTCTTTGAGCGTAATCAAGCATGTTATCACCGGATTAAGAAAATCTAAGATAAGAAGAACATAAAGTGCATCTATCTCATGAATCTAAATTCTTCTTGTTTAATCAAAGAGTAAATCATAAACAATGTTTTGACAATAAATCCAAACTACAACTGAATCAATAATGGAAAATAAGAACAACTACACCTAGGGATTCATCCCTTCGCCTTGGTTGGAGATTAGTTGGCCATAGGGCTCATGCTTGAACACCGTAATGGAGAAGAATGTTGAGCTCTCTCCTCTTTTTCCAGCCACCAAAACTTCCTCCTTTTAAAAAACCCTAAGTGATCTATTTATAATACAAAAGTTCAAAGGTATTTTCGGGTATAAACTATCATTAAAAACCCTAATTAGGTATTGTGCGAAAACAGTGGTTCATGTGCGCGCAGCAGCTCACACTTGTTGAGGCTATGGCTTGGCTTTTGGTTGGCTTTGTGATGTTGTTGGAGGCCGTGGCCCAGATTGGTCCAGGCCGTGGCTCAGCCCTTCAGGCTGCAGCTTAGATTGATCCAGGCTACAGCTCAGACTGATAGTCTTCTTGCTCAATTGTTCATGGTTCTGGAGGCCGCAACTTAGCCTTTCCAAGCCGCAATGCACAACCTTGGTTCTCTTCATTTTGTCCTTCCGTAATCATGCCTTCACTTCGGTATGCATTGAGTCATTGTTCTTCAAGCAACAATAGCTTTTTCTTCTCTTTTGAACCCAAAATACTTGAAAATGCACCGAAATAGATCAATGATCCTAGAATGACACTTTAGAATTGTTAAGGTACAAATGTGTAATTCAACCCTAGATCAACCCTAAAATGCCAACAATTAAGTACTGTTAAGATGCATTTTATGACTCTCATCATAGCACTCCTCACTTCGCTGATGGATTGGTCAGTCATCTTCATGAACTCTTTGAGAGTGTCCTCTAAAGATTGTGAAACCGGTGCTGGCACTTGAGTGGGAGCTTGGTAAGCAGGTGATGATGCTGGATAGACTGAGTGACCATGACTTGGAATTGGTGGAGGAAATCTGGGAGGGTATTAATTATGAGCATGATGAGGGGCTCCTCCCTTATTCATTGGTTGGTTATGCTTCCATGAAAAATTAGGGTGGTTCCGCCACCCTGGATTGTAAGTCTCAGAGTAAGATCCATTTGATTGCTTCCGATAGTCATTGAAAGCGTTCACTTATTCCATTGGATACTCGGTAAAAGCCAGCATTGAAGGACAATTCTGTGCTAAATGTATAGGACTAGCATAGATGGAACAGCTATCATCATTGAATGTATTGGCTGCATTGATGGACTGGCCGGTCATCTTTATGAAATCTTTGAGGGTGTCCTCCAATGACTGTGGCTTTAGATCAAAATAGGTAATATTGGTTGGTGGGAACACTATACAAGAAGGGGAGTTAGTCGCAATGGGTGCGAACAAATCCCTAAGGGACGTAGTGAAGTCCACGTTCCAAGCTCTAGCTTGCTCTACATTCTTTGGTTGATTTGCACTCTTTAAATTGTCCCCCATCTCAATTATCTCTCTCTCAACAAGCGCTCTCTTATTTCTCTTAAGAATTTTTTCTAAGTCGGGATCTAAAGGTATCAACTCTAAGTTCAGGGATCTCCGACCAAGCATACACCACACAAAAAGCAATAAAATAAACTAACAAGCAGAAACAACAGAATAAAATAAAATAAAATACAATAAACATAAAAGTAGAAAACACAATACTCATAAAATGGGCCAACAAAAATTGGCAATTTTTTTTATATATTTATTTTTTTTATTCGTTATGGGCAATTGCAAATGGAAACAAATAAACTAGAATAAAATTGCACAAATAAAAATGAAACAAAAAATGCTAACTAAACTAGTAGAAAAATAAAATTAATTCAGACAAAAATTTAATTTTCACCAACAAAACAACTCCCCGACAACGGTGCCAAAAACTTGTTGTGAGTTTTAAATTACTTGCAAGCGCACGAGTCATTTGCAATATAATGTGTGCAAGTGCGAGGTCGAATCCACAGAGAATTGAGTCATGAAAGTGGATTTTTAGCTAAACTAAACCTATTTTAACCTAGTTCCAAATTTTTGAATTGTATCTTGCAAAAAATATAAACTTAAACTAAATTGATTTGAAACAAATAATAAAGATACTAAGGTTTCTGAATCCACCCCACCAAAGTAAAGTATATATTTTCATGTTCTATATAAAAGTAATCTATCAAATAATTCCATGAATCCACCATTGTACGAATCACAGCGAATACCCTAATTCAACCAAATCATCCAATGTATCCCTTTAGAATCACAATGGATATCCAATTTATTTTGGATGATCCATCGTATCCGGCAGATGAAACACAAGGAATATCCAATTTGAACGATTTAAACACAATCAATCATAAGAATTTACTCAAACAATTTAAACAGAACATTAATACTGAAAATATCAGAATTGTACGAACATATATGAAAATATTATGCCAAACAATGGCGAGGCTTCATCTTCAACCTTAGATGAAGGTTTTAGCCTCTCATGATTATGAAACTAAATTTCATAATTAAAATGCTAAACATAAAACTTTAAACTCAAAAGAAATAAATTAAAATTGACTATATATGGATAGAGAAATTCCACTCGCAGCTGCTGTGCAGTACTTTCCCCCTTTGGTAGCAAAGCCTTCCAGATTGCACACAGAAATCCTCCAGATTGCACCCTTTTTGATGAAGTGAAATGGAGCTTTTATAGGGGAACTCCATGAGTGCAATGTGTTTCTAATCTAATGTGGGATGTGGGATGTGGGATGTAGAATGTGTTTCCAACTGATGTGGGATTATGCCTTCATATGCCCTTCAAAACTTCTGCCTACTTTGAAATCTCGGACAGCCTGACCTTTGTCTACTAAAACTGTCATAACTTTCTCTATAAAAATCATATTTATGAGCCGTAAAATTTCCCAAAAAATAGACATCCAGATCTTTACAAGAATATATGGTTCATCTCCTGGTTCTTCTTGAATCATTACAGTTTAATCCCCAAAAATCGCTTCTGCCACGCTGAAATCACGCATAGTCTGACCTTTGTCTACTAAAACTGCCATAACTTTCTCTAAAAAAATTATATTTATGAGTTGTAAAATTCTCCAAAAAATAAACATCCGGATCTTTCCAAGCATATATGGCTAATCTCCTTGTTCTTCCAGAATCAATACAGTTTAATCCGCAAAAATGACTGATCTGTACTGGTAATTACGACAATTTAGTGAATCTCCTTTCCAAGTGCTTGTAAACCTGTAAAAAAAAAATAACTCAAAGTAACAAATTCCTAAGCTAACAAATGTAAATTAAGGGGCCAAAATATGCAATATTTGGCACTCATCACATAGGTTCAGACTCAATATATTTTGCTTGAGGTGTTTGACTAGAATATGATATAGGCGATGTGATAGCTTTGCAATCCTAACATTTGATTCCTTTCATAAGATCTATTTTACAAACATATGAGTGTTCTTTGATGATATCTGTATTCATATGCGAATTTATATTTGAAATTTCTTATTTACATAACTTCTATTCGCATATGCTTGATGAGTATTTGAAACTTAGGTTTGGTGTGCTTAATGAGTGAATCCTATGAGGCCTAGAGTCGAAGCGAATTCGAATTCTTGACGTTAGGTTTGGGGGTAATTGATGTGAGGTGTTTTGAGCATTGGAATATGGATGTGCGATGTGTACTTGATTTGAGCAATGAATTGTGAAGTGTTGAGACTGTTAACATAATTGTGAACATAATTGTGCATAAGATATCTATATATGAGTCATAATAAGAATTAAGGCATGAGGGTTTTGTTGATTTAAGTTTTTACATTTGTTTTGTTTATGTTTTCTTTTAGTTTTACTTGAGGACTAGCAAAATCTAAGTTTGGGGGTATTTGATGAACAAATATTTGTCCTAGTATTTTATATGTTTTTCAAGTATTTATTTATATGTTTAGCTTAGGAATTTGTTACTTTGAGTTGTTTTTTGTTGTTTTACAGTTTCACAAACACTTGGAAATGAGTTTCACTAAATTACCAAAATTGCCCGTACATATCAGTCATTTTTGTGGATTAAACTGTATTGATTCAGGAAGAACCAGGACATGAGCCATATATATTTGGAAAGATCCGGATGTCTATTTTCTGAGGAATTTGATGGCTCATAAATATGATTTTCCTAGAGAAAGTTATGGCAATTTTAGTAGACAAAGGTCAAGCTGTGCGTGATTTCAGCGTGGCTGAAGTGATATTTGCGGATTAAACTATATTGATTCAAGAAGAACCATGAGATGAGCCATATATTCTTAGAAAGATCTAGATATCTATTTTCTAGAGAATTTTATGGCTTGTAAATATGATTTTTCTAGAGAAAGTTATGGCAGTTTTAGTAGACAAAGGTCAGGCTGTGCATGATTTCAGCGTGGCAGAAGTGAAGGAGCTATTAATTTCTTATTTTTTTTGGGATTTGCATAGGCTGGATAGTAGCACAACCAGACTAGTTCTGGACAGCAGCAAACATATGGCCTGGACAGTAGCAGAACCAGGCTTGGACAGCAGCAGAAGCATACGGCCTGAACAGAAACCCTAGGCGACTTTTCTTTCTACAAAGCCGTCTCCATACAACTATATATAGGAATTTTTAGACTTAGAGAGGAGGGGAGACGACAACAGTTTTTGGAGAAATATTATCAAGGAGAGTTTTGGGAGATTGAAGGAGGGGACAATTTCTTTCATCAAGATGACGATCAATCGCTTCAAGACTTTGAGGATTCATCTTGTAATTCAGGAAGAAATTCTATCTTCGCTCCTTTTGTCATTCAATATACTTGTAACCCTGTGATTGGGATTTAAACATGAGCGGCTGAACACGTTGTTAGGCGTTTGACTTAGCTGTCTTGATTATTTTAGATATTTTGGTGGATTTAGTTTTATGAAATTTTCCAGATTATTTCTTATTCAATATCCTTCATACCTTTGATTATTGCTTGTGGATTGGCCATCTATTATTGATAGTTAAGGTTAATATTTGAGATTAGGTTGAGGACAAATCATCTAGACCTAATTAAGCTTTCTTAAATAGGAATTTAAATCAAGTTCCAAATCAAATTGTGATTTAGGTGGTTGCGTTTTTCTTATACTTAATTTAACTAATTAATTGATGAACACGATCCATGAGATTTAATTAATTAGTTATAAATTGAAAATAAACACGATCAATGGTATTCTCTAGTCTTAGCAGAAATACCAATAATCTTGGATGTTAATTAATTCTTTATATTCACCAAATGTCCCAATTCATGATTGGATAGCAAGCTAAACTCCCAATTGTTCTCATTGATTATACTCATCTCTTCATAATTCGTTTTGTTTAATTTACTTAATTGTTTTTATTTCAATTTTCTCTTCACCAATCTTTTAATTAGAGTGTTTAACATTTAATTTCATAGTTTGTTTTTAGTAATTTTAAGAACGTAATTTAGGATTGAAACCACTGCAATTCCTCGAGAGATTGATATCGAGAGTAAAGTCATCGCAATACTATTTGTGATTCATGCACTTGCGAGCATTTAAAATTTGCACATCAGTGTTCAAGGATGGTGCAATCCCTGAAATCTTGCTTCAATTCTTGTGTGTGAGAAGTCTATGAACGATTATGGCTTTGTCATCTATACTACTATGTGCCTCTTATTGACGCAGCCACGTGTCATCCGGTCATTGGAGGGGAGTTATCCATGTGTTACTAGGCTATTAGAGAGTGAATTATTCTCTATATCAAAGGCCCCCCACTTCCTTGAGTATATTTATGTGCTTGAGGAAGTATAATAGAGCTCCGTGCAGTTGGTTGCGTGCTTTAGCCTGTGAGGCCTAGGGCTCAGCATATGGACCTCAATCAAAATGCTCGGTCTTGGAGGCGTGAGGGCTGAGCATACTAGTAGCAATCAAGATGCTCGACCTTTGAGACATGGATCGAGCATTTGAGCAGCAGTCAAAATGCTCGACTTTGGAGATGTGGGATCGATCATTTGAGCAGCAATCAAAATGCTCGGTTTTGGAGACGTGGGACACAGCGTTTGAGCAGCAGTCAAAATGCTCGGCCTTGGAGACATGGAACCGAACATTTAAGTAGCAGTCAAAATGCTCGGCCTTGGAGATTAGTGACGAGGAGAGGGCTTGCTTGGTTTCTTGGGCTCCTAGAGGACTTTTTACATTGGGTCCATGAAAGGTTTTCTTTTGCTTTTATCCCATGGAAGGCTTTTTGTTTTGGGTCAATAGAAGGCTTTTTTAGCTTTAGGCCCATAGAAGGCTCTTTTGCTTTGGGCCCATGGAAGGCTTTTTTGTTTTGGGCCCGTGGAAGAATTTTTTGCTTTGGGCCCATGGAAGACTTTTTTGGCTTTGGGCCCATAGAGAGGCCTTTGGATTGTTCCAGGATCTTTTGTGGAGGCATTCAATGCTGGAGCGTTGGGTCACTCTAGAATATTAAATGTTTGAGCATGCACTGTCGTTTCGAGGAGTGTAATGGCGACGCACGCCCTTGATGGTACACCTTCTACAGTCTTGGGGAGTGTAACAACAAATTAGTTATGCTAAACGTCATATCTTTATAGTTGGTGAAGCCTTAGAGAGTGTAGCAACACCTTGTTTATGCCAAACGTCGTGTCTTTACAGCTAAAGATGAGTTACTTTTCCTCACTAATTACGCATGAGCTTCTATATAAGAGACGAGTTTCCTCTCATTTCTTCACTTCACTTCATTTGTTATTCAGAGAGAAACTTTGAGAGCCCTCAGAGTCAGCTTGAGATTAAGAGCCCTCGGAGTCGGTTAGAGTTTTGAGAGCTTTTCGTTTTGGGGAAGATCGAGGTGTGAGCAAAGAGGGATCTATCTTTTTAAAGTGCTCAAAGTTACCGCGCGAATCTACTGTTGGTGAGTTTTTTTGCTTCACAACTTATAATGTCTTTGATAGATAAGTATCATGATAGGCCTAGTGGTAGTGAGAATAGTGAAGCCATATCTAAGGAACTGAGGGAGGTCATAGGTCTGGGCCGAACCTCTAGTGAGGGTGAATCCTCAAGGAGTGGTAACACCGGGGATGGGCCATTGGCAATGGTTCCCTATGGGACTGGAGAAGATAAATAGGAGGAGGAAAAGGATTCTTCTTCTGAGGAAGAAGAAGAGGATTCTTCTTCCGAGGAGGAGGAAGAGGATTCTTCTTCCTAGGAGGAGGAAGAGGATTCTTCTTCCGATGATGAGGATAAGGTAGATAATGGTTTAGCTGAGCTGAGGGTGGACATAAGGCTGGAGTAGAGGGTGTAATGGTCGTTCGAGACAAATTCTGTGCTGAATAAGTTGGAGGAGGGGGAGCTCGAGGTCATCAGACTTGTGTACTGTATCCCAGAAGAGTACACCCTAAGGAACACTGGTGTTAGGAAGAGGGCTTGTGACTTCCTCTCAAGCCACGCACCCTTTGAGATATGTGTCTATGAACAACATATGAGGGTTAAGCTCAGGTTCCGACTCCATCCTTTCCTCTGCATGGTGCTAGGGTTATTTGACATAGCACTGTGTAACGACCCATCCTGGGTTGGCCATCCTCGAGACAGTGTTGTCACATTTTGAAAATCCCAGCATGAAACATATATGCAACAATAACAATAATACCAACTGAAATTTGTACATCAATCCTCAACCCTCAATAGGGGAGATACATCATTCTGATCTTAACTTAAACATTATATACAACGTAATATGCATGAATATTTACAAATAAAATTTTATTTTTATTTTCTCATTAGTCTGAGGATGTGGACACGCACATGGCTTACAGATAATGACTTTGTTTGAATCTCAACTCACCAAACTATCTGTCCTGCCTACTACCTGAAATCATTGTACAATGAGGAGTGAGTTTCACAAGCTCAGTGAATTAAATTTACTAGAAGTATTCGATTTTGTACTCCCAGTTACATCTTATAATTCAATTACTTCTAAAAAATATTACGATATTCATTCATCTTTTTACTCAAATAATTTAATAACAATATTCTGTAATCACTACTCAATTTCATAATTCCCCTATTATACAATCTCTTCTTAAGTTACTCATCAGACATATCAATCTTTCAATCATATATTTAATCATCTCTAAATCCTCAATTCAACATTATCATTTACCTCGTTATAAGGTTCACAACATATAATAACTAGCTCAAACAATTCTCATCATATAATATTTTCATATTTATTCCTTAGCATATTTGTCTCTCTGTTAGACTCGTTCCTCTATCAATAAATTTACAATCATGAATAGCACTTTAACATCTCAAGCAATAACAATCAATATTTAAAGCAAATGCAATGCGTGAAGTTAAATATTATTATTATTGGGAACGTCTTCCCATATGTCGACATGTGTTTATCTTAGATCGACTACCTTCCCGGTTCTTTCATTCTCATTTACACTGGTTGGCTTTTCGGTTCTTTAATTTTCATTTAGACCGGCTACCTTCCTGGTTCTTTTATTTTCATTTAGACCGACTGCTCTCCCAGTTCTTTTATTTCATGTATATACATATGAATAATGATATGAATATGCATATGAATAATACAATAAAAAAACATGTATTCAGACATTTAAACTAGCTATCCTGATTATTCTCAAATTATTATTTGAAAAATTCCACTAAATTCTTCTCCTCATAAATCATATTAAATCATCAACCATAGCTCATCAAGAATTTCATTTATCACATTTATTATTAAATCGACTCATTATTCTAATAATATTACTTTTCATATAATAATTTTCTAC
Source organism: Bretschneidera sinensis (assembly GCA_023935145.1). Lineage (NCBI taxonomy): Eukaryota > Viridiplantae > Streptophyta > Magnoliopsida > Brassicales > Akaniaceae > Bretschneidera > Bretschneidera sinensis. The sequence continues at coordinate 60,811,665 of CM043703.1, read as the reverse complement.
ACATCCATTATTCCTATCATACTTGTCAACCAATTTTTCATCTACCACCATAGCATAAGTTAATAATATATTCTAATATTATCACTATGTATTTCATATTTATTTTAGTTACTTAAAATAAATCTAACTCACCACGTAACACTTAGAGCGACCTGATGAGAGTCATAAAATGCATCTTAACAGTACTTATTTGTTAGCATTTTAGGGTTGATCTAGGTTTGAATTACACGTTTATACCTTAATAACTCTAAAGTGATATTCTTGGATTGTTGATCTATTTCGGTGCATTTTCAGGTACTTTGAGTTCAAAAGAGATGGAAAGCTATCATAGGTTAAAGCACGATGCTTCGATGCATATCAGAGTGAAGGCATGGTTGTGGAAGGACAAAATGAAGAGAAACCAAGTCTTTAGTGTTCCATGCTGCGGCCCAGAATTTCAAACCTCAGCCTCCAGAACCGTGTCTAAAAGAACCAAGAAGACCATCAGTGTGAGCCACAACTTGGACCAGTCTAAGCCATGGCCTGGTAGTCTGAGCCGCAGCCTGGAAGGTCTGAGCTGCAGCCTCCAAAAAGTTGAAGAAAGTCAGTGTAAAGGCTGAGTTGCGGCTTGGATTAGTGTGTGCTGTGGCGCAAGCGCGATGCTCTGTTTCCTAATTAGGGTTTTAATGATAGTTTAGACCCAAAAATACCTTAGAACCTTTTGTATTATAATAGATCACTTAGGGTTTGATAAAGGGGATATCATTAAGGCTGGAAAACTCAAGACAGCTGCCACATTCTTCTCCATTACGGTGTTCAAGCATGAGCCCCATGGGCAACTAATCTCCAAACAAGGCGAATGGATGAATTCTTAGGTGTAGTTGTTCTTATTTCTATTCTTGATTCAGTTGTAGTTCGGATTTATTGTTAAACATTGTTATGATTTACTCTTTGATTTAATTAGAAGATTTTCTCTTAATCCGATGATTGCATCTTTCTCCTCTATATAAGTCTAGTCATGCTCTTCTTATGTCAAGTTGTTGGATGTGATTGATTTCAGTAGATTTATATTTTAGGTTTGTCCATTACTGCGATATTTTCATTGGGATATATTGTCGTTTCTTGATAAATCTATAAGATAGGTCATGTGTACTTAAATCGAAAGTAAAGAGTACTTTATAGCAATTACATTAAAGTTTATATGTGCTTTGATTGAATATTTGCCGATTGCTTGTTTGGGATGTGAAACTAGCAATCGAGATGAAAACAACTGAATCAAGATTGGAATAAGGCAACGAACCTAGGGAGGATTCCCGGAACCTTGTTATCTCTTCATTATATTTACACAATTTTCTCACATTACTTTATTATCAAAACTCAGATTCACTCACTTGATCTTTATCGTTCGTGTTAAGGTTTACACTTTCCCTTGTAGTTCGCTTTTCCTCCTGGGATCGACACCTCAACTATACACAATAACCGCATATTAGTTTGAGCGTAATCAAATTTTGGCGCTGTTGCCGGGGAGACACGCTTAAGTACAAGGAAGATTGTCAACTTTGAGACAAGATGGTAATATTGTTCTTTTCTCTTTGTTTTGATTTTCTTTTATTATTCTGTTTTATTTATTTCCCCTTTAACTCATTTAGTGTATGCTTAGATCAAGAGATCGCGAGGTAGATTCATTAGAGGACCCGAAATAGAGTTACCCTCTCTTTCCACGTCCGTTAGTGAAACCTCGCCTAGATCAAACCATAGTGTACCCCCAAATGAGAATTTAGAGAATTTTGTTAACATGGCTGATAACCCCAATGAGAATGTTGCTAGGACACTTAAGGATTACTTGTATCCTAGCCGAACAACCACACCATCATGCATCATGTTTCCAGCCAATACTCGCCATCAAGATTTTAAAATAGGGATAATACAGTTACTCCCTACGTTTCATTGCTTGGAAAATGAAACCCAAATGTACACATTAGGGACTTTGAGGAAGTAGTTGCAACTTTTTGTAGTCAAGATGCAACTGATGACATCGTGAGACTCAAGTTCTTTCCTTTCGCTTTGAAGGATAGAGCTAAGAGTTGGCTACACTCAGTGAGACCACGATCTATTGGGTCATGGAATGAGATGACTCAGGTCTTCTTTAATAAATACTTCCCTCAACATAAGACCAATGCTTTAAAAAGGCAAATCTCCACCTTTGCACAAAAGGACAATGAGACTTTGTATCAGTCTTGGGAGAAATTTAAGGAGTTGTTAAGTATACGTCCTCACTATGGGTACGAGAATTGGTGCTTAGTGAGCTATTTTTATGAGGGACTTACATATAGAGAGCGCCAATTTTTAGAGATGATGTGTAATGGTGAATTCTTACAAAAAGATCCTAATGAGGCCATAGAATACCTCAATAAGCTTGCTGAAAAATCTCACACTTGGATTGGACCTAGTGCTACTGAAAGCACAAATAGGTCACAACCTGTAGGAAACCCAAGTGGTGGTGGAATTTACCATCTTAGGGAAGAGAACAACCTAAAGGCTAAGGTCGAGATGCTCATTAAGGAGTTAGATGCGTTAAAGACTAAGGGCTCAAAGCCAACACATGTGGCTAATCATGCTAAGTCTTTGGAACCATTTTTTGTGTGTGGCGGGGTAGGTCATCCTGCCCAAGAGTGTCCCATATTTGTTGATATGAGAGGGATGTATGAGGACTAATGTAATGCCTTAGGCATGTACAAGAAGTTTTTGGCACCCTTCTCTAATACCTATAATCTGGGGTGGCACAATCACCCCAATTTTAGTTGGAAGTCTGAAAACCAGCAGCTTGCACAACCCCCTAGATCATATCTTGCACCATATCATGCACCCTCATCCTCAAGGAGTTCTTTAGAAGACAGTTTGCATGCTTTTATTGAGGCACATGGTAAGACAAACCAAAGATGTGAAGCATTGATTACGCAGGTTGTTGAAGAAAACAAGGAAATAAGGAGCCAAGTGTCCTGGGCTCCTTGAGTGTGAATGAGAGAGGTAAGTTCCCTTCTTAAGCTCAGTCCACACCCCATGGTCAACACATTGCACAAGAAAATCTGAAAGATGTGAATGTCATTGTGACACAAAGTGGTATGTCATTACACATCCCAACAACGAAAAAATCAGAGGATGTGGAAAAGGGTCAAGGTAGTAGTGATACCGAGCTGCCCAAGGACCCAGTGGTTACCAAGAGTCCTGTTAGGGCACCATTCCCTCAAGCCTTAAAATCAAACAAGAAAACTCTAGACCTAAACAATGAAATCCTAGAGAACCTAAGGCAAGTAAAAATTAATCTTCCTCTTTTACATGTGATTAAACAAGTTCCTACTTATGCAAAAGTTCTCAAAGATTTATGTACAGTTAAGAGGAAGCACCATGTGAAGAAAACAATGTTCCTGACAAAGCAAGTTAGTGCTCTAATTGAGACTAAATATAATAATTTGGCTTAATTGAATTGAAATCCTCTGGTAAAACTATCAAAAACTATAAAACTAAAAAAAAAATGTTATTTTGTTTTCAATTTCCCATGTTTTTTTCTTGGAGACCAAACAGATAACAACAAATGAAAAATTCAAGTAAAACCCAGAGAAGCCTTTTGTCAGTCAAACTCTATCCAATTAATTCAAGTAAAAACGTGCTGCCGAGTTGGGGGTCGGTTCCAGGGGACATGCACAGGGAAGACGAGGTAAGCTAAAGAGTGACCAGGGGAGAGAGGATGTCCCCGAAGACGCTCAAATGCCTTTGTTAGTGTGAGTTTTTAGAAAAGTAGGGATGGTGGTGCTTTTAGTATATAAAATGTGTTGGATCCCTCTTTGGATATGCATACCTAGGTCCTTTTATAGTGCTTCAGGGGTAAGGCAGCCCACGTGTTAAGGACAAGGAGATCCCGGATATCCTGCTCCTCTGCAAGTGGGCATGGTTGGGTATCCAAAGAAGATTTATTCCTGGATTTGTGTTTCGTAGGCCCGGTCAGGGGTGTCCAAGGATAGCAACAGCTCTTGTCAATAGCTTTGTCAGAGGCAAGGCGGCCCACCTGTTAAAGATAGGGAGATCCCGGAGATCCTGCTCCTCTGCAATGGGGCATGGCTAGGCCCTTGATAAGTGCTTAAATTTTCATATTTAATCCCCTTAATTTACACTCGTTAAGTTCCTATGTGTGTTAATTCATGCTATTTTATTGCTTTTCTATGATTTCAGTGTTTTCCTAGGATATTGAAGAAAATAGAGCATTATCTGGATTGGAAACCAAGAACTGGCAGATGTATAGTGCGATCGAGCATAGAAGAGTGCGATCGAGCGCACCAGCACTCATGCGCACAAGAAGAATGGTCGAGCGCAACCTTGTGCCCGAGTGCACTAGCATGAGATCGAGCGCACACGTACAGTAAAATGGCAGAACCTGTTTGGGAAAGTAGGGTTAGGGTTCTGTTTCACAAGTTAGGGTTTCTAGATGTCTATAAACCTTATAAATAGGCCCGTAAAACACAGAAAGAGGATCTTCTTTTCAGTTTTAAGCTTTGGAGATGAATTGATAACTCTTCTCCACAGTATTTTTGGGTTTCTTTTTCTCTTTATTTTATTTTATGAAGATGTTTAGCATCAAAACTATGTGTAACTAACTTACTAGTAGGGCTTGATTGAAGCCCTAATTATGTTTTTCCATTTATAAATATTGTTGCCTTTGTGATAGCTGTGTTATGATTCTTAACTTGATTAATGCCTGTTTTTTGAAATTCCTCATATGTGTTTGCCTGATCAATATATGCATGTGGTATGGATTAGTTAGTTAGATCGATTTGAATGATCGAGTCCTGGGTTTGACAATAGTAACAAAAAGAATCCACACCGGATTCTTGGGTTAATCAACATGGGAAACCGAGAGTATATAACATGCCCTAGGTCTTGTATGTTTGTCGATTTTCACGGATCATATGCTCTCTTAAGGAACAACTTAGTATACACCATGCTGAATCCCTTAAGAGAGAAAAGAGTTAGAGTATACACCATGCCTAACTCATTGCTTAGGAAAATCAATAGCTTAAGGAATATACACCATGTCCTTAGGTTGACGACAGTAGGTATTCATGACATAACTAATACATTGGCACATTGTTTTATTGGTAAAATATGATTAGTGATGGATATCAAAGCCTTATGTTCTTATCATTATCAATCCAAACTCAATATTTATTTCTATCATTTTATATTGCGAAACTGATTCTATACTGAAATTCACCAATCCCTATGGAGATGATCTCGCATTTGCACACTATGCTACTGTTGACTTTGTGCACTTGCAAGTAAAACTGTTCAAATATTTGCTTATTAATTTAGGTATATTTTTGCATGAAAAGTTTTTGGCGCCGTTTCTGGCGATTGCACTAAATTTCAGTTTAGAATTATTTTTTGTTCAGTTTTATTTTTTCTGTTATATTTTATTTTGTTTCATCAAAAACGTAATTTATTTCTTTTGTGTGTTTATTATTTTTTCTGTTTCAGGTGTGCAGTAGAGAAATCCCTAGCACTGCGATCGAGTGTAGTGCTTGGTGCGATCGAGCACACTTGAGGCAGGGACTACCCGTGCAGTAGTACTAAAACTGTTGTACTGAAAGTGGTTCAGCTAATTCATGCAAGGGCTTCGATCCAGGAATCCAACCTTCTTCCCCCTCAATATAGAGCTTGAGCGGACCATTCAATAAAGGCTTAGAGACAACGTTGAAGAGGTAGAAGAAGAATTCGAGGGAGAAGCACCAATGGCAGAACAGCTTGACAACCAACCTCCGCCAGAGCGAAGATCCATGAAGCAATCCTTCATTCCACAGAACCTTGACCAGCCTTTATGCCGCTTACCAACCTAAGGCAGAAGGCAATTTTTACATATCCTTGCAGATACTCAGTGCATTGACTATTTTCAGGGGTACACCTGTAGAAGACCCACACTTGAATCTTTGAGAATTCTTTGATCTCTGCAAGTTCCAGCATATTCGGGGCCTAGATCAAGAGGGAATCAGGTTAATTCTTTTCCCTTTTTCACTAAAAGATAATGCTAAATTGTGGTATAATTCATTGCCTGTAGTGTCCATCTATACCTAGGAAGAACTTTCCAGTAAGTTCCTAAGGAAGTTTTTCCCAGTACAAAAGACAAGGCAGATTAGGAAGGAGATTCAATCTTTCCAGCAAATGGATGAAGACCTCTTCTTTGAAGCATGGGGACATTTCAACGAACTGCTACTCAAATGACCACATCACAATTTACCTCAGGATGAACTGGTACAGGCTTTCTATGAAGGTCTGAGTGATCTAAATAAAGGTATTGTGGATTCAGGTTGTGGAGGTGTGCTGATGGAAAAGAGCAGTGAAGAAGCAATGGAGCTGTTTGAGACATTAAGTGAGCACACTCAGCAATTCTCCTTTAAGGGTAGACAATGAGTTAAAAGAAAAGGTATGTATGAGGTAACTTTAAATGGTGGATCCTCGAATCAGATGGCTACTGTGGAAAGAAACCTAGATCTGCTTGTTAAAGCTATGACTGCTCAAAACGCCTCACCTAGTCCACAAGCTACACCACTCAAGGTATGTGTTGCATGTTCTCATTTTGATCACATTACTGAAACTTGCCCTTTTATATTCATCTGTAGATCCAGAGCAAGCAAACTATGTGGGACCAAACAACTATCCTCCTAAGAACAATCTGTATGCAAATACCTACAATCCTGGATGACGAAACCACCCCAACTTTTCATGGAACAACAGTCAAAATACCCTAAATCTTCAAAGGCAGCAAAAGAACTCCCAACCAACAGCCCACTCAATTCCCGAATCAAATAAAAATGACCTAGAGAGTCTTGTGAGGCAATTGGCAACTCAGCAACAACAGTTGATGACTTCACAAGATCAGTTTATGGCAGAGGAAAGGCAATTTCGAACTGAGCAAAGGCAAACAAATGCAAAGCATGAGCAAGCTATTCAAAGACTAAAGGTACAAGTGGGGTAATTAGCTAAGGAACTGAGTGAAAGAAAGCAGGGTGAATTTCCAGCCCAAACACTACCTGTTGTGAGTTTTAAATTACTCGCAAGCGCACGAGTCGTTTGCAGTATAGCGTTGTGCAAGTACGAGGTCGAATCCACAGGGAATTGCATTGTGAAAGTATATTTTCAATCTAAACTAACTCTATCTTAACCTAGTTCCGAATTTCAGATGATAATTTGCAAAAGAAATTAAAATTAAACTAAATTAATTTTTAAAAACTAATAATTAAAACACTAAGGTTTCCAAATCCACCCCACCGAAGTTAAGCATATATGTTCTAAAAATATAGCCTATCAAAACATTCCATGAATCCAACTATAAGACAAAAAATAAAGAATATCCCAACTAAACCAAAAGCATCCAATGTATCCACTCTCAACAAATCACAAAGGAAATCTAATTTCATCGAAAAGCATTCAATGTATCCATCAGATGAAACACAAGGAATATCCAACAGACAATTTAAACTCAATCAATTATAAGATTAACTCAATAATTGACAGAACATTTATACTAAAAATTGTCAGATTTGTAAAAACAAATCTAAACTACTACGCCAAACAACGGCGGGGCTTCATCTTCAACCTTAGCTGAAGAGTCTAGCCCCTCATAACTATGAAACTAAAATTCATAATAAAAGTGCTAAACATTTAAACTAAAACAACTAAATGTAAAGAAATAAATAAATAATTTTACATGGGAGAAATTCCTCTCGCTGACAGGCGGCGCTTCCCCTCGTGGTGACAAAGCCTTCGAGATCCACCAGAATACTAGCGGACGTCCACCGGTAAACACCAAAATGGCTCAGGAATTGTACATTAAAGATGAAGTGAAGAAGGGCTTATATAGGGAAATATCACAAGTGCAATATGCTTCAAATCCGATGTGGGATACTACAGATTCCAGTTTTTGCTCTTTGACATTTGTCTACTAAAACTGCCATAACTTTCTCTAGAAAAATCATTTTATTGATTCGTAAAAGTCCCCAGAAAATAGACATCCGGATCTTTCCAAGTATATATGGCTCATCTTCTGGTTCTTCCTAAATCAATACAGTTTAATCCTCAAAATGGCTGATCTGCATGAGCAATTCTAGCAATTTAGTGAAACTTCTTTCCAAGCTTGTAAACCTGTAAAACAACGAAAACAACTCAAAGTAACAAATTCCTAAGCTAACAAATGTAAATTAAAGGGCCAAAATATGCAATATTTGGCACTTATCACTACCTAATCTAGGTGGACACTAGCAATTAAAGGCCGTTACAACTCTCAGAAATGGGAAGATCATAGGAGCTGATGAGCCTGCACAATCATCCATATCAAAGGTAAGTGAAACAGGGAAGATGAATGCACCACCCTTCCCTCAAAGGCTAGTAAAGCTAAAGAAAGAAAGTAAATTAATTGATATCTTTGAAACCTTGAGAAAAGTAGCAATTAATGTTCCTTTATTAGATGCAATTCAACAAATTTCTGTATATGCTAAAATTTTGAAAGATTGTTGCATTAATAAAAGAAAGTTTCATGAGCATGAAACAGTGGCTTTAGCTGAAGAGGTAAGTGCGGTGGTATTAAGAAAACTACCACCAAAGCTAAAAGATCCAGGTAGTTTTATCATTCCCTGCAGGATAGGTGACCAGCTGTTTGAGCATGCATTACAGGATAGGTGACCATACTCGATATTTGAAACACTAGGTTTGGGGGAGCTTCAACCAACTTCCATCATTTTGCAATTGGCAAATCGAAGCATCAAAAGACCACGAGGTATTCTCGAGGATGTCTTGGTAAAGGTAGGTGAGTTTATTTTGCCTGCTAATTTCATTATATTAGATATGGAGGAATCCCATATGCCATTTCCTTTGCCAATCATCTTAGGATGACCTTTTATGAGAACTGCTGATACAAAATTTTGCATGAAAAAGGGTATCGTAAGTATGAAGGTAAATGGTGAGAAAATAGAATTCAAAATATTTGATGCATTAAAACTACCCCAAGATGATATAGAATGTTTTAATGTCTGTATGATGCAAGGTATTTTTGAGCAAGTTTTTTAGGTCCAGCACATTAATCTAGTAGAGACCACCCTAACCCAGAGTTTCAAATGATCAAATATTAAGCCTACATCTGAAGATGTTACTAATGACATATTTGAAGCTGTGCACCTCCCTGAGGCCTCTCCAATGCATCCAAGATCGGGTGATAAAAGGAAGTTGCATTTGAACGAGCTGGGAGAACTAAGGCATGATGAATATGCAGCAACACCAAGAGCACTTGAGCCACATGTGGTGGACTTTAAGTACTCTTTGCCAAAAGACTAGCACTAAAGCTATTGTAGAGGGCATTTGAGCATTACATACTTTGATAAACTTATAGCTCAAGCGCCTCTATTAAGATCAGTGGTACTAAGGCCACTGAGTACGATACAGTTTTATTTATTTTTGCTAATTGTTTTCATTATTTTTAATTTTTTAGTCCTTTTTAAGCTTTGGATAGTTGTAAGCACTTTCTTTCCTTGCGATAGAGCGCACTCCATAATGCACTCGAGTGCAACCTGGCCATGCGCTCAATGGCGCGCGAGCGCACCACACCAACGCACACACTTGTGCACAAATGTAATCGAGCGCACTTGGGGCAGAAAGTCACGTGTTTATTTAGGTCATTTTCTTTTCTTCACTGTCACTTTCACTCCCTTCACTCACCCTCACTCTCTTGCCGCACTCAGCACTCACAGTGTTGCTACTGATTGCACCCACTCTCACGCCACCACTCATGTCACCACACAACCGGCCACCCCACACCACTGTCCCCTCCCCCTCTCCACCAATAGGTAATTCTCGTTTTGCCCTTCACTCACACACACAGACACTCACCATATCCTCCTATTTGCAGTTGTTTTTGTTGAATAAATTATTGTTTTTATGAAATCAATTCATATATATTGTTTTTCTTGTGCTCTTAGGTTGTTTCTGGTGGGTTTGCAGGAGGTTGAGCACTTTTTGAAGTGTTAGCCACAACTTGGTTTACACAAGCACACTACTTGTTTGATAAAATACCTGACTCAGTGCGCTCGAGCGCAAGGAGTCTGTGATTCTTAACTTGATTAATGCATATTTTTTGAAATTCCTCATATGTGTTTGCCTGATCAACATATGCATGTGGTATGGATTAGTTAGTTAGATTGATTTGGATGACCAAGTCCTGGGTCTGACAATAGTAACAAAAAGAATCCACGTCGGATTCTTAGGTTAATCAACATGGAAAACTGGGAGTATATAACATGCCCTAGGTCTTGTGTGTTTATCGATTTTCACGGATCATATGCTCTCTTAAGGAACAACTTAGTATACACCATGCTAAATCCCTTAAGAGAGAAAAAAGTTAGAGTATACACCATGCCTAACTCGTTGCTTAGGAAAATCAATAGCTTAAGGAGTATACACCATGCCCTTAGGTTGACGACAGTAGGTATTCATGACATGATTAAAACATTGGCACATTGTTTTATTGGGAAAACATGATTAGTGGTGGATATCAAAGCCCTATGTTCTTATCATTATCAATCCAAACTCAATATTTATTTCGACCATTTTATATTGCGAAATTAATTCTAATATGAAATTCACCAATCCCTGTGGAGATGATCTCACATTTGTACACTATGCTATTGTTGACCTTATGCACTTGCAAGTAAAACTGTTCAAATATTTGCTTATTAATTTAGGTATATTTTTGCACGACAGCGCCCAAGGAAGATTTGTTCCTGGATTTGCATTCGTAGGCCTAGACAGGGGTGTCCAGCGTTGTCTTGCTATTTGGACCAGAGCTGTCCGCGTGTCGCCTTGCTGTTTTGGTCTGAGGATGTCCACGTGTCGAGTCTTTATTGGGTGCGTATTTTGGGTTGTATCAAAGGCCCCTCACTTCCATAAATACATTTATGTGTTTCAAGGAAGTATTGTGGGGTTCGGTCTTGGAGCCAAAGAGCAATCAATCTGCTCGGCCTTAGAGGCATTGCTCTGAGCTCATGAGCAGTAGTCAATATGCTCGGCCTTAGGGATATTGATCTGAGTACATGAGCATCAGTCAAGGTTCTCAGTCATGGAGATTTTGAACCGAGCATATAAGTAACAGTCAATATGCTCGATCTTAGAGACTTTGAGCCGAGTATATGAGAGCAGTCAATATGCTCGGTCTTGGAGACATCGAGCCAAGTGTATGAGAAACAGTCAATATGCTCAATCTTGGAGACATTGGTCCTAGCGCATGAGCAACAGTCAATGTGCTCTGTCATGGAGATTTTGAACCGAGCAGATAAGCAGCAGTCAATATGCTCGGTTTTAGAGACTTTGAGCCAAGCATAGGAGAAGCAGTCAATATGCTCGATCCTAAAGACATTGAGCTGAACGGATAAGAAGTAGTCAATATGCTCGGTCTAGGAGACATTGAGCCGAGTGTATGAGAAGCAGTCAATATGCTAGGTCTTGGAAACATTGAGCCGAGCATATGAGAAGCAGTCAATATGCTCGGTCTTGGAGCCTTTGAGCCAAGCATACGAGAAGCAGACAATATGCTTGGTCTTTGAGACATCGAGCCGAGCATATGAGAAACACTCAATATACTCGATCGTGGAGACATTTGACCGAGCACAGGAGCAGCAGTCAATGTGCTCAATTATGGAGATTTTAAACCGAGTAGATGAGCAGCAGTCAATATGCTCGGTCATGGAGAATTTGAGCCAAACATATGAGAAGCAGTCAATATGCTTGGTCTTAGAGACATTGAGACGAGTGTATGAGAAGCAGTCAATATACTCAGTCTTGGAGACATTAAGCTAAACGTCTGAGAAGCAGTCAATATGATAGGTCTTGGAGACATTGAGCCGAGCGTATGAGGAGCAGTCAATATGTTAGGTCATGGACACATTGAGCCGAGCATATAAGAAGCAGTAAATATACTCGGTCTAGGAGATATTTAGCCGAGCATATGAGAAGCAGTCAATATGCTCGGTCATGGAGACATTGAGCTGAGTATATGAGCAACAGTTAATATGTTAACTCTTGTAGACTTTGAGTCGAGCATATGAGAAGCAGTCAATATGCTTGGTCTTAGAGATTTTGAGCTAAACATATGAGAAGCAATCAATATGCTCGATCTTGGAGACTTTGAGCAGAGTATATGAGAAGCAGTCAATGTGCTCAGTCTTGGAAACATCGAGCCGGCTGTATGAGAAGTAGTCAATATGCTCGGCCCTCGAGACATTGGTCCGAGCACATGAGCAAAAGTCAATGTGCTCGGTCATAGAGATTTTGAACCGAGCAGTCGAGCAGAAGTCACTATTCTTGGTCTTGGAGACTTTGAGCCAAGCATACGAGAAGTAGTCAATATGTTCAGTCCTGGAGACATTGAACCAAGTGTATGAGAAGCAGTCAATATACTAGGTCATGGACACATTGAGTCGAGCATATAAGAAGCAGTCAATATACTCGGTCTAGGAGACATTTAACCATATGAGAAGCAGTCAATATGCTTAGTCATGGAGACATTGAGCTGAACATATGAGCAACAGTCAATATGTTAACATTTGCAGACTTTGAGCCGAGCAAATGAGAAAAAGTTAATATGCTCGGTCTTGGAGACTTTGAGCCGAGCATATGAGAAGCAGTCAATATGCTTGGTCTTGGAGATTTTGAGCCAAGCATATGAGAAGCAATCAATATGCTCGATCTTGGAGACTTTGGGCCGAGCGTATGAGAAGCAGTTAATACGCTCGGTCTTGAAAATATCGGGCTGACTGTATGAGAAGCGGTCAATGTGCTCGGTCTTCAAGACATTGATCCGAGCATATGAGCAACAGTCAATGTGCTCGGTCATGGAGATTTTGAACCGAGCAGATGAGCAGTAGTCACTATGCTCGATCTTGGAGACTTTGAGCAAAGCATATAAGAAGTAGTCAATATGTTCAGTCCTGGAGATATTGAACCGAGCGTATGAAAAGCAGTCAATATGCTCGGTCTTGTAGACATTGAGCCGAGCGTAAGATAAACAGTCAATATGCTCGGTCTTGGAGACTTTGAGCCGAGCATATGAGAAGCAGTCAATATGCTCGATTCTGGAGACATTGAGCCGAGCGGATAAGAAGCAGTCAATATACTCGGTTTAGGAGACATTGAGCCGAGCGTATAAGAAGCAGTCAATATGCTAGGTCTTGGAGACATTGAGCCGAGCATATGAGAAGCAGTCAATATGCTCGGTCTTGGAGACTTTGAGCTCAGCATACGAAAAGCAAGCAATATGCTTGGTCTTGGAGACATTGAGCCGAGTATATGAGAAACACTCAATATGCTCGGTCTTGGAGACATTGGACCGAGTACAGGAGCAGCAGTCAATGTTCTCAGTTATGGAGATTTTGAACTGAGTAGATGAGCAGTAGTCAATACGCTCGGTCATGGAGACTTTAAGCCAAGCATATGAGAAGCAGTCAATATGCTCGGTCCTGGAGACTTTGAGACGAGCGTATGAGAAGCAGTCAATATGCTTGGTCTTGGAGACATTGATTCGAACGTTTGAGAGGCAGTCAATATGATAATTCTTGGAGACATTGGTTCGAGCGTATGAGAAGCAGTCAATATGCTAGGTCATGGACACAATGAACTGAGCATATGAGAAGCAGTCAATATACTCAGTCTTGGAGACATCGAGCCAAGCATTGAAGCAGTCAATATGCTCAGTCATGAAGACATTGAGCTGAGCATATGAGCAACAGTCAATATACTAACTCTTGTAGACTTTGACCTGAGCAAATGAGAAGAAGTCAATACACTCTATCTGGGAGACTTTGAGCCGAGCAAATGAGAAGCAGTCAATATGCTCGATCTTGAAAACATCGAGCTGACTGTATGAGAAGCAGTCAATATGCTCGATCTTCGAGACATTGGTCCGAGCACATAAGCAATAGTCAATGTGCTCGATCATGGAGATTTTGAACCGAGCAGATGAACAGCAGTCACTATGCTCGGTCTTGGAGACTTTGAACCAAGCATATGAGAAGTAGTCAATATGTTTGGTCTTGGAGACATTGAACCGAGCGTCTGAGAAGCAGTCAATATGTTCGGTCTTGTAGACATTGAGCCGAGCGTATGAGAAGTAGTCAATATACTCGGTCTTGGAGACTTTGAGCCGAGCATATTAGAAGCAGTCAATATGCTTGGTCTTGGAGATTTTGAGCTAAACATATGAGAAGCAATCAATATGCTCGATCTTGGAGACTTTGAGCCGAGTATATGAGAAGCAGTCAATGTGCTCAGTCTTGGAAACATCGAGCCGGCTGTATGAGAAGTAGTTAATATGCTCGGCCTAGAGACATTGAGCGAGGCGTATGAGAAGCAGTCAATATGCTCGGTCTTGGAGACATTGAGCTAAGCGTATGAGAAGCAGTCAATATACTGGGACTTGGAGATATTGAGCCGAGCGTATGAGAAGCAGTCAATATGCTAGGCTTTGGAGACATTGAGCCGAACATATGAGAAGCAGTCAATATGCTCAGTCATGGAGACATTGAGCTGAGTATATGAGCAGCAGTCAATATGCTCACTCTTGGAGATTTTGCGCAAAACATATAAGAAGAAGTCAAAATGCTTGGTCTTGAAAACTTTGAGCTGAGCATATGAGAAGCAGTCAATATGCTTGGTTTTTGAGATTTTAAGCCAAGTATATAAAATACAATCAATATGCTTGGTCTTGGAGTCATTGAGCCGAGCATATGAGAAGCAGTCAATATGCTCAATTTTGGAGACATTGAGTCTAGCATCTGAGAAGAAGTCAATATGCTCAGTCATGAAGACACTGAGCCGAGCATATGAGCAACAGTCAATATGCTCGCTCTTGGAGACTTTGAGCCGAGCATATGAGATTCAGTCAATATGCTCAATTTTGAAGATATTAAGCCCAGCAGACGAGTAGCTGTCAATATGCTCGGTCTTGGGGACATTGAGCGGAACATATGAGAAGTAGTAAATATATTCGGTCATGAAAATTTTGAGCCGAGTATATGAGAAGCAGTCAATATGCTCAGTCATGGAGACATTGTGCCGAGCATGTTAGAAGCAGTCAATATACTTGGTCTTGACGACATCGAGTCGAGCGTATGAGAAGTAGTTAATATGCTCGGTTTTGGAGAAATTTGTCTGAGCAGATGAGCAGCAATCAATATGCTCGGTCTTGGAGACTTTAAGCTAAGAATAAAAGAAACAGTCAATATGCTCAATCATGGAGACATTGAGCCGAGCGTATAAGAATTAGTCAATACACTTGGTCTTGGAGACATTGAGTCGAACGTATGAGAAGTAGTAAATATGCTAGGACTTGGAGATATTGAGCCTAGCATATAAGAAGCAGTCAATTTGCTCGGTCATGGAGACATTGAGCTGAGCATATGAGTAGTAGTCAATATGCTAACTCTTGGTGACTTTGAGTCTAGCATATGAGAAGATGTTAATATGCTCGTTCTTGGAGATTTTGAGCCGTGCATATAAGAAGCAGTTAATATGCTTGGTCTTGGAGATTTTGAGCCGAGCATATGAGAAGGAATCAATATACTCGATCTTGGAGACTTTGAGCCAGGCATATGAGAAGCAGTCAATAGGCTCAGTCTTGAATACATCGAGCTGAGTATATGAGAAGCAATCAATATGCTCGATCGTAGAGACATTAAGCCGAGCATATGAGAAGCAGTCAATATGCTTGGTCATAGAGACATTAAGCTGAGCATATGAGCAGCAGTAAATATGCTAACTCTAGAAGATTTTGAACCACGTAGATGAGCAGTAATCAATATGCTCGGTCCTGAAGCCTTTGAGCCAAGCATATGAAAATCAGTCAATATGTTTGGTCCTAGAGACATTGAGTCGAACGTATGAGAAACAGTCAATATGTTCGGACTTGGAGGCATTGAGCCGAACATTTGAGAAGCAATCAATATGCTAGGTTTTGGAGACATTGAGTTGAGCATATGAGAAGCTGTCAATATGCTCAGTCATGGAGACTTTGAGCCGAGCATATTAGAAATAGTCAATGAGCTTGATCTTTGAGATTTTGAGCCAAGCATATGAAAAGTAATCAATATGCTCGGTCTTGGAATCATTGAGCCGAGAATATGAGAAGCAGTCAATATGCTCGATTTTTGAGACATTGAGCAGAGTATATGAGAAGAAGTCAATATGCTCGGTCTTAGAGACATTAGGCCAAACATATGAGAAGTAGTCAATAAGCTCGGTCATGGAGATTTTGCACCGAACATATGAGAAGCAGTCAATATGCTCAGTCATGGAGACATTGAGCAGAGCATATGAGCAACAGTCAATATGCTCGCTCTTGGAGACTTTGAGCCGAGCATATGAGATTCAGTCAATATGCTCAATTTTGAAGATATTAAGCCCAGCAGACGAGTAGCTGTCAATATGCTCGGTCTTAGTGACATTGACCCGAACATATGAGAAGTAGTCAATATGCTCGGTCATGAAGATTTTGAACCGAGCATATAAAAAGCAGTTAATATGCTCGGTCTTGGAGACATCGACCGAGCATACGAGAAGTAGTCAATATACTCGATCATCAAGATTTTGATAAGAGCATATAAAAAGCAACCAATATACATGGTCTTGGAGATATTGAGCAGAGCATATGAGAAGCAGTCAATATGCTCTGTCATGGAGACATTAAGCCAAGTACATGAGAAGCAGTCAATATGTTCGGTCTTGGAGACATGGAGCCGAGTGTATGAGAAGTAGTCAATATGCTCAGTCTTGGAGACAATGATCAGAGCATATGAGCAACAGTCAATGTGCTTAGTCATGGAGATTTTGAATCGAGCAAATGAGCAGTTGCCAATATGCTCAGTCTTGGAGACTTTGAGCCGAGCGTATGAGAAGCAGTCAATATGCTAGGACTTAGAGACATTGGGCTAAACGTATGATAAACAGTCAATACGCCCTTGGAGACATTGAGCCGAACATATGAGAAGCACTCAATATGCTCGGTCATGGAGACATTCAGCTGAGCATATGAGCAGTAGTTAATATGCTAATTCTTGGAGACTTTGAGCCAAGCATATAAGAAGAAGTCAATATGCTCGGCCTTAGAGACTTTGAGCCGAGCATATGAAAAGCAATCAATATGCTTGGTCTTGGAGATTTTGAGCCAAGTATATAAGAAGCAATAAATATGTTCAATCTTGGAGACATTGAGCAGAAAGTATGAGAAGCACTCCATATGTTCGGTCTTGGAGACATTGAGCTGAGCGTATGAGATGCAGTCAATATGCTAGGTCTTGGGTACATTGAGCCAAGCATATGAGAAATAGTCAATATGCTCGGTTTTGGAGACATCGAATCAAGTGTATGAGAAGTAGTTAATATGCTCGGTCTTGGAGACATTGGTCCGAGCACATGAGCAACAATCAATATACTTAGTCATTGGGATTTTGAACCTACCAAATAAGCAGCAGTCAATATGCTCAATCTTGGAGGCTTTGAGCCGAGTGCATTAGAAGTAGTTAATATGCTCGGTCTTGAAGATATTGAACTGAATGTATGAGAAGCAGTCAATAGGCTCGGTCTTAGAGACATTGAGCCAAGCGTATGAGAAGCAGTTAATATGCTATAACTTGGAGATATTAAGTGGAGCGTATGAGAAGTAGTTAATATGCTAAGTCTTAGACATTGAGCAGAGCATATGAGAAGTAGTGAATATGTTCGGTCATAGAGACATTGAGCTAAGCATATGAGCAGTAGTTAATATGCTAACTCTTGAAGACTTTGAGCTGAGCATATGAGAAGTAGTCAATATGCTCGGTCTGGGAGACTTTGAGCTGAGCATATGAGAAGCAATCAATATGCTTGGTCTTGGAGATTTTGTGCCGAGTATATGAGAAGCAGTCAATATACTCGGTCTTGGAGACTTTAAGCCGAGCATATAAGAAGCAGTCAATATGCTCGGTCTTTGAGACATTGGTCCGAGCACATGAGTAGCAGTCAATGTGCTTGGTCATGAAGATTTTGAACTGAGCAGATGAGTAGCTGTCAATATGCTCAGTCTTGGAGTCTTTGTGCCAAGTATATGAGAAGCAATCAATATATTCGATCTTGGTGACATTGAGCCGAGAGTACAAGAAGCAATCAATATGCTCAGGCTTGGAGACATTGAGCCAAGCATATGTGAAGCAACCAATATGCTAGGTCTTGGAGACATTAAGCCGAGCATATGAGAAGCAATCAATATGCTCGGTCTTTGAGACATTGAGCCGAGCATATGAGAAGAACTCAATATACTCGGTCTTGAAAACTTTGAACCGAGCATATGAGAAATAGTTAATATGCTTGGTGTTTGAGATTTTGATCCAAGCATATGAGAAACAATCAATATGCTCGGTCTTAGAGTTATTGAGCCGAGCATATGAGAAGTAGTCAATATGCTCGATTTTGGAGACATTGAACCGAGTATATGATAAGAAGTCAGTATGCTCGGTCTTGAAGACATTGAGTCGAACATATTAGATATAGTCAATAAGCTCGGTCATAGAGATTTTGAGCTGAGCATATGAGAAGCAGTCAATATGCTCAATCATGGAGATATTGAGCCGAGCATATGAACAACAGTCAATATGCTCACTCTTGGAGACTTTGAGCCGAGCATATGAGATTTAATCAATATGCTCGGTCTTGGAGATAATGAGTCAAACATATGAGAAGTAGTCAATATGCTCGGTTATGGAGATTTTGAATCGAGTATATGAGAAGTAGTCAATATGCTCAGTCTTGGAGACATTGAGCCGAGCATATGAGAAGCAGTCAATATGTTCAGTCATGGAAACATTGAGCCGAGCATATGAGTAGCAGTATGATTACACCCAAAGTATAACGCGGTTATTTGTAGTACAGCTTTGGGGTGTCGATTCCATAGAGAAACAAGTTAATTGCAGAAGAAGGTGTAAACTTGAACACAAACGATAAAAGATTGATTGAAAGAATCTGAATTGTTGATTTTATGAAAATTATGTTAATGATTGAATAATTATAAAGAAATGACAAGGTTCCGAAAATCCTTCCTAGGTTTGTTGCTCTAATCCTAACTTGATTCAGTTGTTTTTATCTCGATTGCAAGTTTCACATCCCAAACAGGCAATCGAAAAATATTCGATTAAAGCGCATTTATAAATCCTAATGTAATTGTTATGAAATCTTCTTTACTTTCAAGCACACATGACCTAACTTATAAATTATCAAGAGACGATGATATGTCTAAATGACATTACCGCAGCAATGGACAAATCTATAAAAGAGATCTACCGGACTCAATCACACCCAAACAGGTACACATAAGAAAAGCATGACTGAACTTATATGGAAAAGAAACATGCAATCACCGGAGTAATAATAAATCTACTAATTAAATTAAAAATAAAATATAACAATGTTTAATGAAAATAATATCCAACTACAACCGAATCAAAGAAAGAAAAATAAGAACAACTATACCTAGGGATTCATCCCTTCGCCTTGCTTGGAGACTAGCCAGCCATGGGGCTCATGCTTCCTTGAGTTGCCTCCGGCCTCTCAATGATCATCCTCAGCTTGTCCTCCAAATTTTTACTTTCGGATTCCTCCTAAAAGCCCTTTGGATTGCTCCTAAAGGCCATCTGGAGTCACTCTCTGATGATTTCAGATGAGCTCCGATCTATTTCTCAAAGCTGAAGTGGAGTAGGCCTTTTATAGGGAAATACCATGAGTGCAATTTGTTTCCAATCCAATGTGGGATGTGGGATATAGAAATGTGTTTTCCAACCAATGTGGGATGTGGGATTTTAGCCCAAAATCACGCTGAAATCCCGCACAGCCTGATCTTTGTCTACTTAAACTGCCATAACTTTCTCTAGAAAAATTCTTTTGAAAAACCGTAAAATTCTCCAGAAAATAGACTTTCAGATATTTCTAAGCATATATGGCTCATCTCCTGGTTCTTCTTGTATCAATAAATTTTAATTTTCAAAGATGATTGATATGTACGTGCAATTCTGGCAATTTAGTGAAACTCATTTCCAGTGCGGGCAGTAGTTGTTGCTCTTTTAAGCCCTCTATCTTATCCTTTTGGAAGCATTCCTTCACTCCAGTATGCCTTGAGTCTTTGTGCTTCAAGCAATGATAACTTTTCCTCCTCTTTTGAGCTTAAAGTATTTGAAAATGCACCGAAGTAGATCAATGATCCAAGAATGATACTTTAGAGTTGTTAACGTATAAAAGTGCAATTAAAACCTAGATCAACCCTAAAATGCTAACAATTAAGTACTGTTAAGATGCATTTCATAACTCTCATCACAGTCCATATGCTCGGTCTTAGAGATTTTGAGCCGAGCATATGAGATTCAGTTAATATGCTCGGTCTTAGAGACATTGAGCACAACATGTGAGAAGCAGTTAATATGCTCGGTTTTGGAGATTTTGAGCTGAGAATATGAGAAGTAGTCAATATGCTCAGTCTTGGAGACATTGAGCCGATGATATGAGCAGCCGTCAATATGCTCACTATTGGAGACTTTGAGCCGAGCATATGAGAAGCAGTCAATGTGCTCAGTTTTGGAGACACTGAGCCGAGCATATGAGAAGAAGTCAATATGCTTGGTTTTGGAGACATTGAGCCGAGCATATGAGAAACATTTACTATGCTCGGTCTTAGAGATTTTGAGTTCCAGGTGGACTTTTGGGCTTCTTGCTTTTCAGACCCATGAAGGGTGCCTTGGTGTTTTGGGCCTTGGGCTTTTTTTTTTCCTTGGGCTTTCTGAAGGACGTCTGGACGTTTTTGGGATTTGGATCATTTTAGGCCCAACTTTTTTTAATCATGTTTTCAGACCTTTTTCTTGACATATGGCATGTGTCAGATTTATTGAATGTGTGCAGTCGCTTTTTGTAAAAAGTGATGACTCTCATTAATATTTTTCTTTCTTAGGGAATGAAATGGTGCCATAAGTTGACCAATGCCGCTTCGTTTGCCGCAGCAGGCTCTCTGGAGAACACGAAAGTAGCCTAGAGCATCCTAAATGCCATACCTTCCTACTCGTTCATTTTAATTTGCCTCGTTTGCCACGCCTCCTTTTCCTATCTAAGGGGGCTTTTGCTCCCATTCTTGAAAGTTTTTAGAAAGAAAGTTTGAGAGTGCTCGTCCTTATTCTACAGAGTTTGAAAGTATTCATCCTTGTTTTCAAAAGCTCGAGAATGCTCGGTGTTTGTGGAATTCTTGGTGAAAGGGTGTTTGGTGGATGCCTCAGCTCGGTAACCACTTTTAGTGTGGGTGTTTGGATTGTGGTGTTGAAGCGTCTCGCTAATGAGGTAGTGTTATTCATTTTCTAGGTGAGTCTCATTCTCCCGTTCTTCATGTCTTCAATAGATAGTTAACGAGATAGGCTTAGTAGTAGCAGAAATAGTAGCAATAGTAGTACTAGTACTTCCTCGGAGGAGAAGGAGTCGGACATGTCCTCTTCTAGAAGCGAGACCCCAGGAAGAGCCGAGGTCAATGAGGGACCTTTAGATATGGTGCCCTACGTACCTATGGTGGAGGAGTATGGAGGGGACTCCTCCTCTGATGATGTGGATGCAGCCTTGCCGGATATTAGAGGGGCCACGGCCATTCAGGAGAAGGAACAATGGGAGTTTGCTGCGAATGCTCTTCCCAGCCAGCTCAGGGAGGAGGATCTCGAGGTGATTCCCAAGGTATGCCGCATCCCTGGTGAATATGCCCTTTAGGTTAGCCGGGGTAGGGAAGAGGGCTTGCGATGCCCTACCGAGTCATGTGCTGTAATACTCGTATTTGTAAAGTAAGGGTAAATAAGTAATTTAATAAATTTGACATGGAATTAACCTAAAATATATGTGAAAGGTTTATTAGTATTTGAATAAAGCAATTCTAAAAAAAATAAAAAAGTCATGAACAGACCATAAGAAAAGGAAAAAGAAAAAGAAAAGAAAGAAATATGGGATGTGAACATCCCAGAAAACAGAAGAATACATAAGTAAAAAGTAAAGGAAAAAAAATTTCTTAAAAAAAAAATCAAAAGCATGGCAGCAGGTGCTGCCACCTGCTGCCAAGTTTATTATATGTGTGTCAAGTAGAAAGGAAGGTGTTTGTATGCCTTGCAGGTGGCTAAAAACGTGGAGGCTTGTAGGGGGTTGCCAAAGATCTTTTTTCACATCTTACTTATATATATATGAAGTATACGTAAACTTAAGTTATACTTGCCAAAATTTTGTTTAGTTTCCTTCAGTTGCTCTGTTTCTCTAAAAACTTGGGGACCAAAAGAAAGTTTGAAAGAGAAAATTTTTGAAGGGGTTTACGGGAGAATTTTATAGAGGGTCACGAGAAACTATCCGAAAAACAGAAGGTAATAACGTAATGTTTATTTTTTTGAATTTTTAGTATTCATGAAATTTCCCGAAAGTCAAAGTAGGAATTTTCAAAAGGTGTGGTTTGATGAGAGTCATAAAATGCATCTTAATAGTATTTAATTTATATCATTTTAAGGTTGATCTAGGTTTTAATTGCACTTTTATACGTTAACAACTTTAAAGTATCATTCTTGGATCATTGACTTATTTTGGTGCATTTTTAGGTACTTTAAGCTCAAAGGAGGAGGAAAAGTTATCATTGCATGAGGCACAAAGACTCAAGGCATACTAGAGTGAAGGAATACTTCTGGAAGGACAAGATTGAGGGCTTAAAAGAGCAACAACTGCTGCCCGCACTGGAAAGGTGTTTCACTAAATTGCCAGAATTGTCCGTACAGATCAATCATCTTTGCAAATTAAAATTTATTAATAAAAGAAGAACTAGGAGATGAGCCATATATGTTTCGAAAGATCCAGAAGTCTATTTTTTGGAGAATTTTACAGTTCATAAAAATGATTTTTCTAGAGAAAGTTATGGCAGTTTAAGTAGACAAAGGTTAGGCTGTGTGGGATTTCAGCGTGAAGGGCATGTGAAGGCTTAAATCTCACATCCAACATCGGTTAGAAACACATTTCTATATCCCACATCACACATCAGATTGGAAACATATTGCACTCATGGTATTTGCCTATATAAGACCCACTCCACTTCAGCTTTGAGGACCATCGGAGAATCTGAGATCATCTGAGATCATCAGAAAGTGAATCTAGAGGGCCTTTAGGAGCATTCCAGAGGGCTCTTAGGAGCAATCCGAAGTACTTTTGGAGGCCAAGCTGAGGAATCGCCAAAGCTTTCGCTACCAAGGGGGAGATGATCATTGAGAGGCTGGAGGCAACTCGATGACACATGAGCCCTATGGCCGGCTAGTCTCCATGCAAGGCGAAGGGATGAATCTCTAGGTGTAGTTGTTCTTATTTTCCTTTATTTGATGCAGTTGTAGTTTGGTATTATTTTCATTAAAAATTGTAACGTTTTATTCTTTAATTTAATTAGTAGATTTCTTATTAGTCCGGTGATTGCATGCTTCTTTTCCATATAAGTCTAGTTATGCTCTTCTTATGTGTATTTGTTTGGGTGTGATTCAGTTCGGTAGATCTCTTTTATAGATTTGTCCATTGCTGCGGTATTGTCATTTAGATATATCATCGTCTTTTGATAATTTATAAGTTAGGTCATGTGTGCTTGAAAGTAAAGAATAATTCATATCAATTACATTAGGGTTTATACATGCGCTTTAATTGAATATTTGTCGATTGCCTGTTTGGGATGTGAAACTTGCAATCGAGATAAAAACAACTAAATCAAGTTAGGATTAGGGCAACGAACCTAGGGAGGATTTCCAAAACCTTGCTGTTTCTTTATTATATTATCTATCAATTATTTACACAATTTTCACACAATCAACAATTTAGATTTTGTCATTTGATCTTTATCGTTTGTGTTGAGGTTCACACATTCTCTTGTAGTTATCTTGTTTCCCTGTGGAATCGACACCCAAAGCTGTACTACAATTACCGTGTTATACTTTGGGTGTAATCAAATTTTGGCGCCGTTTCCGAGGAAACATGCTTTAGTACAAAGAAGATTGTCAACTTTAAGACATAACGGTAGAAGAATTGTAGATAGTTTTTTCTTTTCAGCAGCTGTAAAGGCGGTAACTTCGTTCCTTCTTTTAGCTTGCTGTATTATTTTATTTTTTTTATTTTTTTTTCCTTCTTTCTTTTTATAGTATTTTTTTTTATTATTCTTCTTTTTTCTAAGTTTTAATTTTATAATTTTTTTTATTTATTTCCTCTCTGATTCATTTGGTGCATGCTTAGACCGAGAGATTTGCGAGGTAGATTCATTAGAGGATCCAAACTAGAATTACCCTCTCCTTCCGAGTCTGATAGTGAAACCTTTCCTAGATCAACCAATAGTGGAAACCCAAGTGAGATTTTAGAGGATTTTGTTAACATGGTCGATAACTTTAATGAGAATGTTGCTAGGACACTTCAGGATTACCTCCACCCGACACGCACAGCCACACCATCATGCATCATGTTTCCAGCCAATACTTGCCAATTAGATCTTAAACTAGGGATGATTCAGTTACTCCCTACATTTCATGACTTGGATAATGAAAACACATATGTGCACATTAGAGAGTTTGAGGAAGTAGTCGCGACTTTTCATAGTCAAGATGAAACCGATGACATTGTGAGGCTTAAGTTATTTCCTTTCGCTTTGAAGGATAGAGCCAAGAGTTGGCTATACTCACTAAGACCACGATCTATTGGGTCGTGGACTGAGATGACTCGAGCTTTCTTTAACAAATACTTTCCCCAATATAAGACCAATTCTTTGAAAAGGCAAATCTCCACCTTTGCACAAAAGGATAGTGAGACCTTATATTAGTCTTGGGAGAGATTTAAAGAGTTATTGAGTATGTGCCCTCACCATGGGTATGAGATTTGGTGCTTGATTATGCCCAAAACATAACGCGGTAGTTGTAGTATAGTTTTGGGGTGTTGATTCCACAGGGAAACAAGTTAATTACAAAAGAAGGTGTAAACCTCAACACAAACGATAAAAGATTAAATGAATCTGAGTTTGTTTGAGAAAAAAGGATAATTGTGTGAGTAGGTTTGAAATATAATTAAGAATGACAAGGTTCCGGGAATCCTCCCTAAGCTTGTTGCTCTAATCCTAACTTGATTCAGTTGTTTTTATCTCGATTGCAAGTTTCACATCCCAAACAAGCAATCAACATATATTCAATTAAAACACAATTATAAATCCTAATGTAATTGTTGTGAATTATTCTTTACTTTTAAGCACACATGACCCAACTTATAAATTATCAAAAGACAACGATATATCTAATGACAGTACCGCAGCAATGGACAAATCTATAAAAGAGGTCTACCGGACCCAATCACATCCAAACAGATACATATAAGAAAAGCATGACTGAACTTATATGGAAAGGAAGCATGCAATCACCGGAATAATAAAATAATCTACTAAATTAAATTAAAGAATAAAACATAACAATGTTTGATAAAAATAATACCAACTAAAACTGAATCAAAATATAGGAAAATAAGAACAACTACACCTAGGGATTCATCCCTTCGCCTTGATTGGAGATTAGTTGGCCATAGAGCTTATGCCTCCCTGAGTTGCCTCTAGCCTCTCAACGATCATCCTTAGCTCATCCTCCAAATTTTATACTTCGGATTCCTCTTAAAGGCCCTCTGGATTTACTCCTAAAGGCCCTCTAGAGTCACTCTCTAATGATCTCAGAAGATGATCTTAGAAGAGCTCCGATTGGTTGATGATTTTCGCTGAGCAGAGTGGGTCTTTATATAGGCAAACTCTCGGATTGCTATGTGTTATCTAGCCGATGTGGGATACTGTCCGGGTGCGCTCGATCGCGGCTTGTGCGTTCGATCATATATGCGCTGCAGAGTACCTTGCTCGATGTGGGATGTGCACTTGATCGCACTGCTTGTGCGCTCAATCGCAATACAGGTAGCAGTCCATCTTGTCCTTCCAGAAGCATGGGATCTTGGTCTTTTAAGCAACGATAGCTTCTTTTTCTCTTTTAAACTCAAAGTACCTGAAAATTACACTGAAATAGGTCAGTGGTCCATTAATATTACTTTAGAGTTATTAACACATAAAACCACAATAAAGACCGAGATCAATCCTAAAATGATAACAATTAACCACTGTTGAGAGGCATTTTATGACTCTCATCACAACCCCCAACTAGCTTATTGCTAGTCCCTAGCAATTCAAGTGAAATTAAGAGATGAATTCTATGGTGGGAATCAAAGTAAATGAAAAGCAATATTAGTGTTAACCAAGAGTAATTCATATTTTGTCTCAAAAATTGCACATAACACATGGCACAAAGAATCATTAAATTTCACCCAAATCCAAAAGTAATTCAAACATCAATCTTAAAATCGTTATTGACTCTTAACATCCATCTTACCACAATCCATTAATCCAAACACTCGGATGATTTTATGCATAACATTTATGAATACAAGTCTTGGCCTCTAAAAACATAATAAATTGCGTGACATCAATCACAAAAACAAGCTCCATATGCTTATATTTCAAACCACTCTCCACTATTGTAGAAAAAATCACACTACATTGGATCAATAGGTCTTTACGAAGCTTGTAACGTTAGGCTAAGGTAAAGGTTAAGAAGGAACGGGAAGGATTCAACAAGTAAAAAAACTTAATCTCTTAATTTTGAATACAACTCTTTAAGCACTGAATAACCTTACTTCAACACCTAACTCTTTCAACCATTTTTCGAGCATTTCTTTCAACAAATCACAAATTTTTTTCTTTTCTTTCTTTCTTCTTTCTTTGCCATAATTCATTTTTTTATTTTTTATTTTGGTACATAACCATTCACCTTTTTTTTCATCATTTTTTTTCTTTTTCTTTTCTTTTCCACAACCCCCAACTTATCTCCTTTAATGTACTTGGGTTGTGGTAGTGATATATTTTTTTTTTCATATTTCCACCTTTTACTCCTTTTAAGTGCTTCTCACAACATGTGTATAACTAAGTTCTTTTAAAAGAAAGGTAATGATAAAATATTTTTAGGCTCATAAAGGTAGGTAAATGGTTTATCGAAAGAAACAAGGCTCAATTTTTCTTTTCAAGAAAAAGGCTCAAATAGGTGACTAGTGATAAATATAGCAATGGTAGGTTTGAAAGGCTCAAACGGTTCAAAAATGGCCTATATCATATCCTAAGTAGTGTGCATTCTAGGAATTCGCTTCAAGTGATTATCAAGTAAGTTCTAGAGCTTGTCAAGACCGTAAAAGTATTCACAAAATAATCACATAAAACTTTTCTTAAATGTTTAAGATTAAGCATACTATCTTATCACAAACTAGAGTCTCCAACGAAATGAAGATTGATACTTAAATTAATTTCAAATCGAAGCAAGACTTAACTTCTTCTACATGCTATCTACTATCTCAATTAAGTTTATATAATTGACATGTAAATTGACTCTAAGGCTAACACAAAGCATTCTAAACACACACCAAGATGACACCAAGCAGTTCAACAGTTCAATGGTATACAATAAGAAATTTGTTTCCTTCACCCCCAACTGAAGATAAAAATTGTCCTCAATGTAAAAGCAAAAATTAAGGAAACTCCCTTTTTAACCAAAGGTGCATGGAGCTGAAAATCATGCACGACCAATTGAACCTCATGCTCAACTTCTTGTTGAAAGTCCGATCTACAACATAGAACAAACAAAAAAGAAAGCAACTGTGGTGTACCACCGTGTATTAGCACACTAAAAATTAAAATGGACTCAATAAAAACGAAACAAATAAAACAAAAGAAAGAAAAAGAAAAGTAAATACGTACCTGTGTTGTGTGGTCAAGATGCGTAGACTGGATCCATAAGCGGAATGTCTTCCGAATCTTGTCTATCGACTAAGATCTTAAGTCGTTGACCATTGACTTTGAAAATTCAACCATCCCTAGTATCTTCAATTTCTACCGCCCCATTTTCACAAACAATTTTCACTACAAAAGGGCCGGTCCACCTCGATCGAAGTTTTCCA
The DNA here is from genome assembly GCA_023935145.1 of Bretschneidera sinensis. Classification (NCBI taxonomy): domain Eukaryota; kingdom Viridiplantae; phylum Streptophyta; class Magnoliopsida; order Brassicales; family Akaniaceae; genus Bretschneidera; species Bretschneidera sinensis. The sequence goes on along the minus strand of CM043703.1, from coordinate 60,783,543 downwards.
GGATGCTTATGGAGTCTAGATTCATATAAGAACACCCAATCATTAGGTTTAAACGTTTTTCTCAAAATATTTTTATCATGGAATATTTTCATTTTAGACTTATAGATTCTAGAGCTCTCATAAGCATCGTTTCTTAACTCCTCCAACTCGGTCAATTGATATTTTCGAAGCTTACCTGCTTCTCCTATGTCAAAATTAAAATATTTGATTGCCCAATATGCTCGATGCTCGAGCTCTACAGGTAAGTGACAAGGCTCTCCATAAACAAGCCGATAAGGTGACATACCTAAGGGAGTTTTAAAAGCTGTACGGTAAGCCCAAAGTGCATCAACTAGTCTCAAAGACCAATCCTTGCGATCAGGGTTAACCTTTTTTTTTCTAGAATTTGTTTAATCTCCCTATTAGCAAGCTCTACTTGCCCACTAGTCTGAGGATGATAAGCAGTCAAAATTTTATGTAACACCCCGTATTTTCGCATCAAAGCTTCAAAAGAACAGTTGCAAAAATGTGTACCTTGATCACTAATTATAGCACGTGGTGTACCAAATCGAGATAACACATTTTCTTTAAGAAATTTAAGTACCGTTCTATTATCATTGCTTCGGCATGCTGCTACCTCTACCCACTTAGATACATAATCTATTGCCACAATGATATATAGGTATCCAAAAGAAGGACGAAAGGGTCCCATAAAATCGATGCCCCAACAATCAAAGATTTCAATTATTAAAATGGGGTTTAAGGGCATCATATTTCGCCGAGACACAGCTCCTAACTTTTGACACCTTTCACATGAGTGCCAATAGGTGTTTGTATCCTTAAACAAGGTAGGCCAATAAAATCCACACTACAAAATTTTTGCAGCGGTTTTTTTCATTGAAAAGTGGCCTCCACAAGCTAGGGAATGACAAAATTCTAAGACACGTGCAATCTTTTCATTCGGGATGCAACGCCTTAGAATTTGGTCCGGGCAGTACTTGAAAAGATAGGGGTCATCCCAATAAAAATTACATACCTCATATAAAAATCTCCTCTTGTCTTGAGCGCTCCAATCCACTGGTATCTCACCTGTAACCAAATAATTCATAATGTGAGCAAACCATGGCAAATAAGTAACAGAAAGTAAATGCTCATCGGGAAAGTCATCTTTGATCGGCATGTCATCAGATGTGTCATCAAATATGAGCCTTGAAAGATGGTCAGCCACTACATTCTCTACTCCTTTCTTGTCTTTGATGGTGATATCGAATTCTTGTAGGAGTAGGATCCATCGTATTAAGCGTGCTTTAGCATCCTTCTTTGTAAGAAGGTATTTGAGAGCTGCATGATCTGTAAAAATAAGGATAGGAGAACCAATTAAGTATGCACGAGATTTATCTAAAGCAAACACTACAGCTAGCAATTCTTTTTCAGTTGTGGAGTAATTCATCTGAGCACTATTCAAAGTCTTACTAGCATAGTAAATTACAAAAGGTTTTCAGTCTCTTCGCTGTCCAAGAACAGCACCTACAACGTAGTCACTAGAATCACACATTATTTCAAAGGGTAAATTCCAATCAGGTGACTGCATTATAGGTGCTGAAGTAAGCTTGCCAATCAGCGTTTTAAAGGCCTCTTGACAAGCTGGAGTCCACTCAAATGGGGCATCTTTAACTAGAAGGGCATATAATGGTCTAGATATGTTGGAAAAATTTTGTATGAACCTCCTATAAAAACCAGCATGACCAAGGAAAGATCTCACATCCTTTATTGTCTTAGGTGTAGGCAGTTTAAAGATTAATTCAATTTTAGATTGATCGACCTCTATTCCTCTAGAAGAGACAATATGCCCTAAGACAATGCCGGATGGTACCATGAAATGACATTTTTCCCAGTTTAAGACCAATTATTTTTCCCCACAACGAATTAAAACTCTTTCCAAATTCATTAAGCATGCATCAAATGAAGATCCAAAAACAGTCAGGTCATCCATAAAAACCTCCATGCAATTTTCAACCATGTCATTGAAAACACTCATCATGCAATGTTGAAAAGTGGCAGGGACATTACATAATCCAAACGGCATTCTACGAAAAGCATAAGTGCCAAAAGGACAAGTGAAAGTGGTTTTATCCTAGTCTTCTAATGCAATTTCTATTTGATAATAGCCAGAATAACCATCTAAGAAACAGTAAAAAGGATGACCAGCTACACGCTCAAGAATTTGATCAATAAAAGGGAGTGGGAAATGGTCTTTCCGGGTGGCAGTATTTAATTTTCTGTAATCAATGCACATATGCCACCCGGTCACAAGTTTGGTAGGGACTAACTCTCCTAGGTCATTCATTACCATAGTGACTCCAGACTTTTTGGGAACGACTTGTGTAGGACTTACCCATTTATTATCAGCTATGGGATATATAATACCCGCATCTAACGGTTTCAACACTTCATTTTTCATTACTTCTTTCATGGTGGGGTTAAGTCTACGTTGAGGGTCTCTACGAGGACTGGTTCCTTCATCCAAATTTATTTTATGGGAGCAGATTAGGGGACTAATTCCCTTCAAATTAGTCATGCTCCATCCTAAGGCTGATTTATGGGCAATTAAGGTCTGAATCGGTTTCTCATATTGGGTCTCAGATAATTCAGATGAAATAATGACAGAAAGGTATCACCTGGACCGAGAAATGCATGCTTTAAACCCTTAGGTAGTGGCTTCAAGTCGACTTTAGGTGCTGCCACACTTGGGGGGGTTTGTTTTTCACTTCTTTCTGGCAACTCTTCGAACCTTGGTTGCCATGGGTGGGTGTCATAATCCTGAGATTTGTCAAAAACAACACAAATATCGATTACATCAGTTTTATCATCAAATAAATCAATCTCAGAATTAACAAGAAAATTCTTAAAAGGATCAAAATCATGAGCCATGGAAACTCCCTCATCGATGAGTGACTCGAGCATATATAACTGGTGATTTTCATCCTCATCTTCGGACTGTTTTGCAACATTGAAAATGCTCACGTCTAAGGTCATGTTTCCAAAAGACAGCTTCATGAGTCCATTCCTGCAATTAATCAGAGCATTTGCAGTAGCAAGGAAAGGTCTACCCAAAATCAAAAGAATTTTCGAGTTAGTGTCAACAGCAGAGGTTGTGTCAAAGATTAGGAAATCAACAGGATAATAAAATTTATCAATCTGAATCAGCACATCCTCTACTACACCCCAAGGTACTTTGACTGAACGGTCAGCCAACTGTAACACCACACCGGTTGGTTTGATTTCCCCTAAACCTAGCTGTACATAAATGGAAAATGGCATCGGGTTCACACTAGCTCCTAGATCTAGTAAGGCTTGTCCAACTTCATGATTTTCAATGCTGCAAGCTAAGACAGCCTGGATCCTTTTATTTTGCGGGAATTTTTTCCTCAATTAAAGCACTAACTTGCTCAGTTAGGAATGCAGTTTTCTTGACATGGTGTCTCCTCTTAATTGTGCATAAATCCTTGAGAACTTTTGCATAGGTAGGCACTTGTTTAATCACATGTAAAAGAGGAAGATTGAGTTTCACTTGCCTTAAGTTCTCTAGGATTTCATTGTTTAAGTCTAGATTTTTCTTGTTTGACTTTAAGGCTTGAGGGTATGGTGCCTTAACAGGACTTTTGGTCACTTCAGGGTCTTTGGTCAGTTCAGTATTACTACTAGTTTGACCCTTTTCCACATCCTCGGATACATTCATTGGTGGGATGTGTAGTGACTTACCACTTCGGGTCACAATGGCATTTATATCTTTCAGGTTTTTCTGTGCCATATGTTGACCATGAGTTATGGACTGAGTTTGGGAAGGGAACTTACCTCGCTCAGTCATACTTGAGGAGCTCATTAACTTAGACACTTGGCTCCTAGTTTCTCTATTCTCTTCCATCACCTGCTTAAATAATGCCTCAAACCTTTGGTTTGTCTTACCTTGTGCCTCTATAAAGGCCTGTAAGGTGTCTTCTAGTGAGTTCCTAGAGGATGAGGGTGCATGATAAGGTACATGGGATGATCTAGGGGCTGCACATGCTGGTTTTCAGATTTTCAGCTGAAGTTGGGGTGATTTCGCCACCCCGGGTTATAAGTGTTAGAGAAAGGTGCCAGAGGCTTCTTGTACATGCCTAAGGAATTACATTGTTCCTCATACAGCCCTCTCATATTAGCAAATATGGGGCATTCTTGGAGGAAATGATCCACCCCGCCACACACAAAACACAGCTCTAAAGACTCGGCATGATTAGCCACATGTGTTTGCTTTGAGCCCTTCGTTTTTAATGCCTCTAACTCCCAAGTGAGCATTTCAACCTTAGCTTTCAGGTTGTCTTCTTCCCTAAGATGATGTATTCCTCCACTACTAGGGTTTCCTACAGGTCGTAACCTATTTGTGCTTTTAGTAGCACTAGGTCCAGTCCATGTATGAGCTTTCTCAGCAAGCTCATTAAGGTATTCAATAGCCTCATCGGGGTTTCTTTTTCAGAAATTCCCCATTGCACATCATCTCTACAAATTGGCATTCTCTATAGGTAAGACCCTCATAGAAATAGCTCACTAAATGCCAATTTTCATACCCATGGTGTGGGCACATACTCAACAGCTCTTTAAATTTCTCCCAAGACTGATATAAAGTCTCGTTTTCCTTTTGTACAAAGGTGGAGATTTGTCTTTTCAACGCATTAGTCTTATGTTGAGGGAAGTACTTGTTAAAGAAGGCCCGAGTCATCTCAGTCCATGACCCAATAGATCGTGGTCTAAGTGAGTATAGCCAACTCTTAGCTCTATCCTTCAAAGCAAAAGGAAAGAACTTAAGTCGCACAATGTCAGTAGTTGCACCTTGATCATAGAAAGTTGCGACTACTTCCTCAAACTCCCTAATGTGCACATATGGGTTCTCGTTTTCCATGCCATAAAATGTAGGGAGTAACTGTATCATCCCTGTCCTATGATCTAATTGGGGAATGTTGGCTGGAAACATGATGCAAGATGGTGTGGTTGTGCGTGTAGGGTGGAGGTAATCCTCAAGGGTCCTAATAGGTTGATCCTCGTGTTCACTCATTTCCTCAGGACTAGATGGATTATCAAACAAAGGGTTTAAAAAGGTTCCTTCTGTCTCTAGCACAGGCCTACAGGCAAATCTACCCTAAGTGTCCCTATATCTGGGCATGCAAGATCACAAAATATCAAATAAAATGCTGAAAGAAACTATTTACAATTCTTCTATTGTTATGTCAAAAGTTGACAAACTTCCTTGTACTTAAGCGCGTTTCCCCAGCAACGGTGCCAAAATTTGATCATGCCCAAAAATAACTCGGTAGTTGTAGTATAGTTTTGGGGTGTCGATTCCACAGGGAAACAAGTTAGTTACAAAAGAAAGTGTAAACCTCAACACAAACGATAAAAGATTAAATGAATCTGAGTTTGTTTGAGAAAAAAAGGGTAATTGTGTGAATAGGTTTGAAATATTATTAAGAATGACAAGGTTCCGGGAATCCTCCCTAGGCTTGCTGCTCTAATCCTAACTTGATTCAGTTGTTTTTATCTCGATTGCAAGTTTCACATCCCAAACAAGCAATCAGCATATATTCAATTAAAACACAATTATAAATCCTAATGTAATTGTTGTGAATTATTCTTTACTTTTAAGCACATATGACCCAACTTATAAATTATCGAAAGACGACGATATATCTAATGACAGTACCGCAGCAATGGACAAATCTATAAAAGAGGTCTAGCAGACCCAATCACATCTAAACAGATACACATAAGAAAAGCATGACTGAACTTATATGGAAAGGAAGCATACAATCACCGGACTAATAAAATAATCTACTAAATCAAATTAAAGAATAAAACATAACAATGTTTGATAAAAATAATACCAACTACAACTAAATCAAAATAAAGGAAAATAAGAACAACTACACCTAGGGATTCATCCCTTCGCCTTGCTTGGAGATTAGCTGGCCATAGAGCTTATGCCTCCTTGAGTTGCCTCCGGCCTCTCAACGATCATCCTCAGCTCATCCACCAAATTTTATACTTCGGATTCCTCTTAAAAGCCCTATGGATTTACTCCTAAAGGCCCTCTAGAGTCACTCTCTAATGATCTCAGAAAATGATCTTAGAAGAGCTCCGATTGGTTGATGATTTCCGCTGAGTAGAGTGGGTCTTTATATAGGCAAACTCCCGGATTGCTATGTGTTATCTAGCTGATGTGGAATACTGTCCGGGTGCACTCGATCACAGCCTGAGTGCGATCAATCACACATGCGCTCGATCATGGCTTATGCGTTTGATCGTATATGCACTGCAGAATACCTTGCTCGATGTGGGATGTGTGCTCGATCGCAGTGCTTGTGCGCTCGATCGCAATACAGGCAGTAGTCCATCTTGTCCTTCCAGAAGCATGGGATCTTGGTCTTTTAAGCAACGATCGCTTCTTTTTCTCTTTTAAACTCAAAGTACCTGAAAATTACATTGAAATAAGTCAGTGGTCCATTAATATTACTTTAGAGTTATTAACACATAAACCACAATAAAGACCGAGATCAATCCTAAAATGCTAACAATTAACCACTGTTGAGAGGCATTTTATGACTCTCATCAGCGCTTGATGAGCTATTTTTATGAGGGACTTACATATAGAGAGCGCCAATTCGTAGAGATGATGTGTAATGGTGAATTTTTAGAGAAAGATCCTGATGAGGCCATAGAGTACCTCAATGAGCTTGCTGAAAAAGCTCACACTTGGATTGGACCTAGTGCTACTGAAAGCACAAATAAGTCACGACCTATAAGGAACCCAAATGATGGTGGAATTTACCATCTTAGGGAAGAGGATAACCTTAAGGCCGGTCGAGATGCTCATTAGGGAACTAGAGGTATTAAAGACTAAGAGCTTAAAGCCAACACACGTGGTTAATCATGCAAAATCTTTTGAACCATGTTTTGTATGTGACAGGGTAGATCATCTTGCCCAAGAGTGTCCCACATTTGTTGAGATGAGAGGGATGTATAAGGAACAATGTAATGCCTTAGGCATGTACAAGAAGCCTTTGACACCCTTCTTTGATGCTTATAATCCGGGAAGGTGAAATCACCCCAATGTCAGCTGGAAGTCTGAAAACCAGCAACTTGCACAACCTCCTACACCATATCTTGAACCATATCATACACCCGTATCTTCTAGGAGTTCTTTAGAAGATACTTTACATGCCTTTATTGAAGCACAGGGGAAGACTAATCAAAGGCTTGAATCTTTAATTGTGCAGGTTGTTGAAGAACATAAAGAGATAAAGAGCCAAGTGTCCAAGTTAATGAGCTACTTGAGTGTGACTGAGCGAGGTAAGTTCCCTTCTCAAGCTCAGTCCACATCTCATGGTCAGTACCTGGTGCAACAGAATGTGAAGAAGGTGAATGGCATTGAGACAGTAAGTGGTAAATTATTACACATCCCAACAACGAAAAAATCAGAGGATGTGGACGAAAGCCACCAAGCATACATAATGGACTCATTCATGGAAAAGGTCCAGCACTTTAATCCATTGGAGTTCACCTTCACTAATGGCTTCACAAGAGCATATATCGAGCCAGAATTTGCGGGTGTTATTGATGACATCCTTGAGACCACTCAAAAACATACAAGCACCAAATTTAGCAATGAAGCAGTGGCGGGTGCATTCAACCTATGTTTTTCTAGGATGGAATAAGAGCGTCTGGTTGAAGACGTAAAACTTAGCGATCATGGGAGGCAACCCACAACATATCCTTTTATTTTTTTCGTATTTCTTTTTCTTGTTTATTATTAGTATTTTGTTATTTTCCAGTATTAACCTCGCATTTCTTTTTTCTTTTTTCAGGGACAAATATACGAAGCAGTTCAAATGGTGGAGCATAATTTTCAGCTTTTGTGCACCTTTGGCTACAAAGGGAGTTTCCTTTACTCTTTCTTTTACATTGAGGTCAATGCAATTTTAAAGTTAGGGGTAGAGGAAATGCATCTCTTTGTTTTCATATTCTTTATTTCCATACATTTTTTTCTTTTTCCATTGAACTGCTTGGTGTCGTTCTCCCTTTTTGTTTGCTTTTAGCATGCTTGGTGTTAGCTTTAGAGTTTATTCACATGTCAATGATATGAGCTTAATTGAGATAGCATATAGCATTTAGAAGAGATTAAATCCTATTTCGGTTTGAAATTAATTTAAGTATCAATCTTCATTTGGTTTGAGACTCTAGTTTGTGGTAAGATAGTATGATTAGTCTTAAACATTTAGAAAAGTTTTATGTGTGATTATTTTGTGAATGGTTTTGCGGTCTTGACAAGATCTAGAACTTACTTGATAACCACTTGAGGCGAATTCCTAGAATGCACATTACTTAGGATATGATATTGGCCATTTTTGGACCGTTTGAGCCTATTAAACCTACAATTGCTATATTTACCACTAGTCACCTATTTGAGCATTTTCTTGAAAAATAAGTGAACCTTGTTTCTTTCAATAGCCCATGTACTCATCTTTATGAGCCTAAAGAGAATATTTTATCCTTATCTTTCTCTTAAAAGAACTTAGTTATACACATTTGTTGAGAAACACTTAAAAAGAGTAAGGATGGAAATATGAGAAAATATCACTACCATAACCTAAGTACATTAAAGGAGATTAGTTCGGGGTTATGTAAAAGAAAAAAAATGAAAAAAGAGTTGAATGGTCTTATGCCAAAATACAAAAGAAAAGTGAATTACGGCAAAGAAAGAAGAAAAGAAAAGAAAAGTGGTGATTTTGAAAAAAAAAAGAAAAGAAAAGTGCTCGAAAAATGGTCGAAAAAGTTGGGTGTTGAAGTAAGGTTATCTAGTGCTTAAAAGTGATTGTGCTTAAAGCTAGAAGATTGAGTTCTTTTTCTCGTGAATCTTTCCCATTTTTTCTTAACCTTTACCTTAGCCTAACGTTACAAGCCTATTAAAGACCTATTGATCCAATATAATGTGATTTTTCTACAATAGTGAAGAGTGGTTTGAAATGCAAGCATATAGAGCTTGTTTTTGTGATTGACGTCACAAAATTTATCATGTTTTAGAGGCCAAGACTTGTATTCATGAATATTATGCATAAAATCATCCGGGTGTTCGGATCAATGGTTTGTGGTAAGATGGATGTTAAGAGTCAATAACGATTTTAAGATTGATGTTTGGATTACTTTTGGATTTGGGTGAAATTTAATAATTCTTTGTGCCGTGTGTTATGTGCAATTTTTGAGACAAAATGTGAATTACTCTTGGTTAACACTAATATTGCTTTTCATTTACTTTGATTCCCACTGTAGAATTCATCTCTTGTTTTCGTTTGAATTGCTAGGGACTAGCAATAAGCTAGTTGGGGGTTGTGATGAGAGTCATAAAATGCATCTTAACAGTACTTAATTGTTATCATTTTAGGGTTGATCTAGGTTTTAATTGCACTTTTATACGTTAACAACTCTAAAGTATCATTCTTGGATCATTGATCTATTTCGGTGCATTTTCAGGTACTTTAAGCTCAAAGGAGGAGGAAAAGTTATCATTACTTGAGGTACAAAGACTCAACGCATACTGGAGTGAAGGAATGCTTCCGGAAGGACAAGATGGAGGGCTTAAAAGAGCAATAGTTGTTGCCTGCACTGGAAAGGAGTTTCACTAAATTGCCAGAATTTCCCGTACAGATCAATCATTTTTGCAAATTAAACTGTATTGATACAAGAAGAATAAGGAGATAAGCCATATATACTTAGAAAGATCCAGAAGTCTATTTTCTAGAGAATTTTATAGTTCGAAAAAATAATTTTTCTAGAGAAAGTTATGGCAGTTTAAGTAGACAAAGGTCAGGCTGTGCGGGCTATGCGGGATTTCAGCATGAAGGGCATGTGAAGGCTTAACTCCCACATCCTACATCGGTTAGAAACACATTTCTATATCCCACATCCCACATTGGATTGGAAATATATTTCACTCGTGGTATTTGCCTATATAAGACCCACTCCACTTCAGCTTTGAGGACCATCAGAGAATCTGAGATCATCTGAAATCATCAAAAAGTGAATCCAGAGGGCCTTTAGGAGCAATCCAGAGGGCCCTTAGGAAGAATCCGAAGTACTTTTAGAGGGCAAGCTAAGGAATCACTGAAGCTTTCGCTACCAAGGAGGAGATGATCGTTGAGAGGGCGGAGGCAACTCGAGGACGCATGAGCCCCATGGCCGGCTAGTCTCCAAGCAAGGCGAAGGGATGAATTCCTAGGTGTAGTTGTTCTTATTTTCCTTTATTTGATTCAGTTGTAGTTTGGTATTATTTTTATTAAACATTTTTATGTTTTATTCTTTAATTTAATTAGTAGATTTCTTATTAGTCCGGTGATTGCATGCTTATTTTCCATATAAGTTTAGTCATGCTCTTCTTTTGTGTATTTGTTTAGGTGTGATTGAGTCCGGTAGATCTCTTTTATAGATTTGTCCATTGCTACGATATTGTCATTTAGATGTATCGTCGTCTTTTGATAATTTATAAGTTAAGTCATGTGTGCTTGAAAGTAAAGAATAATTCATATGAATTACATTAGGGTTTATACATGCGCTTTAATTGAATATTTGCCGATTGCCTGTTTAGGATGTGAAACTTGCAATCGAGATAAAAATAACTTAATCAAGTTAGGATTAAGGCAATGAACCTAGGGAGGATTTTCGAAACCTTGTTGTTTCTTTATTATATTATCCATAAATTATTTACACAATTTTCACACAATCAACAATTCAGATTTTGTCATTTGATCTTTATCGTTTGTGTTGAGGTTCACACTTTCTCTTGTAGTTATCTTGTTTCCCTGTGGAATCAACACCCCAAAGCTGTACTACAATTACCGCATTATACTTTGGGCATAATCATGGTTTATGAAGAATTCAAGAATAAATTAGAAATTTAATATAAATATTAAAGTTAGGTGGTGACGATCAGCAAACGGGAGAAATTTCTGAGAGGAACGGGAAAGGCAAGAAAGTAATCCACGGGTAGCTTTAAGTGCTTGATTACGCTCAAACTAATATGCAGTTATTGTGTATAGTTGAGGTGTTAATCCCACCAGGAAAAGCGATCTACAAAGGAAAAGTGCAAACCTTAACACAAACAATAACAATCAAGTGAGAAAATATGAATTTTGATAATGATGTAATTGTGAGAAAATTGTGTAAATAGATTGAAGAATATAATAAAGCAATAACAAAGTTCTGGGAATCCACCCTAGGTTCGTTGCCTTATTCCAATCTTGATTCAGTTGTTTCTATCTCGATTGCAAGTTTCACATCCCAAACAGGTAATCGACAAATATTCAATCAAAGCATATGTAAACCATAATGTAATTAATATGAATTACTATTTACTTTTGATTTAATCACACATGACCTATCCTATAGATTTATCAAGAAACGACAATATATCTTAATGACAATATCGCAGTAATGGACAAACCTAAAAGATAAATCTACTAGACTCAATCACATCCAAACAATCTTGACATAAGAAGAGCATGACTAGACTTATATCGAGGAGAAAGATATAATCACTGGATTCAGAGAAAATCTTCTAATTAAATTAAAGAGTAAATTATAACAATGTTTTGACAAAAAAATCCCAACTACAACTGAATCAATTAAGGAAAATAAGAACAACTACACCTAGGGATTCATTCTTTCGCCTTGCTAGGAGATTAGTTGGGCATGGGGCTCATTCTTGAACACTTTGATGGAGGAGAATATAACAGTCTTCTTATGTTTTCCAGCCTTAATGATATCTCTTTTCTTAAACTCTAAGTGATCTATTTATAATACAAAAGGTCCAAGGGTGTTTTCAGGTTTAAACCATCATTAAAGTCCTAATTAGGTCATGACACGGAGCAGGGGATCGTGTGCGCACCGCGGCTCATCCTTTTCCTTGTTTTCTTCACTTTCTAGAGGCCGCGGCCTTGCCTGGTCCAAGCCGCGGCTCTACCTGATGGCATCCTTGCTCTTTTGGGCTTAGTTCTGGAGGCTGAGGCTTAGACTTCTTCAGGCCGTAGTGCACATACTTAAGACTTGATTTCTCTTCATTTTTTCCTTCCGCAACCACTCCTTCACCTTGATATGTATGGAATCTTAGTGCTTTAAGCAACGATAGCTTTTCCATCTCTTTTAAACACAAAGTACCTGAAAATGAACCGAAACAAGTCAATGATCCAAGAATATCACTTTAGAGTTATTAAGTATAAAAGTGCAATTCAAACCTCGATCAACCCAAAAATGTTAACAAATAAGTATTGTTAAGATGCATTTTATAACTCTCATCATAACCCCTAACTAGCTTATTGCTAGTCCCTAGCAATTCAAGCGAAAACAAGAGATGAATTCTATGGTAGGAATCAAAACAAAGTAAAGTAATGCTAGCGTTAAACCAAGAGCAATTCACTTTTTGTATCAGAAATTGCACATAATACACAGCACATAGAATCATTAAATATCACTCAAGTCCGAAAGTAATCCAAACATCAATCTTAAAATTGTTATCGACTCTTAACATCCATCTTACCACAATCCATTAATCCGAACACCCGGATGATTTTATGCATAACATTCATGAATACAAGTCTTGGCCTCTAAAATATTTAATTTGCGTGACATCAATCATAAAAACAAGCTCCATAGGATCACTTTTCAAATCACTCTCCACTATTATAGAAAATTCACACCACCTTGGATCATTAGGTCTTTAATAAGCTTGTAATGTTAGGCTAAGGTAAAGGTTAAGAAAGAACGGGAAGGTTCCAATAAATAAACATAACCTACTTTAAGCACTGGATAACCTTACTTCAACACCCAACTCTTTCGATCATTTTTCGAGTATTTTTCTCAATAAATGACCATTTTTTTCTTTTCTTCTTTCTTTGCCATAATTTTTCTCTTTTATTTATTTATTTATTTTGGCATAAGACTATTCACCTTCTTTTTCATTCTTTTCATTTCATTTCATTTCTTTTCTTTTCCACAACCCCCAACTTATCTCCCTTAATATACTTAGGTTATGGTAGTAATATTTTTTCATATTTCCATCCTTACTCCTCTTAAGTGCTTCTCTACAAATGTGTATAACTAAGTTCTTTTTAAAGAGGGGTAAGGATAAAATATTTTTAGGCTCATAAAGGTAAGTAAATGGGTTATCGAAAGAAACAAGGTTCAAATCCTTTTTCAAGAAAAAGGCTCAAATAGGTGACTGGCGATAAATTTAGCAATGGTAAGTTTGAAAGGCTTGAACGGTCCAAAAATGGCCTATATCATATCCTAAGTAATGTGCATTCTAGGAATTCGCCTTAAGTGATTATCAAATAAGTTCTAGAGCTTGTCGAGACCGCACAAGTATTCACAAACAATCACACATAAAACTTCTCTAAATGTTTTAGACTAATCATGCAATCTTACCGTAAACTAGAGTCTCAAACCAAATGAAGATTGACACTTAAATTATTCTCAAACCGAAGCAAGATTTAACTTCTTCTAAATGCTATATGCCATCTCAATTAGGCTCATATCATTGACATATGAATTAACTACAAGGCTTAACACAAAGCATGCTAAAAACAAACAAAAAGGGAAGGTGACACCTAGCAGCTAAAAAAAAAAGAAATATGTTTCCTTCACCCCCAACTTAAAAATTGCATTGTCCTTAATGTGAAAGATAAAGTAAAGGAAACTCCCTTTGTAAGCAAAAGTGCACAGAAGCTGAAAATTGTGCACCTCCATTTGAACTGCATACCATTCTTCTTGCTGAAATTCTCATCTACAACATAGAACAAAGCAAACAAAAAGAAAGCAACTGCGGTGTGCCATAAAGATTCCTACCGTATGTTAGGGTAATACAAGAAATCTAAATAATTAACTAAAAATGAAAAATAAAGTATGAAAAATAAAATAACGAAAAAGAAGACAAAATATATGTTAGTACAGTCATCTGATAATAAATAAAATAAAATAAAAGGAGACAAACAAGATAGAACCCAAAACTAATCTTCAATGTCTTCATTCGATGAGTGCCAAATATTGCATATTTTAGCCCCTTAACTTACATTTGTTAGCTTAGGAATTTGTTACTTTGAGTTGTTTATTTTATTTTTTTACAGATTTATAAGCACTTAGAAAGGAGTTTCACTAAATTGCCAGAATTGCCCATACATATTAGTCATTTTTGCGGATTGAACTGTATTGATTCAGGAAGAATCAGAAGATGAGCATATATGCTTGGAAAGATCCGGATGTCTATTTTCTGGGGAATTTTATGGCTCATAAATATGATTTTTCTAGAGAAAGTTACGGCAGTTTTAGTAGACAAAGGTCAGGTTGTGTGGAATTTCAGCGTGGGTAGAAGTTTTGAAGGGCATGTGAAGGCTTAAATCCCACATCCCACATCGGTTGGAAACATATTATATATCCCACATCCCATATCGGTTGGAAACACATTATATATCCCACATCCCACATCGGATTGGAAACACATTGCACTCATGGAGTTCCCCTATAAAAGCCCCATTTCACTTTATCAAAAAGGTGTGCAATCTGGAGGATTTCTTCGTGCAATCTGGAAGGCTTTGCTACCAAAGGGAAAAGCGCCGCACAGCAGCTGTGAGTGGAATTTCTTTATCCATGTATAGTCAGTTTTAATTTTTTTCTTTTGAGTTTAAAGTTTTATGTTTAGCACTTTAATTGTGAAATTTAGTTTCATAATCATGAAAGGTTAAAAACTTCATCTAAGGCTGAAGATGAAGCCTCGCCATTGTTTGGCATAATATTTTCAGATATGTTCATACAATTCAGATATTTTTAGTTTAATGTTTTGTTTCAATTGTTTGAGTAAATTCTTATGATTGATTGTGTTTAAATTGTTCAAATTGGATATTCCTTGTGTTTCATCTGCCGGATACGGTAGATCATCCAAAGTAAATTGGATATCCATTGTGATTCTAAAGGAATACATTGGATTATTTGGTTGAATTAGGGTACTCATTGTGATTTGTATAATGGTGGATTCATGGAATTATTTAATACATTACTTGTATATAGAACATGAAAATATATGCTTTACTTTGGTGGGGTGGATTCAGAAACCTTTGTATCTTTATTATTTATTTTAAATCAATTTAGTTTAAGTTTATATTTTTTGCAAGATACAATTCAAAAATTTGGAACTAGGTTAACATAAGTTTAGTTTAGATAAAAATCTATTTTCACGATGTAATTCCCTGTGGATTCGACCTCGCACTTGCACACACTATATTGCAAACGACTCGTGCACTTGCAAGTAATTTAAAACTCACAACACACCCCATTGAATGCACCCCGATCTAATATATTGATAAGAATGCAGAACCGCGATGTTCTTCGTTGGCCCCCAAAATTTGTATACTCTAGTGATGACAAAGATCAGTCCAAGTGGTGCTGGTTCCACAAGGATCATATCGAGGACGGGATTGAAGAATGGGATAGGAGAAGTCCCGAGGAATGACGAGCATTGAAAATCATATCGAGTCCTCATTCATCGAGGGTATTTAAAAGAGTTCGCTGGCTCCCACAGTAGTTACCCTCAGAGGCGTAGTCCCGACAGACCTTTTGGATGAGGTTTCGAGCTATGGAACTCTGAGTGAGACTTTCGGTGTAGTCTGAGGTGAAACCATCAGAGGAATTCAAGCCCTTGAAAGGATCAAAGTCTGAGAAAGAACCCAAATGAGAAAAAATAAGTGACAAAAACCATCAAACCATAGCTATCGACACTATCAAAAAATATATGGAATACCAATATAAAGAGGACACTCATCCCAAGCCCGAAAAGTATACGCTTGATCAGTAGTATCTGTCAGCATGCCACATCAAAGGATCAAAACTAAGCAAGTGATCTCTTTCACGAACAACGATCTAGAAGGAGTGCAGACACCCTATGATGATGCAATGGTTATAACCTTTTTCATTGCAAATTACAATGTGGAGCGGATTTTGGTTTATAATGGGAGTTTAACAGATATTTTGTACTACAATGCCTTCAAAAATATGAAGCTGAGGGATGATCAGCTAAAGCCTGTAGCCTCCCCACTCTACAACTTCTCAGGGAAACCTATATTCGTAGAATGTAATATAGTTTTACCTGTGACAGTAGGATTGACACCTCGACAAACCATTGTGATGACAACCTTTTTGGTTGTCAAACACCCATATTATTACAATGGATTGCTAGGAAGACCAACGCTAAATGAGATAAGAGTTGTGGTGTCAACCTGTCATGTAAAGATGAAGTTCCCTATAGAGAACGGGATTGAATAAGTCCAAGGAAATCAGCAAGCATCTCGATCGTGCTACCATAACTTAATTAGGGCCCACCAAAAAGCTGAGGCCCTACCCATAGAAGTTGAGAATTTAACTAATGGCTCCACTGAATAAGGGAAGAGATGGGAGAACTGTGGACATAAGGCCAACCCCTCCCACATAAGGGGATAAGGCCAAGTTAGGAACCTTCGAAAATTTTTATCATAGGAGTTTAATTTTATCTTTTCTTTTTATGTAATGTCGGCTAAGTTATCGATAAAGACATCATCTAGGCTAGTTATTAATAAAGTCATTTTTTTTAAAAATCATTGCTTTACCAAAGATTCATTTCTCTTCAGAAGCCTTTTTCAATCAAGGCTAAGGAAAAATGACCTAGACTCTTCTCAGAAGCCCTTTTCGATCAAGGTCGAGAAGAGAACAAGTTCCCTCCATTATCAGAGGTGTCCTCGTCGAAAGCCAGAGAAAAAAAGCTATGAAGAACAAACCTTGCAAAATATCAAAAGAAAGTAGGCAACGAAGGTCTACACCCATAGTGGTTATTAAAATATAAAAAGATCTAAGGCATTATTAGCCTTTTTCTTACATATAAACCTAAAAGCAAAAGTAACAAAAGTGAAAGGGATGGACACCTACTCGTCCCCCACTACATCAACTTCTTCATCATCAACACCACAATTCTCAACTCTGTCTACCCACGCAATAGCTCTAGTTTTAACTTTTTCACCATCCTCAACATATCCACCTCCCTTAACAACAGTTGTGGTATCCTCTACAACAATCTCAATCATCGAAAAATCTAAGTCAGGGTAATTCTTAGACGTCATGGCCTTAGCATCTTCGAAGCCAACAAGGTAGTATCCCCTAGCCTCCTTGGAAATTACCTTGTTGAAGGCCTCAGAGTCTTTGAAAGCCTTCACATCTCTCTTTCCAACAACCTTAAGTTCAGTAGACATAGCCACTGATTGTTGATACTCCTTCAAAGCTTCATTTTGAGCATCCCTCATATGAGTGCTCAAGGATGAAAGTTGAACCGTCATCGACTCAACTTATTCATCCTTCCTTAAAAGAGAGGATTGTAGACTAGCAACTAAAGCCTGATGCTCCTCCATTTGTCTATTGATCTCAACAAAATGTTGAGTTAAAATTCTTGAGATGATACTGACCTGAAAAAAGATAGAATCTAAATCAGAAAGCTTGGGATGTAAAGTCAAACCAAAAAGATAAATATAAAGAACAAAAGAGTTACATTTACTTAAAGCTCCATCAACGTGTTGTATTTTTTCTTGACGTACCAATTAGGAAGAAACACATTATTTATTAAGGGGGATCCAAGACCTAAAACTGTGATATGCGATGAAACAATAGAAGATGGAGTATTAGTGAAAGTCATAACAAGATACGAAGGAATCACGCTGATCTGATCTTCAGATGAAGTTGAACGATGCTTTCTCTTATCAGATCTGTGACTGTTGGCACCTTCATCGATTACATTCTTCTCGGGCCATTTAGCTTCCCTCGAAACTTGGGCTCAATTATAGATAATTAAATAATTAAATAGTCACTTAAATCTTGATAATCGATGATAGATTTTGTTGACTACCATCATAATTGAGAAAATGTTGAGGGAAATCAATGTAGAAAACGTAGTGAAAATTTAAAATTTTTTATTGATTCCTATAAACCCTAATCATCTTATGATTTACATAGAACACATATTGAACAAGAACATTCAAGGTTTATAATTGTTACCTTTGATTTATTGTGTTATTGTCTCCTTGAAGTTGCAATTTCCAAATTCACCAACATGCTCAAATTCAAATTCTCACAATTTTTAATTCACAATAATCACAAAATTATGTTATCTTTAAAGATAGTCCACACAGGGTAAATCCCTAATTAGGATTTGTCTCTCAATTAGCTCTTTATTTTGTGGAAGAAGAATAAATAAACCCTAGGACAAACTTGTGTATAGATTATGTGCTAGCAAAGTTTTGCACACTTATACACTATTTATAGTGTTAGGGTTAAGTGCAACTAACTATCACTATAAGAAATATGACTTTTCACAATGAGCTTTTGCAAGATTTTTTTTGTCATTGTGATAGGTTTCCTTATGGAACGACACAAAATTTTTGTTGTGATAAGTTGTTTCTAAAAGAGAAATTTCCCTTCCCTCTCCATGGTGCAAAAATTTTGGCCAAAATTTCATAATTTTATCATTTCATTATGAATAATTGTCATTGCATTGGGTTTATCACTTAATGCAACAAAAATTAACATTGCTCCATATTAATTAATATTAAAAAATAAAACAAAAAACATGATGATCTCTCACTTTCTTTCAACATAGATCTTCATTAGTCTCTTATAGAAGAAAACCCACACCATCTCTTTGGCTCGACTCATCGAGAGGAATTGATTTCTCTCTCTTTCTTACATCTCCTCTTTGATTTCTATCTCACTTTGTCTCTCTTTGATTCTCTCTCTATTTGATCGTTTTCTTTCTCAACATTGGCCATCGTAAATCATGGCAGGTATAAGCTTGCTCCGAGGTTTTAAAAGCTCTATTAATGAGGGTTTTGATTTAAGTTCATGGGTTTTGTCAAATGTGTTGCAGGTTCTCAATTGACCAAGAAAAACAAAATTTTGAATAGGTTCTATAGGTACCGCTCTTTTCCTCCTGTTACCCATGCATTCGGCTCATTACCCAAAGCCACTGTCCTTGAAGAAGATGGATATGGTGAGGGTGCGAATTACAATGAGTAGGCATATGGAAACGAGTGAAACCTACCAAGTCTAATACAAACCCTTTATAAGTAGTAAAGAGGCTCCCATGGTGGGTGCACTTTTAATATATTAGATAAGTGATTATTGTCATCCGAGCACAAAGCAAGGATGATGGGTAAGAAGTCACTATTTGACCTTAAAAGAACAAAATTTTGACTAGGTTTTGTAGGTACTGCTCTTTTTTGCCTGCTTCCCATGCATTTGGCTCGTTGCCCAATGCCACTCCCCTTGAATAAGGTGGATATAGAGAGGTTATAGAATACATTGAGTAGGCATATAGAAATGAGTGAAATCTACCAGGTCTAATACAAGCTCTTTATAAGTAGTAAGAAGGCTCTCATAGCGGATGCACCTTTAATGTATTAGATATGTGATTGTCATCCGAGCACAAATTAAGGATGACGGGTAAGGAGTCTCCATTTGACCATGAAAAGAGCTAAATCCCTTGTTATTGGTCTGCGATGCGAAATTCTAAGGATCGAGAGATTTAGGTACAAGAGAAAGAAGAATTAAAGCTCCCTCTGTTGTCTAGACCGAAGCTAGACCTTTGTGTTTCAAAGAAATGTTTTCAAAACTTTAATTGAAGTATTATTATCAAACACTAAAATCCAAGCACACATTTTACAATTTATATTCAAGCAAAGTGACACTAAATATCAGTTAAAGTGATGCGAAAAAAGTAAATGTGATTAAAGTAAATGTAAGTATGTAAAAGAAATGAATTACTTTAACTATGAAACAAAGAAAATATTAAAACTACTTGCAAAGTGTGGATTAAAGTGGGTGTATTTAAACTAAGTTGATTAATTATGAAAGTTAAACTAGATGGAATAAGGCTAGGCTATTTTAAACTAGAAGAATTAGACTTGAAGATTAAATTAAATATGTGTGCCATGCGTGTAGATTAATTCTAAGTGCGTGTGGATACATGCATGTGTGTGCAGGTGTGTGAGGGTGCATGCATGTGTGTGAAGGTGTGTGCACGTGTGTGCAGGTGCGGGTTCCAAGTGTGCAGGTGTGTACAGGTGTGCACCTACATGTCTTGGGTGTGTGCAAGCATGTGCATGTGTGTTCAGGTGTAGGTTCCAAGTACGCAGGTGTGTGCACATGTGGGCTGCTATGTGCAGGAGTGTACATGTGTGTTCGGGTGCGGGTGCCAAATGTGCATGTGTGTGCACTTGTATGCCACTATTCATAGGCATGTGAATGCATGTTCAGGTGTGGATTCTGAGTGTGTAGGAGTGTGCCAAGTGTGTGCAGGTGCGATAAGTGTGCACTTGTATGCCAAATGTGTGCACACGTGTATGCGAGTGACTACCAAGTGCGTTCATGTGTGTGGGTGTGTGCACATGTGCGCACTTAGGTGCAGTTTAAATTAGATGGATTGAAACTAAGCTAATTAAGTTAGATAGATTAAACTATCATATGATTAAAGGGGAGACTCAAAATGACTATTAACATATGAATATGAAACATTCTTAATGAGCGTAATGGGGTTCGAATTCATAGGACAAAAAAAGAGCATGTGATTGATAATTACCAAAAAAGGGGCCTTTAACTTAGAGGACATGAAATGAACATTTTTAAAGAACTTCACTATGGAAAAGGACATTGAAACTACCATTAGTTTGAAACTGTAATTATCATGGAGAGATTACATTATGGCTAATAGCTAATTAAGAAAAGAAAAGAAACATACAACTAGTGAAGAGAAAATAAATGCTAAGAAACTAGTGAATACCTAAAACTAAGATGGATTTTATTAAGTGACCTAAATTAATTTAGTCATTTTTCAAGGTGGTTTGAACACGTAAATCATACTAACAATTTATTTTACAAACAAAAGATATTTAACTAACTTTTTGGCTAAAGCAAATTCCTACACGCAGAGATCTACTTGCTCTTGTGGACTAAATGAAGTTGGAAGAATGGTTTGACTAAAGATTAGAAAATCAAAACAAAATGGGTGGTTAAATGGTGCATAACTCTCACTAGTTCTTCTTCTTTTTTTTTTTTTGGTTTCACTCTTTGCTCTTTTCTCACTTTTCTTGAATATTCTCTTATCTTTTGTTGTGTTTCTCTCCCTAATCTTCCTTTTCTTCTCTCTTTACTTCTCTCTTTTCTCATTTATTTCTTTCTCTCTCTTTTATATTATTTTTCCTTTGCTTGTGTTAGTGTGTTTGTGTTTAACAAAGAGGAGTATTTACAGGAGGAGATGGGTTGTACAAGGGATTAAAAAAAGAAAAATAAAGTGAGGGGAGAGTGTATGGCTGACCATAGGGAAGTGAAGAGAAAAAGGTTGTAACTTTTGAGGTGAAAGGTGGGCTAGGAAGGGTGAGGTGTGGTAAACCAAACAAAAAGTTAAAAGACGACAACTTTCTTAGTGGCAAGCCATAGGAAAGATAAAGGGGGGTTTGAGGTGGAAAAATTTGAAGAATGAAGGTGGTTTCGATAAAGCAAAAAAGGTGAAGAGGAGTTCTCCTTAGTGACTTTTGAAAAAGATGCATGTTTTGGCTATTATAGTGGTTTCAATAAAGCAAAAAGTGAGGGGGAATTCTTCTTTGGTATGGCCGACCATTGAGGAAGGGAAATGATTCAATTTTTTGGAGGGGTTACACATAAGAAAATGGGAGATCTTAGGGAGGAAGTGTGCAATTTAATAAAGCAAAAGAAAGGGTAAAGAATGCTTCCATTTTGCACATTCAAATAAAATAATGTAGCTTTTAAAGTAATTTAAGTGTTGTTTTTAGGTAGAAAAATGTGGTATTTGGTACATAGGAAATGGTGAAAGCTCAATGTGGTAATTTCCAATCAACCAAGCAAAAAAAGAAGAGAAATTCCTTTTTTTTTAGCACACATGGTTGTCCAAAGAAGGGAAAAATACTGCATTTTTTGGGTGATGAGTTGTTGTTTTTAGGTGGAAAATGTGTTGTTTTTTGTGTAGAAAATATTGTATTTGGTACATAGAAAAGTAAGGGAACTTAAGAGGAAAAGGTGGGTTCAAAAAAGCAAAAAGGAAAAGGAAAATTTTCTTTTTCTTTACAATACATGGCTGGTCCCATGAGGAAAGGAGAAAGACAACTTTTTTATTGTAAAAATGAGAGTTTACTTTGAGAAAAGTGGACCAATCAAAAAGTGTCATGTGAAGGGTGAAATTGAAAATTCACTCTTAAAAATTAGAAGTCTTCTTGGGCTTGGAATTTGAGTCAAAAGTGTTTGGGTTTAGCAAAATTCAATGTGCTTTAGTGAGTTTTGGGTTGGACCAAAATTTAAATTAAGACATTGATCTTGAAGTTGGTTTAATCAATAAGGCTCAATGGATTAAAACTCAAAGTGAATTTAATGGATTGAACAAAGGGGCTTGCAATTAGTTCTACTCTGCAAGTAAATTCAGACATTTGTATTTACCAAGTCCGAGCATATTAGGATCAAAGATTCGTCATAAGAATTCGTGTAAGGTATGTTCAAAAATTTTGGAATGAAAATGGGTATATACTTTCTTTCTTTGGTTCCTAATTTGGTACCAATTTTTCTCCTTGGCAGAATTTCATGAAATGGGTTTCATTAGTGGTTTTAATGCAGCATAACAAAATTCCTCCCCACTTTGAGCTAACTCAAACTATCAATTGGTTTGAGTTGAAGGTCCCAAACTTGAATGCCATAGATGATCATTTTTTTCTTCTTTTGTAATCTTGATTTGGGTTTTAATACACTTTAAAGATCTTAAAGTGCAAATCCAGTTTTTATTGTTTTTGATGTGTTGCTCGTGATCCTGTTAAGGTTCTTGGAGTGTGATTTTAAAGTTGGCTTCATGAACTCTGAAATTTACTGAAGCACATATTTAGTTTCGATTTTTCTCTTAGCATAATAGAACTTCCATGTTCCCTTATGGAGAGTACTTCGGGCCTAACACATTTTAACCCATTTTTTCTTTTAAAAACATTTTGTTTTTTTTTTCTCTTTTGGGATATGGATATTGTAACTTTGTAAAAGGGTCCATCAATATGGAGTAACTTATTTGTTGTTTATTGTTCATTGCTAAATGAACTTGCTAATAGTTCTCCTTGTTGAAATTTAGTATATTTTTTCCTACAAAGTGAGATACCTTTCCTTCATGGGTTGCCTCAATGTTTCCTATGCCCTATAGCCTAGTGTTATCATGAAAAAAGTGAATGGAATATATTTTTGAGTTATCTTCAGAGGAAAGGCATGGTAAGGAGCTAGCTATTGCTTAAATTATTTTTACAATTGATGACCTTTTAACTGAATTACCATTTTTTGTTGAAGAATTCAGTATTTTTATGTTCTATAGTTCCCTTGCTAAACGGTTAATGCTTATAAGCTTAGATTGTTATGGTGTGTTTATTCAAGAAAATTCATTTTCTAACTTTGATCGATAGAGACTTCCACAATAGTGGGCTCAAATCATAGCCTTGTGTTATGAGGAGAGAAATTATGTGCGAGCATACCCAATTTATTTAGGAACTCTTGGTTAGGAACATTCTGGTTTGATTTTTGGTGCCATTGCCGAGCTTGTTGATAATTTTAGTGACATAGAGGCCAAAAAGTAGGTTAAATTGCTTTATGAATTTGATTCATTTGTTTATCAAATTTTTGTTCATGTTTTTTCTTAGTGCTTGGGATTTTGTATATCTTTATCAAATATATGATAGTCACGACGTCTTTTGATATATTCAAAAAAGGCTGGCAAAAACATTCCTATGTTGTCAATTATAGACGATGGCCATGGGATGTCATATAAAGAAGTTGTGAGAATGACATATTTTGGCCACAAGAAACCTGATGCTGATGATCCAGAATGTATTAAGAGATTTGGTGTTGGATTTAAGGTAACCGTTTTTTTGGCTTTTTGGTTGAATATTATTTGAATGAATCCCATTGTAATATTTGTTTGGTTGGAATGACATGCTAATAAGTCATTGGTAGCAAAAGCAAGAATAAGATTAATGTTCTTCAGTATTTATACTCTAGGTTATAGATGATGGTAGAACCTGCATGACCAATATTGATTATACCTTTCTTTCCATAGGTTTCTCAAAAACAAAATTTATTATAAGGTTATTGTAATTATGCTTTGATTTTCCAAAAGCATAAATACTTTTAGCTTTAGTAGTTTTCAAGTAATTTGGATAATTGCATGTTGGCTGATGCTAATCTGGATATTGATTTCTCATACTAGAGCAATAGTAATAAGGCTTGGTAGGGACACTTTTGTTCTTACTCAGACTTCAGTTTCTAAATCCATAGCTTTTCTTTCATAAACGTTTAATGAAGGACAAGATGTATGTTACAACAATAACCTGATTTTTGTTTTGCATTTTATTTTTTAATGGTAGCTTAGTTTGTTAGTACCACTTTTCATCATTTTCTTTATTTGCTTCGGGTGCTTCAGAATCTTGAGATCCCTGTTGTAAGCTATTCCAGGAAAGGACAATTCATGGAAATAGATACAAATGTCTAGACTAAAGCTTTAGCAAGCAACAATTTAAAAGCTATTAAGGAATGTTGACCATTTGACAAGTATTTGGTTGGTAAAAAATCAGGCATGTTTCACGATAATACAAGAACCAAATTTACATATGGAACTTAGATAAATAGGGGTATGAATATTACCTAGAATGGCATATTGGATTGAACGGTGGGAGCTCTTTTCACCAAGGTGACATACTCATCTATTCTAGGAGGATCGGATATCGCCCTGGTTAGACTATTAAAAGGGTTGGGATACTCTTGTTTCTACTTATATAATATTACTACAAATTATTATTTAGCTTGATCATCTACTTCATGCTTTGGCTTGTAGGTTCCATTAGAATATTCCCTTTGTTCATCTCTAGAAATCATCTTCTTAGTCCCAAGAATGAGGATATACGTTCAAGGTTCACTGGTAATTTCATCTTTTTTAGTTTCTCTTTGTGCTTAGATGGAATTGTAAAATTTGTAAGTTTTTCATCCATATTGAATTTGGGCAAGAACTTTTTAGTAGGTCAAGAGTCGACTTCTAGGAAATTCATTGAGTGAGACCTATATAGAGACTGAGTATCATAGTAAATATTGTTCATTTAACTTTAGGTAGTCAATTAAAGTGGGAGCAGACAAATTGTGGAATATTTTTACATTGGCACAGGCTCTTAATTGAGGTGGGTTTCATCCTAATGATACGACTATACCCTTCGAACTTCAATGTTCATTATATTCTGATAACATTTAATTTTAGTTTCTTCTTTTCCCTTTATCTTCTTCTAATCAGTATAGCATGCTTTATGTTATGAATTATAATTTCCACAAATGGTCTTGGTTAAATTAATATAATCATTACAGCTAGAAGATGGGTATTTGTCATATATAATTTGTTCATTTACAAGGAAAGAAAAATCTTGGGATAGATCGTCGTTCCATGGAGTCATTTTTTGATCAAGTAATGAAAGCAAAGGAAATGAAAATAGACAAGTAATGCAGTTCTCTCTGTGTGTGGGCGCGCGTGCGCATGTACCTGCGTGTGTTTTTTGGTATTTAATAATATAAGTCTATGTTGTTGATGGTTAGAAGACTCTGATTTCATCTGTTCTTTTTATCATTTTTTCTATTCCTTTCTGTTTTCCTTTTTCTAGAGTGTCATTGTCTTTTAGCTTTTTCTAAACTTCTAAGGTATGCAGTAAAAGGCTTTCCACCATAAAATTTTAGGATAGCAAGAAATGTGAAGCTAAATGTTTCTCACTTTCCCTTTGATACATATTAACAACCATTGCTATTAATATACTTAAAACAAATGTTATCGTTCTTTATTAAAGAGATCTTCAACCTATCAAAAAAGTGTTATCTATATCTCGCTGCAACTATAATTGTTGTAAGTTAACAAATTTCCTACTTTGGTATAGTGCTAAATATGTTAAATTGGAGGTCGTTTGAATTCAATCCTGGCTAATATAGTGTTGTCAAAGGCTCTTTAAACACCCAATGGGATAGATTATATGGAAATGTAGGGTTTTCTTTCCAATTAAGGGATGCATCTTTACTTAAGTGTGTTTTAGTTCTTTCTCCCAGTTTCTCATGTACATGTGCATGTACATTGACTGATCACATGCAAGTGCACTTATTAAACATTTAAACTTGGTACACCTGTGCTATAAAGTAAGGCCTATAAAAACATGATACTTTATCAATTTAATATATTCATGTATACTTTAAACTAGGAATATGTTCCAAGAAACTTGTATTGTCTGAGATGAGATGTAGCTTACAAGCAATGTAAGGATTACACTACTAAAGTTGTTACATATAGCTTTAGGTTTCATCACTATGAAGATGGATGAACTAGTTTTTTTATCTTTTCTAACTGAATCCTTTCGGATTTTTTATATTGTATTGAAAATATATTTATTTATATTACTGCAAAATATGCTTAAAGAAGAGGAGGCATATATTTAATATAGTCAATCTATTAATCAATCAAGGGGTTGCAAGCCTAAAGCTAAACCCTTTTATATTTCCACAAGTAAAGCATTGGCAACACTCCAATTCAATTTAAGTGGAAGGTCACCTGGCAAATCTTGTTTAAGTGAAAGATGTTGAAAATGTTGTATTACCTATCACTTGATAAATTAAATGGTTATTGCTGTTGGGAAAAATATCTACAGATAACAATTAATTAATTACCATAATTTCAACCAAAGATCACAAATTAAATATAATAATCTCCAAGCCCGATGTAGAAATAAAACAACAAGCATCGAATAAAGCAGTAAACCAATCACACAAGAATTTACGTGGAAAACTGGTGTGCTGTCGTAGGCAACCAAAAAATAAAACCTATACTCCTAAAAATATATGTAGCAGTGTGAGTAAGGATCATTCCCACGGAGAGTATCTAGCCTAGTTTTATGCTACGTGAACAAGGATGGGGGTTTGAGTATAACGAAAACAATTTTAGGAAAAACAACTAATGAACAATTCAAATTGAAATATTGAAATCAATCAAAAGAACAAACCTTGGTCTAAGCCAACACCACCATCGAAATTTTACAACTGATCATCGATGCAAGTATATATCAATGCACACTTTGAATATTCACCGTTGGAATTATTTTCCTGTCTCTCCTTAATCGCAGTTAATTAGAAAACAAGCAATCTAATTAACCCTAACTACTAAACAACCCAAGACAAGCGCTAAAGGTTTAATCTAGTAGCAGCCTTAAGAATTAGAGAGATCAATGAAGCTAAACTACACAAGCACAAGTGGTTGCATTTAATTTAGTAAAGCGTTCTTCCTAAGATCTAATAATTTCTAACGCAACCAATCATTAAATCTTAGTTGCTTCACAAATTAGAGGGATCAAAAAATTACGGATTTGATATCTAACCTAGCAGTAGATTGCAACGAATAATGAACTAGTAGGCCTCCTAGTAATTAAACGAGACAATCATGAAAATAGGGAGAGAAGAACATTCAATACTCAAAGTATAAATTGAACAATATAAAAAAAATAGATTAGATCTCACAGTTTTATTGATTCCAAGGCTTCCGTTTCCTTCGACCAATTATAAAAGTTTAGCCACGCAGGGCCATGATGAAAACTCGAAGGAGAAGTTAGAGAAGAGGGGAGAGAGAGGCATCCCTGAAGTCTGATGATTTCTCCCCTCTTATACACGTTATTGTCAGTATTGGAAACCTACAAGGTCTCCTAAAAATATTCTAAATATTATCTTAAAATAACAATATCCCAATCTGACTAATTTAAGGAAAATATTAAAAATAAAATAAAGTCCTAATATATCTAGAAAACTAGTGTTTTCAGCATGAATTTTCATGCACTAGATCTGGAAACTTTAGAAAGTAAACCGTGTCAAATCAGTGTATTAGAATTGCAGGCTAAGGGAATTTCCAGAACTGTAACTATGTAGGTACAGCAACTCCAAGCCCGGTTTTGACCTTGATGCAGCCAGTATCTCTCAAAACTCAAAACATTAAAGCTGTAGAGTGTTTTCTTGGGGTTCCATTGTGTCTTGTATCATCTCGATCGGAGCTCAGATGAGAGAGTTATGCCCAGATGATAAAGCAATACCAAAACTATCCGTAATCGCCCAATTAGTTTCGTTATGCACTTAACGCCTCCATTTGCATCCTAAATCAAAATATAAGAATAATGAGTACATTTAGGCACCAAATGAGTATAAAAAAACTAAACATAAAAGGAGAAAAATATGACATTTTGCATTCTTATCAAATTCCCCCACACTTAACTTTTGCTCGTCCTCAAGTAAAACTCAAATTCACTTTCCCAAAAATACCAAGGTTGCAATGCCATCAACAAAGAACAACCAAGCTCTTCAAAACTCAAAACATGTCATGAACAAAAATTCTTAAACAACTTACAATTACTTAATAAACATTTTCACTCGAAGATGGAGTAAACTAAATATGTAGACCCTCATGAAAATAAACACTCGACCCTCATGTGTTTGAAAGGTATGTGTTTTGCTCAAATTGATTCCAATGGAAATGATCTACTATAGGCTTGCATATCTTCTCATTCTCTACCATTGGGATCACATGCATAACATGAATCATAAGAATTTTTCAAGGGTTGTAACAAGGTTTAGGATCAAGGTGGAAAATATTTGGGAATGTAGCTTAAAAGCCATCGAAACTAGTGGAGCAAAAATGAATCAAACTTTGCTGGTATTTGTCTAAGGTTTAAACAAGGTTTTAATGGCTTTAGAATTAGAGCATGCACACCAGTGTGCGCCATAGCATAAAACTTCCAAAGTGCGGCGCCCAGCATGGAGGAGCTTCTAGCCAGGTGTGCACTACGGCTCAGATGCCCCTAGGCTGCAGTACCCAGAAAGTTAGAGATGTGTGCTTTGCCCTGGGCCGCGACCTGCCCTGTTCTGGGCCACGGCGTGAGGCCCACATGTTTCAGCTCTTTGAGTGGTGCATGATACATGTCCAAAATGCATAACTTCAGTTAAGATTGATGGAGGGCCATGCTTAATTGGTCTTTAAGTTCTAAGGGTGGAGATTGACTCTCAAGAATGGTTAAGAAGCTGGTGCACTATATAAAAGGTCACCTAGCTTCAATCTAAAATAATGTGATAACTTGTGATTAGAATTGAGATCAATTGTGAGAGTGCAAAGACACTAAACTCAAGAGAGGTTATGTAGAGAGGCTGGTTGTTTAGAAAGAGAGAGTAGAATAGAAAGGGGATTCAAGGGCTTGTAAGGGGAATTTTCTTGGGAAAATTCCAGGGTTAATTCTTATCACTTTCTTCTTCTTCTTCTTCTTCTTTTGTTCTTCAAGAACCTGTGAGTTCTTGGAAGGGTGTTGCTGAATGTAAAGAACTCCATTGATAAGATAGTGCAGAGAGCTCAGAGGAGGTCACGGAGACGTAGGCATATTGCCAAACCTTGTCAACAAATTTCTTGTGTTCTTTTCTTTCTTGCTTTGATTGGTTGCTGTCTATTTTCTTTATATAAGTCACTCTAGACTTGGGTGTTTGGAAGATCACCTCCTGGGCATCATCCAAGGTGGTTTCCCAATAGTGGTATTAGAGCTAGAGGAGATACCACAACAGTGGTATCAGAGCTTGCACAGTTAGGTATCGAAGCAAGAATAGAAGGTATCGGAGCAAGATTCTAAGAATCAAAGAACAAACTTCTTGGGTGATTCAAGAACGAAGTAAAGATCAAGATCAGATCGTGTTCTTGAGGTTGATTCAAGAACGGTATTGAGATCAATCTTTGATCGTGTTCTTAAGGTTTAGAAGAAGTTGGAAGGCATTTGTGGGTGCTACACAAATCTGGGATTATTTTCCCAAGATGGGTTCAAATTTCGTTGTTGAAAAGTTTGATGGAAAGGGAGATTTTTCCCTGTAGAAGCGAAAGATCAAGGCTGTTCTTATGCAACAGAAGATGGACTTGGCTATTGAAGAAGATGATGCTTTTCCAGCAAGTATCACAGAGGACCAGCGGATTGAGATGAAGAAGATGGCATACGGCACCATTTTCTTGCACATGTCGGATAATGTCACAAGGGACTGCAGAAACTCGGAAAATCTTGTTGTCATATAGAAGAAACTAGATGAGTTGCTTCTTACCAAAACTCTCCCTAACAAGATTTATCTTCTTAAAAGAATCTTTTCTTTTAAAATGGATCCTAATAAAGAGTTGCAAGATAATCTTGATGTGTTTAACAAACTAGTTCAAGATTTGGCTAGTTGTAGTATTAAATTCCCGGATGAACAATTGGCTGTTATTTTGTTAAATTCTCTTCCTGATTGTTTTGAGAGTTTGATTAATGCTATTGAATATTGAGGGGATAAGCTAACCAAGGAAATTGTGATCAATGCTATAAGGGCTCATGATTTCAAAGCCAAGATAAGGGAAGCATCAAGTGAAGAAGGGCTGATCATTAGAGGAAGGCCAGCAACTCAGAAGGGCAGTAGTAACCATGGCAACTATCGGGAGAAATCAAAGGGTATAGGGCAGACCCATGGGAGAGCACATTCTAAACCAAGATTAGGAGGAAAAATGTGCTTCTACTGCAACATGGAGGGTCACTTCAAGAAAGATTGCAAGAAGAGGTTGTGGGATGAGAGAGGGAGAAGCCATACCAATAATAGAGAGGCTTCGGTTATCAAAAGAGAACAGCAAGATGATGTTCTTGTTGTGTTCTCAAATGTGAGCAGGATGCAAGGCAGTGAGAAATGGATTATGGATTCCGGGTACACTTATCACATGTGCACTCATAAGGAATGGTTCAAGAATTTCAAGGAAATCAATGATGGAAGGGTTTTCTTGGGGAATGACAATTCTTGCCAAGTAAGGGGGATAGGAGACATCCAGTAGAGGATGTATGATCGAATCACAAGGCTACTGCGGAATGTAAGGTATCTCCCGGATTTGAGGAGGAATTTGATCTCATTGGGGCAGCTAGATTCCATGAAGCATACATACAAAGCTGAGGGAGGAAAGATCAAGGTAACCAAAGGTTCTTTGATAGTGATCAAAGCAGCAATCAAAGATGGACTTTATGAGATGATCGGTGAGAAAGAAATCAAGGATCAAACAACAAGCTTGATGGTTGAGATGGATAAGGTAGCACTTTGGCACAATCACTTGGGATATATGAGCGAAAAGGGGCTGCAAGTTCTCAGCAAGGATGGTTGTTGTGAGTTTTAAATTACTCGCAAGTGTACGAATCGTTTGCAATATAGTGTTGTGCAAGTGCGAGGTCGAATCCACAGGGAATTGCGTTGTGAAAATATAATTTAATCTAAACTAACTTTATCTTAACCTAGTTCCGAATTTTGAATGATATTTTGGAAAACAAATTAAAACTAAACTAAATTGATTTTAAAAACTAATAATAAAAACACTAAGGTTTCCGAATTCACCCCACCAAAGTTTAAGCATATATGTCCTAAAAACATAGCCTATCAAAACATTCCATGAATCCAACTTACGACAAAAAACAAAGAATATCCCAATTAAACCAAAAGCATCCAATGTATCCGCTTTTAACAAATCACAAAGGAAATCTAATTTAATCGAAAACAATTCGATGTATCCATTAGATGAAACACAACGAATATCCAACAGAACAATTTAAACTCAGTCAATCACAAGATTTACTCAAATAATTGACAGAATATTTATACTAAAAAATGTCAGAATTGTATAAACAAATCTGAACTACTATGCCAAACAACGGCAAGGCTTCATCTTCAACCTTAGTTGAAGATTCTAGCCACTCATAACTATGAAACTACAGTTCATAATAAAAGTGCTAAACATTAAACTAAATAAAAAGAAATAAATAACTTTACATGGGAGAAATTCCACTCGCTGATGGGCGGCGCTTCCCCTCATGGTAGCAAAGCCTTCGGGATCCACCAAAATGCTAGCAGACGTCCACCGGTTAACACCAAAGTGGCCCAGGAATTGTACACTGAATAATGTAGTGGAGTGGGTCTTATATAGGCAAATACGTATTTCCAATCTGATGTGGGATGTGGGATATAGAAATGTGTTTCCAACCGATGTGGGATGTGGGGTGTGGGATTTAAGCCTTCACATGCCCTTCAAAACTTCTGCTTACGCTGAAATCCCGCCAGCCCGCACAGCCTGACCTTTGTCTACTAAAACGGCCATAACTTTCTGTAGAAAAATCATTTTTACGAGCCGTAAAATTCTCCAGAAAACAGACTTCTGGATCTTTCTAAGTATATATAGCTCATATCCTGGTTCTTCTTGAATCAATACAGTTTAATTTTCAAAGATGATTGATCTGTACGGGCAATGCTGGCAATTTAATGAAACTCCTTTCTTGGTGCTTGTAAACCTGAAAAACAATGAAAACAACTCAAAGTAACAAATTCCTAAGCTAACAAATGTAAATTAAGTGGCCAAAATATGCAATATTTTTCACTCATCAAATACCCCCAAACTTACATTTTGCTAGTCCCTTAGCAAAACAAAATAAAAAACTAAATGAACAACAAAGATTATAAAGATAAGTTCAGTATTCATGGTATCCAAAAATTTAAGGAGCATCCAAAATCATGAGATTCATTCATGAGTAAGCTTAAATAAGTTAAACCCATCTTCACAATGAATAAGAATTTAAAACTTAATTATTTACAAGAAGCATGGTAAGACATCACAAGTTTGAATCAGTGTAAAGTGAATTAGCATATACAGATGAGGTTTCCAAATAACTTCAATGTACAAGGTATTCAAATCTCAAGATCCACAGAATTTCTCGTCGGAAAGAACAATGAAGGCATAGTGTTATTTTTTTTTAACAGAAGGCTCTGCTATGTTTAGTTCCTTTAAGTTTTCTAATTGACCCATGTAACGAGTGTTGAGTCAATGACTCCCAAACCAGATGATTTTAGGGCATTAGGTGTAAAGGCACCCCTAAGGACTTACTAACTCGAGTCAAAAAGGCTACGAAATTAAACTGGCCTTAATACTACCAAGCAAAATTTCCACCTTTTGACGTGAACACTCACTGCTTACTGAGGCAAGAGGTCCAGTTACTCAGTGGAAAGTTTTGCAATGATCATTATGAATAAAATTCCCACATTTTGACGTGAACACTTATTGCTTACTGAGGCAAGAGGTCCAATTACTCAGTGAAAAGTTTATTGATGACGATCATTATAAATATTAGTAGTTTTTTTTTTATATATTCCCAAGGTGTTCATCCAACAAGTCATCCCGTTTCAGTTAAGATAAGAAAACATAGACATTCAACTCACATGTCATACCTCACACAAATATGTGCTAATGTGCTCGTGTTAGATTAGATCAAACATGTGAATTCTCGAAAATGCCTAAAGTAAGTAACTAAAGTTTAAAACTCTATCATCAGATCATGTGCTCAAAGTTTTAAACTCACCAATGAAATCACATCACAATTTTTCAGATCAACCAAATTTTTTAGACGAATATGAACATACATTTATCTTTACGATGAAAATACAACAAATTAGGACAAAGTGTGTGATGTGTCTCCCATACCCCCAAACTTAAATTACACATTGACCCCAATGTGTGACTAATATGGAAAGAGCTGACCTAAGATATGGAGAACTATCTGGACTGGTATAGCTCATATCATACCCCCAAACTTGAACTGAAGTACGCATTGTCCCTGAAAAATAAAGACTGGAAAACAAAAAAATACTAGAAACAGACTTTAATCATAAATACGTAAAATAATAAATAAACATAAAAGATAAGCTGTGGGGTGCCTCCTATGAGCGCTAAGTTTAATGTCTTCAGCCAGACCCAACATTAGTAATCATGCCCAACTAAGCACTCCACCATCTGATCAATAAATGGGAATGAAAAATGATCAGTCCTTGTGGCAGCGTTCAGTTTACGGCAGTTGATACACACTCTCCATCTTGATTGCACTCGAGTTGGAACCAACTCGTCATCTTTATTTATTACTACCTTCAATCTAGCCTGTTTTGGCATGACATGAATCAGGCTCACCGACTTGCTATCAGAGATGGGATAAATGATCCCTGCCTCTAGCAGCTTAATATCTTTTGCCCTCATAACCTCTTGCATAGCAGGGTTGAGCCTTCTTTGTGGCTCCCTCGATGGCTTGGCATTCTCCTCCAATTGTATCGTGTGTATTACCAACGAGGGGTTGATTCCCTTGACATCCTCAATAGTCTAGCCTATAGCTTCCTTATGCTCTTTTAAGACGTCCAATAATTTCTCCTATGGAGCATCACCCAAATCTAAAGCTATAATTATAGGCAAAGAATCTGCTGGACCTAGGAACTTATACTTAAGATTGTCTGGTAAAGGCTTAAGTTCCTTCTTGGGGGGTTCAGGTGTTGTGGTTTCCTCCGTCTCATTGCTTTCACGAGGATCAGACTCCAAAATGGCATTCACTTCCTCGAGTAACTTATCTAAGCCCAAGTCCTCTCCAAAGTGAGCAAAGCATGCCTCCAGGGGGTCCTCAATACGGGATTCATCCATAATCTCCTCTGTCTTACTACTCTCCCGAGGAGCGGACTCCAAGATAGTATTTGCTTGCTCAAATAACTTATCTAAGTCTAAATCCTCTCCAAACTGAGCAAAGCCTACCTCCATAATGTCCTCAGACTTCTCTTATTTCTTGGGCGCTTGTAGTCTCTCAGGGTAAGACGCTTTAGGTAAAAACGACCTAGAGAGATCTTTAATAATAGGTGTGGCTGTAGATGGCTCAGCATCTCTCTTTTCTTTGTTGCCACTTTCTTGCCCTTGTTGCATAGCAGGGTTCTCCTCCACTTGATTGTCCACTTGTCTCCCAGACAAGTATGGGACAGTTGATTGCACTTGTTCCTGCCAATGCATAGGAGTTGATGAATTTCCCACCGCAAACTGTTCCTTTGGGTTAGGCTCAGGTTGATTAGGGAACTCTCCTTCCTCTCCTTCACCCATGTAACTTGCGATTTGATCAATTTGACTCTCTAGCTTGGCAATCGCTTGGGTGTTTTTTATTGTTGCACTCATCACTTCGCTCATGGATTGGCTAGTCATTTTCATGTACTCCTTAAGGGTGTCCTCAAGTGACAGTGAAACTGGCGCTGGTGTTTGAATGTGAGCTTGGTAAGCAGGTAATGGTGCTGGATAGGCCGAGTGACTATAACTTAGAAATGGCGAAGGAAATTCAGGAGGGTATTGATTGTGAGCTTGATAAGGGGCTCCTCCCTGATTCCTCAGTTGGTTCTGCGTCCATGAAAAATTAGAGTGGTCCCACCACCCTGGATTGTATGTTTCGGAGTAAGATCCATTTGATTGCCAACAACAGTCATTGAAAGCATTCATTTGTTCAATGGGATACTCGACACAAGCCGGTATTGATGGACAAATCTGTGCTAGATGCATAGGACTAGCACAGATGAAACAACTATCAACATTGAATGTGTTGGCAGCATTGATGGACGGGCCGGTCATTTTCATGTACGCCTTAATGGTGTCCTCTAAAGACTGTGAACCGGCGCTGGATTCATCCACATATTTTTATTTTTTTATATAAAAAAAATGATAACTAACTAGTAGAAAAATAAAATCAATTCAGACAAAAAATTTTCACAAACCAAACAATTCCCCGGCAACGGCGCCAAAAACTTGTTGTGAGTTTTAAATTATTCGCAAGCGCATGAATCGTTAGCAATATAGCGTTGTGCAAGTGTGAGGTCGAATCCACAAGGAATTGCGTTGTGAAAATATAATTTAATCTAAACTAACTTTATCTTAACCTAGTTCCGAATTTTGAATGATATTTTGGAAAACAAATTAAAACTAAACTAAATTGATTTAAAAAACTAATAATAAAAACACTAAGGTTTCCGAATCCACCCCACCAAAGTTTAAGCATATATGTCCTAAAAACATAGCCTATCAAAACATTCCATGAATCCAACTTACGACAAAAAACAAAGAATATCCCAATTAAACCAAAAGCATCCAATGTATCCGCTTTTAACAAATCACAAATGAAATCCAATTTAATCGAAAACAATTTGATGTGTCCATCAGATGAAACACAAGGAATATCCAACAGAACAATTTAAACTCAGACAATCACAAGATTTACTCAAATAATTGACAGAATATTTATACTAAAAAATGTCAGAATTGTATAAACAAATCTGAACTACTATGCCAAACAACGGCAAGGCTTCATCTTCAACCTTAGTTGAAGATTCTAGCCACTCATAACTATGAAACTACAGTTCATAATAAAAGTGCTAAACATTAAACTAAATAAAACTAAATAAAAAGAAATAAATAACTTTACATGGGAGAAATTCCACTCGCTGATGGGCGGCGCTTTCCCTCGTGATAGCAAAGCCTTTGGGATCCACCAGAATGCTAGCAGACGTCCACCGGTTAACACCAAAGTGGCCCAGGAATTGTACATTGAATAATGAAGTGGAGTGGGTCTTATATAGGCAAATACCACGAGTGCAATGTATTTCAAATCCGATGTGGGATATAGAAATGTGTTTCCAAACGATGTGGGATGTGGGATTTAAGCCTTCACATGCCCTTCAAAACTTCTGCTCACGCTGAAATCCCGCCAGCCCGCACAGCCTGACCTTTGTCTACTAAAACGGCCATAAATTTCTATAGAAAAATCATTTTTATGAGCCGTAAAATTCTCCAGAAAATAGACTTCTGGATCTTTCTAAGCATATATGGCTCATATCCTGGTTCTTCTTGAATCAAAACAGTTTAATTTTCAAAGATGATTAATCTTTACGGGCAATGCTGGCAATTTAATGAAACTCCTTTCTTCGTGCTTGTAAACCTGAAAAACAATGAAAACAACTCAAAGTAACAAATTCCTAAGATAACAAATGTAAATTAAGTGGCCAAAATATGCAATATTTTTCACTCATCAAATATGGTCTACTTGGTGGTAGCAAAGTAGAGAAACTGGATTTCTGTGAGAGTTGCATTCTATGGAAGCAACATCGGGTCAGCTTCAACACAGGAGTGCCCAAGTCTAAAGGGATTCTTGACTACATCCATATGGATCTTTGGGGACCAATAAGGACACCAACACAGGGAGGTAATAGTTACTTTCTGTCTTTAATTGATGATTATTCAAGAATGGTTTGGGTTTATTTGCTTAAAAATAAATCAGATGCTTTGAATAAATTTGTGGTGTGGAAAAAGTTGCTGGAGACTCAAATGAGCAGGGTAGTTAAGGTGTTAAGAACTGATAATGGCTTAGAATTTTTTAATAAGGATTTTGATAAATTCTTTGAATTAAATGGCATTCTAAGACATAGAACAGTTGTGAAAACCCCTCAGCAAAATGGAGTTGATGAGAGGATGAATAGAACCCTTATGGAAAAGGTTAAGTGCATGTTAATTGGGTCTGGTTTACCAAAATATTTTTGGGGAGAAGCTGTGCCTACAACTGCATACTTAGTTAATTGATCACCCCCTAGGGCTTTAGACCTTAAGACTCCCATAGAGATGTGGAGTGGAAAACCCCCTGAGTTGAGCAACCTTAAGACTTTTGGGTGTGCTGCA
This sequence comes from Bretschneidera sinensis, assembly GCA_023935145.1. Classification (NCBI taxonomy): domain Eukaryota; kingdom Viridiplantae; phylum Streptophyta; class Magnoliopsida; order Brassicales; family Akaniaceae; genus Bretschneidera; species Bretschneidera sinensis. Next base: position 60,745,808 of record CM043703.1, on the reverse strand, counting down.
TATGCACATCAAAAGGATGATAAACTTAACCTAAGGTCTAGAAATGTGTGTTTCTAGGGTATGGTGATGGCGTTAAGGGGTATAGGTTATGGTCCTTAGAACCAAAAGGAATTAAACTCATAATAAGTAGGGATGTTATTTTTAATGAATTGTTATTTCCCTACTTGGAGAAAACTAACCCTGTAGGGGCTAGTGAGCAAACCAGTCCGGAATTTGTGGAGCATTGCATCAAAGAGAATTCGGTTCAGGTAGAGCAAGGAAGGCAAGAGGGTTCAGACCAGGTAGAGCCTATTGAAGAAGGCCATGCTCAGGACACGCAAGAGGAGGTTGAACTAGAAGGGGATGATGCACTAATTCTGAATGACTACCAGCTCACAAGGGATCGGGAAAAGAGGGTGATTAGACCACCTTTTAGATATGGGTTTGCGGATGCTAATGTAGTGACCCCTTGGACAGAAGGAGAGATAGTTGAACCAAAAACTTACATGGAAGCCATGGAATGTAAGGATTCATCAAAATGGTAGCTAGCTATGGAGGAAGAAATGGATTCTTTGAGGAAGAACAACTTCTGGGAATTGGTGCACATTCTGGGAAAACAGAGAGTTATGGATTGTGAGTGGACTTACAAGATCAAAGAAGGGTACCCTCTATGGGATGAAGTCCGGAACATGGCTAGGCTGGTGGCGAAGAGGTTCACGCAAAGGAAAGGCATAGATTTTACAGAAACCTTCTCACCTGGATACAAGGTGGAGGAAGTGGTGAGTATCCTCATCTATGTTAATTATATGTTTTGGGTTGATAACAGCAGGGAGAGGATGGAAAGGTTGACATCTCAACTCAGAGAGGAGTTCGAGAGGAAGGATCTTGGCCTTGCGCAGAAGATCCTTGTGATGTGTATCATTCGGGAAAGGGAGAGAAACAGATTGAAGATCTCTCAAACTTCCTACATAGAGAAGATGATATCTAAGTTCTCTATAGAAGATAGCAAACCAGTGAAGGTTCCCTTTGCTAGTCATTTCAAGTTCTCCAACGATCAATGTCAAATATCGGATAAGGAGAAGAAGGAAATGGAAAAGGTCCCCTACTCTAGTGTGGCTGGGTCAGTCATGTTCATGATGGTAAGCACTAGACCTGACATTGCTCATGCAATGAGTGTGCTTAGTAGGTTTATGAGTAATCCCAGAAAGAAGCATTGGCTTAGGATGAAGTGGTTGCTGAGGTACTTGAAGGGAAGCCCAAAAGTAGGGCTGGTTTATGAGAAGAGGGGTAAGTTCATCTGTCTTGAAGGTTATGCGGATTCGGACTATGGAGCTGATCGGGATAAAAGAAGATCGATTACCTCCTACTTCTTCTACTTAAACGGATGTTGTCTAAGTTAGAAGGCTTAGTTGCAGCTGGTGGTAGCACTTTTAACAACCGAGGTTGAGTACATAGCAACTACGGAAGCCATCACGGAGGCTATATGGTGCAAAGGGTTGTTGGACGAGTAGATGGTCTTAAAAGAGCAGGTGGTGGTGTCTTCGGATAGCCAAAGTGCGTGGCACTTGTGGAGGAATTCGGTGTTCCATGAGAGGATAAAGCATATGGGTGTTTGGTATCATTTCATTTGGAAATATGGTACGAAAGGATGCATTCATGTGGATAAGGTGGCCATAGAAGAAAACCCTAAGGATTTAGGTACTAAAGTTCTACCTCTAAGCAAGTTCAATCATTGCCTTGGACTTCTTAGGATTGGAGTCGGTTGATATGATGACTCAAGATGAGTTTTGATACTGAGTTCTCTGCACAATGGGTTCGGGTTTAAACACTTGGACAAAGGTAGAGATTGTTGGTATTTGTCTAAGGTTTAAACAAGGTTTGAATGGCTTCAGCATTAGAGCATGCACACCAGTGTGCACCACGGCATAGAACTTACAAGGTGTGGCACCCAACATGGAGGATCTTTTGGCCAGGTGTGCACCGTGGCTCAGACTCCCCCAGGCCACGGCGCCCAAAAAATTAGAGATGTGTGCTTTGCCTTGGCCCACAGCCTGCCCTGTTCTGGGCCGCAGCGCCAGGCACACTGATGCACACATGTTTCAGCTCTTTGAGTGGTGCGTGGGACATGTCCAAAATGCATAGCTTCACTTAGGATTGATGGAGGGCTATGGTAAATTGGTCATCAAGATCTAAGAGTGGAGATTGACTCTCAAGAATGGTCAAGAAGCTGGTGAACTATATAAAGGGTCACCTAGCTTCAATCTAAAATAATGTGATAACTTGTGAAAACTTGTGATTAGAATTGAGAACAATTATGAGAGTGCAAAGACACTAAACTCAAGAGAGATTTTGTAGAGAGGCTGGTTATTTAGAAAGAGAGAGTAGAATATAAAGGGATTCAAGGGCTTGTAAGGGGAATTTTCTTAGGAAAATTCCAGGGTTAGTTCTTATCACTTTCTTCTTCTTCTTCTTCTTCTTCTTCTTCTTTTGTTCTTCAAGAACCTATGAGTTCTTGGAAATGTGTTGCTGATTGTAAAGAACTCCATTGATAAGATAGTTCAGAGAGCTCGGAGGAGCTCATGGGGAAGTAGGCATATTGCCGAACCTTGTCAACAAATTTCTTGTGTTCTTTTCTTTCTTGCTTTGATTGCTTGTTGTCTGTTTTCTTTATACAAGTCACTCTAGACTTAGGTATTTGGAAGATCACCTCCTGGGCATCATCTAAGGTGGTTTCCCAACAAGCTCGAATATATAAGACATGGAAAACCAATCACTCCATTCAGCAGCTTCGTTGATTTGGCTTTAAAGCATTTAAACCATGTAAAACTCCTATATTGAAAAGAGATTGTTCAAAGGAACACTTTTCATTTATAGCAGGGAACAATTCTTCGCAACAACTTCCAACTTTGTATATATCACGTATAAACTGACCTCTTTCTTGGAATTTTAGGAGGAATTATGAACATGGACAGTTTGTAAAATTAAAAGTAATTAAACAAAAAGCAAAACCCTTTTTTAGAAACAAATTTAAAACACAACCTAAATCCCCTCCCCCACACTTAAAACATACATTGTCTCCAATGTAAGGTGAAATGCAAAGAAAAGGCAAAAATAACCAAAATATAAATGCGAAAATAAGGAGAAAAAAAAATGAACTCCCCTTAGGTTGCCTCCCATATAGTGCCTTTGTTTATTGTCGTTGGCTCGACCCAAGGCTTCAAATCTGGAATAGGGGCCTGCAAAAAAGAGGGTAAAGGTCTCTCGTTAGAAACTGGTAACGTAATACAAGGGATGCTACCTGATTGTAGTAATTTCAGAAATTCATTCAATGCTGCAACAATTTACTGCAAATCAGTATTCAAGGATAACTCCTCATTCTCTTTCTCAAGATGCTTACTAAAGGCAACTTTCAAGCCATCGTTTCCATCAAGTTCAAAAACTTTTGGTTCTAAAGAATCAGCCACATCAATAGAATAAATAGGATTATCATAACTAGGATATTTCATGGCTTCATAAATATTAAACTTAATAATTTCACCATCAAATTCCATGGTAAGTGTGCCACTATGAACATCTATCTTAGTGATAAGAGTTGTAAAATACATCCTAATAGTGCTTATTTGTTAGCATTTTAGAGTTGATCTAAGGTTCAATTACTTGTTTTTACCTTAACAATTCTAAAGTATCCTACTTAGATCATTGATCTATTTCGGTGCATTTTCAGGTGCTTTGAGTTCAAAAGAGATGATAAAGCTATCTATGTTTAAAGTGCCAAAAGTTCATGTATATCGGAGTGAAAGGAGTAGTTTTGGAAGGCCTGGTGTGTGTCAAGACCTCAAGCCTTGCTCAAAATTTTCATAAGCTTCTTAGATAGAAAACCAAGAGTGAGCACCGCGACGTGGAGAAGAGAGCGCTGCACCGTCCAGAACAGCTACCATTCTGCCAAGCCTAGCACCGCGGCGTGGAGAAAAGGGTGCCGCACCATCCAGAACACCACCAATCTCAGACAAAGGCAGTGCCTAGGCGTGGGTAAGGCTGTACCTAGGCGCGCACGTGGTCTCTTGACCTAATTAGGGCTTCTAAATGATAACTTTTGAGCCCAAAACACCCCTCAACCTTATGGTCTATATATAGATCCTTAAGGGTTTGCAGCCTTCATTCAAATGAACCATTCTTCCAAGTCTCTTAAGGCTGGAAATCAAGAGGAGAGCTCCACATTCTTCATCAACCTTGAGCCCCATGTCCAACTAATCTCTAAGCAAGGCAAAGGGATGAATTACTAGGTGTTGTTGTTCTTATTTTCCATTCTTGATTCAGTTGTAAGGATTTATTGTTGAATATTGTTTATGATTTACTCTTAATCCGGTGATTGCATCTTCCTCCTCCACATAAGTTTAGTCAAACTCTTCTTATGTCAAGTTGTTTAGATGTGATTGATTTCGGTAAATTTATCTTATAGATTGTCCATTACTGTGGTATTGTCATTGAGATATGTTGTTGTTTCTTGATAATCTATGAGATAGATCATGTGTGTTTGAATCGAAACTAAAGAGTGATTTGTAGCAATTACATTAGGGTTTATAAATGTGCTTGATTAAATATTTGTTGATTGCTTGTTTGGGATGTGAAATTGCAATCGAGATAAAAACAATTGAATCGAGAGTGGAACAAGGCAACGAACTTAGGAAGGATTCCCAGAACCTTGTTGTTTCATTTATATTCTCAATTATATTTACACAATTTTTCTCACAATACATCATCATCAAAACTCATATTCTTTCATGTAATCGTTATTGTTCGTATTAAGGTTTACAATTTCTCTTGTAGTTCGCGTTTCCTTGGGGGATCAACACCTCATCTATACACAATAATTGTGTGATACTTTGAGAGTAATCAAATTTTGGTGCCGTTATCGGGGAAACATGCTTAACTTAAGGAAGATTGTCAACTTTGAGACAAAGACGATAATATTGCTATTTTCCCTTTGTTTTGATTTTCTAATTTTCTTTCATTATTCTATTTTATTTATTTTATTTCCCCTCTAACTCACTTGGTGTATGCTTAAACCGAGAGATTCGCGAGGTAGATTTATTAGAGGACCCGAAATATAGTTACCCTCTCCTTCCACGTCCGTTCGTGAAACCTCACCTAGATCAAACCATAGTGCACCCCCATCTGAGAATTTTGAGGATTTTGTTAACTTGGCCGAAAATCACAATGAAAATGTTAATAGGACACTTAAAGACTAGTTGCACCCTAGCCGAACGGCCACACCCTCTTGTATCATGTTCCCCCCTAATGTTCAACAACCTGAGTTTAAGCCGAGCATGATATAATTGCTACCAATCTTCCATGGGTTTGAGAATGAAAACCTCTATGTCCACATTAGGGAATTTGAGGAAGTAGTAGCAACCTTTCAAAATAGGGCTGATATGGTGGACACCGTTAAACTTCAGTTTTTCCCTTTTTCACTTAAGGAAAAGGCCAAGGTTTGGCTTTACTCGTTAAGGCCTAGGTCTATAGGTAGTTGGGATGAGATGACTTAAGTCTTTTTCCAAAAGCATTTCCTAACCCATAAGACAAATCTCAAACTTTGCATAAAAGGAGAGTGAAACCTTATATCAAGTTTGGGAATGTTTCAAGGACCTTTTGAATTCCTGTCCACACCATGGGTATGAGAGTTGGCGTGTAGTTAGCTATTTCTATGATGGACTCCTAAGTAGGGAGAGACAATTCATAAAAATGATGTGTAATGGGGATTTTCTTCAAAAAGATCCCGATCAAGCCATAGATTTCCTAGATGACCTATCAGAAAAAGCTCACAGTTAGACAGGACCGAGTGCCATGGAAGTACTAGGAGAAATCAACCCACTGTAATCTATCAACTTAAGGAGGAGGGTAGCTTTAAAGCCCGTTTAGAGGCCCTAACTAAGGAAATTGAAGCCTTGAAAACCAAGGATACTAGAGCCCCTAAACCAGTTGCTAGGGTAGAGTCCCATGAACCCTGTTTTATGTGTAATGGGGTAGATCATGTACCTAAGGATTGTCCAGCTTATTTGGAGATGAAGTGAAAGTGTAACGCCTTGGGTATACCCTTTAGGAAACCGTACTCACCCTACTCTAACACCTACAATCCTGGTTGGAAGAACCACCCTAATTTCAGTTGAAAATCTTATGTGCAACCTCCGACCCAATCTAGCACCCATTGGAGATCCGATATACAACCTCATCCCCACTCTAGTACCCATTGGAGACCGAAAGCAACTTCATCTAGTGCACCCCAACAATCTTTACCTTTGGAAGATGCTTTTAAGTCATTTATGCAGGTACATGCCAAGAGTGCGGAAGAACAGGTCAAGATAAATCAATGGTTGCTAGAGGAGCAAAAAGGGATCAAAGAGGAGCAAAAGGAGATAAAAAGTCAACTCACCAAGTTGACTAGTTTCTTAACAATTCAAGAGCAAGGTCGAGTCCCTTCACAGCCGCAACAAAATCCAAGGGGATAACATATGGTACAAACCTCCGATCTGAAAAATCACAATGTTAAAGAGGTTAATGCCATGATCACTCGCAGTGGTAAGAAACTAGCTAGACCCACTCTACCATCAAATTTGAGTCCTAACTCCGTGAGCAACAAGGATGAAGCTCCCAAGGAACAAGATGCTCATATCAACCCTTCACTGGTGCCTTTCCCTCAAGCACTCCTTAAGCCTAAGGAGAGGAATTCAGCATTAAAAGGTGAGATCCTTGAACAACTTCAGCATGTTAAAATTAACCTCCCACTTCTCCATGTCATAAAACAGGTTCCTAGCTATGCTAAAGTCATCAAGGATCTATGCACACTAAAAAGGAGGCACCATGTGAAGAAGACCGCATTCTTAACGGAGCAAGCAAGTGCGGTAATTGATAGCATGACACTGCCCAAATATAAAGATCTGGGCTGTCCAACGGTGGCTTGCCAAATTGAAAACAAATCTTGTGGACAAGCATTGCTAGATTTGGGGGCTAGTGTGAACCTCATGCCATAGACCATCTACTTGCAGCTCAGTTTAGGTGAGATCAAACCAACCTCTGTGGTACTTCAATTAGCGGATCGATCGGTAAGAAAACCAAGAGGTATTGTAGAAGATTTTTTTATTGCAAATTGACAAATTCTATTATCTTGTTGACTTTTTGGTTTTAGATACCATCTCTATTGTGAATACGGAGTCAAAAATTCCTTTGATACTTGGAAGACCATTCCTTGCCACCGCTAATGCCCTCATTAATTGTAGGAATGGCCTAATGACATTATCATTTGGAAATATGACTCTAGAGGTGAATGTTTTTCGAATGTCAAGGCATCCACATGAGGTGGATGAGTGTTTCGACACTTACATGATTGACGAGCTTATTTTGGAGGATAAATACATTAAAGATAATTCTAACTCTTTGGAATTCCTTCTTAATAATTTTGGTTTTGATGATTCTTCTATATATCCCCATGCCATTAATGTTGTTGATATTTTTGATAAGTTACAGGGATTTATGAAGAAATCATGACAGCCATGCTTTGAAGAGTTGCCTAGAGAAAAAGAGGCACCCAAACCCTCTTTTAAGGAGACACCAACGCCTAATTTAGCCCCGCTTCCCAAAGGACTCAAACATGTTTTCTTAGGCCCAGGTGATACCTTTTCGGTCATTATTTCCTCTGAACTTAATGATGTACAATGTGATCAATTGCTGAATTTGTTAAGAGAACATAAATCTGCATTAGGTTGGACCATGGCTGACATAAAGGGTGTTAGCCCCGTAATTTGTTCCCATAGAATTTACTTAGAAGAAGGAGCTAACCCTCGTAGAGGCCCACAAAGAAGGCCAAATCCAACTATGAAAGAGGTAGTTAAGAAAGAAGTCTTAAAACTGTTGGATGCGGGAATTATATATCCAATATCGGATAGTAAGTGGGTTAGTCCAACCCAAGTAGTTCCTAAGAAAGCTGGGGTGATCATGGTAAAAAATGAGAAGGGAGTGCTTGTACCAACTAAGGTAGTGACCGGGTAGCGAATGTGCATAGACTATAGGAAACTTAATTCGGCTACTCGGAAATATCATTTTTCCCTTCCGTTCATAGATCAAATTTTGGAACGGGTGGCTCGCCATCCTTTCTATTGTTTTTTGGATGGGTATTTTGGATACTACCAAATAGGAATTACCCTAGAGGATCAAGAGAAGACCACTTTTACTTGTCCTTTTGGTACTTTTGCTTTTCGAAGGATGCCCTTTGGTTTATGTAATGCACCGGCTACTTTTCAAAGATGCATGATGAGTATTTTCAATGACATGTTTGAAAAATGTGTGGAAGTGTATATGGATGATTTAACCGTGTTTGAAACTTCTTTTTATTCATGTTTATCTAATTTGAAAAATATTTTGTGCAGGTGAGAAGAAAAAGGGCTCGTGCTTAATTGGGAGAAGTGCCATTTTATGGAGTTTGTCTTGACCATCAAAGACAAGAAAGGGGTGGAAAATGTTGTGGCGGACCATTTATCTCACTTGGGGAGGCTTTTTCAGATGAAAACTTATTTGTTGTTCTTGGTCACACACCATGGTATATCGATATTACAAACTACTTGGTTTCCCGCCAAGTTCCATCTATATGGAGTGCACAAGACAAGCATAAGTTTTTGGTTAAGGTAAATAACTTCTATTGGAATGATCCTTATTTGTTTAAATATTGCCCTGATCAGATAATAAGAAGATGTATTCCAGATATGGAAGTTAATAGTGTGCTAACCTTTTGTCATACATACGCTTGTGGTGGCTATTTTTTTATCAAAAAGACAGCCGCAAAAATTTTGCAATGCGGTTTTTATTAGCCTACTTTATTCAAAGATGCTAATGAGTTTTGTAGATCATTCGACAGATGCTAAAGGTTAGGTGCATTATCCCGCCGTCATATGATGCCTCTCAACCCGATCCTAGTGACAAAAATCTTTGATTGCTGGGGATCGATTTTATGGGACCATTCCCACCTTCCTTTGAGTATGGAGTCACCCATAAGGTTTCTACAGCATATCATCCACAAACCAATGGTCAAGCGAAACAAGCAAACAGGGAGATCAAGCGGATACTTGAGAAAACGGTGAATCCGAACCGAAAAGATTAGTCCTTGTGCCTATCTGATGCACTTTGGGCGTATCGGACAGCATACAAGATGGTTCTTGGAGCATCTCCCTATCACTTAGTATTCGGCAAAGCGTGTCACTTGCAGGTAGAACTTCAGAACAGAGCATACTGGGCTATCTAGAATTTTAACTATGACTTGAAGTTGTCCGGTGAAGAAAGGAAATTGCAACTTTGCGAACTTGTAGAATTGAGGGATAATGCATATGATAATGCCAAGGACTTGAAGTCAAGGATGAAGGTGGTGCATGACCATAAAATACTCTGGAAACATTTTGAACAAGGTAACAAAGTTTTTCTGTATAACTCACGGTTACACCTCCATCCTGGAAAATTGCGATCACAATGGAAGGGACCTTATGTGGTGAAGAGTGTTTTTCCTAATGGAGTGGTTGAGATTGAAGACCCTTCCGATGGTTGAGCATTTCAAGTCAATGGCCAAAGATTGAAGCTTTACTTGGAACACGAACATGTTATAGACAGTCCCAAAGAAATCTCTTTGGTGGCCCCAATTTATGTTTGGTAATCGGGTACTTTCGTTCCACTGTATACTAGTTTTCATTTTGTTTTGTTAAGTCTTTGTTAACTTAGATTTTTTTTTTGTTTTGTTAAGTCTTTGTTAACTTAGATTTTTTTTGTTTTGTTAAGTCTTTGTTAACTTAAAATTTTTCTTTTGTTAAGTCTTTGTTAACTTCGAATTTTTGTTTTTTTAAGTCTATTTTAATTTTTAGTTTCTAGTTGATTTAATCCAATTTTTAGTTAAAAGTTATTTTTATTAATCTTATTTTATATCTCTTTGTGTTTAGTTTTTGCACAAACAAGGAATTTGTTGTTCTTTTTAAGGGCAATGGATCAGGCCCAGTGTGCGCAAAGCAGGCCTAGCCCGAGCACCTCGCCTAGCAGTGTGTGCATAGCAGGCCTAGCCCGAGCGCCTCGCCTTCACCAGCCCAGTGCCTCACCCAGCAGTGTGCGCATAGCAGGCCACCCTAAATTTTCCCTATTTAAACAATTTTTGTAGCCTCCTTCTTCATTTCTCCTTTCACAAAAATAGCTGCACACTAAACTCTCTCCCATCCTCTCTCCAAATCAAACCATAACCAACTCTTTTTCTCGCTTTTTCTTGCTTTTACCTCCATTTCTTGAAGAATTGCACTCATTTTGCAAACTTTGCTGAAAATTTCTCCAAGCAACTTAGGTCTAAGAGGAATTTGGGTTTTTCAAAAAGATAACAAATTGGTGGGTAGTCTTTCTTCTCTCCAATTGTGGGCATTAAGTAAGACCAATTTCTCCTCTTTATTGTTTATTTGTTTTTTTTGGTGGTTAAATTTTGCTTTAAGTCTATTATTCTATTTATTTGATTTCGATGGCACCAAAGACCAAGAGACCTAGGGAAAACAATAACAAGAGTTTGATGAGACTAAATTTGTTAGTTTTGAAGCAAGTGAGAGATATATTAGAATGATGCAAAGTAGAAAACCCATCCCTGAGAGAGGATTCAACATCACCAAGAAGGGGAACCTGACTCTATTTAGAATGATTCTCGATAGGAATTGGGGTACATTTACAAGACCACCCTCTCCTTCCCTCACAAATCCTGTTAGAGAATTTTACACTAATGCCGACGAGCATCACAATGGTAAAGTGAGGGTGAGAGGCCAAACAGTCTCTTTCAATAGCACATCCATAAATAGATTTTATGGGTTACCTGACACCGAACACAGTAAGTATAGTGCATATGTGTCTACATTTAATTATGAAGAGATTTGCCATAGTCTCTATGTTCTGGGCACTACATGGAAAATGACGGGTGATATCCCTATCACTTTGCCTGCTACGTCTCTGAATGTCAATGCTCGAGCTTGGAAATATTTTGTGTGTCAGAGGTTGATGCCTGCCCTGCACTATAGTGACCTCACTGTTGAGTGAGCTGTTCTGATTTATGCAATTTTGATGGGAATGACTATCGATGTGGGCCAAGTCATCTTTAAATCTATCCTACACACTGTTAGACTAAAGCTCAGATTATACTTTCCCTCTTTAATTACCCAATTGTGCATCCGAGCTGGAGTCCACTACAGTACTGATGAGGAAGCCCAGCAACCACAGAAACCCATCGATGATGGCTTGCTCGCCCAGATTAGAGCCTCCAAGCCGCCAACTCTGGGATAGGGAGCAGTAATTGCTACCCCCCTCCGCCCTCTAGGCATTTCACGGTTGCCAAGCATCTTGAGGGTTTAGAGAGTCGTTTTGCTGAGCATCAGACACTGTTGTTTGATAGGCAAGATCGATTCTTGGCTCGGCAAGCCGATTATCAAGCGGAGGTCTACTCTTCTTTTGGTCAGATGTACCAACACCTTGCCTCCACTACTGGTTGTAATATGGGTCACTTTCCTACTATGCCACCCTATCTAGGTTCATCTTTTGACCCACCTCCTGAGGAAGGTGAGAGACTGAAGAGTATGAAGAAGAGGATGAGGACTTAGAGGATTAATTTAGGGTTATCTCTTGTTTGTCTACTTTTATTTTATTTTTTTAAACTGTACTAACATCTCTTGTGTTTCATTATTTTATTTTTCATCCTTTATTTTAGTTGTTAGTTATTTATTTCCATTTCATATGCTAACCTAACATACGGTGGGAATCTTGATGTTACACCGCAGTTGCTTTCTTTTTGTTTGTTTTGTTCTATGTTGTAGATCAAAAATTTCAACGAGAAGAACGACATGCAGTTCAAATGGGTTATGGGCAATTTTCAGTTTCTATGCACTTTTGGCTACAAATAGAGTTTCCTTTCCTTTTTCTTTTACATTGAGGTCAATGCAATTTTTATGTTGGGGGTGGAGGAAACACATTCCTTTTTTTTTCCATTGAACTGCTTGGTGTCACTTTCCTTTTTTCATTTGTTAAGATAAATAAAATATATATACATATATATAGTTTTTATTTGTTTTTATCATGCTTTATGTTAGCCTTGGAGTTAATTCACATGTCAATGATATGAGCTTAATCGAGATAGCATATAGTGTTTAGAAGAAGTTAAATCTTGCTTCGCTTTGAGAATAAATTAAGTGTCAATCTTTCTGTGGGTTGAGACTCTGGTTTGTGGTAAGATTGCATGATTAGTCTAAAGCATTTAGAGAAGTTTTATGTGTGATTGCTTTGCGAATACTTTTGCGGTCTCGACAGGCTCAAGAACTTATTTGATAATCACTTTAGGCGAATTTCTAGAATGCACATTACTTAGGACATGATATAGGCCATTTTTGAACCGCTTGAGCCTTTCAAACTTACCCTTGCTATATTTATCACTAGTTCACCTATTTGAGCCTTTTCTTGAAAAAGAATTTGAGTCTTGTTTCTTTTGATAGCCCATTTACTCACCTTTATGAGCTTAAAAATATTTTATCCTTACCTTTCTTTTAAAAGAACTTAGTTATACACATTTGCTGAGAAGCACTTAAGAAGAGTAAGGATGGAAATATGAGAAAATATTACTACCATAACCCTAGTACATTAAAAGAGATAAGTTGGGGGTTGTAGAAAAGAGTAAAACAAAATAATAAAAAATGAGGTGAATGGTTATGTGCCAAAATAAAAAATAAAAAAAAGTGAATTATGGCAAAGAAAGAAGAAAAAAAAAAGTGGTGATTTATGGAGAGAAATGCTCGAAAAAATGGTTGAAAGAGTTGGGTGTTGAAGTAAGGTTATCTAGTGCTTAAAGTGGTTATATTTAAATTAAGAGACTTAGTTCTTTTATTTTTTTAAACTTTCCCGTTCTTACTTGATCTTTACCCTAGCCTAACGTTACAAGCTTATTAAAGACCTATTGATCCGATGTAGTGTGATTTTTCTACATAGTGGAGAGTGATTTGAAAAGTGAGCCTATGGAGCTTGATTTGTGATTGATGTCATGCAATTTAATATGTTTTTAGAGGCCAAGACTTGTATTCATGCTAAGTTGTGCATAAAATCATCCGGATGTAATGGATTGTGGTAAGACGGATGATAAGAGTCGATAACAATTTTAAGGTTGATATTTGGATTATTCTTGGACTTCAGTGATATTTAATGATTCTATGTGTTTTATGTTATGCATAATTTTGAGACAAGATTTTGAATCACTCTTGGTTAACACCAACATTACTGTATTTTGTTTTGATGAAGAATTCATTTCATGTCTTTCGCTTGAATTGCTAGGGACTAGCAATAAGCTAGTTGGGGGTTATGATGAGAGTCGTAAAATGCATCTTAACAATGCTTATTTGTTAGTATTTTAGAGTATCTAGGGTTCAATTACTCGTTTTTACCTTAACAATTCTAAAGTATCCTACTTGGATCATTGATCTATTTCGGTGCATTTTCAGGTGCTTTGAATTCAAATGAGATGATAAAGCTATTTATGTTTAAAGCGCCAAAAGTTCATGTATATCAGAGTGAAAGGAGTAGTTTCGGAAGGCCCGGTGTGCGTCAAGACTTCAAGCCTTGCTCACAAGTTCTATAAGCTTTTTGGATAGAAAACTAAGAGTGACCACCATGGCGTGGAGAAGAGGGCATCGCATCGTCCAGAATAGCTACTGTTCTGCCAAGCCTAGCACCGCAGCGTGGAGAAGAGGGCACTGCACCATCCAGAACACCACCAATCTCGGACAAAGGCAGTGCCTAGGCGCGGGTAAGGCTGCGCGTAGGTGCGCAGACGGTCTCTTGACCTAATTAAGGCTTCTAAATGACAACTTTTGAGCCCAAAACACCCCTCAACCTTATGGTCTACATATAGATCCTTAAAGGTTTGCAGCCTTCATTCAATTGAACCATTCTTCCAAGTCTCTTAAGGTTGGAAATCAAGAGGAGAGCTCCACATTCTTCATTAACCTTGAGCCCCATGGCCAACTAATCTCCAAGCAAGGCAATGGGATGAATTCCTAGGTGTTGTTGTTCTTATTTTCCATTCTTGATTCATTTGTAAGGATTTATTGTTGAATATTGTTTATGATTTACTCTTTGATTAAGTAAGAATTATAGACTTTACTCTTAATCTGGTGATTGCATCTTCCTCCTCCATATAAGTTTAGTCAAGCTCTTCTTATGTCAAGTTGTTTAGATGTGATTGATTTCGGTAAATTTATCTTATAGATTGTCCATTACTGTGGTATTGTCATTGAGATATATTGTCGTTTCTTGATAATCTATGAGATAGATCATGTGTGCTTGAATTGAAACTAAAGAGTGATTTGTAGCAATTACATTAGGGTTTATAAATGTGCTTGATTGAATATTTGCCGATTGCTTGTTTGGGATGTGAAACTTGCAATCGAGATAAAAACAATTGAATCGAGAGTAGAACAAGGCAACAAACCTAGGAAGGATTCCCGGAACCTTATTGTTTCGTTTATATTCTTAATTATATTTACACAATTTTTCTCACAATACATCATCATCAAAACTCATATTCTTTCATTTAATCGTTATCGTTCGTATTAAGGTTTATAATTTCTCTTGTAGTTCGCGTTTTCTCGTGGGATCGACACCTCATCTATACACAATAATCGTGTGATAGTTTGAGCATAATCACTTAGTCTTGGATGTCTTTAAGAACGGTTTTCCTAACAAAATAGGAGTAGTTTGATCACCATTCTCCACATCAAGCACATAAAAATCAGCAGAGAAAACTAAATCATTAACTTGCACACGAACATTCTCAACTACACCCTTAGGATGGGCATTAGATCTATCAGCCAATTGAATCACAACACCAGTTTTATTTAAAGGTCCAAGTTTCAAAGAAGCATATATAGAATATGGCATGACATTGATAGAAGCTCCTAAATCTAGCATGGCTTTCTCAAATCTAGTGTTACCTATTATACAAGGGATAGTAAACATACCTAGATCTTTGCACTTCGCAAGGAGTCTTCTTTGAATAACTGCAAAAATATTCTCC